>CM060835.1:136235254-137435254 GCA_030762175.1 Metallyticus violacea | reverse complement strand
AAATATCGTTTAAACTGATTTTAATTCCCACTGTACAACCACTGCCTACCATTTTGGTTAATGCATGTTTAACAAAGAAGTACAACACTGGGCCCTGTGGATTGTGCAAACTGTAGTAAACCATTCACTCTAGGTTAGGTATAGGTTAGTGTGCATGAGCTTACATATGAATTCTATGAAGTTTTAATGTGCATCTTACAGTTAAAACCCTTAACATGCTTGCCCCCTTTATATAAGTGCAAACCAAATAAATACAGCAGTAGGCAAAAATGAAAATTTTGACACTCTCTAACCTAAACCTAACATTATGTGAATTCTAGCAACCAAAGAGTCTATTGGGTTTTGCTGTGACTTGATGTCCCCTGCTAGCCTCTTTTTCATAAGTACAAACCAATTAAATACAACAAGGACAAAATTTGGATCCCTAATCCATTCATGTACACAATAACTAACCTAGACCTAATCTCGAGTGAATTCTTGACATTGGAGGACCTAGTTGTTATTTCAGAATGAAACATTAAAGACTGGCTGATAGTGCTTTGTTAATACAGGGTGTAAAAAATACATTTGAAATCCCTGGGAAACTAAAAGCAAAACCATACACCTATGGTCAATTTTTGTTTGTCTTGAGTAGCCATTTTGGTTTGACTGATAAATTGCCATATGTAATTTTCTTTTCAATATAAGTTGTTGCTTGTGTTTGTTTTTCACTGCGAAGCATTTTATGTATTTTTGTATGTGAATTATTAAAATTCCATTAATTTTTTGAACATTAAATACATTTCCAGACAATTTGCAACCACTATTATGTATTTGGGTATTTTGAGTCTATAATTTTGTTTATTGTATGAACATGAATGCAATTTAATCATATTTTTGAATCTGGACCTATTGAAATGTCTCACATTATTCTTGTATTATTGTTACATCAGTTTTATTCTTTTGTTGAATTAGTTTAACACATAATTTTATGAGGTAAAGATGCCATTAATTTGAGAGGAGTGTGCTAAAGAAGTAGCCCTGTTGGAAGATGGATGGAGCATGCATTGTGTTGCTTGCTAGAAGACCAGCCAAAGGTACCTTGCTTATTCAGCAACATTGGCAAGCATGCTGTTCCTTTGCTCGTCAGCATCTGGAGTGGACTGAGTGGCAATGGAAATCTGTCCTATTCACGGATGAGCCGAGCTTCATTGTAAGATAGCCTGATGACAGGAATAGTATGTAGGACTGGAGAAAGGCATTTCCCTTGTACCTTCTCATCCATGATGGCTTTCAGGGGAGGTTCTGTCATGGTGTGGGCTGGTATCAGTGTGGAAGCCGAAACAGAGTGAGGTGCTAAGTTTGCCCTGACCTCAACCCCAATATGCATGTTTGGGACATAATGGGGGAAGATATTCAATATAATCTTGAGAGCCTATGGGGGACTTTGAATGGGGAAAATATTCAATGTAATCCTGAGAGCCTATGGGGGGCTTTGAATGGGGGAAAATATTCAATGTAATCCTGAGAGCCTATGGGGGGCTTTGCATGAGCAATGAGCCTATCACAAAAAACACCTAAGGACCTTGATTGGCAGCATACCTGTAATGTTGCAAGCAGAGGAGGAAACAAACCCTTTTGAGAGTGGCACTGAATGTTGAAAGGTGTCATATTACCAATGCAGGTGTTAACTTTGGAAAAGTATTTAATATTTAAAATGAATGAAATTATGTTATTTCACATATAACAGTGAGTAAAATTAAAAAAATAAAAGTTTTTTATTATTATTCCTCTTGGTGTATATTCATCACAAAGCATAAAGTGTAATTGCATTGCAGCTAGTAGTCAAAATCAATTACTCTAAATCAGAAAATGGCTCAAATACATCTTTTGTATACATGTGCTTATTGCAGTGCAAATGAAGTGGGGCATTTGTATGCTGGGATTTAAAACAATAATAATAAAGTGCATTTTCAAATTGAGATTATGTGGTTTCATGCATTATTGGACTGTGCCTCTTGCTAGAGGAATTTTAAATCGGTGGTTACAAAATAAATTGATAAGCCATGGGGGAACAACATCCTGACCTCATTTTTTTGTGTGTTAAGATGTTATTTCGAGGGCAATGTGTAATTAAGACCAGCAGCATGAAGGATGTTAAGATATAGCAGACACCTATTATGGGAGAGTAAAAGACAATACATGTACTGTCTATAAGCCTGTATTAAAACTCATGATAGCCATTTTGTCACCTTAGATATTACGAAAGAAAGAAAAAAAATCCCCAAAATTTGCAACAACTTTAATGAAGAAAATTATATGCAGCTTATCAATACACAGAAGTGATTAATGCATAGAGTGAAATTGACCATGTGTTTACATGAAATTTTATGTAAATATTGCCTGTTTTGAATTTGATGTCAGTCATGAAAAAGAGCAGAAAACACAATATGGATTTTTAAAATATCCTAAAACACCACTAAAAGAAACAAGTTTGACACTAAAATAATCAAGTTTGAAATTGAAATATATATATATAATGTAATTTTCAGCAACAGTGTTGAAAAAACATGCAATCTTTATTGATCTGAATACACCTTCCACATTCTCTCAGTTTTCAGTCTATGTGCTCCAGTATTTGGATCATCCTTCTTTAGATAGTTACTTTATCGTTCCAGGCAAAATATATTCAAGAAACCAAAACTAACAGGCCATATTACATTTTAAATTAGTATCACATATTAAATTCTGATTAATCTCAATTGCATAAGCATATTTGTTCACTTAAATTAGTACATATTTATATGCTTCAAAATTATAATGCATAATTATACCACAGCATTAATTCAAGTACCCCAATGTGCAACTACAGGACAGGAAGCAATGTATGATCAGATTTAGTTTTTTTTAGCTCAATTCATGATGTTTTTATGAAGACTTTTTTCACTATTTAGCACTAAGTTATTCACATTAGGATAATGGGGTTCGGATTATTTCACACAATCTGTGCTGGGCATAAATGACGTGTCATATTAATCATCTTAAGGTTAAAGACCTTCAGGAGCTTTCTTCAAATATGCTGCTTCAATAATAAGCAGAAATAATTAATTATATTTCTCACCATTTGGCCACAAAATCTGCACAGATAAAAGCCCAGCAATTATTACATTTCTTGATGGGTTAGCAAGAAAATTGCGCGTCAATCCTGGTGGTGTAGTGGTAACCATACCTGCCTCCTAAACCCAAGATCGCAGGTTCAAACCCAGCCAGGACCGACTTTTGTACCATGAGTATCCTTATTTTTGTCAGTGCTGACGAAGATTTTTTCATTTTTACATATTGATGTAGTATGTAGTCATGTTTCTTGATATCACTTTGGGAGATAATTTTTGCTTAATGTTTGCACATCAGGATAACTTATGTTCATACCTTTATTATGAAGTTTTGTGAGCTTGGGATTATTCACTTTATAAAGGGAATACCGCCTCAAGCAAATGTTTTACATAAATCTGAAAAATATTCAGCACTTTTTGGAATGCTCAATGATGATGCTGTTGATTTTCCTGTAAGGAATGGCCTCCAAGAAGCATGTGATGTAGCTGTGATGTTCTTCCTTCCTGACAAATGTTATATTGTCTGGGAAAATAATGTGCACTTACAGATTTTGTACATAGCTGGCGTATAGGATTTCAGAACTGTAGTAAGTGTTTTTGCAAAGTCATGCACACACTAATTGACTACTCAACAAGACAAGAATTCTCATCCCAGCATAATACGTCATTGGTTACACCGATCAACAAAATTGAAACTTTTGTCTGTTAAAAGGGAAACAATGGGTGATTTTAAGTGACTTTTATGCTGATTTCAAATCTTTTACAGAACTTCTCCAACATTCATGGTTTTTGAGTAATCACATGAAAAACATTTCTCTTATGTATACATTATAATATCTTAACTGAAATTAGATTTACTCACCTAAAATGTATGTGAAGTGGGTTTTTGGCTATACTCGAGCATTCCTCTTCAGTGTCCAACAGTAATCTGCCAACATATTTGGACACCATTTACCCTGAGTGTGCTTTTCCATTTCTGCAAGTCATGGTGGAAAAGCTCCCAGCGTTTATTGTTCACAGCCCCTAGGTTTTCAGTGGGGAAATCAAGATGGGAGTGCAGAAATTGTGTTTTTAAAGATATATTACGTCCAATCATTGCAGAAAACTAAGTCGTCCTCTTTAGAAAACAAATGCTCAAATTCCTTTTGGCGTAGAAACTTCGGAGTCACCCTGCAGCAGCTTCCAACCTTTCAATCTTGAGGTGAGTAATTCTGCCTTGCTTTTCCTTAAGTGAAGTTCTCAAACCAAAGCATTTAAATTTTACTGTATTAGAAAGAGAGATTCACTTATACAACATATTGCACTAAATCATTCTGAACCCCGGGAACACTTTATATTGCTTCAGTCAATATTATGTCATCATATCGTGGAGTTGATATGGGAAGTCTCCTGGCCCATGAAGCATCTGTCAAATTGCTGAATCTAAAGGTGGATATTTAACAGGCATCTGAACTTAGAATTTATTTCAGATATATTTGTCAAGCAGAAGTAGCAGTCTGGCAAATAATTCTTAGGATTGTATCATAAGGACTGCAAAAGGCATGTGACAGGATCCTTTTAACCAATTGTTAACATTTGGTATAACAGCTTTCTGGGGCCTATGTCATGTTCTGGTCTATTTTGTTGTCAAAAGTAATGCTCATAAGCTTTTCTAACTAGGAGTAAAATTTTGCCCCTGTACTTTTAAAGTAAGCTCAATAAACACCTAATAGAAGTTGTTTTTATCATTAAGACACTTCCAAAACATCTTTCTTATATACTCTACACTTACAGTGCATGTAGGTATGGTATTTTAGACTTAAACTAAGCTTCTATTCATCTAGGAGCTATAACCTTGCAGTCACAGTTTTGTGAGGAAAAAGTAATTATTTGTCAATTCACAGGCAACAATCACCAAATGTTATGTCATTTATAGACATTTTGGCAATGATGAGCATTCATTTGTGTACCATGTCAATAAGAGGGTTTTTATGTGTAAACAAATTCGTTTCCTTCATAGCAATAACGAAATAAAAAAGAAGTGAACGTGTGAAAAACGTTTGCTATGTTATTTGTCCAATATCGAATCTATCACTCCTAACTGATAGATGCATTAGAACTTTTATACTGAAAATTTAATGCTCTTTCCATTCCCTGAAAAGCAAATAAACCATTCCATTTGAAAAAATCAGTTTGACCTTGAGAATGGCATTTCAAGCATGAGTGAAGTTCGCTATCTTATGTCCCCCCAAGAGCACTTACAATTCTGTCTGAATTACTTTATGATTTTCCCCTTCGTTTTGGAGGATAATGTCTGCAACAATATAAATGTCTCATCCTGTATATATGCATGTTATTGTACATTCAAAATAAATTGCACATGGTATATTGGAGATTTTTACTTCCAAATCTTAAACAAATGTAAAACCTTAATATAGGGATGGACTGGATCTATTTCTTCAGGGGCTAATAGATGTAGCACATATTTGCCTGCTACAAGGAGTAAGAAAATTAGAACTGTTATAAATATTATTGCATACTCAGTGCATCCAGATTTGTTTGAAGAGCTTACTGTCAATGTGTGCTGTGACTGCAAAGTATGTTAAAAGTTAATTTCCATTGAAAACTTTGAAAGAGTAAATTGCTTGCTACTGATGACAAATTAAAATGTCAATTATGTATGACTTACACTGGCAAATGAACCCAGATATTAAAAGTCAGTTATGGTGACTTCTGTAAAATTTTCAAAGATATTTTAATTATAGATTCAGCCAGCCACAGCTTATTGGTGCTCCACTTGTGGAGAACTTTATCTTATAGTAAAATCGCCACATATTAATGATGTTGCTAAATGCTGCACTTAAAGAATTTATGGGTGAACTGAAAGAACTCGACAACAATGTACCGCCACAGGTGGCCGAGGTCGTTGAGTTGCTTATTCGTGAGCAGGAGATCTGGTGTTCGAATCCCACCAGGACCATCCTCCCTGGCTGAGGTTTTTTCCAGGTTTGCCTCAGTCATTACTGGCAAATGCTGGGGAGGTATTCTAAACTTATGCCAAAAAAAAAAAAAAAACACAATGTACTTTCATTATCCTTTGATAACATGCTGAACATTTCATTTTCAACAGTTGAGGCCAAGATTTGAGGCAGTTGACCATAAACCATTCTGCATATGTGATATAAAGAGAAATAAAGTTGTGTTTCATTAATATCATTGGAAAGAATAACCAAGAGGCTCAGAGAAAGTCTGTTCATGTTGGTTGGATTATTTTGAAAATTATGTGCTAGCTCATGTTGAAGGCTGGTTATTCACCACTAATTGTGTTGGACAGAATAAAAATCACCTTCTGTACATGCTACTTCTAGCATTGACCGACACAAAATTATTTAAAAAGTTTGTTACCCCTCCTCTTACCCTAAAAGGGGACATTGTTTCCCCCCTGACTGGTGAACCAAGTTAAATAAGTTATACTAACATCTGTTTCGGAAGTTCAATAAACAGTAATGAAAGGATCTAATTTGGCATAAATTTACTACATCACTTCATTTATAATTCAGATACTCTTGGCTTTATTGTAGCTTCACCATTAATTAACTGTCTAATCATACATACCTTCATGTTGGCCTAAAACATTTTGAACTACTTAAAAATGTACCTTTTCTTATTGTTATATTCCCTTATAGAGGGAAAAAAACAGATCTTCGTAAAAGTATTTATGTGAATGATAGTCAACAATTACATGGATATTCTATTAGAATCCTTTAGTTATCAGCGAAGAAACGGCTGCCAGCGATCTTGTAGAAGGTTAGGAAAATTATAGAGATGTTTACCTTTTGCTTTCATCTATAAGTTTAACAAATAGTTGTACATTATAGTTTTTAAAAGATTTTAAAATGATAAAATTGAAAATTAAGTGCAAGTCTGGAGGTTTTAAATTGTAATTGAAGTGTCAGTTAAATTGAAGGGATTCCATGCTAATTATCAAAAAGTGGAATACTATGTTCTGAATAGGACAGTGAAGAAGAAACTTCAAAATATGGATAGAAATAAGTTTTTTTTGTACTTAAAAGTTAAGTTTAATGAACATCTGCCCTTTTAACACATGCTCATTCATTTATGGTTATGCTAGATATTGATTCATACGATTTGTTCTAGATTAGTTGATGCATTTGTAGAGCAGGCACACTTTCATTAAGTCCCTGGCAAAGCTAGCAGGACAACTTGTGAGCCTTTTGTAAGTGCAACAGTACTAGTAGCAGAGATGCTGTACAGCTCAACTTGACCAATCACTTCAAATACCTATTCTAATACCTGTCACGTCGGTCCTGGTGGTGTAGTGGTTACCTGGGAATGCATATGCAGCCTATTGCATTTAGATGGAACAAATACCATAGGAAATATTATACAGTGCAATCAGTAGTGCTTTCCCATGCCATGCAGGGTTTAATTGGCTAGCGTACATAAAATGTACTGTCTCGTATGTTTACAAGGGCACGCTTGTCTTCATGTACATTCAATGGAGAAAGAATAAGACCAGTATTTTTGACTATATAGTGATTGTTATGCGAGCACTGCACTAAACCCCGCCCCCCTTTCTTTTTCAGAGAATTAACCGACAGGGAGTATGATCATATAATTTTTCCACAGGACTCTCCCACTGCTCACGATTTCATGAGAACTATTCACAAATTTCCACAAGAAAATTTGTGCCATCCGTCGGAGCACATAATAATAATCATTTTCCGGGCATTTGCCATTTATGGGTACTGGAGAAAATCTAAAAAAAATGAGGTTTTATATACATTCAATATCACAACATTGCTGAGAGTGGTATAGAAGGCAACGCTTGGTTTTCGGAGAAATACATTTTTCGCCGCTGTGCTGCTTGTGACGTGCGGAAAGAATTTTCCACCACATGACACTCATTGTTATACAAAGTCATTAGCGTCAACATCCCCCGTCCTCCGATGAAGCTGATACATAGCTTTCTTTCGTTCAGTAAATTCACGGTCAAAATGGAAAATGGCGCATCTGACCGAAGGTCAATAACGAGTGGGCTGCCGGAAGGCAGTATACTATCGCCCACTCTGTTCTCGATATATGTCTAAGAGAACCATGATCCTCTAATATGCGGACATGTGCTAATTCTTGCTTTCGACCAACTCCGAGCTCACCTTATGCAAGTGGAGGATTGGAGTGAGCGCTGGCGCTTGCATTAAAGCAGAGAGATGTGGTTATTCTCGCTAAGCGCCGAAGAGCAGCAATCCAGAACGTCGGGAAATTCCTTGGAGAAGACAGGTTAAGTACCTAGGAGTGATCGCGCCTCGCAGCATCATATGCGGTTTTAGGGAACGAAATCTATAGTGGCAATATTTCACCCTTCATTTTCAGGGTCAAGTCCATTCCGCTGCAGATTCACAACGCCATTGTGCCGCCAATCATGTATGGGGTATTTTTGACATAGACAACAGGTTTCCGTCTGAAATTTTGCATCAAATTTCCGGCATAGAACGCATTCTCGACACTATTAGGTAACGTGCCCATGAGGCATATAATGCTTTAGAATATCATCCTAATAGTTTGATAAGGCAATTATGTCGAGCGTTACTGGGCGTATGTCCCACCCCCTCTCGGGAGGTGCTGAATACAGGTTGAAATAAAGGGCCTAAAGTACCCCCGCGTTGGCGGGCTGGTGTTCAAATTTCAGTTTACACACTGTAAGGTGAAATTATGTTAAACCCCAAACGGCCCGCAAATACTGGAACTGGAATTAGCTGTACATTCTCTGCTTCATTCCTGTTGTACATTAGGGAAGAAATCCGGTGAATGGTACTACTAACGAAACAACATGAACCTCTGAGAGAACAGCTTAGATCGCCTTGACCGGCCAGTCTGGCCCATCAATCAATAACTATAGCGGCAGCTGCAGCCGAACTAAGTCGGCTCACAGCTTGCTTTGGACCATCGTGAGATTACCGGTAGGATTGGTGAACAAGCTAATCGTTGTTCGAACGAGCCAAGATGGAAGGTTGGATAAACTGCATCCATCCGTCCGATTGGTCTGGATTCTTCCCAGACTATTTGAAGTCTCTTGTTGGTTCATTACTTTCCCTCCAAAGTGATAACATTAAATAGAAATCGGCGGTCTTCGCGCCTCACTTCTTCGATGCATTAAAATTATTTCGTACTTATATTTCGTTAGCTTCCTGTGTGAGGCGTTCCCAGTGACCGTAGCTTGTGTTTATTTCCGTAGCCTGGTCAAATAAAATCTTGTTGCCATTGTGTACAATGTTCAGCTACTGCAAACTTTTCAGTTTGAAGCAATCTAATATTGCGCTGCTATTCCTTACATCTATACTCTATTGTTCGGCTTTTCTGACCTTTATAACAGCATTCCGCATTCACGCGGCAGCTCATATAAGCCCGATGTGTATAAGGTTTATAAACTATATATTATAATGTTTCAGAATTCATCCTATCTTATTAGAACAATTGCCTCAGTAGGGCATAAGTGCTTTATCTTTTGTTCTTATGTTAAGTTGCTTTCGGCCTCAACTCTTCTATTCTACGTTCCCCTATGCCCCCTATTATATCCGCCAATTTCATTTTTCATATTGTCAGGATCTGAAATAAGAATATAAATACGCCTTGTGTGTGTTTGATGGCTTTTATTGTTTAAAATATGAGTCTCTGTGCTTTGGCTTCCAGTGTACCCTATGCGCCAAGGTGCAGGCCCATGAAGGTGAACAGCTGATTTATAGTTGATCAATAATGGCTGTTGTGCAGAATGACATAAACATTTCACCAGATATTTCCTCCCCCCGTCCCCCTTTCCAACCTCTGATGGGGCATGAAATCAAAATCAGGATGAATATCAAAATGGTTTACGGTACTTTTAAGAACAGTTAAACATGAAGATTGAGATATTTGTACCGGTGCACTTCAATAATATGGGGGGGGGGGGCAGAAAAGAAAAAAAAAGGTTGCCGACTGTCGAGCCAGAAGTGAGCAGTTTCCAAAGACCTCGTTGGTGTGGAAGCTCTGTCATCACAACTATTATTATTATTATTATTATTATTATTATTATTATTATTATTATTATTATTATTATTATTATTATTATTATTATTACTTCTTCGTTACCGAAACGATCCCACATTTCATCATTACATTTGATTTCCAAAACTACAGCATAAATGTTATATCAATGCCATTCGCCGCTCTTTGTGATGCCAATCATCTTGGGAACAAATGCACAAATTTTACGGTATCCAAGGTGATCTTTAACAATGCTCAAGGTTGATATTGAAATTCCCTCAGTCTTCGGACAGTTCTGAAATCGTGAAATAACACCTCTCCCGAATCACTTGGTCCATTCGCTGCACGAGTTCATCTTCCACCATCGACCTCTATATCCACGTCCATTCTAGCACCACACCATCCTCATAACGTTTTTACCGTATACAACTCATTTTGCGATGAATTTCCGTTGTATTATCCCCTCTGACTGTAGTAATAGAGTAACACAACTCCGCACTTGGCGGGAGAGTTTATTGTACCGAATATATTTACCCGCCCGTAGCCAAACTTCAAACTGATGAGTTGGTCTTTGCAGTGGTGGTGTCGAAGGGTGGAAGCTAATTAGGCTGCGTGATTTCTCACATCCTGTTGCTTCATTGGCCACTTTGTGGCGCCATCGGAATTCAAAAAAGAAAGAAAAAAAATAGTCCTCATACATTAACAATAACTTGTTCATGCGTGCACATTTCCACAAATCGGTCAAAGTCGCTAATAAAACTGCTAACGACCAAGTTCAAATAAATCCACTAAGTAGTGCGAGCATTAACCCTGCTCTGATTACTACTTTAATGCATTTGTGATGCACACAATGGCAACTGCAACAATTTCACGCATACTTTGGGGCAGTAATACTTTGTTGAAATGTTTAACTCGGAACTAGCCGAATATTTTCTACGTACTAGAATGATTATGATAATGGACAGGATAGGATCTACCGAGGCCTATAAACTACTCCATTGTGGATATGCTCCCCGTAAAGATCGGATAAGATGCATACATGTCGGCCAGGAATCCAAAGAAACAATGCATGAGTGCAGGCAGGATCCCTGGCGTTTCCAAGGATAAGTCCCAGACTAAGATGGCCCCCGTGAGAGTAATCCCCAGTTCACCAAGGTAGTGTGCGAAGTATCTCGAGATCCTTGAGAAGGCCCCATTTAAACTGCGCCAGAATGTAGGGCAGTAACTTTTCCAAAAAGAAGCTAAGGCCCACTTCACTTGTGCAATGAACCTTTCCAAAGTGCAACCCACCATCTCACAACATGGAAAAATTGTGGGAAGTAAACTCTATCCCAACTTTTGCCTAAGTGACCAAGGAAGCAAAATCCATTAACCCAGGCCAGGTTTGAACCTGCGACCTTTGGTCTACAAGCAAGTATGGTTACTACTAGGCCATCAGGACTGACAAATGGATATGAAAATAGCAGTATTTTTGTAAAGGTGCTGTGCCTTAAAATCTACTCCTTAGTTATGGCGGTGATGCAACAAATTATTTCAGCAATGTATTTGCCATTATAAAAACAAATGCAAAGTAATTGATATCTGGACTTATTTGGTAATATACTTGCATACCTGTTTAAGTGTAAAAATGTTTATAACTGTCACACTGATGGTCCATTAGTTTGTCAACATTAAATTGTTTATCTTGTCCTACAGAAGAATCATTTATTTTCTTCTTCTCCCCTTCCATACAATGTTATAAAATGTATTCAATATTAATTCCATGGCGGGTAAGTTCCAATAGCTGTTGTTGAGAAACAGCTCAGTATGTTTCTAATCATCAGATATATTACTTTCTTATGTACTAAACATTGAAGATACTTCCTGTAATTGATGCAAGTTATTAGTAAGCTATTCTTTGATAGTGAAATTTCTTTAAACAGTTCCACATTGTAATTGCCATGGTGATATGGCAGATATCCCACCTGAAATGTATTTCCTGGAAATTTATCATTGTGAATAAAATAAGCAATCTGAGTAAAATTCTGGTGCTAAGAGTAAATCTTAGACTACATGGCAGATCCTTACAACAGACAAAGAAAGTCTTCATTTTCAGATTTTGTTTCTGTCGAAACTCAGAAGCATGCTGTGCACCTATTACAATTTTAAAATACAAGCGATTGGTGCTTGTAATGATGGAATGGAGTGTTGCAGAACTGTTGAGTTTTCTTGTAAAATTTAATCTAAAAGAATTAGGTTAATTTTTTAGTACATGTTTGTATGCTACATGCTATGAATTCCTTTTTGAATTTTCAAATAAAGAAGCGGTTGCTATGTATACACTTAAAAAAATGGCACATAGGAACAACTGGTAGAGTTGCAATTTTTGCCCTTTCTTTCACATGATAGGAATTTCCTTAAAGTAGCTTACAAAATAATGAAAAATTGTAAATGGAAGCATTATTTAGTTTCAGATTTAAATATTATAATCCCAGCATCATTCTTTTCCTAATTGAACCTCTTTATTTTTTTTCAGCAACCAAAGTTACCGGGACTGTTAAGTGGTTTAATGTAAAGAGCGGGTATGGATTCATTAACAGGTGAGTTAAAAGAACTTTAATATTTGTTCTGTAATTGAATTTTTTTCACATTTGGAATACAATGAAATACTGCATTATGATCTGGGTTCTGAAAATGATTTGAAACTTAATTTAAATAAAAATATTTCTTAGTTATATTGTGTATTTTAGCAAGTTCAGGAATAAACTGTGTTTGTATGCAGCAAAGAGCTCAGATTCACACTCCAAAACATAAAGCAGCATATAGCCAAAATAAATATAAAAAAAATGATTGAAATCGGTTCTTAACACCAGAACAACTAAGAATCTGACATACCTAGAACAGCGAAGAGAAGTCACGACCCCCACCACATAAACATGCAAAACTTTATTACTTTATTTATTAATAACTTTATGCTTTATTTGAATTTACAAATGCTTTCAGAACAATAAACCAGTGCACATTAAATTATGCGTAAATATTTAACTTGAAAAGGTTATGTATTCTTAATCTGAAAATATAGCTTTTACGCTTTTGAATATAATTGTATTACATCTAGTTTTTTTCTCAGTTGAAGTAGATTTTCCAGTTTCTCAAGTGAAACAGTCCACTGGTGTTTCAGTTCTATCTGAACATTTGATTCTGTATACTTCTTTGAGATGAAGCAGTGATTCATCAAAGAGTAGATGAAAAGCACTAATGGGTCATCCATTCTTTGAAAAGCATATGTAGTGAGACCTCCTTGCTCTTTTAGGGCAATTACACCAGCTGTTCTTCCTAACAAAGATATATTGATTACTTCCCATTCAGATCTGTTTCTAGCCACCATTTTCACTGTGGAGGCATATGATAGAGCCTGACCCTGCTCAAATTACTGAAGCAATGGTTGAGGAAAATAAGCACTCGCACCTGCTTCGGATAACAAAGACATTTCTCTCACTGTCACTAGTTTTTGGCATAAATTCACTGGTCTGATATGTCAATTTCTGATTCAACATCTGAACTTATGAAAAAAAAATTCACAAAATGTTGTGTGAAAGGCACCTCTGACAATACATGATTCAAGGCAATAGTCTTGAATGCACAATACTTAAATGGGAATGTATTGTTTACAGATAATGGTTGATAGTGTACACACGTTAGGTCCCAACAATGAGCTTGATATTTCTTTCTGCACATTGTTTATTATTTTAACTATTTTAGGTCATTTGTCGAAGGTTTTACTGCACAGTTACACTATAAATTTATAGAGATCAAATTGAACTCTCTTGCGTTCTAGGTAGGGCATCAAAAATAAATGAGAAAATTAAATATTTTTGTATCCAAATGTAATATAAAGAGGAAGAGAATAAAAGTAACTAAATTTGGTTGGGAAATATGAATACCTGAGCGTACAGTTCAACAATAAATTTAGTCAAGGGTCATTTTGATTCCACAGTTCTAGTGTTAATTGAGTTAAGAAATATATATCCCTTTCCAATTGTTTTTTACTTTTTATTGAATTCTATTTGTATATTGCAAGAAAGGTAAAAACTGAACTGCTTCATTTAGGGTAGGGAGGATGTACTCAGTTTGGCTAATCATTCAGACCTAGACATTGTGAAAATCTTATATAATCTGCATCGGACACAATTTTAAAAGCATAAATATTCTTATCCAGAATTGATTTGAAATTTATTGAAGTGTATGAATTGTGTTCAGTTGGGATTGAACTTACGCATCCCTTAAAGATGTAGAATGGAGTGTATCAGAATAAAAGGAGGTAGGATTTGGGTCGCCTGTGCCAAAATTCATAGTACAAATAGAATTTGAATTCCGCTTGGCATTGTGCATCTGGTAATAAAAGAAGTTCCAGTCCTTTTTTCTATTTATGTTTTTTACAAAGCATCCCTTAAAGATGTAGAATGGAATTTATCAGAATAAAAGGGGGTAGAATTTGGGTCACATGTGCCAAAATTCATAGTACATATAGAATTTGAATTCCACTTGGCATTGTGCATCTGGTAATAAAAGAAGTTCGAGTCCTTTTTTCTATTTTTCTTATGTTTTTACATTCTAAATATTTCCATTGTACTCCCGTTTTGATACAGGATTATTGAAAATGGTTGTCATGGTTTCAATAATATGTATAATATTAATAACTTGCCAGATGATAATGAAACCACTTGTTTTGTTCCTAACTTCACTGGCAAGTAGATGCAAGTATGACAGTCAGGTTTGCAATATAATGTTTAATGGCAGTGAGAAGCAGCTTGTGTCCAAGAATTTCATTAAAATCAGACCATTACCTTGTTCAGCCCTATTTCCTTTATTATATCATTTACTAAGGTGTATCAAAGTTGGTGTGCAGAGTTCCATGCTCCCTCATAGTTCACTACCTGGTACTGTCTGAAAACCTCTCTAACTAGATCCAGTCTCTCTCCTGTCAAGCTGTTCTTTCCTCTTACACAAAACCTTGTCTCCTGAAACCAAACATACCACCTGTGAACAAAATTGTTGGAGAGTGGATTAATAATATACTGATTTTGATTAAATTCAAGGACTTGAAAGCATTCACACTTGCAAATACTGGACCGCAGCACTTTGAAACAACTAGAAAGTTTCCCTATCAATCAGCATAATTATAAGTGTTTTATGTATGCTGTCCTGAAAAATTGAGATCCTGACAATTTTGAATAGCCCTATATATAATGGAAATGGTGCAATTAGGTTCCTCTGGTGCTCTCAAACACATCTACAACTGGTTCTCAGTTTACAACTATTTAAAAAGTATAAAATATAAAGATATAAATTATCATGCAAATAACTTGTAGACATAACAGATCAATCTTCTTTAGTTGCATTCTGCTTAGATCAGCAGATGCAGCCAAAATTCATGATAAGAGAATACTGCTGAGTAAAAAATTGACAAAAGCAAAACAACTACTGATATGAACCAGGCGATAAGAGATACAAATAACTTATTTTCATGTTGACTTTTGACTCTTGGCATGTGGTGAAGAAAATAAACTTACTGACATAGAGGGTTAATGATCTTCAAAAACTAGAATCACTTCTGTACTTTACAGTAAATACAAATTCAGAGTTTAGCAGGGCATGTGAATCCATTTTTAGCATGTAGTTTGTATATATGACATAGTAAATATGCGCCTTCTTCTGTTACATTAGTTTAATAATTCAATCATTTCTGATTAATGAAAGTGTCAATAGAAGGGGCTATTGATCATATTGTTTATTGTGGCATTCCTTTAACAAATGGAATGTTTCCATGGAATAATGCTCCACATTCAAATCCTTGTTTGCACATGATAACATTGTTTCATGATCTATAAATTCATTTGAGAAGTGACTAGTAACAGGTCTGTATTTGTTAGTAACAGTTGTTGCATGTGATCTTTTGAGAGCTGGCATGCTTAGTAGAACAGCTGCTTTATTATTTGTTCAGGTGAATCTTGAAAACAAAAGCACAGACCAATGCACTTGTTCAACTCTCTGAAGATCAATCATTAATAGAGACTGGTTAGATGAAAATTGAATACAACTTTAATGTATGGTAAATATATGTTTAAACTAAACTGCATATTTTGCTCTATAGATTGTTGTCTTGGGGCATTTTTACCTTTAGGAATTAAATTTCCAGCAGTTTCAAGGACCAGCACATCTGGGATATAGTCCTACAAATTGTACTTGCTCTTGTCTTTGAGCAGTGTTAGGGAGGGGAAAAAATTTTTTTTAAAATTTCGAGTAAATAAGTTATGTTGCTTAAATGTAAGTGTGCAGTATATCAAGGTCATTGAATTTCTAAAGTATTTATAAATTATACTGGGAAATGAGAGAAAAGGGATATAAGGAATGAGTATTTTTATGCGCTTTATCTAAGGTGGATATCATGTTTCTTGAGGCAACACCCTAATATGTTAAACTGGAGTGAAGAGCATTGGAAGAGGAAGATTTGTTTTCTTTTATAGCTATAATTGCAGATTAATGCATTGTCCAGAAAAGTTAAATTCTCATGCCCATTAGCATCGTGCCTGTTTGAAAGATATTCCTTCTTAATCTCTGCAAGTTTGCAACATGACAGATTACATAACTTATGTTTTAACACCCTAAGGACACATCTGCCTTAACTTAGAGTCTCAATTAGCAAAGGAAACTATTTGGCTGGGTATTTATGGCACCATATGACAACCAGCAGCCCTATGTACTCACTCACCAGTGAGAAAGTATTTGGACTCATCACATCTCCTTTCTGTTTGAGGCTCTGATGCTGGTCATTATATGTGTAGTTTGCTTTAAATGCTCTTGCATTGTGAGGTCAAATTATCTTCCCATGATCTGTGTTATGCAATTTCGTCCAATATCCATAAAACACTGATATTCTGAAAGCCTTGTGAGATGTCTTGCTGTAGCATGATGCTGTTTGTTCAAATAGTTATAATGGCTCTTGTGAGGAGTATTATTAGTATATAAGGTAACTGCTAGGTTTTCTAGTTTCCAAATTTATCTCAAAAGCAAGAATGATTTTTAAACATTCTTTGATATAGCCATAATATCAGCTATATTAGCATAGTGTGCCATACTATTTTAATGACACTCGATTTTATACTAGGGAATTTATAATCTATAGAGTTGCACAATTGGGTTGCAAATAAGCATTTTCTAAAACTTTTGCTGCCTTTCCGCAATGCTCCCAGGTTTTGTAAGAACTTTTAAGGTCCCACAAATCTACATACATTATTAATTTGTAATAAATATGAGCTTAACAAGATAATAAAAAAATTAAAACTTTTGTACATGTTTCATTATACAGGATGTCTAGAATATCGATTTTGTTACAATAGAGATTGAATTGTTAATGTTCATAATGATATATGCTTCTCATATGTTATGTTCAACTTGAGCACAGTTCACATCCAACATATCTCCCATTTATCGACTATAACACAAAAGACGTTCTGGAGCATTCGGTCTCGGAGCTCCGCCAATATAATAATGCATTAATACAATGCAAGTCCCGTGATAAATCCCCACACAAAGAAGTCCATTGGTATGAGGTCAGAATGTGCTGCCCAGATCATGTGTCCTGCACATCCAATTCAACTTCTAGAAAACACTACATTCAAAAAAGTGCAAACATCTATGGCATAATGCCCCATCCTGCTAGAAGTAGGCTGTGTTCACATTTTCATCCTGGGTAAGCTGTGGCAACATATCCAGATACAGAACTGACCGTAACATTTATAAACTGTTATTACCTTCTACACATTAACTTCGGGACAGTCTCGCCGGAATCCCAAGGGCTTCACTGGCAGTGTGTCAGCCAAGATGAGCAATTATGTTTTAACTTTTCCACTAATGTGGAAGGTTGCCTCATCTAGGGCATGCTCCAGGATGTTGTGTCATTTGCTGCAAGCAAATCCACGCACATGCTAACAAGCTCTGTCAAATCCTTGTCATGTAAATGGTGCAGAAGCAGATGGTACAGCTTTTTCTTCAGCATGTAACCCAACATCTTATTCATGGTCAAGCGTGGAATGTTCAATTCCCATGACAAACACATCACCAGTTTTGAACATTGATCAATAGATAACTCAAATTCTGTCATCAGAGTTTGGTGTTGTCTGGGCTCATTCTTTACAGTCCCAGTGCATTTGAATTTGCTCACCAATAGTTTTAGTCTGTAGGTCCAGATTTGTGGAATGTGTGATAAAATTTAGTCTGAATCTGACCATAAGATGACCCTTGCAACCTACATATCACAATGACTACCCTCTCTGGCACACTTAACGACATGCACGTTCAGATATCTTTAACAACAGAACACCTCTTGTTGAATTAAAAGTAAAACTTTACTATTTTTTAACGTGAAATGTCAAGAGAGTTTTACTTTTAATTCAATAAGATTATGATAGTTTCACTGTGTGGATTCCTACGGTCATTTTTAATTGAACAGAACACATGTTGAGGTGTAGTCACAAAGTCAATGCCCCAATTCCAACAGCGACATCATTTACATCTACATCAGATAATGGCATACAAATATTACTGCTACATCCCCTGTTTCTACAAAATCAATACTTAATTTATGGATACCCTCTATTGAATTTGGCTTTGAATATAAGAAAGGAAATGGTGGTGAAAGAATTTGACATATAGTATTTTCACACCGTATTAGTAGAGGTGGGGTGGAATAGATAACTGCTAGAGTCTTAAGTTAAGATATATATAAGGTTAGGAATTACTAGAAATGCTCTTTGTCTTTCCAGAGATTCACATTCATTCTAATAAGATTTGATTTGCAGTCATGATAAAAAGAGCTATTAATCCTAGGATATCATATATGCACAATGGCTTAGATGTTTGTGGTTTTGGTGAAAAGACCACAAAGTTATCATTTATGATTATTTTCAAAATGGCATGGGCAGTCATGTTTCAAACAATAACTGAGAAATTAATCCATTCCTGCACAGATGATGCACTTGTATGTACAATTGATGAAAAAGAACTAGACAGTAATGTGCTCCTTTAATTCAAGATTTGGCTGCGTTAAATGCTAATTGCTCCATTTTGAATACAAATAGATGAAACAACTGATCTAGTAGCTGACAGTTTTACTTGTTTGTCTGGTACCATTATGAAAATGCTTTTGAAAATTTCCCATTTTGCTTGTGGAGTCAGTATGACAGGATCTTAAAATATCAGAATAAAGAAAATGAAAGAACATGGATTTACTATGGAGTTGGAAGATTGCTAGTGATAGCCTGCTATTTAGTTGCTGTTTTCATTAAAATCTATTGTAGTTTCTCTCTTAAAGGGAAAAAAATTGTGGTTTTAAGCTAGTTGTATTTGTGAGGGTGTTATTCAGCTTGCCATGAATTTAATGTCTTCCCATGATTTTGTGGAAGACCATGAAAGAATTCTTCAAGAGTGTAATAAAGAATTGAAGCATCTATAATAATTAATGTATTTTTTAGAAGAGGTGAATGATTATTACAGTCCTTATTTGTAGTCCAAAACCTTGAACAGTGTATTATATACTTGAATACAAAGTGCTGAAATAACCTACTTCAAATACATTGTACAATATCAGTTTGATATTCCTTGAATGATTTGATGAGAAACTCAACATTAGAAAGCTCTTAGCCATTGCACACTTTCGTATGCAAGTGCTTACCTGAGGGTAGGTCCATAAGTTTCCAGCCTAACCATTTTCTAGGTACTATTAAGACAAAAAATTATATGTCACTTTTCAATGTAGTTACCCTTTATTGCATTACACTTCTCACATCTTTGAATTAACATTTCAATCTCCTCCCCCCCCCCCCCGCCCACCCAAGTCTTGTCTGCAAAATGGGCATAAACAGCATCCATCACTTCGTCACACTTAAATTTCCTTCCTCAAAGATCCTTCTTGAGTTTTGAGAAGAGGAAATAGGTATTGGGAGCTAGATCTGGGCTGTAGGGTGGATGGTCGATCTCTTTGAAGCCACATTTCTTCACGGCTCCCTTTGCTACAAGTACTGTGTGCACAGGCACATTGTCGTGAAGAAGGCGCACATGACCACTCATTTTTCCTCACCTTTTTTCTTTGATAAATTGTTGTTGGAGTGTGCAGTAGTACACCTTGGCACTTGAACCTTTGATTCTAACATTGTAGTTTCAGATCTAGATTTTAGTGAGCTGTAGAATCTGTCCTACAAGCTTAGGAATTACTAGAGATGCTCCTTCTGTTTCCATAGATTAACACTCATTATAGTAAGATTTTTTGTGCAGTCTCATAAGTCTATTCACATAAACGGCATATGGGGCTAAAGAGTCACATCCATAGGTGTTTCCTAATAGCCAATGTCCATTAATCATTTGTGTACTTGTTACTCAAAAGTATTGAATATCAAACTATCGAGGAAATCATAGATATAGTTTAAGTCAAGATTCATGGTAGTACAAGGGAAGAACTCCTGGAAATTGGAAAATACTCTTGAACAGAGTAGAGAGATCCAGGGTGAGTGTTAACATTAATCAAGTTGCAGATAAGTTCCAGAAAATGTGTTCTTTAGTACAGATTGTAAATGTGCATGTAACTGCTTTCAAAATGTACCCCTTCAAGCTAAAGAACATCTCAGAACCTTCCATGATCTTGTAGATCACGTAAGACAGAATATGTGCATTTGTGGTCTAGTACAAAGTGCACCAATTAAACAATTAGAAGTTGAGATTCTTCCAAGGGGTTTAAATAAAAATTTTATCAATATTTCAGACACACAGATGTCATCAATACGTCTACACAAGAAATTTTTTCTTCAAACAGTTCAGATTTGTGATTCTAGGCTGTACAGGTGTTGTGAATCAGATGTACTGTTACAGAGGTAGGAGTTCTGGATCTGCAGGAAACAAATTGGATGTCCATGATATTGAATATATTTGGTCTATGTCCCTGATGTATGTTGAGAAATGTACTGTTTGGCTACTTGCCAAGGATGCAGAGTTTGCCAATATTGAATTTGGATACTTTTGGGGGCGCTCTTTAACATCTCAGGTAATCAGCTACCCATTCTATCCAGGGCGTGAAACGGCAGACAGATTTTGCTCGGAGGCCTCTGCATTCAGGCTTGAAGTTCTTTTTCGTGCCATAAATGTAGAACACGGGACCCATGGCTTTACTTCTCTTCCGAAGGAAGCCATACTTAAGATTTTTACTCCCGAAAAATCCATCGATCCTGGTCGTGGTTGAACCCGCGATCTTGGGATTAGAAGGCAATCATAGTTACCACTACACCCCCAGGACCGACAAAAAAACTTTTGAGGTAATCAGGATGGTATTTGATATTTCTCCACGAATTCTATGGAAAAGGGTATCACAAACAGAAAGCTCACTAATGAAGGACATCCATAAAATTGGATGAAAATCCATTGGTTCAGATACTGCAAAAGTGAACTTTATAATAAGATATTCTTTAAACTTGCATCGCAGAAAAATACCAAGTTTGATGTCATCAGCATCATGGAAGCAGGCAAGAAAGAAAAACCTGCAAAACTCTCTTCAGTTCTGAAGCTAGGTCTATGGAATGCAGGAGGGGGAGACATGAAAACACTTTCTTGCCGTACATACTACCTGTGTCATTTGTTTATAGCTTTACCTGCTATAAAACACAAAACTCCGGCTATTGATACTTATCTAGCGTAGAGAAGTGGGAGAGATCACTGAAATGGCACCTGTGACTATTCTTATTAATAGACAGAATTAGACTTGCCATAAATATGCATGTAAACAATCTCATAGAACAAAACAATAAATAAGATATGTGTGTTTTTTATTTAATACTTGCATTTATTAATTGACGCTTTTTGTAAATAATTTACTTCAGACATCACACAACTAACTGATTAGTTAATTGTGCATATAATAGCATTTTGAAAAAAGAATTTAATAAAACATTTTTGTTTTTCATTTGATGACAAACCAGATTGGCTTCTGAGCCGTTAATGTGTCTACTTTAACCGTGATAGCAATCCCAAACTATGCTGACTGGGGATGATTAATCAGGTATCATATTGGCAGACTCGTTCCAGATGTTGTTTTGTTCCCTACAAATTCCACCTATAATATGTCATGAGAGACATTAAGACTGGTGAAAGCTTATGCTATATAAATTGTGCCAATTCAATTCTTTAAGATATTAATTGTATTGACTGTAGCTTTGGATTTTTAGCCGACTCACAATTGGCCTTTAGGTTAAGCTGTTTGGTTTTCTTTGCTCAACTTTGAAAGATGCATTCAATGTAACCTATTCCTAAACATATTTGTTACAATGAAGTATAATCAGTCTTCTCCTTACTGTCACTGAATATCTAAACACGTGCCTCATTTCAAGTGTCCACCGACTGGCGTTAAACACCATTAAAAAACTCATTGCCGAAAACATGGTCCTACTATTCGTCTTCAAGTATGAATTTCTACGCATAACATTTATACTAGATGAATTGTCTTCTGAGTATATCTACTCTTTCTTTTTCACTCCTTTATGTCCGTATAATTTAACCACTAATTGAAGAATTACTAAGGGTTTGGGAATAAAAATCCATTTCCTTTACTAATGGAAAAACTTGGCTCTTCGATTCGTATATGAGCTCTTTAACTGATTAGTACTGAAGGAATTAGAAGTGCCAAATTAATATCAACAGTTGGCGAATCGAGAGGTTACTAAAGTCGTATCACAATTTTGGTATAAATTAGGATATTCATTTCGTTATTGATCATAACCTAGTGTGTCGTCAACTTTTGAGGAACAATAATCCAGTGACGCCATTTTCCAAAGGTTGCTTTGCGACAGTCTGATAAAAATTATATCGTTCAAGTGATACAAGATTTTTATAGCCGACGTGGTCAGGAGCAGACAGCTGTAAAGAACGAAAATTTTGGCAACAGAAGACTTTCCACATGAAGGGGCGAATGCGGTCGTTGACCTTACGAAGCAAGGATGATTTGCCAGCCCTTGCCGAGCTCTGTTCCGGCGAGGTATGACCTGCGCGGGAGACAGTTTTCCCCTCAGTAGCCATATCCTGTGTTTGCGTGCGCGCCGGGGAGAGGGGAAGAAGTAGATTCATCCACGTGCAAGGGATATTTCCATAGCACGGGGAACAAAAATAGCATGCGCGACCGCAACAAGGTTCAAGAGCAGAAGTCGAAAAACCTACAACTTCACAGATGTTCAAGTGTAAGGCTCTCCTTATAAATATTCAATTTTTAATTATTATACCTATAACTTTTTTTTAAAAAAAATGGCTTAATAGAATCTACTGTATCAAAGGACAAGCGTAGTAGGACCTAGTAAGAGTTCTTTTATTCGTGTACTATTTGACTGAAGAAGCTGCTAAACATGTTATCATAAAATAAAGTTAACTGAAAAGAACTACAGGAGAGATTTGATAAGTCGCTTACTAATAGAGCGCAACAGCAAAATTTGTACATGTGGTCATAAAGTTTACCTTCTATATATCAATATTTCTTGGCCCCAAGTCATTCCGAAGTTGGCAGTTGTTTAAACACAATGGCAGTGAAAAATGTATTAGATTGGAATGCACGATGTGATTAAGGTGTTTTTTTTTTCTTTCTCCCCTTTTTTTCTGGAAAATAACACAGCAAGGGGGATTCATAAAGATTTTGCCTACATCGGGCACTCGTGTCCTTCCTACGAAACTCTTCGTTCGTAGACCCAAGATCGCGGGTCCAATCCCGACTAGGATCCATGGATTTTTTCGGACATAAAAATCGTAAGTATGACTTCCTTCGGAAAGGAAGTAAAGCCGTGGGACCCAAGTAGATTTACGGCACGTAAAAGAATCTCAAACCTGAAAAAAGAGGCCTCTGAGCAAAATTTATTGGCCTTTTGACGCCCTGAATTGAATGGGGCGCTTTTTTATTTTGTTTATTTACTTACGCTCGCAAATGGCCTAAGATGTTAAAGAGCGTCCGTAAGTAAAATCAAATAAGTAAATAAAAATTCGTTCGGGTAAATTAGTTCAAGCCTGGCAGAACAAGCTTAGAAGACGCACCATGTCTCGGAGCTCCAAAAACAGCTGAGAAATTATCAATGAAATCCACGACATTGTTTAGGCTGACAAGGAAATTGCGCGTAGCAGAGGTCATGGGCATTTCAACTGAGCCGGGTAATTTTATTTTGCATAATTAATTACATGTGGAAAAATTTTGCTTACTCCGGAGCAAAGCGACAGCAATGTGAACTTGGCCTACTGTTTGGAAATGTTTAAGCAGAATCTAATCTATATTGTTTTTAGGGCTTTTTGTGATGATCGTGGGCGAAACTTGAATTCATAAATTAGTCGGTCTCTAACAGTGGACTGCATAAGGTGAACCGGCTCTGAAAAGGCGAAATACCGGCTGGAAAATATATTGCATCAGGTTTTTGGGATGCAAAACGTATTCTCTTAATTCTGTTCCCGAAATTCAAACCTTTCTTAGCTGGATGCACAATTCAAAAAATAGGTTATTCAGGAGATAAAGTATTTTGAGTATCTGGAAGAAAAATCTACTTCCATGAGGGAATTTATAATAGAAAGAATGAATGTTTATGCTTTTCATATATAAAATGAATTTAGGAAATTTATCATGCTTACTGAAAAATTAGCATTTATAAGTACTATAAATTTGTATTGTTCCATTTTCAGGTATGCTACTTTTGCTCTATGTTCCCTCCTGCCTGCTCTAGTGTTCCTTATCTTTGTGTCATTGTTTCCTTCTCTGGATCCTCTTACAGATGTTCTCAGGGAGCTCTGAATTCTCTAAAAATATTCTTTAGCTTCCTGTGCCTCTGGCATTAAGGCCATCTAATACCATCATTGCAATGTTACATAAATTAAAAGGCTTTAATTGCTCTGCATATTTGTATGCACCATCCTCCAGTGTTCCACAGTAGTTCTTTCACTGGATTTTATTTTACATATGGCACAATCATACTTTAAATCAGATCAGATATTAAGTTTACAATTCTGTTACAATATATGTGACAGCATCAGTAATTGATAGTGGTTTTATTACTAGAGAAATTCACCCCACCTTTTTTGTGCACAATTAAAATTTTATTTTGTATCTGTCATTAACACATTATTTTGTTTGAACAAAATCTTGCAACCTATTAAGTTAGGATATTTGACATTCTACTGTAGAGTATTGCAGTAATTTGTAAGAATATGCTATAAATTGATCATTAAAAAATGGGGGTCAAGGAATGAAATGTCAAATATTAATCTTATCACTACTGAGGATGCACCATGCTGTTTAGTAGCTTATTCAACTCAGTTTGCATTGTATGTTCTGTATTCTGGTCGTATTTCCTGAGTTTCTTGTAAAACCATTGTGGCATGTATGTGTGTGCATGCAAGCAAATATATATTTTTTTAATATATTAACCGTTTACTGAACAATATGTTTCATTACAACAATTGTACTACTACATGTCCTAGTTCTCTTATATTATCAGTATATAACAATGCCAATAAATGAAAAGAAATATATACATGTAGTTTTGAACTATAGACTACATTGATTCCTGAATTTTTTTTAATGCTAACAGTATTTAGCACAAGACTATCTGTGCATATACTTAATTTGTACATTCCAGTTACTCTTGACTCTAATTTTAGGTCATTTACAAATGTACAAAGTGTAAATTTTTAAATTGTTCTCTTTGCTTAATAGCCACATAGAAATACCTTTATTTATTGAATTTTACATACACACATACTATAGCAAGTAATGAACCGTAATTTCTTCCTCGATATAAGAACATTGAGAACTATACATTTTTCTTAAATCTATGATAAGATTTTAAGTTTTCATGAACTATTGTGTCGGTCCTGGTGGTGTAGTGGTTACCATACTGGCCTCCTAAACCCAAGATCGCGGGTTCGAACCCGGCCAGGACCGATGGATTTTTTTTAGGGCGTATGGCTTCCTTTGGAAGGGAAGTAAAGCCGTGGGTCCCGTGTCGTACATTTACGGCACGAAAAAGAACCTCAAGCCTGAAAGAGAGGCCTCTGAGCAAAATTTGTCGACCGTTTCACGTCCTGAGTTGAATCGACGCTGATGACCTGAGATGTTAAAGAGCGTCCATAAATAAATCAATCAAAAAAAAATGAACTATTGTCATATTTGGAGTAAATGTAAACTACAGATAAGTCTGTCTTTCATGCTTAGAAAAAATTAATTTGAAATTGTGCCCTTAATACAAATCTCCCATTCACTTTCTCAACAGAGTTCGGTTGTTTTGCAAAGTATGCGCTTAACCACACTAGATGGAATTTTGTTGTAGAATATTTGCAGGCTTGGATCTTCAACTGTCTGCTTTGCCAAGTTGTAGGCTACTTCGTTTCTGCAGATGAGCCTTGCTCCAGCTGAATTCAATGTCTATTTCTCTGCTTCAAAGTACTGTTTGCAAATTTCATCAACAAGAAGTTATAGTTGTTGGGAACCTTGCATATATCCAGAGTCACCTTACTGTCGGTGTAGATGGCTGCATGTTCTTTTTGAGTTTGATATTTTCTACTACTTTCAGTATAGTCAATTTTTCAGTCTGGTTATTTGTGCATGTCATATAGTCTGTATTTCAGTTTGTGTAGGTTTCTCATTCACAAACATGAGTCTATCTAATAGTAACCCTTGTAGCATATTTTCTTCCTCCCATGTATATTTCGATATCATAATTCTTCTCTTCAATTGCTTGTATGATTGGCAGAGTATACTGATTGTGATGATTTCTGAATTGCACATCTGAGTCAAGCAACATGTTCCTGCTTCACCTTCTTTATATTATACAAATCTTTGTAGCTTTATAATAATTGGGATTAATTCACTTGCAGTACCTCATGTTAGATAACTTGCTTTGCTATTCTTACGTTTACCAATCTGTGAACTCTAGTTTCATCTCATTGGACTTGTTTTGCAGTGCTATGATCCAGATGGGTGCTCAATAACATAACAGTGGCAGAATGGTACCTTTATAAATTGTCCTCACTGCCTCATGATTTAGGACCCCCCCTCCCCCCATTTTTAGCACAGTGGAAATATGAAAAAAGCTATTACTTTGAGTTATACATTAAAATGGGGAAGTGACATATTTCAAGTGTGTGGGCAGTATTTTTCTGACAACATAGTTATTTTTTCTCTCCAACAAATCCAATCTGGGGGGGGAGGGAAGTATGGAAGACAAATTTTACCAAAAGAAAAAAAATGCTTATTTGGTTGGGTGGATGGATGAGTGTTGATATTCCATTTTCCATCCTTCTTTCCCATTAGAAGGCAGAGATTGTCACTTGGTAACTATACACAAATTTCATTTGTACAGTTTGAGGAAATTTAAACCTGATTTATGATGTGCAATCAGGTAGAATGCTTAATACATCTGAAGAAGACAATGAGTTTGCTTGTCTGGAACAGATTTCTTTTCTTCAAACTGAGGTTCCAGTTTTAGTTTACATTTTCAGTGAAAATATCACTGCTTAATATACTTTATACTTTTGAGTGGAATTGTAATTGTTAGTTGGTGGATTTTTTCATTTTAGCCATAAGTTAGTCTATTGTAATAGACTTACCGCTGTGGGTGGCCGAGATCGTTAAGGCACGTACTCGTGAGCGAAAGGTCTGAGGTTTGATTCCCACCAGGACCGTCCTCCCTGACAGGTTTTTTGCAGGCTTTCATCAATCTAATATGGCAAATGCTATGGAGGTACCTTATACTTTGGCCTGAAATGCTTCCTTTAAAATAAATCCTTTCCAAGTCTATCATTTCATCTCGCATATCATTATCGCCGTCTGTGATACCTCAGTAGTTACAGGTATTAAACAATTTGGGCATTGACAGTGTTCAAGACAATTGTGCACAAGTTAGAATTAAAGAATTGTTCTAAAGGGATCTTTTGCTGGTCATCAAGTACAGGGAACCATCAGCTCAGGGTTTCTTGCTTATTATGAGTGTGAAGGTAATCTTTCTTGTTTGGAGACAACATGGAGTCATATTTAGTTTAAGAGAAACATAGGCACACTGTTAAAGGAACATTTCAGGAACAGCAAATATAAAGTACAAGCAAATAGAGAAATCAGCAGTTGAGACCAAAAAAATGATCAACCAGTTGAGATACAAGTCTACTTTTCTGAGAAGAAATTTTTGGGATAATTGATAAGCTACTGCTGTCTTTATGTATAGAAAAAAATATGTCGACAATAAAAGGGTAGAACTTAGCACCATATGACTACAAAATCTGCATTGCTTTGTTGAATTATCTGGTAACTGTTACATACTTCCCGGTGGACATTTCTTGATTTAACATTAGAATAGATTTCATTGAAATCATTGCATTTTTTTAATATGCCAATAATAAGTACTTTCCACAATCCTACCATTGGAGATGGAAGTTTAATCAGAGTGCAAAACACTGTAATAATGCATTGGTCGCTTTAAGTGCAGTGCAAATTGAGAATGTTGATTTGCCTTTATGGTTTTCCCCACATGGTTGACAGTGAGGTACTTTTCTATCTCTGCAAAAACATCCTTAATGCCTAATTTGCTGCAAACAACTTACTGTGGTATTCATTTTAAACATTGATAAAATATGCTCTGGAACTTATATCGTGAATTAAAGAGTATAACAATTATTGTTGATGGTTAGGTTGAAACTATTGCCATTATATTGCAAGAAATGATACTTTTAAGACTGATGGTAGTAAATTTTTAAAATGTACCATTTTTAAATAGCAGTATTGTCCTTACATCTTATGAAAGAGGCAGGGAGGTCTGGTTAAAGGTCTAGGAACATTTTTGGCAAGTAATAGTTGATTTTACATAATATGAAACACTGGCCGTGATGAAGGAATAATGGCAGATGTTAACATTTGCCAATGAAAGTTGGTTTTGTATTCCACTATGGTAATGCTTGCAAGTGACCACATAACAGCCTAAGGGTTGTTGAGATTATTTTTTTTCATAAGTGAGTTTTATGAACTTAAATAATTTCATGCAATATTTTAAAATATTTTCATACAAGATTAATAAAATATTTTGTTTTTGTAACAAAAAAATTAAAATTGAGATGTCTGGATCTGAAAAAATATTTTTTTAGCATTTATTTAAGATTCCAAGCTCTAGTTATTATCATAGGAAATTATTCAATTAATTTTTATCTGTATATAATGGAAGTAAATACTGTAACTACTAGAAATTATATAAAAAAAAATAGAAATCTAACTTATGTTTTTGTATATATAAACAATGTATACAGTTTTTTTTCACACTAACTCCATTCACTTACATAAATTTGGAACATATGTTTCGGGAGCGATCCCTCCCATCTTCAGCCTGTTGACAAACTGTCGTTAAACGTGGCGGTTGGGTCTCTTGATGTTCTTGTGGCGGCATCTGTTGGTATTATTAGGAATTTGCTGAGTTCATCCAATGGAGGGATATCGAAATTCATCAAATTATCCTTATTTTTTGTAATGAAAATGTTTTCCCAAGTGGAAAGTTCTATTGCATTATGAAGTTGTTTAAGTAGTTTTATCTCTGATTTAATTTCATGATTTTTATTCCAAAAGTGCGCTGCTATTGCTGATTTATCAATTTGTTTTAAGCGAATATTTCTGAAGTGTTCTTTTTTCCGGATACCCAAATTCCTCTTCGTTTTTCCAATGTATTTTTTGTCGCAATCTGCACATTCTATTTCATAAATACCTGACTTTTGTTCTGTTGGCATGTAGTCCTTTACTCTGCAACCTAATAAGTTCTTTATATTAAAATTGTTCTTTGGGGCTAACATAATTCCTTGTTCTTTGAATATCTTTTTGAACTTATTGTGATAAATTGGGTGATATGTGAAACTTTTGAATTTGTACCTTTCTTTGGCACTTTTAAGAGTGGAAACATCTCTTATTGCCTTTTGTTTTTTGGTTTTATTGATGATTTTTATTACTGTGTCTTTGTTGTATCCATTAGTTTCTCCTATCTTTATGATATGTTGGTATTCCAATTTGTACTCTGTTTCTGTGAGTGGAATGTTAACTAATCTGTGTGCTAAACTATAAAACACTGCATATTTATGTGGAATGGGGTTAAAACTGTCATTTTTTATGTAATTTTCTGTGTGAGTATCCTTTCTATGAATTCCAAATGTAAGATAGTTTTCATTTCTTATGATTTTTACATCTAGGAAGGGGAAAATATGGTAGAAAAAATACAAAATTACAAAATTACAGCAGAAAATATAATGGTATCGTTTGATGTAGAAGCCTTATTCCCAAGCATACCAAAAGATACACTTATGCTAATGTTAAAGAAATGGTTAAAATCCTTAGATCTACAGACACAAGAAATTGAAGACTTGATAAAACTTACGAACATTTGCATTGAACAAAATTACTTCATTTTCAATAAAAAATATTACCAACAAGTCTCGGGACTAGCTATGGGAAACCCGTTATCTCCATTTCTAGCAGATTTTTTTATGAGTTCATTTGAAATGCATATCACCAAAGCCTTCCCTCTAATCTTCAAAACATGGTATAGGTATGTGGATGACATATTTGCAATAATTCCGAAAAAACATACAATGGATGCACTAAAACTTCTGAATTTGCAGCACAAATCTATAAATTTCACCATAGAGGAAGAAAGAAGGGGATATCTCCCCTTCCTAGATGTAAAAATCATAAGAAATGAAAACTATCTTACATTTGGAATTCATAGAAAGGATACTCACACAGAAAATTACATAAAAAATGACAGTTTTAACCCCATTCCACATAAATATGCAGTGTTTTATAGTTTAGCACACAGATTAGTTAACATTCCACTCACAGAAACAGAGTACAAATTGGAATACCAACATATCATAAAGATAGGAGAAACTAATGGATACAACAAAGACACAGTAATAAAAATCATCAATAAAACCAAAAAACAAAAGGCAATAAGAGATGTTTCCACTCTTAAAAGTGCCAAAGAAAGGTACAAATTCAAAAGTTTCACATATCACCCAATTTATCACAATAAGTTCAAAAAGATATTCAAAGAACAAGGAATTATGTTAGCCCCAAAGAACAATTTTAATATAAAGAACTTATTAGGTTGCAGAGTAAAGGACTACATGCCAACAGAACAAAAGTCAGGTATTTATGAAATAGAATGTGCAGATTGCGACAAAAAATACATTGGAAAAACGAAGAGGAATTTGGGTATCCGGAAAAAAGAACACTTCAGAAATATTCGCTTAAAACAAATTGATAAATCAGCAATAGCAGCGCACTTTTGGAATAAAAATCATGAAATTAAATCAGAGATAAAACTACTTAAACAACTTCATAATGCAATAGAACTTTCCACTTGGGAAAACATTTTCATTACAAAAAATAAGGATAATTTGATGAATTTCGATATCCCTCCATTGGATGAACTCAGCAAATTCCTAATAATACCAACAGATGCCGCCACAAGAACATCAAGAGACCCAACCGCCACGTTTAACGACAGTTTGTCAACAGGCTGAAGATGGGAGGGATCGCTCCCGAAACATATGTTCCAAATTTATGTAAGTGAATGGAGTTAGTGTGAAAAAAACTGTATACATTGTTTATATATATATACCACTCCATTGTCAACAGCTTCGTAAGTACACTTATTTGAGTTATGTTTTTGTGTTTCAGAAATGACACCAAAGATGATGTGTTTGTCCATCAAGTAAGTATTTGTCATTTATTATTTTTGTCTGGATTAAACAAAGAACATTGATAGCATGGGGCATATGTAACAAAAAATTTAATTTATTTTTAAAAACTCATACTTGTGGGGTTTATTTTTAAAATATGTGTAAAATAAATATATGAAGAGTTTCTAATGCCCTGACAGCTGTATTGTACTCAAGTTTCTATATGTGTAAAATTAAATGTAGCGTTAATAGCAAGTTAATTCTTTTTGGTTAATAGGTTGGGGATTTGGAGATTTATTTTGAAACATTTTTATGTTACTATTTTAAGCTTCATCGAGTGGGAAAGAGTATTAAGTTCTAATATGTGAGCCTTTTTTTTTTTTTTTCAGTCAGCCATTGTGAAAAACAATCCTAAGAAGGCAGTGCGCAGCGTGGGAGATGGAGAAGTGGTGGAGTTTGATGTAGTGGTTGGAGAGAAGGGCAATGAAGCTGCAAATGTAACTGGGCCCAATGGAGAACCTGTAAAAGGATCCCCATATGCAGCTGATAAGCGTCGTGGTTTTCGCCAGTGGTTCTACCCTCGCCGTGGAGGCGGTGGCATGCGATCTCGTAGACCTCGTGAAGATACTGAAGGTAGCAAATTTGGATGTTCAATAAAGTTTCAATAGCCTGAATCCAGATTTTACAATTCAGCTATAAAAAACCTTAATAGTTTGAGAGACATGTACAGAATCTCGTTAATAAGCTGATTAATTCTTTGTCCATTTAAAATTTATTTAGTGATACTTGTTGGTATTTTGCTGTAGTTCATTATTACTTTAATTGGTATCACAGGCTATGAAAGTGGGGAAGGTAAAGGAGAGGAAGGTTCAGGAGGTGAAGCTCGAGAAGGTCAACTTAGGCGCTATAGACCACGTCGCCGATTTGAACCCAACAATTACTACAATTCTCGACCTAGACGTCCCCCTCCCAGCAGAGATATTCAGGGCCAAGATGGAGTGAGTACTTAAAGCATCCATATCGAAGATCAAAAACTTGTAATTATTTTTGACAATTTTTTTTTAACAATCGTTTTGTTAATGTTAGGAAAGGATAATTTATTTTATTGTCTTACATAGGGTGATAAGGAAGGGGGCGAGTATGAGGAAGGGACAGGTCGAGGAGCAGGTAGAGGTCGTGGGGTAGTACCACGGCGCTACTTCCATCGCAATTTCCGAGGTGGGCGAGGACCTCCGAGACGTCCTCGTAGTCAGGATGGTCAGGTAATAATTAATGTGTTCAGCAGTAATTAGTCCCTGCAGCTAATTTGTATTTTTAAATTTTATATATTTATTTTGATTTCATGTGTTTCTTGGATGTAGTTTAAGGTACACAATGTACTTAACCACATGTGCTCAAGAAATTAACTTCATTTATATGGTGAGACTTTGTATTATATTTCAAAGATCCTTTACTCTGCAAGAGTCTGCAAATTTCAGAATGAAAAAACTATTTGTGCTCATTAACATGTAACCACAAAGTAGTAAAAACAGTCTTCATTTGAGAGGAAACACTCTCACTGCTGGGTATTTAAATTGCCAAGCATAAACTGCCCTTAGAACATTGATTCCCTGTTTTATTATAAAATTAATTCTAAGAAGCTATATTAAATAAAAGTTTGAAATTTGCAACAAATATTAAATAATGTTGGAGGATGTACTACTGTGCTATTTAAACCATGTTATGTATAAAGAAATTTCCTCCTGTTTTGAACACATTTTGTACACACATTCATCATTTCCCATTGATTGTCTTCTCTTTTTTCAGGCAGGAATGTGTACAAGCTTGTAGTGTTTAATATTCCCATCAAGCCTCTCAGGTGGGTCAATTTGTGGGCCACATTTCATACAATGTAATAGCTGTTCAGCTTGCTGCTGATGATGGTCTCGTAGTTTTAGTGATGCATTCCATTATCTGTTTAAGTTTTCATTGACATCCAAAATATAATCCAGGCATGATTTATGGGCATTGGGAATAGATTTTGAATGTACAATATACTGTTGAAAAGTGCATACTGAAGTTAGAGATATACTTTGTTAGGCCATTTTATGGTTTAAGAATAAATTGACAGTGAAAATGTCCGTCATTCATGTGAACACTGTACATGTGCATAATCTACTGTACACTTAGACACTTTCCTTCTTATGCCAGTCTGTTGGCTACTGCCATCAACAATGGCTGCAGTATGAATAGTGGAAATCTTGTTAACGAGCCTCTTATATTTGTAGAGAGATTTAAATTTTTGCACCTCACATTGTACTTCTGAATTTCCATTGAAAATTGGAATACTTGCCTGGCTATCTGTATTAGAAAACCCATCTATATCTACCCTAAGTCAGAAACTTCATTTTCATTATTGCTTTCCTCAATATTTGATAGTTCTAGAAAAAAATCTGTATTTAAAACATTGCAAGCTCCTTTTCAATGGCAACCCCAATTTCCTCTTCAGTTCAAAATAATTTCTTTTTCTGGAAACCATGATCAGTTGCATATTATATGAAATACAAACTTGCAACATCTTTGCACAAAGAAAATCATATTGATGCATGTATACAGTTCTTGAGTGAGCAAAGTCTGTCGACTTAAAGCTATCTTCTTTTGTCTGTTTGTGACTGTATGCACTCCGAATAAAGATGCATTACATCTTTTCCAGTCAGTTTCATGCTCTTGCACATGCACAGAGAAAATATGAATATATTCTGTAAATGAGGTAGATAAACATGTTTATGAAGTCACTATTAAACTTTTATATGATGTAACAATTGTTTCATTTTAAATGTCAGGTATTTCATCTGAAGTGAATAAAAGAACTTTTATTTTACTAACAAATTCAGTTATTGATTTTGCATTTAATTATATTGTTTGAGAATAATATTGTGAATGTCCTGTAATTAAATAAATTGTACTTACGATGCTGTAGACAATACAGTGATAATATCTCCTGTACTAATGTAATATTTAAAATGATTGGGTTAACTTAATGAATTTTGATGTTCTGCCCATGAATGAAATCTGCAAGTATGTAAACAACTGATGGGAGCAAATGGTTCCATAACATGTCCTAGTGTTGTGTAAGTAAATGGATTAGTGTGAACAAGTTAATTACATTAGTGCAGGAGAAAATGCCCTTTGTTAACTTTTTACAAATGTTTTAATTATGTGTTTTGCAGCTGGTATCCTGCTAGTCAACTATCTTCTTAATGGAACAACTATTACTGGTGCATTCTGTGCCATCATTTTGGGCCAACCAAGGCAAAAATTTGCCAGAAAAGACTGGATTTAATTTCCTGTAAACTTTTTGATCATTTTATCTACTAATTTTTAATGCAAACCAGAATTATAATGAAATTTCATTTCATAATTTTGTTCTGCATAATTTACTCTTGTAGAATATGAGTGAAGGAGAAGGTCGTGAGCCTAGAGGAGATGGTCCTCAAGGAAGACCTCCTCGTCCTCGTTATCGTCGTCGTCTGCCACGCCAACCTCGTGGTCCACCACGTGGTAGCCAGAGTGAGGGCGATACAAAAGTCAAGGTAAATTTAAAAAGAAAATTTCAGGGGGGGTGTCTGATGATTAGGTTTAGAGTGCACATGCTCATTGAAAGGAGCAAATTTAATGCTGTTTGCTCCTCTTGCTTAGTTTTATTGCAGGATTTTATCAAAAGATCTCTTGTATAATCAGTAATAATTTTTTCATGCTACAGAAAGCTGAAAAGAATATTTTGTAATGCATTTTTGCACATTTTGTGGCAGCTTCATAGTAATGACATTTTATATCAAATCAGCATACTAAAGGCCCTTTTTCAACTGACCCCTTCAACTTTTAAAACTTAGAACTTATGAAGGTACTAAAATTAACTGATATTTTTGGAAAGGTAAAAAAGACTCATTATTTTACATATTAAAACATATAATAAAGAAATTTAAATTTGATATAAGCAAATGAAGTCAAAAGATCAACTCAATCATCCAAATTATCATATGGTTTGCTTCACTGTGCAAGTTCTTTTCAAATTAAGAAATGTATTAGTTTAACATTTGAGCTTGAATTTTTCCAAGATGGTTAATCATATTCAAATTGTATATGCTGGTAATATATGCACAAACTTTTCGTGTTAGAGTAATTATTCTTTATGTTCCATTTCATGTCAAATTTCCTCTGTATATTTTACCATGTGCAATTTCTTGAACTTTATAGTTTCTTAGGCATTTTTGTCCAGCTTTATGGACACAACTTTCCATAGTTAATACCTAAACACAGCAATAAATAGGGTTTTATAATGAATTTGTGCTTCATTTTGGGTCTCGGGTACTATGTTCTCCCTGCAGAAATTCACAAATAAGAAAATACAGGGTTCCTAGGATATTAGGCTCAGTAGGATGAAAGTTCCATGAGGGAGTATTTCATTACTTGCATCTTCAATATCAGTACACACTCTACCCACCATTTTTGGTCAATATTTTAAGACTACAATCCCATTAATGCTCTCAAGCTCAACTGTATCTTTGTCTAGGACAGTATTATATTATCCAGCTCCCTTTGGATTGACAAGAAATATTCCTCTGATGATACCAGATAGAGCAAAAGGGGAAATGTTAGGCGATATATTTTTATTTGATAAATGCAGACAACAAGCCTGGGTTCCTCATTTTATTAGATGAGAATAACTGTTCATTTAAAGAATTGCAGTACATTGTTCTTTGAATTATATTAACCCTAGAATATAAACCTTGTTTTTATACATCTATCACAAATGTTTGTAATTGTTATGACATTTAATTATTTGATAAATTTATTGAAGTATGCATGTTAATTTATGTTTTGTTTGGCAGCGGTACACTGAAGACAACATAACGACATACCAAAAACAAGCATTGTTTTCTCAATCACAACGCTGAGTTTGTGCACAACTGCTTGGTATTCTTTGCAGACGAACTTTCGACAAACATTGCAGAAAGAGATTGTCATTTGTCTCTTTTTTGATGGACATAGGTTGCAGTTGGTTCTCCTTTCGGGTGTTCAATTTCAACATGGCGTGGTTCATACTCACTCGATATATTATCAGAATCAAGATTATTGTTAGAAATGTTCTTTTGTTTCATTTCATGAAAAATAGTTTGTGCATTTTCTACAAACATTGGATAATTTACATTTAATTTGAGACATCTGGAAAAAATATAATAATTTTTAGAATAATACTTTCAAGGTAGAAACATTTTACAGAAAATATAATAAAAGTATTGGACATTTTAAACTTTCCTCCTACAGCCACAAGTTATATTGTTACATACATTCATAAAAATTACAACAATCAGGTACTCAAATGAGCACCTATAAGCTCACTAGCTTATAGGTGTAATAATTATGTGAAAATGCAACCGCAATGTTCACAAGTAATAGCTGAACCTGATCTTCTTGCTATGTCAGCACAACAATGAATGCATGTGCATTGTAAAATTTATGAGCATTTTGTATTGCAGCATTATTGATGTTTAAATAATTTCACTGAATTAAAAATTGTTGGTACACAAACCATCTAAATAAACTTGGAAACAGTGCTTCTGAATCCAAAGAAAAAAGATTAATGTTTATGCAGAAATATAAAAGAGCATGTTTTCTTGACCTTAGACCTTCATTAACTATCAGAAATATTTGAATCCTATATAGGATTTATACAAATATAAAAATATAAACATTTTTTAGGTTTGTATGAAGAAATATGGTTTGAAGTTGCTAATGCAATCTTTCAATACTACAAGTTAAAATATTAAAAAGCTCCCTGTATGAGAACTCGATAGATTTGGGATAACTGGTGGTGCTGTTTCCCAGTTAAAATTAGAAAGGGATTGGTGGTTTGTTGGGATTGGAGTGTGGGTTCATAGCTTATCTAATGTGATATTACTGCAATGTGGCCAGCACTAAAAGGAAAAACTAATGTTAGATTTGTTTTGAAGAGCTGAGATACAATATAACAAATTATATTAGTAAGTCACTCAAATTCCACTTACTTGGACATGTTTCAAGGCAAATTTCAACTCATGGTTTTTTTGAGCGACTTCCTCATAAATAATTTGTTATGTGATACTATATTTCATTGTGAAAATCCCAAACTATTCAGATTTACAACTGTATACTTTCCATAACATAGAGGAGTTCTTTCATAGAGATTGGTCAAGTGAAGGACCATGTGCTAAGATGTAGTCATTGTCTTAGAAATGGATAGCCATGCCAAAATGTTGAAGAATATTCTTGGAAATGCAATTAGTCATTATCACAAACATCACTATATTTTCACTGCACTCTTGAATAATGCTTTCTGCAATGCCATCCTTTCATAATGTCTCCAAAAATTATTTAAAGACATCATGGTGTTTGTGATAATTCAGGTGCCCCCATAAAAAATTGGCATTAGTGATCATGATTGTTTTACGAAAAAACTCATAAATAAAACTGCCAGAAATAATTAGAGTGGGTTTCATATCACTAGTCCTGGTATTGTTGGTAATTTTTTTGGTTGAGTATAAATTTTTTTGCTGTATCCATTGATTTGTGAATTTTATTAAATCTTCTATACAAATGAGTCAGTATTAGGTGATACTAAAACTTCACTAACTGGTTAATTCTTCAGAACATGCTAACCCTGGCAGGTAACGTAAGAGACCTCTGGTGGTTCCATTAGATAACGGAACAGGAAGTCCATTGGTGGAATGTCAAAATTCATAACTGTTTATTTTTTAAAATAAATAATAAAAATAAAATGTTTTCCCATATTGCCAATTCCTTGGGATTGGTGGTAGCTTTTAACAGTTTGGCTTCCTCTGCAATGTCATGATTGGAAGTCCAAAAATGATCTGCAATCGCTGATTTATTCACTTGTTTATATCTTATATTTATGAAGTGTTCTTTGCTTCTTGTCTCCAAATTATGTATTGTTTTTCTTATATATATAGGCAAAACAATACGAAATTTGGAGACGAGTACCAAAGAACACTTCAGAAATGTAAGATATAAACAAGTGGATAAATTGGCGGTTGAAGATCATTTTTGGACTTATGATCATGACATTACACAAGAAGCCAAACTGTTAAAAGCTACAACCAATCCCAATTAATTGTCAATATGGGAAAAGATATATGTTTTAAAAAATTAACATAGAGTTATGAATTTTGACATTCCACCAATGGACTTCTGTTCCGTTATCTAATGGAACCACCAGAGGTCACTATGTCATTTGCCAGGGTTAGTTGGTCCCCAGCTTTGGATGAGAGCAAATGCTCTTGAAACATGTTCTGAAAAATTAACCAGTTAGTGAAGTTTTACTGTCACCTAACACTAATTCATTTGTATATTTAACAACTTCACTGTTCCTAACTTCTTTTATTCTTCTGTTTGTAAATGTCTAGATTTTACAAGTGTTTTAATTTTCTAAAAATTAATGAATTTTTCATACTCAGTTAGAAATTTTTGAAAGATGTTGACTTTATTATTAAGCTATTTTGCTAATTGGTAGGGAGGTAGCTGAATTGATGTTAGTTTAGCTATCATTTTGTTTATGAATGTTTTGAAGTGCAAAAATCTTGGTAGAGTAGGATATAGAGTTATTTTGTATTTTGCTACTCAATTCTTTTAGTGTGTTAATAACAGTATTGTTTCAAATTTTGAGAGGGTCCTTACAAGTTTCTTTGTAATCTTTCCCATCCAGCAACTTCTCATCAATGTTAACATAGTCATTTTTGTTTGAAATAGCCACTTTATTATCCCTGCCTGCTTTTGTATATATAGCTGGTTTATCTAGTTTATCCTCCAGAATATCATCACAAGTTTGGGAAGATCTTCAATGACACTGCCATAAAATTAGCACACAAAATAAATACAGGAAGAAATAACATAGAAATAAACCTGAATGTTATCTTTGTATATGCAACAGCATCCTCCCAGATAATTGTTAACTTGTTGTGCAGATAGACATAGTCCAGATTATGATTTCCATTGGTAGAATGAGATGGAACGCACCAAAGACTTGATTAAAAAAAAAAAAGCTAGGTTGGAAGAAGTAACTATTAGAAAATAAAGTGTGATGGATTTTGTTCTAAAAATAATCCCTGTTTAATGCATTGCACCAGTTCTAGTGTTTGTTTCCATAGATCTTCAAAGATATACTGGAAGCCATTTTTTGACAGATCCTCCAAAATTTTCTCTGCAGCCTTCACTACTGCTTCTGATGTAAAATGCCTCCCAGGAAGGCATTTCTTCGATTGGGAGGGGGGAAGTTGCATGGGGCTAAATCTGTACTATAGGGAAAATGAGGGACAAATTTAAATTATTTTTTGAGATATATCGGAACATTTATGATATGCAATGATATGTATTACACTTGTGGTTCAGCATTCAACTGGTTGCCCGGAAATATGGCATTTTGTGTGATGTGACCTTTTAGAGTTTTCAGGTATTTTTTAATTATTTTTATTATTTATTTTAAATGGAGATAATCATTCAGCGTTGCTCTTGGATTGAAATGATGTAACTAAGTTTCATCAGGATTACCTTTGAAAGAATCCACTTTCATTAACACCCTATTCAACTGCGTGCAAACCTGCATGAAGGACCTTTCATTTGGGAATTAGTCATCTCTGAATCCATTTTACATATGCATCTCATGTGCAACTTTTCAGTTACCAACATATCGGTAGCACCCAGTAAAATTTTCAGAATTTCTTAGTAATCTTAACGTTTAATATATAAGCAATGTAATAAAATTTGTTCACCATAACTATTCGCTTACATAAAAACTGGACAAATGTTTCAGGAGTGATCCCTCCCATCTTCAGCGTGTAGACCAACTGTTAGAAAGGGTGGTTGGGTCTCTTGATGTTCTTGTGGCGGCATCTGTTGGTTCTATCAGGAACTTGCTGAGTTCGTCCATTGGTGGAAAATCAAAGTTCATTAAGTTTTCCTCGTTTTTTTGTAATGAAAATTTTTTCCCAAGTGGAAAGTTCTATTGCGTTGCGAAGTTGTTTCAGTGATTTCTATTCCAAAAGTGCACTCCTATCGCTAATTTATAAATCTGTTTTAAGCTAATATTTCTAAAGTGTTCTTTTTTCCAGATTTTCAAATTCCTAATCATTTTTCCAATGTGGTTTTTTATCGCATTCTGCACATTTTACTTCATAAATACCTGACTTTTGTTCTGTTGGCATGTTGTCCTTTACTCTATTAAAATTGTTCTTTGGAGCTAACAATAACTCCTTGTTAATTGATATCATTGTTTGATTCAGTTGAACACACACTCACACACACTCTTACAGCTTCACTTACTTTTCATAAATGTATGGAACCAGTTTCGAGAACATTTAGTTCCCTGAATCATACAATGATATCAATTAAAATGATTAGCTTCACTGTGCAAGTTCTAATTTACACTTTAAGTAAAATAACTCCTTGTTCTTTGAATATCTTTTAATTTATTGTGGTAAATTGGGTGGTGTGTGAACTTTTTGAATTTGTACTTTTCTTTTGCGCGTTTTAGTGTGGAAACATCTCTTATTGTTTTTTGACTTTATTGATGATTTTTATTACTGTGTCTGCTGTACCCATTAGTTTCTGCCATCTTTATGATTTGTTGGTACTCCAATTTGTGCTCTGTTTCTGTGAGTGGGATGTTAATCTGTGTGCGAAACTATAAAACACTGCTTATTTTTGTGGAATGGGGTTAAAACCGTTATTTTTAAGTAATTTTCTATATGAGTATCTTTTCTATGGATTCTGAAAGTAAGATAGTCTTCATTTCTTATGATTTTTACATCTAGGAAGGGAAGATGTCCATTTCTTTCTTGCTCTATAATGAACTTCATAGATTTTTGTTGCAAATTTAGAAGTTTGAGTGCATCTATTGTATGTTGTTGTTGGTTTTTTTTTTTTTTTTTTTTTTTTTTTTTTTTTTTTTTTTTTTTTTTTAATTATTGCAAATATGTCATCCACATACCTATACCATGTTTTGAAGATTTGAGGGAAGACTTAGGTGATATGCATTTCAAATGAACTCATAAAAAATCTGCTAAAAATGGAGATATGGGGTTTCCCATAGCTAGTCCCAAGACCTGTTGGTAATATTTTTTGTTGAAAATGAAGAAATTTTGTTCAATGCAAATGTTAGTAAGTTTTTAAGATTTGAAAATGTCTGTTTTTTCTTTTTGGCCAACAGGTATGTTGGTGAATTGATATTATTTATTGTAGGCATGCTGTTATCTTTTTTGTGTAATTTAGGAAGTGCATAGATTCTAGGTAATACTGGGTTGCTTGGATTTTGTTTTTCTGTAGATGACAGTATTTTTATTTCATCCAATGTTTTATTCAAGTTTCTAGTGCAGCTGTTAAGTGTATTCTCTCTTAATTGGTTTATAATCTTGACCTTTTAACTAGTTTCTATCCTATTTATGTAGTCTTCTTGGTCCAAAATGACTATTTTATTGTCTTTATTTTTTTTTATTTATTTATTTATTTATTTTTACAAACGGTTTTTCTTTTGTTTTATTGTTTTTTTTTGTTTTGTTTTTTTTTTGTTTTTTTTTGTAATTGTTCAATTTATTTCGGTTTTTTATTTTCTCTAATGTTTTTGTACATTTCAATTTGATAAACGATTTCTCTCATTCTTCTAGTTGATGGGTGGCTATGTCAATATCTGCGATGTAATCTTCCTCTCTCTCTCTCTCTTTTTTTTTTTTTTAAAGAAATCCACACATGTTTTGGGCCTTTGTTTAGGAATTTTAGTTAGTTTGTTGTTTGAAAATGTAGTGCAACTACATTCTCTGTTGTTTGTGCAACTGGTTTGGGTACAGTTCTGATTTGAAGTTTTTGCAAATCGTAGAGTTTCTTTTTCGATTTCTGATTCTTGATTTTCATTTCGTTGGTTAAATTTTTATGTAAATGTTGTTGTAAGTTATCCCAAATGTGAAATCCCAAAGCCCTCAATAGTTTTAAATGTAAATCATATCTTAAGTCAACTTCACTTAGTTTTTTACATTGTAAGCTTCTCTCTACTTCATTCACTCTTTTTTCATTTTTTTTTTTTTTTTTGGTGTGGGCTATTGTCTATTTTAACTGTGTTGCTCACAAATTTTGGTGAGTTTATTTTTTAGGCACAGCTTAAGGAATTTAATGTTAGCTACAATGTGTCTTTTTTTAATTTGTAGTTTCAAAATACTTTTTATAGTACCTTTAGTGTTATTAAAGTTTTAATTGTATGTGTTTTGTTTGTTTGTGTTTCTGCCATTTTCTGTTAACCACGTGGTTGTTGAATTGAATCTTAATGTTGTTCATTGATCCCCTCCCATAATGACAGCAGCATTGTTTTCTTCTGTTAAGAGAATGAACTGCAGTGCTAGGTCCACTTTCCTTGGAAATTCATTGCCTCCCCTCTTTAAACATTTTAAACCATCTTAGAGCCGTGCTATAGCGAAGTGCAACAAATTCTGAATAAGGCTCAGCTGAAGATTGTTGAGATCAAAGCAGAATTTCAGAGGAGTATTTTTACATTTCATACCACCACCATTTTGCTGTAGGGTGGAAATTGTGACAACAATGAAACTAGTACCACATATACATTATGCATTCGACTAACAAAAAGGTTAGGTTAAATTTTAGCACAAGAAATTATTTCTAAAAATTATCATTCTTTATTGAACAGCCCTCATATTTTACAGATTTTTTTGAATGTACCATGTTGAAAAGTTTTAGACTCAAACTTTTTACTAAATGAAGTATCATTATATTTCACAAGAGTTTGTCTTATTCTCTAAAATTCAAGACCACAAACAACTCTAGCTCTTCTAGGTGAAAAGTATTTGAAGTTAACTAATAGAGTAGCAAACACACTTTAATGAAAAGTTTCAAGAAGATTAAAGTTGCTACCACTTACATTCTATTAGAGATGCAGAATTTATTTGGTATATTCAATTAGGATAACAATGTCTTTAATGCAACCAAGTTTCATTAAATTTAGGATATGTTGGGTTATCTGTTGATTTGACATAGAATGCCTCAGTAGAGACAAGAGATTATCAGGCAGCAAGAGATATAATATCAATTAATTTTATTAGTAAAAACTCAGAAATTCACCTAATCATTTTTTTTTTTTTTTCCCAGAATTATATTATTGTATATTTGATCTTAAAGAGTTATGATGTGACAACACTTTGTGAATTTTAAACAGTACCAGAATTTGCTTATCTTGGAACCAGTGTGTCCAGTTTCTTGGAACCTTGAAATAACATTTTTGCGAGTAATCATGCACATGGCTTTAACATGTTATGAGCTTCCTTAAATCATACAGCTAAAAATACTCAATTTATTCAATCTCTTTCTCGAACCACATGTTCATAGCTCTTGTAGTTATATAGAATCTTCTCATTGGTTTTTGTTTGGGTTGGATGATTTTTTGTGTAGTTATTCTCAAATGTGTTAAAGGACATGAAGAGTCCATTTTGTCGCTTTGCTTCTTAAATGAAAGAAAATTATCTAATAGACTGAGTTGCACCTTTTTATCTATACAAATCTGCCTCGCTTGATTCTAATTTATCTAACATCAACTCAGTATCATTATAGGTTGAATGGCTTTGTACTCACTTAAAAACTCTGTTTCATCTCTCTAAAATGCCAGCATATCATTGGAAACTTCACTTTCAGTCTGCAAAACTCTGTTGCCCTTTTTTCGCATTTGAAATTAGGGAGTTGAAATTAAAGCTAATATTTAATATTAACCTTGAGAATGACCGTTTCTTTCCTTGTGCAAAAAGGAACAAGAATTAGTCATTTAAATGTAAAATTGGAACTTAAACACAGTGAAGCCAATCATATTAATGGATATCATTGTATGATTAGTTGAACTACACACTCTTAAAGCTTCACTTACTTTTTATAAATGTATGGAACCGGTTTCGAGAACATTTATAAAAAGTAAGTGAAGCTTTAAGAGTGTGTAGTTCAACTAATCATACAATGATATCCATTAAAAGAATTAGTCATGTTTACGTGACAGTAATTTATTCTTTTAACAAGCAAACTTTTGAAACTTATGGAAGTTTTGTTTAGAGCAAGAATATTGCAGTACTTAGCTACGACTAAGAGGATATCCATATTATTGACATTAATTAATAAACAATTAAATAAAATTATATTTTAGTGAATGTAAAAGATCTGCTGTTTAATACATATCCTGTGTTTTACTTGCTCTCTAGCCTGATTTTATCTATAAAAAGCAAAAAGAAAACTATTTAGAAGTAATACTTAAAATCAATACTGATTTAGAAAAGAACAGTCATGTTCAGATTGGTTCTACATCTAAGAAAATTATACAAATAATAAGAATGCAACTTGGAGACATTTACTATTTATATTTTTGACAGGGTATTTATGGGAAAATTTTGGAACATAATGTATAAAAGGTCTACCCAAAGAACATAATATTATAAAAATAATGTATAATAACAGCAATCATAATTTTAAATGGACATTCTTCCGAAATTGTTAATTTAGGTGTAAGATATAAGGTGTATCACAATGTTTTGTCCTATACATACAGTGTATTTGAATATGCAATACACTGCCGTTCATTAGCCAAGTTGAAGTTGTGCAATTAATATTTGATACTGTTTATATGAGGTGAAAATAATATAAATAAATAAGAAAATATAATTTGACTTTTACACATCCGTATATAAAATTTGATTTAGCATTGGTTTTTAATTTTAGAAACAATACAATAGTGTAATTATAAATTTGTGTGTTTATATTTATTTTCATTTAATAAATTATTGTAATACTAATATAAATTATATTCTCTGTCTATAACATTCTATATCCTTCTCTCTGTTACTGTTGTTCAAAAACAACAGATTGAAAGTAAGAGCAAGCCTTTGTTTTTCAGTTTTCATTTGAAATTATGGCAAATCATGTTGGATGTATTTTTTATATATAATGCATTCCTAATTCTTACACTTACACTGAACATAGTATATAAGTCATCATTTTCTGTTAATGCTACATAAAATCTAGACCATATGTTTTCTCTTTCAATTTATACTTATTTATCAATATTTATTATTAATTTATTAATGTGTTGCAATCAGTGGTGCATTGTACACAGCACTGTCTATACTACCTAGTAAGAACAAGACATGTTAATATTATAGCCACTTTTCTGGTGATTTCATAGCAAATATCAGTCCAGAGTGCAATTTTTACTATGCAGTGCAGATGTGCATACTTGCTGGGGATTTTCAATTTGTGAACTAGACGTCGGGTATGCATGCTTACCCACTGTTCATCACTATTGTCAATCTCATGAAAACAGCAAAATAATTTCAGTTCCCACAGAAATAAGTGGAGGAGCATGTTTCCTTGAGGCATCAAAGTTTAATGGCATTATTTTGTCTTTTCGAAACTAGAAAAATATGCAGCAAAAGTTGCAAGATTTTCATCTTCAACAGTGCATTGAACATCATGTGTTGAAATGTGCCTGTCACATATAACTCTTAATTTCTTTTTCTGAATCAATAAAGAAAAGCCAAAAGCTTTCAACATTATTTGATTCTGAACAGGATATGCCTTGGAATGTAAAGTTGTTTAAATGGTAAAATCTTTCTACATATTGCAGTAGTTACTATATTTGGCCAAAAATTTTAGTAAGTGGTAGGAGTAATTAGAATTTCATATTCAATTTATTTCTTCAGAATGCAATATTCGTTCATAATAGGAACATTTTGAATGTAACAAGTGCATATATTAAACTAGCACGTCCACTTAGTCATCATGATTATTTTCATTATTAATGCAGTTTTTTTGAGGGGGAGCAGCATTTTCTAAATGTTCGGCATTTGAATGCACTATACCCTTACATTATGCTAACAAATGTATTCTAGGGCACTGAAATAGCTGATTGTCTCACTAATGCCTTCTCCTTTGGTACACTGTTTGGAGAATTTGTGAATAATTAAAATATTTTAGTGAGCCTGCATTAAGATAATTAAGCAAAAATTTTGAAGTTAGCTACATCAATTTTATCTTGGGGGTTTATGGCATGGTGAGTAGCTGACTTGTAAATGTTTTCTGATGAAAATTTAAAAATAACATTTGATCCTCATTTGTTTTATTAGGTTTGTTTTGGGTATGTTTACGGAATTTGGATATCAAAATAAGATTGTTTTGGGTAGTTACACTAGCTGAGCAAAATAGGTGGACAATGTTCTTGAGCATGCCTGTATTGAATATATAGGTGTATCTATTGCAGTTGTTTAGGAGACAATAAGATTATTTTTTTTAAAATAAAACCCATTGCATTAAAACAGTTTTATGTTACAATGATACCAGATGTATTGTAAGTGCCTGATGATAGTTGTGGTGAGCATGCAGAAGAATTTATATTGTTAAGTAGTAGTAACCCACTAGCAGAAATCAAATTTACGTAGTTTGTTTTAGAGTATTTTATTCCATTCAGAGAATTTTAGAAATGCCAGAGCTTTGTAGGTATGAGTTTGCCTTCTTAGGCAATTGCTCATTTTCCTCTGTAATATTCCAAATCTGTTGCTTCATGTTACTGTGTAGAGAAATATCATCTCATTTTTCAGCTGCTATCAAGTTATGCTGCATGGTTGTAACCTATGCATGTCTGTTTCTTTCAGTCTGAGGCAACTGAAGGTTCATCAGAATCACAGGTGAGTTAGTAGGTTCATATTCTTGCTGACAGTGACAGCAAAGTGCATTTTCTTGGGAAAGCTTGGTTTTATGTCTTGCTTTTAAAATATAAAACATGCTGCACATACCTAGTAGGAGTCTATAGGAAAAGGTTATTAATACTGTTTAATGGGACAGTTCAAATCTGTGACTTTTTATATAATTTAAAGTAAAAATAACATGGTCACTAGATAAGTATTTTACACTGGGGTAGAAATTCTGAACGCTGTTTCCCAGTAAAGCAGTTTTTTGTAAAATTTTCTCAAAACAAAACTGATTGGGCTAATCATAGGTAAAAGAAAATTTAAAGGACTAGCAGAAATACATTTGTTCATCTAGAGGAATTAGAATCAGAGCTGCATTTTTGAGATATTTTGTGGATGGGACTGTGCAGCTCCACTACTGTTACTTAAGTTTGCTGTGTTGCCTAGTTGGGATGGTTGATTGAATCATGGATGCTGGAAATTCCTAAAACTAACTTTCCAATTATTTCATTCACAGCAATAATTGTAAATCCAAATTAATTGCATACATTGCATGAAGAGAAATTGAGTTTATACTAAAAGTGGACTTCTTCAAAAGTTATTTAAATTTTAATTTACTTATTAATTTTATGTTTTTGCTTTACTTTGTTTTGAATAAACTTTTTGCTGTTTCTGAGAAGTACTTTTGCATGAGTTTATGTTTTGTAAAAGCTTAAGGTAGGGTACATAAGTGATTTGTTAAGTATATATAATGAAAATGTGATTTTAGTTAATGAAAGACTTCATATTTATTTAGTAAACCATTAAATTACAGAGAGGGAACAATTTGCATTGTTCTGCAATATCACACATTAAATGATATTATTGACAGCAAATAAATTATGGTTTAAATATTGTACTTACGAAGCTGTTGACATGGTTTTTCGATTGTTCTATGTTTACGTAATTCTTTCTAGATGAACATATGTAATTTTCTCTGTAGGCTAAGTGCACTGGTTTTGTATTGAATGTTTGGAGCTAAATCACTCATTGTTCCCATTCCAAATGTTTGAGTAAAGTAGTCGTGGAGTTTGAAGGAAATTATGGCTTTTAATTCCTTTCCTTAAAACTTGTTAGAAATCTGAAGAAATCTTGTTGCTAAAGGTGGAAATGCATGCAGATAAGAGAGAATATTTGTTCTTTTCATTTCTAGGTCGCATGTTTTGGCTTTGTTCAAACAAATGCATAGGCCTTAATTGAAGCTGAGATGCACACAGCTGTAGTTAACATATTAAAGTGCTTTATAAATGGCAGCTTATTGTGATCTCATTTTTTCCTTTAAAATCCTAATTTTTATGTATTTTATTAATTTATATACATTTATACAACATCAAAATATTTGGTAGTCTAAGAGATAAGATTACTTTGATATTTTATAGTAGTTTTAATATGTACTTGTTGGAGAAATTATATTTATGGATCTTACCCTCAGTATTATTTGAGTTCTAGCAGGAATCCTTTTGTTACTCCTGAAACAAAGTGTAATTATGCTTATATAGATTATAATTAAAAGTTGTATATAAACTTTAGAAGAGGAGTGGTGTGTTTGGTGTTAGTCTATAAGTTAAAAATATTTTAAATTATGATTGTTGCAATTTTGTTTCAGGAGACCACCCAGGCTGTGCAGAATACAACCACAGAGAGCAATGCTTAAGATTTGCATGCCCATCAACATGCCACAGGCATGTGCTCTCTAATGCCATTTAGTAGATCCAGGGCAATTTAAAACATTTAAAAATAATTAAAAAAAATGAAAAAAAAAAAAAAAGAAATTTAACATCCAATCAATTTTGTGTTAGTGCATGAGCTAAATCAACAATGAGACCTGATTTTAATTTTTAGAGTGAAGACACCTCCTTAAAATACCTGTGTGATGTCCTCCTTGGACTTTAAATCTTTCCAGCTAATTGCCACAACAGAGATCAAGGCTCAAAATGAAACCTTTTGTGTTTTGACTAGGTTACATCATAAGGAAGCAGTTGGTGAATTGTAGTTAATTGCTGTAGGAGGGTTTTTTTTTTTTTTTTTTTTTCTTTTTAAGAGTTTAATATTTGATTGTAAACTTTTCTTGCACCAAGTTTAATTTTGTTGTTGTTTGTTACATTATTGCAATCTTTGGATGTAAATGATCTTCATGTTTGTCATGTTTGTAATATTCTGGGAGCAATTATAAATGGATAAAGTTTGTTATAAACATGAGCTGTGTTCTGTGTATAAAGTTTTTAGTTTGATGTATGCTTTATCGTGGATGTGGTTTGATTTTGAGTCTTGGGAAGAAAATTCAATCTTTATAATAGGAGGAGTGTCAGTCTATAGCACATGGCAAGCGGAGCAAGAGGTTGATATCAGTAACTCTTTGATTTATTAAGGCACTCCATATCTCCGGGTCAGGCATGTATGAAATAATTTTGCAGCTTTGGGGAACTCATTGGAGTGAATGCATTTGAACAGAAAAAATCTAAATGTACTTTACAGTTCAACTTCTTGTTCTGTAAGAAAAACTTCCTGCTCTTGTTTGGATTGTATGTATATCATGCATTTGTATTTGTGTGTGAAAAATAAGTTGTCTATTCCAACTAAGTGGGTAGGATTAATTAATTTGCCATGTGCTTGGTCGACTTCCTAATTTTCGTAGGATCAGGTGATAATATAACCAACCAAAAGAATCCATGCTTGTCCAACAATGCATGTGTTTGATGAAATGAGAAATTGCATAAAACATAACAGCTAGTGTACATGTTTGGAAATGCTGAATATTTTCAATTGCAGAAAAAAACTGCGTAGTTAAAGAGAAATATTCAAAGATAAAAGAAAATTTTAAGTACACACAATGTGACTGAAGTAGTCAAATCAGCTTTAAGTTTGTAACAGCAATAATGATGGCCAAAATGTCATGTGGGCCATTAAGGATTAAAGGGAGTTATTTAATTTCAAAAGTCCATCTTTGGCATATTTATGAGAAGCACCACACTCTTTTGAGTGGACAAATTAGGTGTTTAAAAAAATAAATGTGGCACACACTGCCAGCCACAGTGAATGTACAAAAAGAAACCTTAATTTTTCACGAAACATGTGCATTTTGAATAAACAAGCCAAAAAAATTGAAACTGTCTTGTTTGTGTACATCTATTTTCCCCTCAACATTCATAGAGTACAAATTTTTGAAAGTGGTCTAATCATAACTCCTTATCCTCAGTTCCCTGCTGGTATTTCTTTTGATAGTTCTTTCATTGATCCACCCTCCCCTATTATAACTCTGCAGTAATTTTGGTTATCGTTTGAGCCATCTCCTTAGCAGCCAAGTATATATCTTTGCATATGCCACTACTCACATTAATACCAATGAAAAGTGGATAAATCATTGCCAACTGCATAGGTGCTGAAAATATACCCATGCTTACTTTCCCAGTACTGTTAATAATAAAATTGCAACAAACCCATTTCCTACATTAATTTTGGCAAAAGTTCTTTCCTAGAATTATACTTTTCTTTGTATTAAGTATTTGCAGCCAATTTTCTATTCAGCATAGAACTGTATGTAGAAAATAAGCTTAGCTTGTGGAATAAATATACAAAAAAAGGGGAGGGGGGTAGTAGAATCTTAAAGCTCCTTACCTAGGAAACTTGCTCAAGTTTGTGAACTGAACCAATAAAAGCTGCAGAAACTTGTGTTACTGACTAAAATTCAGAAGTCTTTATTGTGTTCAAACTCTCATGTGATAAAGTTCAGATAGGCACTAAAAGATGAATGTCTACATAAGACTTTAAGCTTACCATGTGATAAAGAATATTTGCTCACCTATCAGTTAATGAAGACTAGATAACCTCCAAAAGTATAACAAAATTAACATTGTGTTGCCTGGAGTTGTACAGAATCTCAGAAGTTGCTGTTCAGGTTCAATGAGTAATCAACATCAAACCTATATGGTTGATTTTGTGTTGGTTTGGAGTCTACCATAAGACTGGAGATGAGGTTTTGTGAAGAGAGCATTAAGATCAATATCAATATAGGAATTTTATGCTCAGAAATTCATACTAAAGCGAAGTAGCATTAAAATTTATATTAGCCTGCCTCCTTAGTAATCGAAGTAGATCTGGTTAAAAGCCAACAAGATTTGTATAACTAAAATTGTTAATTGAAACATTGTGCAATGAAGCTAATCGTATATTAAGAATTTTGTGTGTTTGAGTCAAACTAACAAAAGCGGAGCCGGAGAGATTCAATTGCAAAATGATCTTATTAGCATTTATATAATTTAGAGTAAAATAATTGCAACATTTTAGACTAAACACGTGATTGCACGTCATTGCATTGGTGTGCTAATAACTAGTTAGAAACAAAGTCTTGATTGTACTATTTTCTTAAATTTACAATTGTCTATTGATGTTTAATGCAATAGTAGTTTATTTTGTGACCAAAAGATCTAAGACAAATAACTCAACATAAATAACAAATTCAAGAAATGGAGAAAATTATTTTTCTGAACTTGTGAGCAAGAGGTTGTGCTGTAAAAGAAGTTGAGATTTACAGAGAAAAGTTCCACAAAGATGCCATTCACATTGTACTATATTTCAATCTGATGTTTATGTGAATTGGAATGCTTTTACAGTGCATGGCTTTATGAAACTTTGTCCTAAATTGTAAGTTGGAAACCTTTGACATTGGATTCCATATTTCAAATTGCTTGTCTATACCTTGCAATCAGTTGTTTTACTGTGAGCAAGTGCTCTTCTCATTAGTTGGTCAACAGAAGTGTAAAACTAATTAAGAAAGCTCATTACTTACCAAATTATCAAATGAGGTGTTGTAACTGCTTGCCTTAAATCTACATACATTTTTAACATATCTTTAGGAAATATTAAATCATTCACTGTAACTCATTTTGAGAAATCTGGAGAATTTCCTGATGAATATCTTATTTAGAATGCTTTTATGGTGTGCAAGTTCATTTTATAATCAACATTTTTTCATTTATGTCTGAGATAATCATAAGTTGTTAAATCAGCAGATGGTGTGGGAAGGGGGGACACAAATCCCTACTAATAACTCGTTTAGTGGAAAAACACATTGTGAATTGCTCTTATAGAATTGTGAGCAGTGGCAGAGTCTTGTTGAAAAAATGCTAATCATGCTTTCTGTTGGTTAATTCTATGAAAAAATGGGTTAGTATGATATTCATACAAGTAACAGAATCAACTGTTTGCTCAAAAAAAAATTGGCACAATTCTTTCACTAATGAATTATGCATTATGTATACTGTCAAATTAAGAAACAACACAAATGCGGGAACAGCTACGCTACAACTGCAAGTCAGCAAGGTCAACAAGCTTGCTACTCCCCTCCATGGTGCAGCAAATGAGTGGGGGCTTGCTCATATGAAAAACCCCTAACATGAGGGAAAGTATCTCTGATCATATGGTACTTATCAATTTCACTCGTTTTGAAATTAGTACTTATAACTTTGGGTTTGGAATAAGAATTTTCTTTTGCTTGTTTCTTAGTTACATTACTCATTGACTCAGAATAGTCGTGATTATTTTCCATATTTATAGTATAGTGATTCTATTTCAAAATCAAATTTTCTCCTAGTTTATAAAAATGAAAGTCATAAACACTTTTCCTACTTTTCTTATAAATAAAGGGCATCATTTAGAACAATTTTCTCTAATGATACCTTTAGCATAAACTTTATATTTTCCAGCTCTATTAAGAGGGAATAATTGTAAAACAATTTTCTGTTCAGTAAATTTGTGATTACCAAAAGCAGATTTTCAGTTACACATATCTCTCAACTTAGTTTTTCAGCAGTATCACATTCACCAAGTGTTTTGCCATCGTGGAATCTTGCCAGTAGCCCTGGGTTTTCTATCAATTTAATGTCTTGATGAAATCTTTCACCCATTATGTTAACTGACATAAGCTATGAGGGTAGGCCATAAATTTCTGACCTAAACATTTTCTAGGTATGATAAAGACAGAAGCTATATTTCACTTTTCAATATAGTTACCCTTTATTGCAATACATTTCTCCATCTTTGAATTAACATTTCAATCTCCCCTCAAAAAATCGGAGTTTTTCCTACAAAATGGGCATAAACAGCATCCATCAGTTCTTCGTTACACTTAAATTTCCTTCTTTGAAGGTCCTTAGAGTTTTGAGAAGACGAAATAATCATTGGGAGCTAGATCTGGGCAGTAAGATGGATGGCCGATCTCCTTGAAGTCACATTTCTTCACAGCTTCCTTTGCAACAAGAACTGTATTCATTGGTCCATTGTCGTGAAGAATGCACACACAACCACTCACATTTTCTTGCCTTTTCTCTTTGATGTAAGCATGTAGTCCATGCAGTAGGCCAGCATAGTACTCCCCATTTACCTGGTGTTCCGCTCCTTGAAGTTGATGAAGAGTATTCCTTTGCAGTCCCAAAAGATTGTAACCATGATCATCTTGGTTGACTTAGTGACCTTGGCCTTTAGAGACGGTGCTTCGCCAGGTTTACGGCACTCCTTTGATTCTCTTTTGGATTAGGGGTTATAGTAGAGAACCATAGCTTCATCTCCTGTAGCAATGGTTTGCAGTAGACTCCAAAAAATGCCTGACAACAGATGACTCATTGCTGCTTTTGAACTGAGGAAAGAAGTATAGGCACCCACCTATCGTGCACTAACCTTATTTATGTTTAAATGTTCATGAATAATTTGAAGGAAGGACTGATGTTTTAAAAAGGCCCAACCTTGCTGCTATTCCTATAATTTGAGCTGCCGGTCTTCCATAATTTCTCCTTCCACAAGAGCAATGTTTTCAGGAGTGGGCATCTCCAAGGGCCGACCTGCATGCTCTTCGTCTTCAATGCTTTCTCGACCCATTCTTTTACAGTAGAATGCCTCCCTATATACACCGTCCAATTGCTTTTAATTTCATTTGGAGTAAGTCCTTTTGTGAAGATCTTAATAACAGCTCAAAACTCCATTTTGAACATGTCACAATCTTCTACACATAGCCTTCTTTATGTAATTACATCTGAACTGATCACAGCAGATTGGGAATTGCAGCTTGCAATTGTTTACTAAATAGATACGGTATGAAACCAGATAAGGATTTTGTGAAGGTGATAATCCTTACCGGCGAGGCTGGAAACTTAATGGACCTACCCTTGTAGATTGACTAGTAAATGCAAGTGCAAAAAATTTACAACCATGTGCATGGCCCATTTCTTTATAGGCATCCAACAATTTCTGCACTCCTTGTCTGTAGTCGCCCAGGAAAAGCCATTTAATCTTTTAAAGCATTTACTTGCTCTCACTCAAAGTTTCTTTATTTATTAATCCTGCATTAACTCCATTTTTATCTGCCCCATTAATTATATATCTTCCTTTTAGTTTTGCAGGTAAGATTATAAATTGTTTCACTGAAACTTAAATCCTTTTGGATTTCTTCTCCTAAGTGTTTTAAGTTTCAGCTAACTCAAGCCTATTAAAAAGGATTATTGAACCAAGCAATGAGATATTCTAAATATTTTCTTCAGAATGTAACTGTGTTTTTTCCGTATTCATGTCTTTTATAATGTTCTATTGTTTTTCAGCTGTCCCTTATCATAGGAAGTAGCAAAATATTGTGTAACCATACAATGCCCATTAACACACCATCTCTGCAGATGTACATTGGTGGAGACTGCTAAACAGCTTTGAGCATTACATTCATACTTTCCTAAATTTCTTTCAAAGAAACGGAATGGGCAATAACTGCTTTCAAGATGATGCATATTGCTGTTTCAGTACCTCAGAGAGACCATTTACTCTACAAGAAAATGTTAAGAGCTTCTATAGAAAATATTTTTCTAAAATTGTGTTTCATATTCTGTAATGACAGATTCTGACATCTTTCTCAGGAAGATATCTTTCCCTTAGTGTAGACGCCAGTAGTTTAGAAAGTAAAAGGTCTCTTGCAGATCGTTCACTTCAGTTTTCATAACCTTTGTGGTTCAGGACTGCACATCCTAGAGCTGTATTAAGTATCAGAACATTCTGATAGTTCTGAACAATGCAAATTTCATTACATTTGAGGATTTGAAATTGGCAAGTAGTTATTACGGGGGACATTGCAAATTTAAGATTGAATATACAATTTTCTACTTGTTCTTTGCAGAGAATTCCTTGATATTAACAAAACAAAAATAACAGCGATTACTGTGCTTTCTTGATTCTGCCATATTGTAACTGCAAATGGCATAAACTATTGTAGGCATCCTAAACTTAGATATTTGTTTTTTACACTTAACTCCATTTACTTATATAAAATAAAATGCATTTCGGGAGAATCTCTCCCATCTTTAGCTCTCTGAACCGCCGTTACTTGGACGGATGGCTAGACACCCGGATGTTCCTGTGTTGGCATTTGTTGGCTCAAGTAGGAAATTGCCGAGTTCATCTTTAGGAGGAAATTTGAAATTCATTAGGTTTTCTTTATATTTAAATGTGGAAATTTTTTTCCTAGTGGATAACTCCATTGGGTGTTGAAGATGTTTCAGCAGGTTAATTTCCGGTTTTATTTCATGATTTTTGGTGCAAAACTTGAGCTGCTACTGCTGATTTATCCATCTGCTTAAGCCAAATATTCCTAAAGTGTTTTTCTTCCAATTTTCTAAATTTTTGTTTTGTTTTGTTTTGTTTTTTTTTTTTTTTGCCTCTACTCACAATATGCACATTTTATTATATAAATTTCTGATTTCTGTTCTATTAGTATGGAGTCTTTTATATGTATTTACATATTTATTGTAGGCAGTTTGTATCTTATGTTTTCATTTATTATAAAAATTAATAATAGAAGTATCCCCTAATAGTAATAGCAAATAGTTGCATACATAACTCATTTAATTGAATAAGGAATCTGTGCCAGTGACTTGAAAGACTAAATTTGCAGAATACAACAAAATTTTATCACTGACATGCTGCTTTTTATGTACATTGTTACAATGCAGCACAATGTACTTGTACATTCCCTATGTCAAAGTTGTCAGGCGGAAAACTATCAAATGTACATTTTTTTATACATTCAGAGGAGTATAGGATTAACGTCACTACAGTTTTGGATGGGCCTTGGCAACCTTCAAAATTACTCTTCGTTCTAAGCTGTCTCTTGCTTTTTTGTTAGATCTTGCAGGACATTATCAAGCCATCTTATTCTCAGCTTCCATCTCTCTTTACCAAGTAAATATTCTCTTAGGCATACTCTTTTCTCCATATGCCATAAATGGCCCAGCCATTGTAGCCATGCATTTAATTTTCTTTCCTTTTATTATCAATTAATTTCATGATTGGCTAATAATTCTACATGCATGTTCTTTTATCAGTTCATAAATTCTGCTAATTAATTTCCTTTTCAGATTTCCTTCGTACTTCCTGGTAGCTATGAAGTTTCAGTCCCATATTTAACCACCAGTCTTATTTTTTTATATATATTGTTGTTTTCGCTTATTTTTCAATAGGCTCATATTTGCATAATAATTTGTAAAAACAGGTGCTAAACACTACTCGATTAATCCTCTATGATAGTACTACTGCTCATTTTGGCTTCATTATCAATAATATTTCCCGGATACTTAAATTCATACTCCTTCAAACACTTTTGTCCTACTTATAAATTTTTGAGTCTTCTCCTGTTCTCTGAGGCTCTTATAACTACATATTTAGTTTTTTTCTCCATTGACGTTCTTTTTCTAATCCTTCATAGATCTATAATTTGTTTCCTTAAAGTTGCTATAATGGCTATATTGTCAGCATATACACGTAATCTGATTCAACCTGTTAACTATTGTCTCTCTTTGATCCAAATGTTTTATGGCATAGTGTAGAGCTAAAATGAACAATGTAGTGGATAATCTGTTCATTTGTTTCCTCTATCAAGTTCAAAACATTCACTTATTTTGTTATTAAACTTAACTTTTGCTTTGGTATTTTCCATATTCATTTTTACCAATCATAATTTTTGTGGAATTTTCATATGAGTCATTGCCTCATCCTGCCTTTTTCTACTGATACTGTCAACTTTTTGTTTAAAACCTATAAACAGTGTGTGTGTATATAAATATATAAACAGTAATTATAATAGTAGAAAAGGATAAAACACTAAGAAAAAGTCACACTTGAGATCGCTATATTTTGAACTCGTGGAGTCCTTTTATATATATAAAATTCATGTCCACAGAACATTTCTATCATATGTCATAATAATCAGATGGTCTGTTGTGCTTTTATTACAGCAAAAATCCACACTGTTATTCACCCATTATTTTTTCAGTTAATTTTTTACTTTACACCTTTCTGGCATTATTTCCTTTTCTCATATTGTTGTGGGTAGCTTATGAAGTAATGATATTAATAGCTATCCTCCATACTGAAAGGGTTCTTACAATGCCAACTTCTACAGAGGCCCTATTATTTTCATTCTTCCAAAATTACCCTGATTTCTTCAATGTTGGTGGCTCATAACTTGTTTCATCTACCTCCTCCTGTTCTTGTATGTTTTATTCGGAATCCTCTGTAGTTTGTAGATCTTTGAAGGATTCCATCCACTTCTGTACAATTTAGATTTATTCTCTCATAGTTTTACTATCTCAATCCTTATATCCATTTGTTCTTGGTTGAAATCCTTTTTTCATCTTATTTACTGCTTAATAAAACTAACTACTTTTATTCTGCTTATTTGTCGGCCCTGGTGGTGTAATGGTTACCATACTAGCCTTCTAAACCCAAGATCGCGGGTTCGAACCCGGCCAGGACGGATGGATTTTTTCGGGCGTAAAAATCCTAAGTATGGCTTCCTTTGGAAGGGAAATAAAGCCGTGGGACCCGTGTCGTACATTTGCGGCACGAAAAAGAACCTCAAGCCTGAAAGAGAGGCCTCTGAGCAAAATTTGTCGGCTGTTTCACACCCTGAGTTGAATGGGACGCTAATGACTTGAGATGTTAAAGACCATCCATAAATAAACCAACAAAAAAAAAAAAAAATCTGCTTATTTAACTGTTCTATTTTCTATCAGTTGCTAACCCAATTCTTCTTCTTCAGTAAAAGGCCATACATATTTTGAATATGTCTAGGTGTTCAACCCAGGCTCTTATCCAGACATATTCAATACATAATTCAATTTCTATATATATTTATTCTTCTTATTAACTGCTCCTTAATCTATGATATTTCTCCCTTAGTTCTAGTTTCTCTTTGTAACATTTGTTAGCTTTATTCTTTTCTTTTTTAATTCAAATCTTTTCTCCAACCCAACCACTTCACTTTCTTTAATAGATTTTCCAATTCAGTAGTTTAGTTATTAGGTTTCTTGATTCTTATAGCTTTGCTGTCATAAGTTTTTTCTCCCCTCCAGATAAATAGTGATTTTCTTCCATCAGTGCATATACTGCTGTCACTGATATATTCCTGGATCTCCTCTTGATCCTAATTTTACATATTCTATCATGAATATTTTTGTATTTCAGCTGGCAGTCTTCTATTTATTTGTATATTATAAAGCCTGTTCCAGACAGGCTTATTCTTTCCTTCACATCACTATATATTATTGAATATTCAGATTTATCTGTTCTTCCTACTCCTTGGCATATTTCCTGCAAAGCTAGGGTGTCTATTTTATACTTAAGCATTTTGGAAGCTATTTGCTACATTTTTCCTATTAGCTTTATTGTCCTGACCTTTTTCTTGCCTTAGTTGTCTATCCTAAACTGTGGCTTTTTTATGGTATGGGGTAGTCAATGCTAGCCCAACTCCCATCTGGAGGACATGGTCCCACATTTACATCCCGGGGCATTGGGTATCCTCTTACAATCCCATTGGGCTACAGTGGAACTAATTTCTTCTGACCTGCACTAGGGAGAGAAGCGTAGGATAGCAATCATAAAACAAAGTTTAAATGGGCAAAGGGAGATAATGAAACAATTACTGTAGAATAAGACTACTCGGCACAGATTATAAATTTTAACCACAAGAATTCAGCCTGTATTTACCAGGCTTTTCAAATTGTATGTACTGTCATTTTTTGAAATATGTTAAGTCTAGTGAAGCTGTGACTAGTTCTTATTCATTGGTTCAAATGGAACAGATTGGTTGACATTTTTTTCTTGAAGTAGCACTTTGAAATCTAAATGTAATGCAATTTCAGGCCCTGATCTGCCTATACTAATTGTGCTTCATTAATTTAGTTCATTGCATCATCCTGTAGACTTTTGGCAGCCATATAACATGCTAGAGGCTCAAAACTATTGTTTGTAACAATTCCTGTTATTTAGATAATGGCTTCAATTTTACAAAACAGCATGGAAATTCCCCACTCCTTTTACTTTCGTTGTCCTGCATCATATCTCTGGGATTTATGACTCAACTGTTGATCGCACAGCATGTGTTTCTGGTTCGTAAATACTGGCATACAGGTTCCTTTAAAGTATCCCAGACAGGATTTTGGACTGACTGACTGTGAAAGATGTGTGCCATCCATTGTTATATCCAGAAATTGGCTAACAAGTTAGAAACAACATCTCACTCAATATTCAGAAGGCTGCAAATTACCTGAAGGGACAAACAATGTAAAGCAGCAATTACTGGCATCACCATCAAAATCATTACATACGAAATACTTTCAAAAGATTATAATCTCCCTTATTTTAAGTGTCCAATAGCAGTTAAGATGGAGAGAGACAGAAAGAAAGAATAAAACACTTACCGTTTCATTTGTTCAAGAACTGAACATAATGAACCATGGTTTTGTTAATGGTTTAAAGGTTTTCTAATGCAGAATCCTGGAATTTTATGTCACTTGATTTATAGATGAGCAGATATGTGCAAAAGAAAACCCTCATGCCATGTAAGGTGTAACTGATTGCATAGAAAATCAGGGTGTGCCTGTCTTGTAAATGAATAGAAGACCATTTTCAGCACATATTGTGAGCTGGTCCTATTTTGCATCATTGAAGGAATGTGTAATAAATTTGCATCATATTAGTTAATTAACATGATCTTTTATAGACAATAGTTGGGGTATCTAGCTAGATAATCAGCCTGAACATAATATATTCATCTATTTAGACCCAACATTTGTCTTTAAAAGACCACAGACCAGTATGTAGAACAAATTCAAAATGTTGTGGCAAATAAAAGAATTTTAACTAACAAGTATTTCTTTTATGCTTGTTTAAAAAAGTGAAACTTCTTAATTGGATAAAACCAGAAATTATAGTGAGCTTACTACCTTATTTGGTTAATCTTGTTTTGTTTCATCAGATATGTGGTGGCAAATAAAATAAATACTGAGACCTGCTCCAAATTAGAAAATAAAGAACTTGCAACAACAATTTTGCAAAGATGTATTGCAAATTTTCTCTATGAATTGAACTATATGGAGGTACTTGAATTGGCAGTTAAAATATACCTTTGGAAAAAAAAATAAAACAGCCTCTCCTTGAAAAAGCATGGTATTTTATACTCATTTTATCACAAAGTTATTGTGGTAATATATTTTTTAAATTAACTGCTTAAATATTATTTAATTTTCTAATAAAAAAAACTATTTTCACATTTATAATCAACTTGTTTACAACCAATCTATTTGTGCTGGATATATAGCTTTGAGGATTCAATTCCCTTGAGAGCAACAGTAGTTTCTGAAGTAGTGCGTATTTTTGTTATTTTTTATTTGAATTTAGGCACAGTATAAATAAACCGCGGTAATCTCAAATATCCATTATTATTCATTATCCATTATTAAATGTCCGTACCCACAAAAAGTACTTGAATGAACTTTGAAAATATACTGCATCATCTAAGGAGTAAAGGGAGTTTGAAAGTATGGGGAGTTCTATTTAAAATGAGCAGATGTAGGGATTTAAAATAGTAATAAATTTTACAAATGCTTCTTTTTTATTTTTCAACTAAGAACTAAGATATATATTCCTAATACCTATGCTGAAAACATGAGTCCAAATTTTTTTCTTCCTGGATTTAATACATACAAGTACACCTAATGCTGCTACAAAGCTGTGCCATATATTTTCAATACAATGTGTGTTTTTTGCAGTTCATACAGTGTGAGAAATTATTTTGTGTTTTCTCTTCTAAAACCGTCAAAAATTATTAAAACGTAGAATGGAAGGGAAATAAGTATCATACATTTATGGGGTGATTTTATACAATAAATGGAACAACATTTAAGTAATTCCTTGCCAAATCAGAACCGTTAAGTGCAATTTTCAGCCTGACCCCTTTTGATTACCATAAAATTTTGTGAATGCATAGACACTATAGAGATGAGCAGGGCCCGAATTTTTATGTGCTAAAAACTTCAAAATATTTATTTTTTATGCGACACAAATTTAAAAATGTGTAATAAAAACTTTTTTTAAATTAAACAAACGCCTAACATAAGAAAAGTTAACTCACCAATTGCTCCTAATCACCAGATGTGGAACACTGGAATTGCAGTGAACGACTAACGTTTTCTCCAAATTTTCCACCAGAAAGCCATGCCTAATGCCTTATATTAAGAAAATATTCTACGTCGGAAGAGGTTAACCTCGCATATTTGAAACGGGGCACATCACTTAACATCCACACCATCAACTTCACTTGTTCCTTGGCCTTCCTAAACTAGTCCTACTTTGCTAAAGGTTTTGTAACATGTATTTTTGTCAAACAAACCGTAAATTTTTTTCTTTAAGACTTCGGCTTTCGAACTGGAAAGAGTGTCCAGTTGTCTTTCAATGCACTCTATTTCTTTAATTGCATTACTCAATGAATCCCCCAAAGTCTCTAGTTTCTTATAGAATGAGTCAAGAATCCGAAATTGGTGGATATGAAAGCCAGGTCACATTTTAAATTGCTGTCTTTACTAAATTTTGAACAACGTCAATTGAAGAAGCTTCGTCTGGGTCCAGTTCACTTACTACAGATACAAATGCTTCAAAACTGTCTGCGTAATACATTACTGCACTTAGCCGAGTGCCCCAACGCGTGGTTATGGATTTAGAAGGTAGTGGGAGATCAGGATTTCTTTCTGTGAAAAGATAGACCCTAGTTGGCGATTTTTACCAAAAAAAATCCCGTTTGACACTAAACTGGCTTCTTTCGGATAGTGTTCGGATTTTGTCATACAGTCTGTGTACAGCATGTATGATACATGTCACATGAATCATTTTAGGATAACATCACAAAGAACTTCATCAGCCTTCATATATGGCGCACCATTGATTATGAAAAACAAAACATTGTGTACTTACACCATTTGTCCATAAGATCTGCAAGGCTTCATATCGCACTTTTCTAATAGTCCAGGCGAATTACCTTTTTGTGACAAAATTTCTAACAGGGTAAACTCCGCGGGATTGGGTAGAAGAAGTGGTTACTAACACTGGGTAAAACATTCAGGAGCTGCATGTTTGCATTCACAGGGCGTGTGGGGGGGGGTTGAAAGGGGTGAAAATAGGTTTTTCGCTATTTGCGCCGTAAATACTTCTATCGTAAAAAGTTAAATGAGAAAGTTGTATACAATTAAACATCTACAACCTTTGTAGTAACATTTTTTTTTTCAGATAACCTCAAAATTTTGGAGTAAAGCGCGAAAAACTAAATTTTCGGTTTTTAATTTTTTACTCCGCCAAAAAAATCCAATCTTTATGAAATTTGGTACAATTGAAGCAATTTCTATTCCAAATAACCAGCAAATTTTGTTTTGGATTAACTTTTTCGTTTCTGAGAAATTAACGATTTCGAAGGGGGAAAAAAAAAACTTTTTTTCCGAATCGCTCAAAAAGTTTTTTTATAACTCTCTCTCTCTCTCTCTCTCTCTCTCTCTCTTTGTAATTCAACTTCACATAACAAAATAAAAAAAAATAGTGATACAAGCAAAATATATCGTTAAGTTTGTAAGAAGACTTGGTGCTACAGACGTTTTTCTTCGTGATAATTTCACTTGAATTCGTACTTGTCGAAGCTGCTGGTGCTGGTGTAGGATTCGAACAATTTTATCGGCATTAGGATAACCATCAAATATAATATGACTGTTTTCAACTTAGCTATTTTGAACATAACATAAATATTTATTTTTTATATCTGCAATGCTGTCATTTTTTTGCCAAATCACCTTATGTAATAAAAATCCTCCATCAACGATAAGAACAAGATTGTCATGGCTAGGTACAGTACTGAGACTTGTGAAATCTGCGTAAAAATCAGATTTAACACTTTTTTTTTTGAACCCGTTGTCGTTAAACAGTGAAAGAGGGTATGGAGCTAATTCGTATTGTAAACACTTTTTCATACCATTTTTTTCTGTTATTTGCAATGATATTCTTTGGAACAACAGTAATGGATTTATCGCTACTTTCTCACATTCACTTTAATGCATGAGCCAACCGTTTTCAATGATAATACAACATTCTTTCGCTGGAACTTGACATTTCCAAAAGTATGGCCTACTAGTGATTCTGCCGATCTTTTACCGATTTCATAAGCGTCGTAGCAGTTAATTGAATCTCCTCCAATTACTCCAGAAAAAAATAGACATGATATTTGGTTTGTCAGGAAACGGATCAAAAAATCGAGACACTTTTCTTTTTAGATCTGCCACGTCTCTCGATATTCGCGATTCTCTGGCATCGATATGCTGTTTAGATGGAAGTCCTCCATCTCGTTGCAAACTTCAAAGAGAATTATCATTGTTAATATAAAAGTAGCCAAGATACTTTCTGAAAATGATATTTTTCAGTTTTTTACAAATTTGATGATATATTTTGCTTGTAGCACTAATTTTTTATTTTGTTACATGAAAGTTGAAGTAATTAAAAAAAAAGAGTTATAAAAGTTGTTTAAGGCACAAAAAAAAAAAAAAAATACTAGTTTTTGAACGACTCGAATTATTTTGTTCGAAAATCGTTTATTTCTCAGAAACGAACAAAGTTAATCCAAAACAAAAATTGATGGTTATTTGGAATAGAAATAGCTTCAATTGTACCAAATTTCATAAAAGTTGGATTTTTTTTTCGGAGTAAAAAATTAAAAACAGAAAATTTAGTTATTCGCGTTTTACTCCAAAATTTTGAGGTTATCTGAAAAAATGTTACGTACAAAAGTTGTAGATTTTTAATTGTCTACAACTTTCTGATTTAACTTATTTCGATAAAAACAAGTATTTACGCCGCAAATACCAAAAACCTATTTTCATTCCTTTCAACCCCCCATCCCTCAGCGACTGCAAACATTCAGCTCCTGAATTTTTTACCCAGCTTTAGTAACCACTTAACCTCTTCTTCTACCCAATCCCGTTGAGTTTACCCTGTTAGGAATTTTGTTATAACTCGACTCCTTTTTGAGACAGTTCAGTGGACTATAACGCCAGCAGAATCGCTAGTTTCGTTAATGCTCACCCAGATCTTATTTTCACATGCTGACCTAATGTGTTTTAATGTTTCATCATTGCACTTCGGGAGATAATTTTTCCGAAGAGTTAATTCATCAGGAGTGCTATATCCGTATATCTGGTAAGAAACTTTTTTAATTTTGGATTGTTTACCTTATAAAGGGGTATATCAGCCGAAACAAGTGCTTCACAAAATCTGAATATTACTGTGAATTTATTTTAACTTAGATGAGGATGAAGTAGGTTCTGCTATAAGCACTTGCCGCGAGGAAACACGGGAGGAAGCTGCGATGTGTTTATTTCCAGATAAATGCTGTATTATCTGCGATCGTTGGTCTGCACACATTTCCCACAAGGTTGGCAAAATAATACCCTACACTCAGTGGTAAAAATGTTTTCAAACTCTAATACGTATTTCTGTAAACGTTCACGTCACTTGATTTCACTTACTGCATATTTAATAAAAATAATTCACACACACTTCTGACTCAGATATTGGATGCAATAAGTGTGCATCTGTTTTCAATATAAGCCATCGGGGGCGGTCAGATATATCACAACTATAAATAGTAAAAAACATAAATGAATGGTGTGCGCAAGTGGATCTTCTATTACCGTATTGACTATTTTTTTTAAAAAAGTGATAGTTTTGATGAAATTAGCAGCTGTTGAAGGAGCACACCATCCAGTACAACCATGGACTGTACTCTAAACTTATCCAATGTACTTTTGAACAAAATTTACGTGCGGCCGTAGTAAAGCTGAGGCAATTGTACTAAATGTGTTCACCCATGTGCCATTTCTGAATTAGAATCCGTTAACGCTAATTTTATTTCAATAATGATGAATGCATAGAACCATAAGGACGTAAAATATTTATATTGCTTGATAGGTACTTTAATCCTAATGAGGGGATTCAAATTTAAATTTTGGATCTTAAATCTTTGTCTGGAGAAACCTCACAATCCATTGCTACGTTTTTGAGCGAGTGTTTGGAAAATACTAACAAAAAAAAAAAACACGTGCTTTTTGTGCAGATAATACGAACAGATGTAACTAGAAAGGGTTTGTTGTTTATTTGGTTTATTTACGGGCGCTCTTTGACATCACAGGTCATCAGCGTCCCATTCAATTCAGGGCGTGAAACGGCCGACAAATTTTGCTCAGAGGTCTCTTCTTTCAGGCTCGAAGGTTCTTTATCGTGCTGTAAATGTACGACACGGGACCCACGGCTTTACTTCCTTTCCGAAGGAAGCCATACTTAGGATTTTTACGCCCGAAAAAATCCATCGGTCCTGGCCGAGATTGAACCCGCGATCTCGGGTTTAGAAGTCAAGTATGGTTACCACTGCACCACCAGGACCAACTGTATGATGAGTATGTGTATATTGTTTAACACCAAAAACATTGGAAAAAACGGAACCTGGAAAGAACATCACCTAACGACTGTAGGGTAGACAATATTTCACATTTGAATATGAACAATGTGCCCTATTCTCCTTTGTTTACCTAGAACTAACTCCTCTACCGAACGAGAGTTTTCTAACATGAATTGTTTGCGAACAAGTGACAAGAACGCTGTTTCAGTACAAACTTTAATCACACTTGTGTAAACTTTTACAAAATGTTGTGTATTAAAAAGGACTATTCATGAATGCTGCACTAATATTCCCAAAGGATTGTTTGGACGGAGTGAATTCAATACTTCTGTGTCATGTAAGTTAAACAGTAATTATTTATTATTAGATTTCAAACCTAAGTATTTATGACAATACTACTTTAGCGTCTATTTTGCCATTTTTTCGTTGAGGCAAATATTAAAGTGTCCCATTTTCTTGTATTAAAATGTGGTCACCTTACAATAAATGGCACACTATTTGTGTAAAATATTTAACCTATGTCAATCAAATTTCATTGAGATCAGAGTATGTAAAGTGTGTACTGAGTGATTTCCCATGAATTGACTCATTGTTTTAATCGGCTGTTGACATGTAGTTTTGTTGAAATAATTCATTTCTCCGTTACCTTTCGTGTGCTGTAATATATCAATGCGTCGCAGTTAATAAATTCCGATTATAATGATGGACAAACACACACAATCAGAACAATTAATATCCTTTGACATTTTTTCATAATTCAAAGCGTTTTCACGTAAATTCACCTTAAAAGTTTTAGACGAGTAATTTGCTTTCGTAAAAATAGATTTAGCACTACGGAGGTTACAGCTTTGATGCTAACTATTGTGAGGTTATGGCAAGGAACACATGCTGAGTATTGCAATAACCCCTCCCCCCTTCCCCAAGTTAGCTTTGTGTTGCCATGTAGTCGTACGACATTCCTCAAAATGGGCGCGCTAAATGAGATACAGACGAGAACATTTATGTGCATAGCTCTACCTACATTCTAAATTGTACATAAGTTAAGTAGCGTTGCTATACGTTTTCAGATAAATGATTTGTTTTCTGGAAGACTGTAAGAGGATGAGAAAAAACACTTTTCGGCTTTTTTGCACGTCTTATTAAACTCTTTTACGACCTTTATTTATGATACTGGTTTCTCTTCTACTCTGTAGATTCGTCTGTGCAGTCTAGTGGTTACCATACTTGCCTTCTAAACCCAAGGTCGCGGGTTCAAACCCGGCCAGGATCGATGGATTTTTTCGGGTGTAAAAATCCTAAGTATGGCTTCCTTCGGAATGGAAGTAAAGCCGTGGGTTCCGTGTCGTACATTTACGGCACGATAAAGAACCTCAAGCCTGAAAGAGAGGCCTCTGAGCAAAATTTATAGGCCGTTTCACGCCCTGAATTGAATGGGACGCTGATGCCCTGAGATGTTAAAGAGCGCCCGTAAAGAAACAAATGAACAAAATCTTTCATCTATGAAAACGTCACACGTCTAGACCGTAGATTACGTTATAGGCGCAGTATTTCCATTTGCTTAGGGTCAGTTTGAGGATAGCTAAAAACAACGAAACTTGCAGATTTTAATTTTGCTAGGACTATGCTTCCTGTCTGAAGTTTTATTATGATGCCCCCCCAGAAAACCTTAGGAATTGCGGTCTGCGAATGCATGTAAAGGAAAAATCAATTGGTGCACTCACCAATCTTGAAAATGGAAATAATTAGCATAGAACGTCAAGGTTGTAAAAGTAATAACGTTTTCAATAGATTATGTTTATGCTAGGAAAGATAAATGGGGGTACTAGCAATAAGAAATCAGTTTTCTGAATGATTTATTTTATGTAATGCAAATAACATTATATAAAGAATGAAAGGTAGAACTCAATCAAACTCCATTATTAGATAATGTTTATGTGTTGGCTAAGGTTTTGGAATTAGGAATCACACAGAAAAAAATCAGTGATTGAATTGCGTTTGCAATGTTGCAATGTTGTGCTTTGGTTTATTTTCGGACGCGCTTTAATATCTCAGGTCGTCAGCAACCCACTCAAACCAGGACGTGTTCATAGGTGTTTGTTTGAAGTTCTTTACGTGCCGTAAATTGACCCACGACTTTACTTACCTTCCAGACGAGGCCATACTAAGGATTTCTATGCCCGGAAAAAATTAATGGATCCTGGCCGGGTTTGAACCTTGGGTTTAGAAGGCAAGTATGGTAACCACCATGACCAACTCCCTGGATTCAACACTGCGTTTCAAGTTCTTCAGTTACTGACTGGTTCCGGTACACATTTAGTTGCTAATTGTTTGAATTGAGCCATAGTTCAAGCACCATCATAATTGTGAATAAGAGATACTTCGGCACTTGCTCACAACTGGCTCTTTATGCCTGGGGAAGGTATAAGGATATGCACTCTAACTGCTTCTCGATGTCAGTGGAGTCCCTACCACCCACCAGACGCTAGCCCTGACCCCGTAACACAACCAGTCGAGTACATTATTCGCGCAATGGTAATATTATATTAGCATTCACCTAATGACGAGGAGAAACAACGAAAAGACCCAAGGTCAGATGACCTGTTCAACCGAAACTGAACCCGCAAGTCCCAAGCGTTAGCGCCTAAGCCACCCCGCATCTTTCACTGCTTTCATATTCACAAATTTCAGTTCTCCATTCTCTTTTATTACAATTTTGTAGGCCAAGTTTACGGGAATTATATTTAAATTCATTCGTGAAATAGTTCTAATAAATATTGTGTAGGATAATTAGAATGGCATCAATAAAACAAAAACAAGTAACAGAGGCGGGACAGGAAGATATCTTCAAATGGGCGAATTTAAATATAATCAAAAATCGTAAAGTAGACACTGGTGCAAAATTGGTTAAGGCTACCCTGTCTACAATGCAGAAAAGAAGACAGCAAGTGTATACAAGAACTAGAGAAGCAGGCATTTACAAAACACTTTTACGAATATTTTAAATGTATTTTACGTTTAAAAAAGTTACTTTAGGTTTATCTGTCAGTTAACCTTACACATCACCAGCACGTCTCTAATTAATATATAAGTTATCAAAGACTAGTTTTATTTATTGAAATATTTATTTCGTAGTGTAGAAATTTTAAAAATCAAATTTGCATGTATCTTTGGAGGAAATAACCCACTAAATTTAATTATTATGGTTGGTAGCGTAGAACACATTATGTCCTTATTACAGAGAACTAGCAAGTCTGCATTTTCTCCTTGTTTTAGGTTGTAGTCCGACATGAGGTACAGCAATTGTTTATATTCTCTGCTTGAAGAGATGTCATCCTGTTTATTGTGCTTTACACACACATATAAATGAAAAAAAAAAAAAAAAAATTAAGTCTTGGAACAATGCAGCTAAAATATCAGGGACTAGATAAAACACTTATATAGCAACACAAGCATCGCTATATTTCGAACCTTTTGTGTTCTTATTCAAATGCACGACAAATGGAGCATTTATTTTTTGATTGCCCAAACTTGGTCCTAAGAGATCCATCTTAGAAAGTGTAGTATATCTTTCATGTACATTTTTCAAAGACAACATTATTTAAATCAGTTTGTGCAGTTTATCTAGTTGCTTAATGTTAAATTAGTTATTTCATGTTTAATGGTTTAAAACTATAGCCTTAGTATACATTTGTAAAATAGGGATCTTTCATTTAGGGATTCAACCATAATATGTCGAGGGTGCCAAAAACGTATACACACTTTCACAGTAGACATCTATTTAATATATTTCAAAGTTGAACCGAAAAACAACAGTAATGTGTAGTATGATGTTCTGTAAACAGATGTGACTCACATTGCATTATGATAGTGTGCTACAACAAAATGGAGTCAAGATTATCGTTTGAGCAGCGAAAAGCAATTTTGAAGTGGTATTGGAAAACCGAGAATGTTGTTGAAGTTCAAAGGAAATGGAAACGTGTGTACAGAACAGAACCGCCAACGCGAGTAAACATTGCACGCATTCGAGACAAAATTGAGACTCGTGGTACTGTATGCGATGTTCACAAGGGCAGATCTGGGAGACCTTGCACAGCAACAAACCCCGCGCACTGGATCCAAGGCACTGGTTAGGACGAAGAGAACCGATTGAGTTTCCACCGCGTTCTCCGGATCTAACTCCGTTGAACTTCTACCTGTGAGGAACTCTTTAAGGATGTTGTAAACCGTAGAAAACCCTGGCAGCACTTCGGGAAGAAATTGAAACGACATGTGCTGCAATTACTGAGGACACTTTCGCTAACGTTGCTCAATCAGTAGTTCAACGTACTCAGAAGTGTATCGACGCTGATGGTGGGCATTTTGAGCAACTGTTGTAACTGCAAAAGTCTAAGATGATTAGTGCTCATCATTTTCTGTTTGTGTGAATTCAGTTTTGTTATTTTAACACAGTTTTTGCTTTGCTTGAAGTGTGTATACGTTGTTTTGACACCCTCTTATTATAGTACATGAAATAATGTATTTAATGAACATATTATATAAATTAAATGAGTAAATAAAGTTAGCTGTATACACACTGTTATTTCATTCCTATATTAATGCCTGTTTTTCTTAATCACCCACCATTTTTCATTTCATACCTATTTTGTGTCTTTATATTAATTTTACTATGCATACATAAATATTCCTCTGTTCCACAGTTCACTTCTGTCGAGCAGATCAAATACTTTGAGAAAATCTGTAGATATGCTTGTAGTCTAAAACAGCTTTCTACAAAGTCTTAGTAATCTACGCATATGCGGCCCAATCTCTGTTGAAAGCCTTATTTACATATAATATAAATTGTTTTGTTCCTGATTGAGCTTCATAATCTTTTTAATACAGAAATGTTTATAATATAGTAATCACAACTTAGTTGTTGTAGATTTCTGTTTAAATTTTTCATTGTGATTTTTGTCTCTGTTCACCTGTTTACATGTGGTTTTTAATCTTTTTTCGTTATGGTTTTTGTCTTTCTGTTTAAATGTTTCATTGGGGTTTTTGTCTTTTTTAAACTGTTTTCATGTATTTTTTAAACTGTTTTTCGTTATGATTTTTGTCTTTCTGTTTAAATTTTTCATTGGGGGTTTTGTCTCTATTAAACTGTTTTCACGTATTTTTTAAACTGTTTTTCGTTATGGTTTTTGTCTTTCTTTTTAAATTTTTCATTGGGGTTTTGTCTCTGTTAAACTGTTTTAATGTGGTTTTTAAACTGTTTTTCGTTATGACTTTTCTGTGTTCAGCGGCTTCGTTATTCTATAAATTATCATCACCTTTAGAGCGTGTAATTTTCCGTGTCTCTTAATTGTCTATTTAAGTTTTTCAACGGATTAAAAACAGCTGTTCTTACTTTTATTGATGGATCTGTATTATTGTTTATATTCATACTGATTAATCTACACTAGAAAGTAAAACAGTAAACTTTGTAATAAAATAAGACATTTTTTTAATTGTGTAGATGTAGATAAACCCATGTTTATTGTGATAATTTAAGCATTTAAAGCGTAAGAAAAACACAGAAAGTTTTGTGACAGCATTTCACTGCTATAGAGAACCAGAGACATGGCCAGGTCCAGTCTGCGTTGCTGCTTGCATCTAGATTGAATTTTCCAGCTGAAACTTGCGCTCGCTCGTAAAACAGGATCGTAAACTGGGAAACCAATTCCTCCTCGCCTTCCCAATGCCAGCGCGCGCACACACACACAATACTATACAACGAAACAAAACACAAAGTAAAATCTCATCTTGTCCTTAGGGAAGCAGAACCTGGCAAAGTAAATTCTGGACTAGCTTACAATTACAATGTAAATAAACAATCATTGTATTGTTTCTGTGCTCGCAAGAGAACTTAAGTGTATGTGTGTCTTCCTCAATATCTCAAAAGCACTCGGTAGAAATTATTAACATGACCAAGTTCAGAGGTTGAATAAGTATCGTCTGTTTCACTCTTGTATAAACATAAAAACATGGAATTATAGGCACGTGTCGGTATATATTATCGCTCATTAGCAAATTATGTGAAACAATTTTAATTTCATATTGAAGTACAGCATGTTACAGGTTTCCCTTCTTCTCGAAATGTTTACGTTTACCTCGAACAAGAAGCACCCCATTGTGCCTTCTTGCTAACGACTCTCTTATTACGCTCCAGTTTCCATATCGGTTCAGAAAATGGGAAGGTGATGTAAATACCCAAGGCGTTGTTTACTTTAAGCGCCATGTTTATGATGGCATGCCAGACTGTCTTTTAAACAGCTGTTGCTGTAATTAAAGCATGTGCCAAACTCTTACGCCTTTACCTCAAACATGACGGCCTGACTCTTAAACATATCATCAATTGCACTCTCGACAACTGCAATATCGTTGGACCCCTCAAAAAAACCGAAAGTACGTTATAACCAGTTAAGGTTTTTCCTGTTTTTTAAAGAAAAAGTTGACAAAAGTTCCTCTAAAGGTAGTAAATTGAAAACAAATGTCAGTCTTCTCTCTCTGCACACTTGAAAACCTCGTTCTGCATTTTTACTGTATCCATTGACATATATTCTGTGATAATTTAATGCCAAAGTTCTAGTAAATAAATTGCATTTCTTGAAATTATCCTTTTACATTTTATTTTATCATAAAGTAATCTAATGCAGTGCCCCGAGATCAGGTCGAGATCATCTCTGACGACAAAAATACCTTTATGAGAATACCAAAAACCCACCTTGAGTGTCGGTCATGAAATCATTGTGATACAAAAGAACAAAACGTAAAAAGTTATTGCCAGGTTTAACTGCAGGACCATGAAATCAAAGACTGAATCATACGAAACAATTAAAAAATAGGCAATCATATGTAAATATGGCAGTGACAGGCAATATGGGCTAATATGGACAGTGTGAGAAAACGATAGGCAATTATAAACTAATATAATTGATAAACTATCCGTTCCTAATGACATGGTACGAAAAAAAAAAAAAAAACATTCTCGAGGGATCTCAGAACGTCCCAACTCAAAAGGCCTCTCAGAAGTGGCTGAGTTGTGAGTGATGCTAGGTGTTCAAGTCAAACCTGAGCAACTGGAAATATTAAAATAAGCGTTTCAGAATTTGCTGAGCTTCGACCAAAGCAGCACTGTGTGTGTGTGTGGAACAATCCATCAAGTGTTGACAGATTGGAAGTAATGACAAATAGTGAAAGAATGCTATCTGTCAAAAATAAACATGGCTAACTTGGTGATGCTGCAATACGGATCATCCTTTTTGAAAATGGAATAGACCACATCTCTGAAGTGGATTTCAGTCTACCGTTGCAAGTTGGGGACTCTGCAAAAATTATTTCATACATTTACTTTGCAACAAACATCTTTCATTAATCACATTAAGGAAAACTTTAAAGAATTTGACCTTGCGGTTACTCTTGACTGCTCAGAAAACTACAATAGTGTCCAGTCTTACCGCTGGGCTAACGGACAAACTGCAATTCATCGTTTTGTGGTATATTACAAAGGAGACAAAAAGTTGATACTTTGAACTACGTAATGATTTCCGATTGCCTAGAACGCTGTGCAGTCGCTGTTTGCACCTTTCAAAGAAAATTTATTTACTTTTTGATTTCAAAAGTTGGTAATTATCCGTAAAAAGATGTTTCGCTTTTCTACCCAGTGTGCTGCCCAGTGTTTAAAAAAAGAAAAAAATCACCAACTTTCCCATTTTATCATTTCATTTCATGTATCACCAGTGTCCATCGCCTGTGATGTCTCAGTAGTAAAAACGGGCGTTAAACACCACTCATTCATTCGTTCATTACGACAGGATTGATTGTTTCCTAATAAGAGCTTAAGTACGAACAAGACAAGTTAAGCTACCAAAGAGAGCTTGTAGTAGATACCAATATGACAGGTACGGTCACTAAAGCGGGTGATTCAGAATGAATGCGACAAATTCGCATGTAATGCAGATCTCTCGTACGTGAAACAACAAAAATCCGGACTGCAACTCTAGTGCCGGAGATGCAAGGAATTAACTAAAGTAAATGTGGTTTCAGCCTGATGGTGCTCCTGCGCACCGCAGTCACTTGACTTACTAGATCACCTGATCTCAATCCTCTGCTTGTGGGGCGAAACGCAGAATCTTCTGCGTAGCCTGCCAGGCATTCTCGAGAGGGTAAGGCAGTTATTGCTGCAATAGAATTAGGAGATCCACACTTTGAGTAGTTTCAGTGTGTGCTGTTCATTTGCTCAATCTACTTACTGTGCTACACTACATTCTCAACAATCGGTACTGTATTCAATGCATAAATGAAACAACCGCATTCTGGCTCCTGCACAGCCAACATTACCCGGCACCGATGCAGTCCGGACACTTGGGGAATTTTTTGTAGTGTTTCGTTTGCATTATTAGGAGTTTGTCGCATACATATAAACAGCTACCAACGACAGGACAGGTTAACCTTATGCGTCTTGTCCAGTTTTACACTTTGGTTCACTTTTTAATTCTTTTCCCATTTTCTAAAGATCGTTCCTAAGACCTTAAGCTGTCTTATTTACCTATCTGTCTCTTCACTGCTAAGTTTTCACAATATGCCCTCTAGATAACTCATTTCTATGTACATTCCTTTTCGTGATCTATTGCGCTGGTCGTTGTTATATCCAGCTCAACTTCCTGTGTGTTGTAGCGCCTACTCCTCAGTTTATAGCGAGTGACTACTCTCGGGAAGATTTCCCTTTGATTAAACGTTTACTGTAACTTTAAACAATTTACTTGTTTTTGCATCACTCCACAGTATCTGGTGCGATTGTGTATCACTATAGCAATAGAAACTGCCTTTCTCCAGTCTACAAAAGAGGTTTAATAGAAAACATCCAATTCCACTGTCACGGACATACGAGGGTAGGTCCATAAGTTTCCGACCTAACCATTTTCTAGATATGATAAAGACAAAAACTGTATTTCACTTTTCAATATATTTATCCTTTATTGCATTTTTAATTAACATTTCAACCCCCCCCCCAAATAGTCAGAAGTCTTGTCTGCAAAATGGGCATAAACAGCATCCATCACTTCTTCGTCATACTTAGATTTCCTTTCTCGAAGACCCCTCTTGAGTTTTGAGAAGAGGAAATATCAAGATCTGGGCTGTAGTGTAGATGGCCGATCTCCTTAAAGTCAAATTTCTTCACAGCTTCCTTTGGAACAAGAGCTGTGTGCACAGGCGCGTTGTCGTGAAGATGGCGCACATCACCACTCAGCTTTCCTCGCCTTTTCTCTATGATGTAAGGAAGCACGTAGTCTGTGCAGTAGGCCAGCATAGTACTACCAATTATTGTGATGTTCCTCACCTTGAAGTCAATGAAGAGTATTGCTTCATAGTCTTAAAAGATTGTGGCATGATCATTAACCGAGTGACCTTGGCCTTTAGAGGCGGTGTTTCACCAAGTTTACGTCTGCCACTCCATTGATTCACTTTAAGATAAAGAATCATAGTAGAGGACCATAGTTTCATCACCTGTAACAATGGTTTGGAGAACTTCTGTCTCTTTGCTACGGCAGAGCTCCAAAAATGTCTGGCAACAGATGACTCGTTGCTGCTTTTGAACTGAGGAATGAAGTCTAGACACCTACCGTATTCATGTTTAAATGTTCATGAATAATTCGAAGAACTGCTGTTTTAGAAAGGCCCAACCTTACTGCTATTTCTGTAACTTTGAGCCGCTGGTTTTTCATAATTTTTCTTTCCACAAGAGCTATCGATGTTTTCAAGGAGTCAGCACCTCCAAGGGCCGACCTGCACGCCCTTCGTCTTCAATGATTTTTCGACCCATTCGCAAAAGTCTGGCCTATTCTTTTACAGTAGAATATGAGGGAGGTACTTCCCCATATATACCGTCCAATCGCTGTTTAATTTCATTTGAAGTAAGTCCTTCTTTTGTGAAGAACTCAATAACAAGCTGGATACTTCATTTTGAACATGTCACAATCTTCTACACATAGCCTTTTTTATGCAACTATAACTGAACTGCTGAACACAGCGGACCGGAAATTACAGCTGCAATTGTTTACTTAACAGATAAGGTATGATGCCAGATAAGGATTTTATGAAGGCGATAATCCTTTTCGGCAAGGCCGGAAACTTGTGGACCTACCCTCATAGTTTTCGAAATCACTTCAGCTAAAAGCGCGGTTTATCCTTCAAATAATACACCTACTTTCAGCCAGTAAAGAAAAGTATATGATAGCAGATATGTCAATAAAAGGACTTTTACTTCCACATCCACAGAAGCGCTCATCTCTAATTCGAGTGAAGGTTGAGTTTGGTATAATTGTTAAGACTTGGAAGTTTAAAGAAGTTGTTTTAGAGAGTGTGGTATGCAACGCACTTGACTATTTGGATAGCTACATTTATGAATGCGTTAACAAGACATTTGTTTATGGATATATAGAATGCGGCATAAGTCAGCTAACTGAAATGCAATGGTTTAACGGAACAAAACAGGCCCCGGTTCTTTTCCAGAAATAAGCGCCACATGAAAATAATGTAACAATAATATAAAAATGTAATGGAATCCAAAGTGCGGTGCGGCGATTCTGCACAGCAATAGAACGGTTAACTGACTTGTGCCGCATGCTGCATTGTAAATATACCTGTATACTGAAATAGTTATATATATGCACATATTGTATCAACAATAATGGTGCAAACTGAAACGGTTGAAAGTACACGATAGTAGAAAAAAAAAAAAGATGGTCATGTGCGAGATAGTCGCAAATGTGTGGTTACAAGCCGCCACTGACTTCATTAAGAAACATCGACCTAGTTAGCACAAATTACTTTGAAAAGTAGACTTTTCGTTCAAAGGTGGCTCAAAATTCACTCATAACTTAACTTAACGAGGAATATAATTCTACTTTTGTATGTACTGTGAGGTGTTCAAGTGGACGCAATACTGCACTCGTCTCTACAGCGAATTCTTGACAAGCATGTACAATTCTCTGCTTCAACCGTATCAACGGGAGTGCTGTACACTACACTTTTGAGCTGACCCTAGACAGAAAAATCAGGTGATAGTACAGGCCCTTCTCGACCTATCTATCTTGGACCATATCTCCGCGTTAGATGTTCAGTTTTGTAAACAATAGCACTGAACATTATTAATGAAAGTTTACTTCAACAGTTTCAAGGTAGTCTAACAACTTAAGTGTGTAACCGACAATAAAATTAATTTTATTAAATAATCGACACTGCTGATGCACCCATTGTGTGCTAGATGACCATATGAAACTTGTCATTTGGGTAGACCCGTGGTTATTGTGTTTCTCACGATTCGCTTGCGTTACATTTTGTGTTGTGTTTAACCATGGCAGGATATCTATTTCGTGCCCTTACAAATATATATACCGCCACGGGTGGCCGAGGTCGTTAAGGCACGCATTCGTGAGCGGGAGGTCTGGGTTCGAATACCGCCTCCCTGACTGAGGTTTTTTCCAGGTTTTCCCCAGTCCTCATAAATGGCAAATGCCGGGGAGGTACCCTAAACTTAGGCCTGGAACGATTCCTTCCTTAAAAATAAATCCTTTCCCAATATATCATTTCATCTCATGTATCATCAGTGTCCATCGCCTGTGGTGCCTCTGTAGCAAAAACGGGCGTTAAACACCATTCATTCCTTACAAATAAGAACTATGTAGTTTATGCATGACGGGGCTCCAGCACCTTATAGTCGTATTGTTCGAAATGCACTGGTTATCTACCGTGGCAGATGGATAGAAAGGGGGGAACCAGTTACATAGCCTGCACATTCCCCCGACTTCAATCCTATAGACTTTTGTCTGAGGCCACCTAAAAATTGATTTATGCAGCAGACTTGCCTAATGCAGAGACGTGTCATGGAAGCCTGCGAAACCGTTTAAGAGTATTTGAAAGGGTGCGATATGCATTATCCGACAAATGTCTGCGTATGTGGAAGCAACAGGTTTGACATTTAATATGAGTTTCTCAGTTAACATTGTGTTATTGGGTTCTGTTCTTGCTTTGGTAAACATTATTAATAACTGAAAAAATTAATATTTCCGGGACATATTGTTTATGGACTTTTTCTGACAACATATGTTTGTACTGATTTTTCCCCCTTGTTTTAGTGTGAGGAACCTACCTCCAAAATTTGTAAAAGTATTTCTGAAACATCCTGTATATACAAAGTGAATCAGAATAATGCCAAACAATTTTCAGGCATGGATCAGCAGATGTATTTTCATGCTGTAGGACAAAGTTATTTAATAGCCGCTTTGGATTAGATGGAATTTTGTCAAACAGATCATTTGATTTGGGAATATCACTTGTGTTGTGTTTATACCGCCATGTAACGTTACACGTTTGTTCCTCTAATTGTTAAAGAATACATACATATAAATATATACATATACATAAATACATACATTCATTCATATATACACATAAATACATATATACATTCATACATACATATATACCCTGAGTTATACTTGAAAATTGTTTGCTGTTATTCTAACTAATCCTGTGTGTGTGTGTGTGTGTGTGTGTGTGTGTGTATTGTTAAAATGATAAAATTTCAATAAATCCTTGATCTATTTCCAACTTTAAAGCAGATATTTGTTGAATATTTGACAACCTATTTGTTTAATGATTCATTTTCCCATAAAATGGGTTAAATTAGTTTACATTGCAAACTTCATTAGAAATGCTCTATTTAACACAAATCCACAATGCTATTATATAGAAAATGTCCCGCAAATTTATTTTTCCGTTAAGGGATGCAAATACACTAACATTCCTCTGGGCATATTTGTAATTTGTGCCTCGTGGCATGCTGATGTATTTTTATTATAACAAGTATTTCGACACTGTAATGACTCGTTGCTGAGGTATTTGTTTCATATTTCTTTGTTGTATGTGAACGCATGCGGATAACAGTTTTAGAATCTGGAACTGTTACGTTGACAATCTGTTTTAAGTTTTCTGCGATTATCACCGAAGACACAGTGGAATTACAAGGAAACATATGGTGTGTTTGTGGTGAAAATAAATCACACCTGGCTTTAATAATAGGATAGCGGGGTATGTACTTAGCCCTTGAACAAATAAATTAAAAAATACATAAACCAAAATTTAGACAAAAATTGTAAGAGCATGGAGCAATATTTAAAGAAAGTAAAAAGCTGTCAAAAGAGAGAAGAAACAATAAGGCATGATTATAAAAAAATGTCATTGGCCTGGGAATGGCTGGGAGTGGAATTATATTAAATTTGTTGAATTATTGAGCTTGTGATATTGGAAATAGTTCTGGTAGGTGAATAAATGTAGCATTATAGAATTGGTAGTTTGTAGAGATGTAGTGAGTGAAACATTTATTTTAGTACCTTAGGTTGGAATTCCAGTAGGCTGCTGCTGACGAACCGGGGTCTGGGGATGATGCAAAGAAGGTGGAAATGTATTAGTTTTAGGTAAAAATGTTAGTGATGTAATTGTGAGGGGTTACACCTGGGTCAGATAGGTAAAGGCCCCTTTGTAGTTTGTATTTTTCTTAGCACTTCAATAAATAGGACAGAAAAGTAGACAGTTGAAATTGATGATTATGTTTATGAAAACGAATATCCACTTTCTTATTTACTCAAATGTTATTCATGAAAATAACTCTCTGGTAGAGTTAGTCAATGTTCGCAACACAAGTTTTCATGTGCAGGCTAATTGCAAATACAACGGTGTCTGTCCAAATTACGACCAGCACACGTTGACGTCCACGAGGTGTTGTACTCCGATACCACGTGCGGAGGAAGATTTCTCAAGGTCGCAGTTTTGTTTCCTCCGACATTCCTGCGGTCTCCTTGTGTGAGAGCTCCTTCTTTTTCTTATTCTTCCGTTTCACTCGTACAGCACCGGCACAAAAGAAACAAAGAAAGAGAAAAGTTGGCAATGAAAGAAAGTAGAAAAGGAGAAAAACAAAGACGAAGACGACCTTGGTGGAATTTCGTGGTGGCCAGATAATCAATTCAAGGCCTTGCGGCATTTCCTGAAGCTCTTCAGATGCAGACAGTTTTGGCAAAATAAAAGGAGGAGAAGAATTATATCTGCAAAAACCGTAATCATCACCTTGCGGTGAGTTTCTTACCGCAGTTGTTTGCGTAGTACTTGGTCCCTGTCGCATCTAATTAATCGTGGGAAGCACTCCCACTGATACTATAAAGATTGTGTTTTTTGTTATTTTCGTTGAAATTGCAGTTACTGCGCTTACAGTTCAACATAGTGCAAAAACAATAAGGCAGGAGCGCAAATCAAAGAGGGAGGGAAAAAAACACAAACTGATATAAAAAAAACAGACAATCGTTAACGATAAAATAAAATATATATTCAAAAAGTTGAACACTTATATTCCTTTTTAAAAGGTAGTTTTCTTACATGTTTCATTCACTGTTGCTGTTTCCATTTCAACAGCAACATTGAACCAGCAAAATCAGATTATCAGTAGTGGGGTTTTTAGCTAAAATCCAACATTTAAAAATTATACTCTAGTGGCATAAATATTTGTTCCTTCACAACAAATATTTGGTATATGCCATTTATTTTTTTTCTTCTGAAAATTACATAAAATTGAACCATTAGAATTAGAGATATACTTGAAAACCGACATTAAAAAGTGCTCTTGGGTTTAATTTTTTCTCTATTGTTTTATAATAAAAGGGAAGTAATTCAGCATATAAACTGTATTTATAACGATGTATATGTTTTATATTTAACAAAAGTATCATCATGAAGATATAAAATGTGAAATATTAATCTAATTTGTGTTTGAGAATTATATTTGTATGTAAGAGCGCTCTGTAATAACCTTCATAAAACGTTTTCGTTTACTATAATAATATTTAAATTAAATTTTAAAGCCAACGAAAATCGATCACACTTTCGATTTTTTATTGTTGATTATGTATATTTGCTTTGTACATTGTAATTGTTTTTAAATAGTAACATGCTTTTGTTTAATTGAAATATATGAACATCATCATCTTAAATACAGAATGTAACTCGAAACTTTCTGTTATTTCTCTCTATTTTAGTGAATGTAAAGATGATATCAAGGGCGAGATGAACATGGGTACATTAAAAAATGTTTAAAAATATCCACACAGTATAGTTATGTCTATCAGTGTCATGTATTTCATTTAATTAATTGTATACCGTTAATTTTTATGGTTGAATCTCAATAATAATAATAATAATAATAATAATAATAATAATAATAATAATAATTCTAAAAATGTGATTTCACTTTTATGATACTATTAAATTGCAAGAATTCTAATTTTGTTTTTCTAATGCCACATAAAAATATCATAGCTTATTTCATTTCTTTAATTACTAAGACCATTATTTAGATGTTATATTCTTTTTTAAAGTTAGTGTACTAGGTGAAGAATTCGCTTAGCTCCTGAGTAACGAACTTTTTCTATTTATCTAGATCTGGAAAGTATTTTCCTCTACTTCCTTACTGTTATTTTCAAAAACGTACCAACAACACTCTCATCTGCGATAATTCTACCGACTTTGGTAGCCACTGTTAAGAGCTGTTCAATAAACAATGAGCATACTTGTTTATCAACGCTCAATGTTCGAGGCGGGTTTTCACAACACCTACGCAGCCTTCGTCGCTGTTTCTGAACTTGTGCACCTCTCTGCAGGAATCGGAAGTGACGACCATGAAACTGGTATCACGTATTCATCATGCATTAAGCTAAAAATATTGTAAAGTAAATTACGGCTCATGATAATTCTTTATTGAACAGCCCTTGTAAGTGATCTGTTGGTCAAATGACTGTATTGTGTTCAGGTAGCCATGTTGGCTACTTCTTTAGTTTATTTCTATGTTAATGTTGCTGGTGATCACTGAACGGGAATATGTTATCAATCATTAACGGAGTTCTTACTATTATTTTCCATTATCGTATCTATTAGAACATGCGCATTTTCTGATTCTGTTAGGTTTTTACCCTTCTGACAACTTGCTGTAAACATAAAATAAAAAGTGGCGTGGGGAATGAGTCTTGTGTTATCTTTTCTCATTTTGTTGTTTGAATTGCTCAAAGTAATTTGGCAACGCTAACCCAAGTTTATCAGTCATGTCATAGTACTGTTTACACTATCATACGTTTGTTTATAAGCAATATGCAGGATTTCGTTTCAAAGCTTTCCAGTCGATTAACTACACACATGTAACTTAAACAAAAATAATGCCAATTTAGGCGGAACGTCAAAATTAATGTATAAATTTAAGGTTTCACCCCCACTTTGATATTTGATGCCTAAATTTCAAGTAAGATTCGTTGCTTGACATCTCCAGCTGCTGTTATCGGTGTTTGAATTTTGACAGAACAATAACCATAAAAGTTAATGAACTGTTGGAATTAATTTTGTTTTGGCAATAAATTGTAATGAATGGTTTGTACCCCACACGAAAGATCAGAATGTAAGCGGATTAATCAGCAGTAGCACCGAAATAGACTGCATTAATGAAGTATTAATTATAATTGACTCAAAATAAAATTTACTAGACAACTGACGATTATTTCTGTCTAAATTGAAGCATTGAATTAAAAACTAATGTGTGTTAAATTCTAGGTTTCATCCTCTTAACCCCAACTCCCCCACTTTGAAATTTCAAATGACACCCTTACCATTTAATGCTTAAAATTGAAAGAGAATGCAATATTTATAACATTTTGTTTAATCGATGCGTAGCAAATTGGATGTTATTATTTTTGTTTTAACTTGCACAAATTAAGGAAAGATAAATCGGTTGTAGAATGAAACATCTATTTATGTTGCGTAACGTTACAATTATTAATACTACAGTAACTCGGCCTATTTCGCAATTTTTGACCAATCCGCTTACATTCTGATCTTTATTATAGGATACACACCATTTTGAAACAATTTATCACAAACACAACTATTACCTGCATAAATGCTTAATAGTTTCAAAGTCTTATTCTGTCGAAATTAACATTAAAACATTAACAGCAGCCCGGATTGCCAGGCAACGATAAAAAAATAAAAGATGCAAAGGCAATTGCACCCTCTTTTAAATATAAGCATCAAAATACAGGGACGCTATTTGAAATTTAAAAGTGAGGGCTACTGGGGTAAATTTTAATAAAGTTTGATTTTAAACTTCCACCCCAATATCTAAATTGTCGCGCAATTTCGTTTAAATTAAATTTGTGCTAAATAGGATGTTTTTCATACTGAAAAAAATTCAAATGAAAGTCCTATAATAAAATTGTTTTAGATATATTTAAAATATTTCTCTAAAATTATTCTTAGGAAAAAAAATCCACACTGTTATTTCGCAAACTATATTCGCAAAGAAATTATTATATGATTTTGACTGAACAATACATGTATACATTTTGTTACTTTGACATAATATTTTGGCATTTTTTAAAACATAAATTAAAACCAGTGTGTTATATAAATGTAACATTTTTGTATTTATATTTCCCACCCCCCTTGCAAACCGAAAAGATAGGTAATATACATTTATTAGTGAACCTGTTAAAACCCTAACTCACTTCTACTGGGAAAAGTAAATTATGACATTTTTAAATGATATATCCGGTCAGACATTTACTAATAAATCAATATTTTTATTATTACATCATACGAATTCTGAAACAAAAACATGTTGTTGAGTTAATTTCCTAGAAATTACAAAAAAACTGGTGATTCCTTCTCTAAATTTAAAAGCGTTGTGCTGTCCATTTTATTTTGTTAAACTGAAAATTGTAACCTTTACGAAAAAGTCTTCTTAGGTTTCGGTAACTGTTTTTTATTTATTTTTTATTTAAAGCTTTGAGCGTTGCACTAACTGCCAATGTCCTTCGAACTTTGGGACGAATCATTAAAAATGATGCAAATGAGTGAAAACTTTGCTTTTAAAATTACTCAGTATTCACCTTTTCAGGGGAAGCTTCGGAACCCAGGCAAAATGCACCAATCGAGGATCCAACGGAGCCCGCCAGTTAACAAGCAGGCCGCTAGCAGGTTGTTCCAGATCAGGACCAAATTGTCTCACAATATTATTTGGTCAGGAAGAATAAATGTGAATGACGTATTGACAGGTTTTCATGTGCACGTATTAATTGTTATAGTCTGTTTAATTTGCCATTAAGTTTAGGTAGAAACCAAATCCCCTATTCGTTTTCTACAGAACGTTAGGTTTGCCATAACTAAACTGCCTTGAGAGGTACCCGACCGACACAGCCAGTCTATTTCAACTTCGCTGATGGCAACACCATCCTCACGTCTTCTACAATTTTATGCAAGTTTTGCAACCTTCCGTTGCTCTACGGGCGTTTTACTATTGAAACGCTTTTACAATATTTGTTAAAATTTGATTCTATTTACTTTTTAACATTTTTTATTCACTTATTATGTATTATTATTATTGTTAGTGTTTTTTATGTCATGCCGTTCATTTTTCTGTAAATAGTTTCAAAATATTTTGTATTTCTTTAGACACAGGGAAACTCTACATCTTAATTATGAATGACCGTAACCTACGACGTTTCCCAAAGCAAGTAGCTCTCTGTTCAAGAATGCGAAGTCCAGGTCGAGGTCGAAATCGTTAAGGCGCGGACTCGTGAGCGGGAGGTCTGGGGTTCCAATCCAGCCAGAAACGTCCTCCCTGTCTGATGTTTATTCCAGTTTTTTTTTCAGTCCTCCTAAATGGCAAATGCCGGGGAGTACCCTAAACTTAGGCCTGGATCGTTTCCTTCCTTAAAAAATGCTTTCCCAATATATCATTTCATTTCATGTATCATCAGTGTCACCGCCTGTGGTGTCTATGTAGTAAAAACGGGCGTTAAACACTACGTAAAAAAAAAAAAAAAAAAAAAAAAAAAAAAAAAAAAAGGCGAAGCTTACTACAACTTTGAAAGCCGGCCAACGAGTGCTAAGTGACCTCTATGAACGAGAGTGTATTCACAACTAATTGGAAATCAGATCGAAGCTCTAATGCATAAAATTTTATTTTTCCATTTTCACCTCTTCTTAGTTGCTACATGCTCTGTTCAAAGATGCGCTACAAAACAAACACTATCTCATCCAATTGGTGCGGACATATTGTCATAATTTCGCGCTCATTGTTTACTTTAATGTGGAAGATTGTATTGTGTGATATGTGATGATGGTTGCGCTACTCCCCCCCCAAATCCTAAAGATAATACTGGCCAGCGATGGTGAAAATAAACAATTATATGGAAAACGGCCTGCTAATTTCCAAAACGAATATCAGTTTTTTAATAATACGTATAGATTTTTTGTAGTCTGACATTCTATTGAGGTGATAATGATAAAACGAATAACTTCAGCACACACAAGCTATAAAGTGTTTTAATGTACGCGCGCTGGACTTTAGCGGTAAAGATCCGAAGTTCAAATACTGGTCCACCATATCCTCTTTTTTCTGGCAAGAAGGATAGGAATAATGCGTTTTGTTTTAATTATTAATGTAAATTTCAATTAAATCGCAAATTACTGCAAGAATCTGCTTTATTTAATACAATAAGTACATACGAATAACTTTACATTAACATGATGTTTTGAATACAAAAGCAAGACTAGTTATGCAGCAATATGCACACAGTAGACAACGTTCATACTGCAGATTGCAGACTTTAATGAAGTCGATAAGTTTGTTGGCATGAAAATCAGAAGAATGGATTTTTGAGAATTGTTCTCTCTTCCTCCTCCCCCTCTCTCTGTTATGTCTATTGAACCCACCAATAACGTGTTTTAATTCTACTTATTAAATCAGGGGAACGCCGAGTCTAACTAGAGGTTTGCAACCCGCGTTGCGCTATTTCTAAGTGAGGGACGTTCTTTGCTCCAAATTTTATTTAACATCCGGTAATTTTGTACTTTTTAGTTGTAAGTAATCAATAAAATGGGGTTGATTTTAAAAGCATTATTAGCTATAAGCGCGATAAAGTGGAAATATGAGAAAGTATAGGCATTTTAATAAAAGGAGTGACAAATTTCCTTGCACCTTTCATAAAAATTGCTGAAATTTTACACTTCAGCTAGAATACGGTTTCAATTTCTGATGCGATAAGTGTCTCCTCATCTGTTAAGGTATATGACGTGTAACTTCAACATTGCAGTTGTGGTATGGAGGTAACTTATTTGCTTCGGCTTGCTCATCTACAGCTAAGGAGACAGCGGTTATAACCTGTCTACTTGTTTAGAACAGGATTCCTTCGCAGCTCAACAAGGCACATCCCCGAGATAGGGTTTTCGAATAGATTGGCACCTAGAAGCTAAACCAACCGTCCTTATGAGGTATGTAGCTTTCTCTTTGCTCTCCGGCTAGGCTATCCGTATCACCTGGCACCACTGGTAGGGCGGCCTAATTTGTTGTTTCTACTATATAACCTTTTTTAAGAATTTGAGTATAACAAAATATTACCTTTTTTGAGAAATTTCGCTAAAAATTCTGCGTTCCTCTATACCTATATTATACTTTAACAGAAATATCTTATAATCACAGGCTGTTTCTGCAAAATAATTTAGTGGTTAATTCGATAAAATAAAAAATAAATGGATTTCAAATTCTCTTATAAACTCAAATTTAAAGTTGATGGAAACCGCCTAACTTCATGTAAACGCACGCACATATTGTTTATAAATGAAGAAAACGAGTTTTAAAATTTAACTATAGTAATATTCGGAGTGCATGTCAAAACTTTAGGGGCATATTTTTCTCATGTAAAGAATGAAAATATGTTATATAAACATAGCTCCGAAAATGATTTATTTCCTTTTCACAGCCCTTCTTACAATGTATTATGATACACAATCTACTTCTTCGGTTTTTTTGTGTGTGTGAGAATGTGTGTGTGTGTGTGGAATGACAACAGTAGACGCTCTTATTTACCTCTGGTAAAGTCAAATGGATGTTTTTAGATTCACCGTACTTTATCATGTAACCCACTTCATTGCTTTACTAGCACCGAGTACATAGTCCCAATGTTGTGTTCATCACACTTCACATACAATACAATGGAAGGATATTCAAGTCGCATTTGATGTACGGGAAAGCGTGTGTACCGGGAGAGATTTCCAGAACAACGATGCCGGGACAGGAGGACGCTTCAAGCAATTGATCGTGGCTTTAGGGAGCAGGGTCCTGCAAGCCTGCCACTCACGGTCAGGGCAAATCTAGTACAACTGTAGGACACAACAGGATTGTTGTGTTGTATCTGAAACATTTACAGCTTGTACAGAGGTCATTTTGAGCACTTTCTTTAACAGCAAACGCGGTCAAAAATTTAAATAATTATTACTAGCGCTTTTCATTGTGTGCCATTGTGAAGTTATGACTTTTCCAAAGTCATGTAGATACTACAATATTTATTTTTTCTATATTAGTTTCATATTTATATTTAGAACCGCCTTGCTGTCAGATGACCGCTATTTACTGTACTATATTTGTAATTCAACAATGTGTACAAACGTTGGAACTTGCAATAATGTGTCTGAATAGGTTGGCAATTTATTTGAGCAGTAAACATGTCAAAGAGATCGCATTGGCGTAGGCAGCGTCTCTCACAGATGAAGTGCTGGCGTATTGGAATAAAATTTCTGAGGATCAGTCAGAATTTGCTGCATCAGCTGAAGATTGTCAAGCAAACGATGATCCTGAAAGTAGCAGTTTAGAAAACGAGGAGGACAATTCCACATGGAAATGAAGAAACACGTGGTAATTTCATTTTTGCAATCCTTAATTGTTATTATGCTTGTTATTATTGTTGTCTTCATCAGTACATTATTATTGTAATCTTTACCAATATCACTAACGGTGACAAGGGAATAGAATTTAATAAGCTGAGAGATGCTGGACTTGAAGTTCTGCTGCATGTCGTTGACCAATACATGCTTTGTTTGATCTAGCTGCCATCGACTCATGGATTATGTGACTGGACAGCAGATAGGCTGAAGATGTTTCATTCTAACTTGCAGAAGAACTAGGCATAGAATAAATTAAATCTGTAGAAGAAGAGGACGAGGTGTAAAGAAAGAAACCGAGAAAGCATTGTCAAAAGAAGAAGTGTTGAAATAAGACCACAGTAACTTGTAGTAGAAGGGAGGAAAAGAAAAAATAATACATAATGTCTAAAGAGAGAGACAAATTAACATTTGTCATGTATTATACAATAATAATTCAAATAAAGCATGTCAACTATCTTTTATTGCTTCAATTATTATTATTATTATTATTATTATTATTATTATTATTATTATTATTATTATTATTATAAACGAATTGAAGTGACATATTAACAAGTACATTGAGTATTATGCAGTCAAAATTTGTGCTTCAGAAATCTGAAAAAAGGAAGTGAAGAAACAAACTCAATTTGTCCAGTCTCTATAATGATAGTAAATATTACCTTGAATTCTTGTCATTTTATTACTAAATGTAGTTTGTACATTATAGTATCATTGTGTGTGTTAACAGCATCGGCCGTTTGTAGTATATCTGGCGGTTCTAGTGTTAAGGCAGATTCCATATGATATACTATTTTTTTAAAATGTACCGACCGTATCATAAGCAGGGAATATAGCGTTTGTATAACATGCGAGAAATATGCCCTAAAGGTTGAGAAGTGGTAGCAATTCATTTTCACTACTTCCCGTCGTTTTCACAATTCTTCAGTTTTATTTGCAAGGAGCATAATTAAGAAAAACTGAAAAAGACAAGAGAAAATGTTTTATTGATGAATAGTGAAATTATAATCCCTTTCTGCACTCGAAGGAAAATAAGTACTGTATGATTACTGCGATAGAACATTTTCAAATAATTAATCACTGCTTCAACCAGTCACAGATGAACGCACTTTTATTGCAGTTGAGGGGCTAATACACTTTTGACATGAAAGTGTTGCGTCTTCACTCTTTGCTTATTGGGGGTCATAACACAAAAATGTTGGCGTCTCAGTTATAGCAAAGTTTCCAAAAACAGAGGAATCATACACACCTGCTTCATAAATATTTGTGTGTAAATGTAACATTCGTTTTACATACTGCTGTTATTTTTTACATAGCATGATTTCAATTTTATTTTTGGTTGCGGGTTCCAAATTGTCAGTTGGATTATTATTTAAATAACAATGTAACCTACTTGTTTCTTGAACCCTACTATGTGAAGTAAGTTTAATAAAATAAACAAATCGCCATAAGTTTCACATATCTAGCGGGTTAGATCTTGTGCTCATCTGCCATTTCAAAGATAATATGGTTTGTGCGATAATCAGGTTATCATAAAGAGCCCGCTTTCCTGAGTCGTCCATATGGCAAGATGCTTTGGATGTTCCAAGACGTCTTCTGGCTGATCTCAACGAAAGGCCACACTAATCGAACAAGAAAGGCAGGAGAACTTAACGCTAATGTAAACGTGTAAACATGTGTAATTATTCCATTTGCGGTTTACATTGCACGGCAGAAGGCGGTACAGGCCTTAGGTCTAATGATGATGGTGATATAACAAAAGAAATCTCTTCTTCCTTAATCCACACACAGTTTGTTATCCTGCCTTGAACTGTTCAAATATTATATGACTTAACTATAGGATAACATTATAAAGAATGTCCCTAAAGTCCGGTAACCTTTTCTTAATTTATTACACAAAAACTACAAATGATACAGCTTTCGTATATATGTCACATTAAAGAGCAACTCAAATGGTTTTGTTTCGATTTTACCGCCAATACTTGTAGTTCCTACATTCGCCGCAGTTGGCGTTTTGTAAAGATGGCGACTTCTGGCGAAGAGCGCGCTTTCTGTGTGTTGGAATTCTGCAAATGTAAGAGTGCTACAGAAGTTCAGAACTAAGCAAGTCTGACATGACAAATTTGAGTACTGGTTGCTTGTGTAATAAGAAAAGTGGCTGTTCGACATTGAGTGAAGAGACCGTTAACCGTGTTAGAGAGACATTCATAACAAGTTCGAAAAAATCAGTTGGTAGAGCATGCCGCGAGCTGCAAGTGTGGAAGACACACGTAAGAGACGGTTGCAACAGTTGAAACGTTAGGAGTTTTGTACCCGAGTGCAACAATGGATGAAGATGATGACATTCCATACAAATGACAAAGTCAACAGACATAACTGTCTAGTGTGGGGTACCCAGAATCCTCATGAATTGAGCGGAATTCTCCTAAAGTGAACAATGTCATCGCGGAAACTTTACGGACCATTCTTCTTCATCGCAAACACTGTACCTGGATATGATACAGCAATGGTTGTTCCCACAATGCAAGAAGATCCCGACAATTTCCTGTTCCAGCAGGACGGGGCCCTACCCCATTACTATAACGACGTTCGTGATCTTCTAAACAACGAGCTACCTTAACGCCAGATCCGACGAGCAGGGAATAACGATAACTGTTTCAAAAACTGGCCTCCCAGATCTAACTCTCTGTGACTTTTTCCTATGGGGATACATCAAAGATTGTGTGTATGTGTCACTTTTACCACAAAATCTAGAAGAACTCAAGGGTAGGATTGAAGAAGTTGCCAGCACTGCAACTGACAAGAGTTTGATTGCCGTCTAGAGTTACACGTGTATATAACATACTTGCCCTCAACTTTATAAATAGCAGTGCTACAGTACCAGGGCTGGAGTATTGGACATGATCATAAGTAACGAATCACTTATTCTAGAACCTGAAGACTTTTGAATCTCCTACTACATTTAGCAGCCGTCTGAGGAGTAACACTGTAGTGTCACTTCTACGGCTCTCCATTGCCGATCAGCGATTGAATCAAATCAGTGCAATGCCTTTCGAGTACGGCCTGCACCTGGCATTTTTTTTTTTCACACTATAACCTCCTTGACGAAGGACTGATACCCAACTAGCCACCAATGTTTCATTGTCATAGGCTTCTCGGAGATCCGCGTAACACTCCCTCGCTCTGCCACGTACCACAATGCACTTTTGGAAAACATCGCTTTAGGGCGGTCTGCTGCTGATTCGCCTATGTATACGAACTCTCTGCAGAACACCGGGCCTTAATCTGCAAGCCATTAGTGTAAGGATATTTGCATTAACTTTGAAACCTTTTGAACAATTTCTTGTGAAGTGTGAGAAAAATCATCACGGTATTCAGGCTTGACAGTTCCTGATGTTTCAACTCCAGTTTAGCAGTTTAAAACAGTTACAAAATAAGTAATAGTGACAGATTTCTGATATGTGAATTTCACTTTTTGACGCTGTGGGAAAACGTCAAGCTTAGCATCCGTGTACAGTAAAACGTATTGTGGGTTGGAGTCACAAGCAACTATTACAACAATATCAAACAATTTCAGTTTGATTGTTAAATTTTCATCAGTATGTTAGCAGTTAGCACGGAGCCCAGTGAGCAACTGTGGCACTTGAGAGAAAAATGAAGATCGCCATTGAATTCAGAACTAAGTAAATGGCCATACATTTTGTTTGTTCGGACCCGGTAAACTGAGAGTTTGCGCTGAGTATTTTAATTAAAATTATGTGAACAAAGCCTTAACTTACTTCATCAAATAGTTTATTCCGGATGATGCTAAAAGAAATGTAGCTTTATAAAAGGATAATCGTTATTCTTAATAGAAAAAAAAAGATTATGTTAAAATGTATTGAATAATTTCGCTTTCAACACTGTCACATTGACAGTTACTAATTGTATTATTAATATGCTTGTAAACATCTCTAGCATCTGCCAAATAACAGTGGTGAATGTTTGAGCTGTTGGCTAAGGAATAAACTGCTAATTTTGAGTCAGCCATTTTCTCAATAGGTGTTTAAAAAGTTTACTTTTTTCACGCGCCACATTTCTTGTGAATCCCAGCGCAATGTGGTACAATGGGACAAATTCTGGAATCTCAGCACCCGTTTCAGCCCTTTTTGTCACGATGTTGCGCAAACTTATGGGGTCTCGTGGTTTCGTTACTTCATTCTCATTTTCACGAGCAAAGTAAAATTGTTTCTAAGACTGTTCCCTCGTTTCGCAACTAGAGGAATGCGTGTGGCGTTAGGCTGGGAAGATAACGTTACTTGATGAAAAAGGGGAAGTTGTGACAATAATATAGTTGTGCATTGTCACTACCAGAGAAGGTTCAAGTTCATCTGCCCAAATAAACAGGTTTTGTTATTATACATTTACATTGACATTCGTTCTGTGATATTCTTACCCCTTAGGTTTACCTCAATTCACAAATATTGCAAATGTTATAAACACTTCTGTAAAACAACAAGACCCAGTTGTATAAACGTTGCTAACTGGAGATTACTTTTAACTGTAATTTAAGAAGTAGCTAAGAGGTGGTCATAGTTTCGTTACATAAAGATAACCTGGAGTTTTGCAATAACCGTCAAACGTGTGAAATTCGTGTTTAGAGCGAGTTGATGTTCAACTGTTCAACTTGAGAAAATCTGTAATTATGCAGTTTTCCGAGTCTTAGACATCCCTCCCCCCTAATATGTCTTAAAACATGGAAAGACCAAAGCGAATGGGACCGGCAAATTTTAGCAAATGTGAGAATGATATTATTATTAGTCTGGCGTTAAAATATCAGAGAACATTTGAAAAAAATAAAAAAGGATTCAATCTGAAATAAGGATAAAGAACGTACATGAGGGAAATTACCAATCTGTCCTGAAGACTTCTGCATTATTACCCCGATGTGTGTGCACTCTATATCACCTAAAACTGTAGGAAAGTTGCGAATGTTACGGAAGCCTAGCATCACTTTCTTTATATCACCCTCTTCGGTTGACATTTTAATGAACTGACGTCTCACAGCTGCTATTGCTCCATGTATGGTTCCTTTCCCCACTTTAATATTCAATAAATATTTGGAAGTTCCCTGTCGCATGGAAACTTAACATTAGTACTATTGTGAACACCGAATTCAAAGCATGATTTCGCTTAGTTTGTGATTGTAATCGGGGACGTGACATCTTTTGCTAAGCGAAATCGCATTTTAATTGTCGTTCAGTTCTAGGAACGGATTATTTCTCTCGTGAAATACACGAGGAGCACAGTGAAATTCATCATCGGATGAGATGTCGGAATAGTCAGAAATATGAACAGATTAGCTCAACATAACGTACAATTGAACGCAACTCTATTGTTATCACACGGAAATGAAAAGTGAAACAACGAATAAAGTTCGTCTACACGAAATTGAAACATAACTAGCTGTTTTATTTATAAAGGAAGTTGTTATGCTTCCGTACTCTGAAAAACGTTTTATTTAACTCTAGTTAGTGCTTTAACTTGGGAAATTCGCAAGTTAGATTTAATTTGAGGTAAGACGAAATAATTTTAGATTAATGTTTATACAACCAAAATTTCCAAGTAAGGCATAATTCACGTGCCCTACACTCAAGTTAACTCTTTACATAACTGGCCCAACGTTTAATGGAGTGATATTTAAGATGTTAGGTTTTATTTTGTAGTGTCCGCCTAGTAGGCTCATCACTAAAATGAGTTGCAATTTGACAACTCTAATGCTGGGGGGGGGGGGGGTTCCGTCCTTCATCATATTTGGTAAAAACTTATATTGTTCTGTTATAGCCGGAACGCTCCTTTATACCGAATTTGAAATTAAGTACAACTTGCCTTCTTTGGATGTAAAACGTTTGTGTGGGCCCCTTCATGTTCATAGCGCCTCCGTGTCCAGTTGTTCAACCGCAACAGCTTATCAAGGTAACAGTTTCATCTGCTCTTCTTTCACAGTAAGCCAGAGTAGGGTGTAGTGAGATCAGCATCAACATTGATGTCTGTTGCCATCGCAAAGCATTAGCTGACATGCAGTACACGTCGATCCAGGTCAACATCTGTCAGCATTTAATTTAATATATGGTCTTGCTCTGTCGATCATGAAATGCCAAACTTTACCAAAACGTTTGCATGTTGATTTAATCGGCGATCTTGAATCGATGTCTCCACACCGGCACACATCTCGACACAGGGTCCCTCACTGCCTGGCGCATCAAGAACACTCCCACAGAAAAACCTTCCTATCCCTTGGCCTTGACGGTGATGGTTTGTAAAAACGCAGCACAAAGGCGTCCCCCGTTGTTTTTCCTGTTCATGGACGCACACACCAAAAGCACCTGTATCCGCCATCCTGTCACTATCTCTTTAGAGATGCAATTGCAATTTCTGATATCATCACCAGAGTAGCATCTCAAGAGGATCAGATCGACTGCCCGTTCGACTATTATCGTATTGATATTACCTTTTACAGGGCTTTCAGAATAGGTCCTTACCGCTCGCATGGACATGCCACAGCCGGCTGCACCTAATGCATATTTCGCTAATCGCACACCAAATTCCAATTTTCCTATCATAAAAGCGGTTTCTCACATACAATTTGAGCGAGTGTTGTGCGTGTTCACATGACCATTTTGGAGGAACGCCTCATCTGAAAAGAACACAAGCTGTGGGTCAATTTTTACTTCAGTCAGTGATGAAAGAAACCACCCACAATAATACACACGTGCTACGGGATCATCATATTGTGGAAAATGTATGAGTTTTAACAATATGTTGCTATATGTGTGGAAGATAATAACATTCCAACCTGTTCTCTTAATTTCGGTAGTGGTTTTGTTGCCGAACGTTCAAGATTTGGGCCAATTTCGTTTAATTTGACTTCTGTTAAAATTGAACGTCTTTGCATGTGTTTCTTGTTTTGCACTGAACCAATAGTATCCATTTCATTCACAAAATTGTGAATTGCAGTTCCGGAAGAAGGTAATTGCCCAAAGAACTTTCATTAATTTTCTCACGAGCTGATTTGTATTTACAATCACATATAGAACAAATGTTACTGACGATTGTTCGGAAGTTCAAGGACAGGCAGGCAGGCAAGCGGTTGCGAGTGGAGAGGGGAACTGGCAAAACCCTGTGCAAGCGGTGAAGATATGTGTTGAAAGCCTAGTACTATTCCTTTTCCTTAAAAGTATAGTGTCACTTGTCATACTTGCATTCTCACAAGTTTGCAGAACCTAATTAATTGATATCTAATGTGAGATGTTTTCTAAAAGCACCATTGAGGGTTGATACATTGAATTATGGTAATCCCTATCTGCTGTTTTCCCCACGATAATCATTAAGTACGACGTGGCAAGGGAGATACCAACATATACATTTCTTAAATCGAACTGAACGCTTAATGCTATTAGCAGGCACCAAAATTACTGGGAAAACGAATCTCCAATTTAACTGTATTGTTTTAGTAGATACATAATTATATTTAAAATTGTTATATAATCGGTTGATGTTCCGCAAATTAAAGGCTCTAACCACCTGATATGTTTTATTTTAATTTCCCTTTTAACGTGTCTCTCTAATATTTGTTTGTTTTTTATTTATGGAAAATTAATTTTCTTGTATAAAATTGATGAGATGCTCTTGCCAACGCTTTATTTTTTTTTTTAAAAAAATTGTTTGGCCAAGTCATCTGTAGTAAAAGATGTGCAGCATTAAGGAGGAAGTTTTACTATCTATCCCTCTATTAACAGTTTTGTGGAGTATCCGTCTGAAATGTTGTCACATGTACGGCCGAGGGCTGCATTAAATTAATAATTCTTTTGAAAACTATTATGCGAACAGTTAGTTTTATTTGCTTGAGTATTTTATACTCTTACATTGCCTAGTCGCATCAGAAAGTGATGATATTCATTTGGTTTACCACTTCCATTGACTTAGAGACTTTTACCGCGACGCAATCGTCCGCTTAGCAAGTAGAATTATATTGAACTTAATTCTTCCTGTTCCTACGTACTCTTTTATCATTGGCTACTATAATTCAAACTAAAGGCGTTGGTATACCATAACTGGTGAACATTACAACATAATGTAAAGACCCCACCCCTCTAGGCGATCGCGAAGCTGTAGCAGAGCCTGTTCCTTCTCTGGTCGCCTGTGCTACTGCTGGCAGCTCTTTGAGACATCATCTCTTAAGGTGACAGCCCGTTCGGCCTAATGTCTAGCTATCCAGTTACTATGTGTTATGTTCATCATCAGAGGAGATCTTCATGTTTGCATTTTATTATTCATATACAATAAAAGAAGTAGAACATTTTCTTTAATTATACCGCTACCTCCCTTTTAGCTTACGCCTTGGTCGTGACAATATACTACTGATTCGTTTTAACTAGTACTCCTAATAAGTACTAATTATATTTGTACATGCGTCACTCCTTTCTCTTACATTACTCAATGCATGTGCAGGTATTAGCTTATGTTCACTTTGTAAACGATTGGTTGTGTTACTTGGTGTAAATTGTGTGCTAATTGTTCTTCCTTAGTTATGGCACTACATAAATATGTATATTATTGAAAAACGCCTTTTCATGTACGATACGTGAGTGAAAACAGAGAAGTGGTAGGCAATTCTCAAGTTACAAGAAACGTGTACCTTCTTACGGAAGAAAATTTAGATTATGCAGATGATGGCAATATATTGCCATTGAGGAGCATCATTTTCCTTTCTCTTATAATTCAGATTTGTGCTCAATATTTCCAGTTTTAAAAACAGTATCATTAATTTATGCTTTCAGTAAAAATTAAATATTACAATAAAAACAGCAACTTTTCACGCAGCGATACTATTTCTCTTTTTCCGATTGCGACCCGTAACTCAAATAACCATATGTGCATGCATATTGTATTCCCACTGCCAAGACTAGGAAGTACGCCCCATACTATAATTGTTACATTACTTCGCCCTTTTTAAATTTACTGACAGTGTAATTTGAAGTAATGTGTTTTAAAATACAATGTGCAGAATTGCGATTAAGCTTGGCTTTTTAGTAATTGTACCTACCGACATTAATTTCCAATACAACTTCCCTTGAGAGAGGTATAGATAACTGCACAAGCAAAGCAACAACTACACACTATAATAAATGTATATGAAAGAACCTTTCACAAGAAATAAAGTATTAGAAACAAACTTGAAAACGTCAGTAGTCAGTTGCAAGTGTTAAAATCAGTAAAGATGAAAAAACGTGTATTTTAGGTTGAGATAATGTAAAGGTCCGGTAAACGTGAATTTAATATCGGAACGTGGAGTTAGTGTAATATGATTAGGAACAAGATGAGTGTTGCAGGTTGTGACGTGTACGTGCGCTTGCAAAACAAACACCTTTTTTAATATTTTATTGACTGCTGTGTTCTTCTCGCGATGTCTGAGTACTATAGGTGTAGGTCTATAGGAATGAAATGATTTAATGATAGAGCAAATGGGCTCGGAGTCCTTGGCGCCTTAAAGCTGTGTGGTATTCACCTTCTCAGGATAAGAAAACCCTCCGGAAAAAATTACTCAAATAGTTTCACCTGCCGGGATATAAACCCAGGACTTCCGAGTTATCAGCCGCAAACGCTACCACTAGAACACCGAGGCCCAGAAAATCTTTATTGTTGTGTTACTTTTAAGTTGGAGGCCGTTGTGTTTGCTTTTTGATAAGTACTTAAGATTTTCAGTGGTTGGCCGCAGTTAATTCCATTATGACAAAGAGGTACACGAAAAGTCCATAGGAAAGATTGACTATCTTAAAATACACGTACAATTCCCGCTCTTACTTTTCTAAGACATTCTCAAAGTTAAGACGTATTTTATAAAGTAATAATATAATCTTGATGGCTGTGGGTATCATATCGCATTTTTGTTGAGAGAGCAATACAAGTTAAATGTCATCATTTAATCATTTGAACCGATTACTTGTACACTAATGCACATTCAGAACCGTTTTAATGCTGAATATTGTAAATATTTGCAGAATAGTCATGTAGTAAACAATTGACTGTTCACTATTTAAGAGAAAATTTTAACGCTTTATTCACAACACGCTTTGAAAATACAGAAACCTTTACAGTTTGTTGGCAAATTTTAGAGATAAGAACGTGGAATATTTTGGTCCTGTGCCATGATTTGTCCTTACATAATGACGAACGCTATAAATTTTAGTTTCTTTTTATTCTTCTGTCTCTTTAACCCTTTTCTCTCTTCTTTACCCTAAGTTTCTTGTAGTCTTGATCTCTTTTCTTGCTTTAATTTGTTCATAATTTCTACAGTTAGATGCATTTTGTTCATATTCAAGCTAGTGAGCATATCTTCTTATTTAGATTTGCAAAAGACAATTTCTCGCCTTTGTGCCCTTAATGTATCTACTCGCATGGCTACGGAGCGTTTCAATGTCAAAGTGCTCATGACAACTGTGTTCAGTGGTTGCGCAGAGTGGGACGTGTATAACGAACAGGTAGAATGCACTGCGGGCAGCATGAAGCTGGTAGCGAAACGGCCCAAGTAACCAGCATCCCTTATTCAGCAGGGAGGGGTTGTACCTTATTGATAAGGGGTCAGCTCGAGAGGGTAGTGTGGTATTGATCTCCTCACCAGGACAACACGTCGTCCACTGCTCCCCTCCGCTCACTGCCCCGCCAAGCTCCAGAAACCGTGGCACGCTCTGCATCCGTCCAGTCCGCCTTGAAGACGTATCTGAAGCAGTTAGCTGTACCCGGGTCACCACTCTTATCTGAATAAGCTCCCGTCAACCATCTTTGAGTAAAGCCGTACAATTTTATTACAGTGTGGCAATTAGCACTGCAAGAGTATGAAGAAAGTTCATGCTGGCACAGTAAAGGCCAGTTATATAAAAGGAGGCAACTTTTAACTAACATCGCGAAATCCGTGTTTAGATGTTCAACCTAAAATGCAATCTTATTCAGCTTTCTCACCTCCTTCCTAGTCATTTTCCCTTATGTGTCTTCAAACATGCATAAGGAAAAGTCTAAGCGAATGCAAGCAACGGGAGAAGGTTGTTATTATTGATCTGCTGCTAAAATATCAGGGAATTATTGTAAATAAAAATATTCGATGCAAATAAGCATAAAAAGCGTACGGGGGGGGGGGGTTGCCAAAGAGTGTGTACAGTCTGTAGCACTTAAAACTGCGGAGTTGTAGACACCTGGCATCACTCTCTTCGGTTGGTATTTTAATGAACTGAGGCCTCAGAGTTGCTATAGTAGCTTTACGGGTGTTCCTTTCTCCACTTTAATATACCTCCCTGTTGTATAGAACCTTAAAGTTATTAGTATCACGAACACTGAATTCAAAGCATGATTTCGCTTAGTTTGTGATTGTAATTGGGGACGTTACATGTTCCAGTTCTTCGACATCTTTTCATAAGCGAGATCGCATTTTGAATTGCCATTCAGTTCTAGGAATGAATTTTTCTCTCTCGTGAAATACACGAGGAGCACAGTGAAATTCATCATCGGATGAGATATCGGAATAGTCAGAAATCTGTGCAATATATCCTTGTAAGGTATAGGCCCAACATAACCTACAACTGAAGACAACTCTGTCTGTTGTTATTACGCGGAAATTAAAAGTGAGACATTGAAGAAACTTTACCTACACGAAATTAAAATGAACTTAACTAACAATTTTATTTATAAATGAAGTTGTTATGCTTCTGAACTCTGAGAAATGTTTTATTTAACAAGTAGTTAGTGCTTTAACTTGAGAAATTTCGCCAGTTAAATTTTATTTGTGGTTAATCTTAAGTTAATCTTTATATAACAAAATTTTCAAAGTTAAATGTAACTGCTGATTAATTTTATGCCCTAACTCAAGTGAAATCTTAACACAACTTTCCCGAAGTGAATTAAGACTTGCATGAATTCAGGTCTGTGCTTCTCAGTTAAAATACTAATGTCTGATGCAACACTTTTGACTGTCTGTTTATTAAACTTCAAGAGCTTTTTCTATCGTTTAATAGAACCATAACGTGAATATTTAATTGACATGGCATTCATAGGTTTAATATCTGCAAACTTAAGATATAAATTGGTTTATTGTTTCTTTTTTGTGACTCATAACCTGCTTGCAATTATCGATTTAAAGGGAGGAGAACGTATATTACAAGTGGAAATTTCCAGCCGCTGTACAAGGCAGTGCAGTCTCATGAAAGGCAAATGTAGCATTGATCTTCCTTACTAGAGCATAAGAGATGATCGCTGGTGGTGTGTCGGTCCTGGTGTGCAGTCTCGTAAACCCCAGGTAGTGGGTTCATATCCGGCCAGACACAGTACACTCTTTAGTGTTGCTTTATGAATGGAAAACAACCAAGCCTGAAGGAAATGCATCGGCCATTTCGCGCTCTGAATTGGACGGGACGCTAATGTAAAGAGCGTCCTTAAATAAACCTGATGCTTGGTGAGAGAACTGCAAACAGCTGCCTTTGTTAATTTCTGTTCCTGAGCTGGTGAGGGAAAAGTGGGGTAAAAATATTGTTTCTTGTTACTCATGAATTAATTTATTCTAGTCCGCACAAGATATGTTCTGTTGCTTTGCTTGAAATGGTGATTGCTTACTATCACAGAAGAAAGAAAGGGGGGGGGGGAGGTTTGCCACACTTTAATCAACAAAGAGCATAGAACAAAGCAAAAATGACAATGTTTTCCTTATATATCGGCGATAGAATATTGTAACTCATCGAAATATGAAATGTTTCCTAGGGCAACATGCAATGGTCATGTCCTTGTTAGTCACAGTGCTATCTTAATGGAATGTTCGATGAACTTCAGCAGCCACATTGTTCAGTTATTCAGTGTCTAGCAATGTTTTCACAACAGGAACAACGTTCGTGTATCAACATTGAAGTTGCACGAGGTCGTGGTGAAGCAGTGTTGCCATATCGCACAGTGGGTGAAAGTGTTTGGTGCATGTTCATATCTTTGCTTCTCTTACGTCGACTGAACTTGGAGATACTCCGTCATACTCACCCGATATGGGTCCATGTGACTGCGGTCTCTTCGTAAAAATGAAAGAATGCTGTAGGACGGTCACTTCGGGACATTGACAGAGATGCACGCGGCACCTTCCACATGTGTGGCAGGAGATTCGCTTTCCTCTGATAATACAGTCCTCTAGACATTACAGCGCTGTACCCTGGAATTACAAATATCTTGACTTATTTTAATTATTTATGCGATGGTAGAATACAAATTTTATCTTTCTGGTTGTCTTCATACTCTTCCCTTTTTAGGCATTTTTTTTTTAAATCTAGTGTGCAGACGCAGACCTGATGTTTACCCTTCTATATTTTCATAAATCAGGTGGAGTGTATGACTATTATAATAGAATCTTAAGAAAATTGTCTAGTTAATGGTATCTTCAATGCTGAAGAATAGTTAAACTGAAGTGGTATAGGAGCCTATCTCGGTTTTCTGTTTTTGATTGGTGGAATCTTCTACCAGGAAAGAAACGAGAAAGTCGAGTCTTAAGGGACACTGGCAATAAAGTTTCAAATTTTAGTTTGAATTTTTCTGAAATTTTCATGAAACCTTTGATGTTAAGTTAATATGTAGCCAAATTTCATTCAAATCGATAGATACTTTGCAAGCTATAACTTATTTTATAGATTTTATTCCGTAAATATGACGCATAATGAAAATCCCCCCACGCAGCTCACGAGTGAGGTAAATTAGTTGGCTTTTTTGCAATTGGAACGTTGAACCCCATATAAAATTATATAGAAATATATTTTAAATAAATTTGATGAGTGAACGATGATAATTGTTTAAATGTTTAAAATTAATTAGGTTTTCGTGAAAACAATATTATTGAAATTGTTATTGGTGTTAGCATGTTTTTTTTTGTCCAATAGAATATTACAATGAACACCGCTGCACATTCTGGTAAATTTTAATTGAATTTAACAAAAAACTGTAGCGCATGGGACATTTTGAATGTGTGAAAATGCAGATTTTTAGAAAAACGCTGTTTTATAAAGAAAATATGCGAGGAAAGTGTGGTTAAAAAGGACTCACGGAACTCTTTAATAAAATGACTGTAGATCACGAAAGGAGGGGGGGGGGGTACATGCAAATGTTTACTCTCTGTGCACACCCAAAGGTTCAAGGAAACTATTTGCAGGAAAAAAAAATGTCCACAGATTCACTTCCAGTATACTTTAATTGAACGTTTGCTCATGCGCGATTTATAGCTGAACAGGAGATTATGAAACATAGCACCATTACTCTGCAAGAAGTTGAAAAGTAGTGACCTGGATCTTAAACACTTGCAGTCTCTCACTCGGACGAGTCTGTTAAGAACAGCCTTTTAAAGAAGAAGAATACTAGGAACTGATGAAAAATCAACCCAGATTAAACATTGCAGAAAGTATCAAAGGATTATGTTGAAAAGTAACATGTTTCTTTTGTGGAAATAAATCAAAATGGACATCAGACCGCCTACATATGAGAGAAAAAATGTCCATCATGTAGGAGCTGCGTAAACTAAGCGGATTACTCACCTAGTAGAATAATTTTAAAAATGAACATAAAATTCAAATTAGGTCTTATTAATTAATGAAACAAGTTAGGGATTTGGGGAACAAAAGTATTATTATTATTATTATTATTATTATTATTATTATTATTATTATTATTATTGAGCCATAAAATTAATGGTATACTATTAATAAAATTACTACTGATAGACAATGTGAGGGTATTTTTAAATGTAACCATGTTTATGAACTTGATATCATCTTTACATTCACTAAAATAGACAGAAATTACAAAAAGTTTCGAGTTATGTTTAAGAAGAAGATGTTTCAATAACACATAAACATTTTATTATTTAAAAATAATTTCATTGTACAAAGCAAATAAAAACAATCGAAAGTTTCATTGACTTTGAAATTTAATTTAAAGTTATTATAGTAAAAACATGTAACACAAACGTTTCCTGAAGGTTATTATAGAGCGGATTTTTATGTGGTAAAAAAAAAATTTAAATATTTGTATGTGCTAAAAAGAAGAAAACATTTTGTAAAATGTTTAAAATATTTTGCATAAATTTACAGGAATGAGAAAAAATTATTAATTTATTATTTTTTGAGGTACTCACCACTCCTAGATGGATGGAAGTTTCTTTAAAATTGCAGTGGACAACAAAAGTCTTCTCCGTCACGAATGCATGCCGACTGTCTCCAAACAGCACCTTACACCTTTCCACATCACAGGATGTCAGGCGTGCATATTTAAACATGTGGATGTCACTAACACCCACGTACCCTAAATGTATGACCTGAGTCACAGCTTTTGAAAACCATTGTTTTTGCTTAAAGAAAATTTTAAACTTGTCTTTTAGCACTTTTGGCCCTGGTAATGAATTAATTTTCATTTCAACAGTCCAAAACTCCTTAATGTTTCACCCAACAGATTTGTTGAAGTTTTTGTTTTTATATAGTCACACAAAACGTTTAGATTTGTACATATGAATGCCAATTCGTTTTTAACCAGCCATCTTTCAATAAAACCTGAACTCTTTCATTTTTGTTCAACTCATTTACAAAACTTGTTGCATAGTACAAAACTGCACTTAACCAAGTGCCCCAGCGCAGGTGGAAGAGGAGGATTGGGATTTTTGTTCTGGAGAGATCAATCCTCAATGGTGATTTTCTTCCCCATTTGATTCAAGCCTATCTATCACACTGGGATATAGGAATCTGATACAGTCACATGAAGAACATGAACTATAATCATTTCTGGAAAGAACTTTGCATGCTTTTATCATGTATGGTGCACCACCAATACATAGTTGTATTTAATATCATCTTATGCATAGTTTCATTGAATAACATCAAAATTTGATGCGGAGAGGTCTTCTTCATGCCACTAAATAAGACTGCTCCCTATTTTGTTATTTTTCAATACACAAACAACAACATTTCTGAAACTTGGGCTTCATCACAGCTCACCAAGCAAAGTTTCGTCATAGCATGGAAGGAAGGTAGTTCTTTCTTATTGTTGACTCTTCAGGAGGCTTAATGTGTGTTCAGTCAAAGTTCCGAAGTTGATCATTATTGACTTTTTTGAGTAGGATATCAGGTGCTCTGCATAAATCTAATAATATTGGCAACACTGATTGTCCTACACTTGAATAAGCCGATTCGCCGGCGAATTCACAACAGTCGCATCGTCAATGTGGTTTCCAGATAAACGGGAGTTGTGAACACTGATTTGTACTTACTATTACTAAACTTTATTGTATGCTTAAATTCATATACGTATTACTAAAGACGTCATTTAACTTTCGTAAGACGTTCGTAAGATAGCGACAGGGGTGTCAGCCAGTTTGATAACAGCATATCTTAGGCATTCTCTTATACCTGTAATTCCTGTATATTTGTAATAGAATAAATTATGCAGGATAAATAATAGCAAAAATCAAAGATTATATGTTTATGGAAGATTTTGTGAAAATATCATGAGAATCCGCTCCCTAGTTATTACAGAGCGCTCTTACATACAAATATAATTCTCATACACATATTAGATTAATATTTCACATTTACTATCTTCATGACGATGTTTTTATTAAATACAAAGCATATGCATCGCTATAAATTCAGTTTATATGCTGAATTAATTTGTTCGTTCATTTTAAAACAATAAAGAGAAAACTAAATGCAACAGTGCTTTTCAAATTTCTGTTTTCAAGCATACCTTAGTCCTAATGTTCCAATTTCCTAACTTTCAGAAACTATTTTTCTTGTTTTATTTAAATTGTATATGCCGAGTTTAGTTTGAAAAAACAAATATTGGTACTGCTAGGGCAATTTTAAATTTTGGTTTCCGGGTTAATCCCCTCTCATAATGGTTGGATTTCAAGATTTTCAAAAAACTATAATTATTATTTTATTTAAATAGCATATGCCGAGTATATTTTAAAAACATTTAAAATTGAGGCCGCTAGAACGATTTTTTAATTTCGCTTTAACCCCACTCGTTTAGGTATACTCCCATTCCTAATGGCCCGTTGAAATAAAGCAAAATTGCAGCCGCTAGAGCCGTTTTTCACTTTTATTTCTTTCTTCCACACATACATATGTATGCTTATATACAGATGTTAAAGAACTATACCAAATAAATAGCAGAGAGTGTAGAGATAATGTATTTAAGCAATTTGATATATGGCCTACGACTAAATATAACATAGTTTATGGTTTAAACATTTTTACATAACATGCTGGCAAGTCGGTGTTAAAACCAAGCCGGGTGAAAATTTGATTTAGAATATCTTCAAAATGTCTTGCAAGCATAGAAATATCGATTTTCCGCAATTCGTTATCAGCGTTTTCAAGATTTAGTGTCATGAAAATTCCTCACGTCTCGAACTAATGATTGCGATACTGAACATCTGTTATTTCATGTATATTCTTCATATATACAATAAAATTATGTAACATGCTAAATTTAATGTTAGATTAATAATTAACTGATTCTAACATAATTGTATACAGTGAAGACTTGCATCAGCATAAACCCAGGGTGCACAACTTTACTACTGCTGAATATACCCAAAGTATACAAACTTTCACGGTAGATGTCTATTGAATATATTTCAAAGTTGGACCAAATAACAACAGTAATGTGTAGTATGATGTTCTGTAAACAGATGACCCATATTACGTTATGCTATCGTTGCTACAACAAAATGGAGCCAAGATTATTGTTTGAATAGCGGAAAGCAATTTTGAAGTGATGTGGGAAAACCGAGAATGTTGTTGAAGTTCAATGGCAATAGGACGAAACTGTTTCCACCGCGTTCTCCGGATGTGACTCCGTTGGACTTCTACCTATGGGGAACTCTTAAGGATGTTGTATGCCTTAGAAAACCAGCTACACTGACAGCACTTCGGGAAGAAATTGAAACGGAGGGTGCTGAGGACACTTTCGCAAACGTTGCTCAATCAGTAGTTCAACATACTCAGAAGTGTATCGACGCCGATGGTAGGCATTTTGAGCAATTGTTGTAACTGTAAAAGTGTAAGATGATTAGTGCTCATCATTTTCTGTTTATATGAATTCAATTTTGTTATGATAACACAGTTTTTTCATTGCTTGAAGTGTGTGGCACACTCTGTATATTGGAAACTACTAAAATATCTGTAACTAGAAGTAACATTCATACGTGCCTGTCTATACATACACACACACACAAAAGATACGTTTACAAAAATCTATTATTAAGGAACCTATTTTAAAAATAAACATTCCCTTTGTTATCGTGGAACAAACTTGTCCATTAAAGTCTGAAATGTGCTGGATGCACTTTCTATGTTTTGAAATTAATATTAAAGATGGCCTATCCAGGTTTTTAATTTGAAATTTTTCTTCCAATGTGGGGAGGGGAGTGGCCTAGGACATAAGTTTTGGTAGTTTTCGTTTTCTTCACACTCAATTACACAAAACGAAATAAAGCTCCTACTTTAGAATGAAATAGTCTGCCATTGATTACTAGTGAAACAATTGACTGTCATCGCTAAGGACAGCATTATTACTTCAAATGTTAACGTATGTAAATACCATTAGCAAATTGTTGTCTGTTAGAATAATATTCTGGGATTAATGTTTGACTTTTTGGATATGATTACTCTATACTTAAGACTCTCCATACAGATAAGTGATTGGTGCTTACCGAATGGACAACAGCTCGAGTGCTAGTTTGTGGATTATTTTCAAACCTCTGCAAAATCTCATCTTCATTTCGATTCGCTCCTGAATTTACTTTCTTTGCCTGGAACTTGTCACTATTTCGAAGACGTTGATCCATCTTGAAAATGTTGTACGGCAAGGAATATGACGGTGAGAGTATTGCTCCTCATAGATTCTCATTGCCGTAAGCTGCCCCAAATGTCTTATGCATGTCTGCAAACTCAGTTTTGTATATCGATGCACTTTAATATCATGAAATAAATAGTAAGATATTTTGTGACAAACTAACTTCAGTTGTTTATTATTTCCATGGTAACAAGAATAGTTGGAGCATAAGGTGAGTGATGTTGAAAACAAAACATTTCCGGACACTACTTTATTTAAAAAAGTGTTTATTTTCATGTACTTTATCACATCAGAAATGTAGGAAGTTTTATTGTGACAAACTTTGTAGATAATAATCTACTATAGACCTTGCTGTCACGCATACAGCAACATACTAGAGCCGCCACTTTCATTTTCCATAAAACGTTTCGATTAGTTTTTTATTGGCAATTACTTACATTTTATATCTTGAATGTCCTATTTCTATTTATTACAGTTCAGCATCTCTAATTGCAAGATAACATTCTAGAACCACCTGCCTTGCACTTCTAAGGTTTTTTCCTCTCTCTCTCAAAACATAGCGAAGCAGAATAAACCCCTAGAGAGCAGCAGTATGGGATAAATATCCTCGACAGGGACAAATAAAAATATATACAGTAGGGGCCTTGAAGTTCTCGAGGGGAGGACGATTCCCTCGTCTGCTCAACCCCTCCACCGTAAATTATTTCCGCGTTCCATGAATATACGTGTAACAGCAGGTTAAACGATTTCCGCATCCCATCTCTGCTCTTCGTAATGAACAATCTTTACGCAATTTTTCCTATGTTATTTGTGGTGCCACAGTAAATTGAAAATTAAGATATATCCCAACAGAGTACATAATATACTACACTACATACTTTATCAATTTATTACAAAATAAAATCTAAAAATAAAATAGTCTTACCTATCTCTTTCTAGAGTTGCTTGTTTACATTCTGATCCCAATACACAACTCCAGGTTGTCAGTGAACATCATATTTATCGCTGTATACTTATCAGACCTGTTGTACTTTCCCTCTATCTTCCTCCTATCAGTGAACATCACATTGTTTATACTTATCTGACCTATCGTACTTTCCCTCTATCTTCCTCCTATCAGTGAACATCATATTGTTTATATTATCTGAACTGTTGTGCTTTCCCTCTATCTTCCTCTTATTCATTTCCCTCTAACTTTACCCAAATGTTTCCCTATCATTTTATATTCTCTCATTTTACAGTTAAAATCTTTCTAATTAATATTTTCCCTATCTAATTCTTCCATGTTGGTTGCCAGGGCTGTTCTCTCCATAACTTTGTTTGCTTGCTGTATAATAAACAATGAAAATCGTATTTGTTTCTCCACACATTGGACATTTCTCTAAATCTTTATCATATCTTAACCCCTTTTAAATTCATAGCTCCAGTTGTAATCCATGCTTACCCTTCTCTACCTGCTTTATTACATTCTTCTATATATTTTTCCCTACCCCATGCTATTTTTATTTCTCTCAATGAACTCTTTTCTCTCATACTACCAAATATTTATCTTTCAATCTTAAGTTTATCTCTGTTTTGATATTCCCTATTTATCCATCAGTTTCCGAAGCCTGTCTGTTACAAAAGTTCTTGCACTCTCAGATACCATGCATGATTCTTTGCACTTACCTTTCTCTTAGATACTGAAACATTCTATAACAACATCATTTTCTTCTAATGTACATGTATTTCATAATTGTTGTAATAAGTTAGAAAGCCTACCTAACTATACATTTTGCGATGCTATAGGTACAAGTAAAACTAAGATCTGTTTACAAAACCTTCTGTTTCTTTCCTTGCCTCCTCTACACTCACATTTCTGTCCCATATAACATTTTTAACTTCTGCTGCCAATTGACTCTTATATCTGAAATTTTTCTTAAACATTCTTATATCACTCAAAGCTGTTATTACCTTTTGCTATTGCCGTTTTTCTGTTCATTCCAACTTCCATTAGAACTTAACCTTGTCCTTAGATAATTAAATTTCCTGACTACCTCTATTTATGTCCCATTTCTCAATTTATAACCTCTTTTAAAAATCATGAACTTTGATTTCTTTTCATTTAATTTCAATGCCCATTCCTTACAAAAGATCCCTCATTTCAGTTGCCCTTCTCAATCATCTAATAGATATAAATCCAATTGTTAAATCATTTGCACAACAACACTGGTATTTCGCTATTATTTATTACTCGTGAATGTATATTTTCTCTTTGAGTTTCGTCCAGAATGTCACCTGGTGTCACAGCATTACTCTTAGTTCTTTATTGTTATATTGAAGATTACTATCTATTTGTTGTTGTTTTATTTTATTTATTTCTCAGTTAGTCTCTGACATTTCTCTTTTGCCTAAATCTGAAACACACAGCATTAGAACCACCATTACTTCACAATTTTTAAGACTAAATATCATACCATCACAATTGTAGAAGACGTGAATTATGATATTGTTTTAGAAACCATTGCTGTTTCACATCGTCCGTGTCAAAATGAACTACGATGTATTTAAGTTTACAAAGATCAGTACTTTAAAATCCAAACACCTGGTGGAAACTGCGTTTTACACGTCTTCGTTCCAAGTGAATTGTTTCCTTTTGAGGGGATGTTTCAACTGCCCGAAAACGTGCAAACATATTAGGGTTGTAAGCTACCGCTGAATTGCATAATGTGTTGGAGATATCCGAGAGCAGTCCTTGGTGTTTTGCCTTTATCCCAAGACATTCATAGTTGCTGCTGTTTCCAGAAACACCACGAGGAAAAGGCATGTTAATAGAAAATGAATTTCATCCCTGTCTTTTATTTTGTCATTGAACGACCTCTACACTGACGCCAGCGCATGTACTGTGTGTCATACCTAAAGGTCGATTACGTTGTTAGGTGCACTACCTTCCTTCGCATGAGATAAAATGCGAGGATATCGATACATTTCTACAACCACGGTAATTATCCTTAGACTTCGGAAGAAACAAATGGGCAACTTGGTAGTCATAAGAAAGGAGACCTAAAGGCAAAGAACATCGCAATGTTTTACGGAGGGAAATTGTGAATTAACTCTGTCCAAGAATATTTTCTGAGTAACAGCAATAAACGAAATATTTTAATTGCGATATTACTGTTGTATTTGCTATAGCTGTATTAATGTGTCATTTTCAGTTATTATTTGTAATTCAGTGCACTTGACTTGGAATAGTTAACTGCCCACTCAGCAAAACAAAAATATGCTGTGCTACATTAAACGCTCACAATATAACGTTTTCCTTTAATACACAAAACTGTAACTGGAGTATGTTATTACTACTCCTAGAAGACCGAGAGAGAGCGGATAAAAGTTTCCTAATTATAACAAACAAACCGTAGTTTATATTTGCATTTAGTGTCCTTAAAATATTGAGAAAAAATCGAAAGTTTGGTTCCAGTTTAGAACTCTAACCGATGTAGCTACGACTCTATCAAGATGCCCCCTTTCCTAAGTATTCGCATGCTTTAAACTTTGCGTTTTTATAAAACTAAAAGCCTATACGATGAATATGAAGCTATCCAGTATTGTCATAAGTCTCAACAATTGTGATAATGAAACGGTCAAAGTATTAGCCAATCGCTGTACTTCGATTTACGAACTGGGAATAGAATGACATCATACAAACAACTCTATCGTCTAGATTAACTAAGTTGGCAAGCTTTACTGACCCAGCGTCAATAACTAACCATTATGATTAAATAGTCTGGAAAAAGTGGTTTTAAGATGTTATGGTATAATGGAGTTAAGATATTGTGAAGAATTATAAGAAAGCGTTGTTTAGAAATACAAAAGAACTGCATAATTCTTCAACGAGTTGAATAGCTTTTAATAAAAATACAAATCATGATCTTATTAATGAAATGAAATGAGTTATGGCATTACTGTGTGGTATTAGGGGAACAAAATTAGAATTCTTGCAATATATAAGTATCATAAAAGAGAAACCACACTTTTAGAATTATTATTATTATTATTATTATTATTATTATTATTATTATTATTATTATTATTATTATTATTATTAAGTTGTTACAAACAACCACTAAATGGCGCTACTGAGATATGTCATTACTATTTTTGTAACAATTAACCTTTGTTATTTTGTAAACATTGCAGCTTAAAATTTATTTACAGCGAGCCTTTAAAAGAGAAATTTTGCAAAAAAAAAAAAAAAAAAAAAAAAAAAAAAATCACGTGAACGTTTTTTTTTGGATAACTTTTTACGATTTTAGTAAAGACCTAACTCAACAGCAATGCATAGAATCGGCTTGTTTAACTTTTGGTAATGAAGCACCATCAGAAAAGACTCATTACATTTGGTTTGCAGAATTTTGTCGTAGTCGTACTTTCTTCAATGATGAATTTCGTGAAGATCGCCCAAAATCGGTTGTCATTCCAAAATGCATCGATGCTGTGTGCAACATGATTGAAGATGATCGGCATGTGACTTACAGTGAGATAGACATCCTTAAGCATATCGAAGACTGTAGTACATTCGATTTTGCATGAACATTTAGTTGTGAAAAAGATCTGTTCCCGTATAATTTGACCGAAGTTTAAAAAACGCTCGTGTTAATTGGTGTAATGATATGCTCAAAAATTCCACCAAGGAACTGCAAAACCGTGTACAATATCGTAACATGTGACGAAACCTGGATATATTCGTATGAACCGGAAACTAAGCAGCAATCCACTGTTTGGGTGTTCCAAGGTGAACCGAATACTACAAAAGTTGTTCGTTCACGAAACACTTCCAATAAAATGATCGTTTGTTTCTGGACAGGTCGCAACCATTCCTTTGGAGGATCGAAGAACAATTAATACTGAACAACTTATTTTCCAGAAGTCATCGACGAAATCAGGGAAATCAAGGAAAATGTCGCATCATTCTTCATGACAATGCCAGCTCTTAGCAAGTCAAACAATTGATTATTTGAAGGAGAAAAACGTCGAATTAATGTCTCATTGCCCGCATTCACCTGATTTATCGCCTAAAAACTTTTTTTTCTTCCGAATGTCAAACAAAAATGCGTGGAAAGCGATTTTCACCCCTCAAGAAGCTGCTGAATCCTTTAAAAACGATGTTTTTGAGATACCAACTTCAGAGTGATGATAACACTGTTTCGAGACTTGGTTTGAACGCATGCAAAAGTGTACAAATCTTAAAGGGGAATATTTTGAAAAGCAATAAAACAGTTTGTTTGTTACTTTCGTAGTTTTTGTAACAACTTAAAAGGTGTGCGTGAGCTTTCCTAGAGATGTTCATTGTCCGTCAACGTTGTCGCCGGATCGAACCAGCCGCTCTGGTTTTACAGATTCTTTCTCCTTCTCATGAGAGAAGTATCAACATTTGGAGAAGGTGGATCGATGTTAGGGAATAACTTGGTTGCCAGCTGTTGACGAACTGCACGGCTCTCATTAGCGCTCCGGTTGTGCCCGTCTACTGTCCTGCCGGCGTGATTCCCAGTTGCAACCTTCGAAACAAGAAGAGGAAGAGAAAACAAACCCAAGCAAAGTAAGTCCGTACAAGAGGAGAAGCAGTTCCGTTGCCTTTGTGTGTCACCACTGATAAATTTTCTTTTTTCTTTCTACTCATCCTGTTTATCATGATATTCGTGTTTTCCTTTATGAGCGATCATGTTACAATTTTCTTGGATCCAGGTCGGTCGTGGTGGTGTAGTGGTTAGCATATTTGTCTCCTAAACCCAAGATCGCGGGTTCAAACCCGGTCAGGACCGATGGATTTTTTCGGGCGTAAAATTCCTAAGTATGGCTTCCTTCGGAAGGGAAGTAAAGCCGTGGGTCCCGTGTCGTACATTTACGAAAAAGAACCTCAAGCCTGAAAGAGAGGCCTTTGAGCAAAATTTGTCGGCCGTTTCATGTCCTGAGTTGAATGGGACGCTGATGGCCTGAGACGTTAAAGAGATTTTGTAAATAAAACAAAACAGGAGGGAACAACAACATCATCTGCTAGAAAGCATCTCGAAATGTAAATCTCTCGTTAAAAATATTTTCATTCACTTTCTTAAAAACATCGAACCTATGACCAATAGAATATACTTGGGTTTAGTTTTTACCAAAATAATGTTTTTGAATTATCTCCAATTTATGTGTTAAACTTTCTGAAACATCTAAAGACTTCATTTTGTTTATGGGACAGGGACATATTTTTAAATTACTTTACTTTTTAATTTAAAGCATGCGATTTATCGACTGCTAATTCCAAAAGCTGGAACAAGAAATAATTAGACTTGCTGCTCATTGTGTTTATGTAACGGACAACATTCTTGATCAAGTATGAGCTATTCACACGGTATAAATCTTGATGTGTTACAGAAATTTGAACATCTTGGGAGTATGCGATGCAAGATGAGCGCGGCACCCTCTTCGCCGAGTACCAAAGACTGCAGGTGAGTGTTGCCATACTGACTTTATTGATTGCTTTGTCCACACCTGGCACCGGGTGCCCCTTACCGACTTTCAGTCAGCAATTTCACTGTCATCAGCCTTCGTGTACTTGTATACAAAATAGAAAAAGTGACACCCTGTATTTCATAAGTCCAGGGTGCAAACACACAATTTAATGCACACTTAAAAAACAGCAAGGAATTTTCTATGCAAAGAGACTGCAGTAAAAAGCAACCACTTCCACTTCATTCTAATATTCTTCTCTCCCCATTTCTTGCTCAATTTTCAGCGTTACTCCTTTGACCCCCCCCCCCCGCACCTTGCTCTTATTCCTATAATTCCCTTCTTCGATTTTGCATTCCCCACTGCGTTCTTTTTCTTCTCGCTCCTCTTGTAGGTGTGCTTGTTTCTTCCTTCTTGTGTTCCTCTTCTTTGTGCCATGTTTCTCCTCCATCTCTCAGATTTACATTCTTGTTTTACACAGTTATTGCTGGAGATTCTGGTTTGTTGTTGTTATTTTATCGTTTTTTCTTCCGTTTCCTCGAAACTTATTGGTTTATGGGTCGTTATGCTTTGCTTTATTCTCCTGTGATTGATTTACTGCCCAGGCGTCAAGGTTTCACAGGCCGGGAAATGTGTTGTGCTTGAGTCACATCTGCACATATACACATTTCTCTTGCAACCAAATTCCATACAATACACCATTAACCTAGGTAACGAAATAGTCTGTGTGTTACAAAAATAAATATTTCGTCTTTAAGAAAATTGTGCTGTTTCTTGAATAAAAAACAAACAAAAAAACTAATTATAACCCTCTTAAACGTATAAATTGTTCTGCCTTAACCAATATTTTAAAGAATAATTAATCGACAATTGATAACATGGTGTATGAAATAAAAAAAATGTTTTTAACCAGAGCAGCTGTTCTCAAACTAAAGTGTGTGTGGCCTTTCTAAGGGGCCCTGTCAGCAGCATTTATTATTAAATGTATACATATATATGATTCGTGAGAAAAAGAAACATTATACAAATTTATCATATGCATTTATTGAAATAAAATAAATTAGAATCAAATAGAAAGCGACTATTTACTCCGGAAGGATTTTCGAATAGGTAAGCAAAATTTTGGACTGGGCAGAATACTCATATATATATATATATATATATATATATATATATATATATATATACCGAGGGTGCCAAAATGTATACACACTTTCACGTAGATATCTATTTAATTTACTTCAAAGTTAGACCGAAAAACCACAGTAATGTGTCGTATGATGTTAGTAAACAGATGTGACTCTCATACATTATGATAGCGTTGCTACGTGACAGGTAAATAAATAATGAACAAATGAAGCCAACATATCGTATGATGCTCTGTAAACAGATGTGACTCACATTACGTTATACTAGCGTTGCTACAATAAAATTGAGCCAAGATTATCGTTTGAACAGCGGAAAGTAATTTTGAAGTGATATCGGAAAACCGAGAATGTTGTTGGTGTTCAAAGGCAATGAAGACATGTGTACAGAGCCGTTCTCCGGATCTAATTCGTTGGACTTCTACCTATGGGGAACTCTTAAGGATGTTGTATATCGTAGAAAACCAGCTACACTGACAGCACTTCGGGAAGAAATTGAAACGGCATGTGTTACAATCGCTGAGGACACTTTCGCAAACGTTACTCAATCAGTAGTTCAACGTACTCAGAAGTGTATCGACGCCGATGGTGGACATTTTAAGCAACTGTTGTCACTGTAAAAGTCTAAGATGATTAGTGCTCATCATTTTCTGTTTGTGTGAATTCAGTTTTGATATTAACACAGTTTTTTCTCTACTTGAAGTGTGTGTGTGTGTGTGTGTATAATAAATGAATATTTCCTATATATATATATATATATATATATATATATATATATATATATATATATATATGAAACCAGAATGTTCATTTATTATATACATGTATTATATATAATACATGTATATATATAATAATAAATGAGCATTCTGGTTTCTTTGGTAGTAATAGCATCTTTAGGTAGCGAATTCCATAGGCAATTCCCAGATTTTCCTGGGCTATCAAGTAGTTCATTAAAGTATAATGCCATTCTTAAGCTTATAGCGTGAAAAATCATTATTGCATTCAAACCGTATGGTCAGAAAGCAGAACACAAATTCCTGCTTATAACATTTTAATTGGTGTTTAGCGCCGTTTAACTAGTCAGGCATGAAGGCGGTGAACACACTGATGATGCATGAGATGAAATGATAAACTGGGAAAGAATCTTTTACAGGAAGGAAACGTTCCAGCCTAAGTTTAGAGGAATTTGTCATTAATGTGGACTGAGGAAAACCTGGAAAATGCCTCAGTGATGGAGCAACAGATCTGGTAGACCTCCCGTCACGAGTCCGCGCTTTGACAACCTCGGGGCTTATAAGTAAAATATAAATTATGTATATTTTGAGTGTTAATGCTTTATGTGTTTATATGTTTTAATGTAAAACGTTAACATCATGTAAAAATACAAATATTTGCTTATTTATATAATAAATTTTTAAATGAGTGATGAACTACTGTAACAAATATACAATGATTTAAAACTTTCCGTTAACTGTTAGGGATCTGCTACAGGGACAGATTTTTAAAAGTAGTCCGCTGTCAAGTAAATTTTGAGATTCACTGAAGCTTTCTTGCCATTGAAGAATTCAACGAGTTGGAAATATAGCAACTTCAAGTGTGACTTTATCCTATTCTACTTTTATTATTACTGTTAATTTGTTACATTGTTAATAGTGTTACTTTATTTTTATTTATATATATAAAGCAGAATCATAAACAAATTTCTTTGTAATACCTCCAATTGAAATATACAGAATAAATCAAACAATCTTAAGGGTTGACTCAAGAGATGTATTATTATATAGGGAATGCATGCCCGTAAATGACTTGTTATCATGTTGTATGACACAAAGTTTATTAAATAACACGTCGGGTTAGATGAAATTCGGCCGAACAGATCGCTAACCGTCTGACGTAGCTTCACAATTACGAAACATTAGTGACAAGACAGAACGACATGCCATTGTACATACGAGCACATTGTAGTGCCCAATAGCAAATTTGAATGAAATAAAACACATGCCGCCACAACGTTGCAATTAAACGCGACGAAAGTAGAATTGGAGTTAACTTTTATCACGAGGCATTGAGAGAAATGTGAAATACTATAAATCTTTTGATTTTAAACAACGAAAACTTATTACTGAATTTTGTCGTATACTTTATGAAACTTTATTTAATTACAAGTTATTTTTTATTTTTAGTTTTAAATCTGACCAATTAGCAGCTCTGTTATACTGACATTGTTGGCGTAGTATAAAGAAATGACACTGTGGCTGGTCAGATTAACTCCATTATCATTCAATTAACTTCACAAACGCTAAAACAAAGTTTAAGAATTTGTCTACTTCTTGACTATGCTGCCGCGTCTTAGTTGTAAAGCTGATTACAGTAAACCTTTTGTACGCTGAGAAGTATTTTATCCACTCTCAGGATGCCTGACAGAGATCTATTTGCTCTGCAAAACTCTTGCAAGACCTTCGTCTAGCACAGCTAAAGTTGGGGGGGGGGGGGGGCATTTCACCAATATAAAAATTATTACAAGAATTGTGAAATACTTACATATAATTACCACATTGGAAGAGAGTGAAATTATTAAAGATACTATTTCAACATTCAAGAGAAATTTAAGTGGAAAGGATCATGGTATCTCAGAGTGCAGGAAAGTTTACAACAGCTAGATATGCGAAACTTATGGATAAATAGGCAATATCAAAACAGAGCATTCTGGGAATAAATACACGTAAGATTGGAAGATATTGATAGACAAGAAGCATTTAGTAGTATGAGAGAAAAGGATTCATTGACACTTTTAGGGAAATATAAATGTTATGGGTCAGGGAAAAATATATAGAAGAATGTGATAAAGAAGGTAGATAACGCATTTGTACGAACTAGACGTGGAGTTTTAAATTTAAAAGGTTTAAGATAAATATGTAGAGAAATGTCCCAAGTATGGAGAAATGAATCGGATTTTCATTGTTTATTATGCAGCAAGCAAACAAAGTTATGGAGAGAACAGCCCTGGCAACCAAAATGGAAGAATTAGATAGGGAAATATTAATTAGAAAGATTTTAACTGTAAAATGAGAGAAGAAAATAAAAATACATGGATAAAGTTAGAGGGAAATGGATAAGAAGAAGATAGAGGGAAAGTGCAATAGGTCAGATAATATAAACAAGTATAAGTAAATATGTTCACTGACAACCTGGAGTTGTATATTGGGATCAGATTGTAAACAAGCAACGTTTTATTTTTAGATTTTATTTTGTAATAAATTGATAAAGTATGTAGTGTAGTATATTATGTATTTCTGTTAGGATTTATTTTCCAAAAATGTTCAGTTTGCAAGACCTTTTTTAAGCGTCAGAGCTTTGAAAAAATACATCTCAATGTACAAAACGTCGTTTTACACCCGGAAACCGTATATTTAACTATGGAACGAGCCTTACGTCTTCACATAACGTTAAGAATTATTAATTATGTCAAAGGTTCCAAACCATGTTAAATAGAGTGTAAAGTAAGAAGTGAACAAGGGATAAAATGTTTTTAAAAGATGCTCAACTTGCGGAACATTCTGATAGCCTGGTTGTAATGAGCTCTTTCAAGAATACCCTGCATAGCGTGAAACGCAACATAACACCTCTTCTGTATTATCTGTAGTCTCAGACGCGGTAGTCTGAACATGCCCTCAAAAACAAATCTGTGCGTCTTCCACAGTCCAGCGAGCGTTTAGGTAATGTGCAGGAACCGCATTATCTGACATGTTCTCAAAGGGACATCCTCTAGAAGTTGTGACAAAGTGTGCTGTAAAAACTACAGATTATCTTGAACTATGTCAATCACGGAGATGATAAGGGCCGGACAAGTGTGTCATTCACAATGCCACAAGTATTGTTAATAATTTGCAATCCGAATAACTTTTGGGTTTTTCTCTACCCTAATATGATTGTTACAAATGTTAAACATGCCTTCTCGTGTAAAGACGTTTTACCGGTCAAGTTGATTGGTGAGTACTTTTTTTGGGCGAAATTGCTGGACCAAATATATCCGTGCGGGAAGGTTATTTGGCTGCATTGTTTGAACTCTGATGAGATGTTGAAGCGGCTTGGTATGAGTGTTGTTATCGTCTTTGTTGTTGCCCACGCTTCAATGACAACGATTTCGCAGGGTGAATTCGGCTACTTTGTTGAGACTCGTACCCAACGGGACGGGCGCCGTTGAGTTACGCCCATACAAAATTATTTGCCGCGTGTAAAACTTATAGATGAGTGCCGCGGCATGTAAAATTGAGAGTCGAACTCATAATGAGTACTGCGAACTGCATGTAGATCTTATAACTGCGTGCCTCAGCAACGTCGAACTTAAAACTGCTCCTGAGCATTGAGCAAATGCACCAGTGGAGCAACCGCTTTCCTTATATATTAAATTCAAATAAAAAATCGTTGACTAGAAGGGCACACGCAAGTCTTTATTTGGAACATGCATCTATCACTGACGTACGTACCATTCGTTGTTACTTGAAAGTTTAAAACTAAAAGGGCTAGCGGTTGTTCTGTTAAGTAGACGGGTAATGACGGCAAATCTCCAGCACCTTGCGGCTCTGAGTATATTGACCAGCTACCTTTGTATTGCAGCGTGACACTGTAAATTATCAAGTTACTGGTGGACGAGAACGACACGAGATCGGCACGAAACACGATCTTACTGTAAGGTCAAATTGCCTGTAACTCGATTTAAGTACCTTAGTGACCTCGGCCACCCGTGTAGTTGCATTGACGCTGAAATAAATGCCACGGCCCCACAACGATATGCCAACATCTTGCGGAAATGTTTCACCGCGTTGACAAAGGAGAAGGCCCAGTAATTGCTTTCGAAACATTACGAAGATTAGTGATACTGGGCTAATTTGCGACTAGAAATAGATTCTTCACCACTCTCTTGAGAAAAGTGTCTAACACAGACATCTGCAATAATTAGCAGTTTTGGGCTCCTATTGGTCATGTAAATGTAGAATAGCTAAATTGAGTTAACGAGTTCTTGGTAAGAAGCAGTGAATGTCATCCTCCTATGGCAGGCACCCGATACAGCAGAACATCTGTAGGTATAGAGAAACTCGAACTGTAAACTCCAGTACATCCACCCCTGGCTACTAACTTTTCTTTTCCCTGCAGAAGGCACCATGTCAGATTTTTATGACTATGAGTGAAGACCGAAATATCTGCAAGCTGATTTCGTGATTTCATTGTAATATGCCCTGAATAAAGTCGGTTGTTCTTATGGCTTATAGTCTTGTAATATTACTTCAGAAATATTATATACTTTCTCTTAGTTTATATTCTCCTACAGAAAAGTAAGCAAAACATCTTACATTCAAAGCACTGGAAACCTGCATATACCAAGTAACTGTATGGTGTCAGACGTGGTCGGCTGCAAATAAAAAAAGAAAGAAAGAAAAGATGAATGCACTACAAATAAGTCAAAGGAAAATGAAAAGCAGGATATCAGGGATAACATACAATAAGGGCCAAAATTTCCAACGAAATATTAGCCCAAAAAAAGTTTAAAAAAAAAAAAAAAAAAACAGACATCGCAGAAAGAGCCGCCAGAATGAAGTGAAAATGGGGAGATCGCATAGTAAGCGCGCAGGATGACAGATAGACGTATAAGACCACCATGTGGGACACGCGCTTAGGCAAAAGACACAGAGGCAGGAGATGGAGATGGAGATGGAAAGAATTGTACGCGGCATAGGCAGTTCCACAACAGTCCAGAATAGCAAAAAGCAGGAATACATGGAAAAACCATTGAACAACTTCGAAAATACTGAAATCTGATGAACAAAGTGTAACATACAGCGTAATACTGCTGTATACATTTGTGAGAATTAGCGAATAAGAGTTATCCCCTTGTAGGAGACCTTTGCCCTTCTTAGGGACATTCTGGTTTAATAATAATAATAATAATAATAATAATAATAATAATAATACATTGAGGAGTGTTCGTATTCAACATCTCACTCATTTGTCGCGGTTTTGCATCAGATGTGAATCTCAATTTTATTTATTTTTTTTCCTCATTGTGCTAATAAACTGAATAAATATGTTAATTTTAGTAATATCATCTAACGGTGAAGCTAAAGTCACTTAAGTATTTATAGCGTTGCATTGGATTGTTAGGACATTTCGTTACTGCTCAACGGCTCGTCGTTTGTGTCTACACTCTCAGGGGTACTTCCAGGAGGAAGAAATGAGGCCAGAGAACAGCCAGGATCAACTAGCGGTAAGAAATGGACGCAGACAGTGTCCCCAACACTGTTTTCAGACAGACCATCTCGTCAATGGTGGATTATCCATCCAAGGAGTTCGAGCCCCTCACAAGGTTCTGTTTCATACCTCACGCACAGGCGGCAGAAACTGAAGCTACCGTTACACCGCACCATCGGAACGAACTGATATAAAATGGGAGAGCGAAAATTTGTGAAAAGGCGTACACCTAGGCGACCAAGGAAAACCACGAAAATGTACAAGATCAGCTCCAAGGGATTTGAGCTACCCCTCTCGGTAATAAGTTCGCTGATGCACTGCAAGTTGATTTCTCTGTTCCAAGAGCTCGTCCCTTCCAACTTTGTTTATTTATCTGCTTACAGGTTGGGGAAGTTTCCTGTGGACACGAGTTTCACCCCCGTTCCCTATGTACGGAAGTCGAGTCTCTAATCATTCAGTAATCAATGGTTTTGTTGTCTATAACAAACAATCTTTTCATTTTCCTTTCTAATTTCTTTAGTGTTTTCTGCAGTAGATAGTGCAAAAAAAAAAAAAGTTTCGCTATTCTTGGATATAATTCTGGTTAAAAACGTTTATAAGTTGTCTGTTAAAGCGAAGAAGTTAACACAGAAGCAAATATGGAATGCTCAACGGAGAGAGAATGTTACAATTACCTAAGACCTCATATTTTTATTATCAAGGAGCTCTAAACCTTAGTCACTATTATTCAACGATTGCTGCTTTTTGAATTACAGTGTCAACCTCAACAGCACAAGAAGACTGGTGCATTCCTAATCTCGTTTCCAGTGGCGGCTTGTAGCCTAAACGTAGATGAAGGTCTTTCATGCAACTTGCCTACTTCTTAAATCTTCTCGAGCTGTGATAATGTACACACCGAACGGAAGTGACAAAAGCGACGTTAAGAGAACAAAACATTCCCGTACCTAGGGGAGGGGTGGTTTCCGATACCACTTAACTGTAGCATTCTCTCATTACCAGGTCACGGCTTGGGTAAATGAACACATTAGACACTTGCACATCTACTGAGAATTGTTCTGGAAGTCTCAGTAAGTGTGTGAAACAGCTGAGCTTTCTAAAAATGGAACTGCGTTTATTGATCAAGAGATGGAAGGGAACCAGGTACAAAATAGCTTGTAAGAGTACAAGGGTTTATATCAAATATTTTAGCGGCATTTCTTTTCGCTTTAGAAAAGCAAATTTAATTATTACGAAACGTCTAGAAGCGCCGCTTAAACGTGGTCTCTATGACAGCCCTTGACCACCTCCCCAAGTTTCACTTCCCACTGACACTAAATAAAATTAAGTTCATTTACATCCGTGAGCAGTCCTTTCGTTAACTCATTGACGTTGAGTCTAACTTTGCCATCACAAAAACCTTTAGGGAGAATATGTTAAAACCTCTTGATATATGAAAACAATTTAAAATAAATACTTTACGGTAGCGTTTGCGTATCCAAAATCAAAATTTATGATTTCTGACACAATATAAAATATGAAATATATGTTGCAAGCTATCACGTGGAATTCCTGAAATGTTGTGTCTGTTAGAAATAAGTATTTATTGAACAATTATGAAAAGTAAAAAAACAAATGCCGTACATCACGATGAACTGAACAATTTAAGCTTGTAAAAATAATTCATTGCTTAAAAGATTACAATATTAAAAGCATATAATATATTAACAACAAATATTTGAAATCTTTTCCTTCTCTATAGAACATGTGCTATAACTTTCCACAAAACTACTCTGCTGGTTTCGCCTACTACAACACATCAAATACAAAGCCAGCACTATAAACATCTTCAGTGGCAATCTGTTCCATCACAGCTCTTCATTACAGCTTTTCGAAATCAGACAACAGCCTTACATACATTGTACATTTCGAGAAAATATATCAAATAAATAACAACACCAAAACTGGGGTCAACCAAAGTAGGAAAGAATTTCCATTTAAACTTTCTAATGATGCTAAACCTTTTCCCCCAATGGAACTTATTACCTACGGCCTAGCGCTGCGCGAGCTCAGAGAAAAGACAAGTAGAAAATGAAGTGATGGAGTGATTCAAACTGCTCTTAGCAATCAAAGCAACGTATTGAGAGGGCCAATGAAATAACATTTCAAAATAAGTCAGTTGATCATCGCCAAGATCCAATATATTTATCAGATATTGATAGTAGACAAAATGGTGGAGTATATGATCCGTGTGTTATTTACATCACATTATTCATTTGGAGTTATCTGGTTTACTGTTGAAAATAAATAAATAAACCATAGCATGTTACTTCTTTTGTTTTTTATTAAGTTAATGTTGATTTAGTGAAATTACACCAGGAGTTTGTGTAGTAAAAAGTGTTAATTACCACATGGGTATTAGGACATGTAAATATAGACAGAGTTTATACTTAACGTACTTTAGTGATGGTGATTATCGTTTTAGGGCGCAAAACTGATTTGATCATTAGCGCTCGATCGTATTTCAGTGTAGAATCAAAACTGCGACATAGCAGTACGTTCTGAGTTTTTTTTTTTTCAGAAAAAAGGGGTAACTTTAACTGCTCGTATTTTATCAATACAATCTTTTAAACGCCTGGTTATATAATAAATTAGAGTTTTTCATCGCAACCTAGAGATTATATGTACCCACCATTTTGCCCTTATATTTTGATTCGATTCATTAAATATCAAGTAAATTACAAAATAAGGAATGGTCTAATGGTTAGAACATCAAGGTCGGTTATGTGCATATCCGCGATTTTCTCTTTCACATTATCAAATAAATTTTCCGACATTGCGTAGTACCGAAAACTGTTTTGCGTTATCGTCATATAGAACAAGCAATGGTATTTTTCATTCTCCTACCTCCTTCAGTTAACAACAAAAATTCTTCCTGACTCGAGTCCATTTTACAAGAAATCGGTGATAACCATCTGTGTCTCGACCTGAATAGGGACTAAGTGAGATATTACAAGTGCGGCAGATAAAAGGGGAGTGTCCACCAAAGCCGACAAAAATCATGATCTTTGCCGGAACTTTGACAGCAAAGGAGATGAAGTTAAGAGAGAGGAAGGTACAGAGACTGGGGTCGGGGAATGTGCAGGTCCGAAATTCTAACTCTTAGGTTAATACCCTCAGTCTAGTGATGGTGGTCGTAACTTGTTGGATAATTTAAGTTAATGCTTTTCTATCTGTTACAGAAAGGACTGCAGTTTAGAGCATCCTCAAAACAAGGACATATCCCTCCGCATCAGTCGCCTTCCTCTGCTGGACCGCAGGTTAGTCGTCAATTTCACTAGAAATAATTGACAGGTTTGAAGAAAGAGCTTTCGTCTAACAGCCGAACAATTCCAGCTCAGTCTAACGAACGGTTTAACGCTGTTTTTATTTTTATTTTTATTTTTATTTTTATTTTTATTTTTCCCGTGAGGTCAATACGGCTCCCTGAGGTCTGCCAACTACTCGTTCCTTCATGGTTTAAGGAAGTTTATGTTTCTGGAACAGACAGCTAAATCTGGAAAACAGGGTGCATTCTTCAACATTTCACATCTCTCAGTTAGCTATAGCTCGTCGTATTGGTTTTTAAAATTGTAATTGTACTATTAGATTATGATTTTCACCTTCTGAAGATGGTAAAATGTAATGCACTTTGTCTTTTTGGTGCTGAACCGCCTTCTTTTCTATGTTTGAACTCCTGCATTATCCACATGCACAAAATCCGCTGTGTTGCTGTTAAAAGACTCCAAACCTGCTGCGATACGCATGTGTTTTTTATGTCTGCTGTGCGGCACTCAGCTTGCTGAATGCAACTCTACATGTTCCTTTGAAATGCCTCTAGCCTCACTTTAACTCGCGGTCATCTAACATCACACCATATCATGTGGCCCATCTTTAAGGTTGGTTTTAAATTAGACCATTGAGGATGGACCACAAAAGTCTAATTTGGCACGAATTTCATTTGGTGTTTAATAATAAGTACACGATACTCAATTGTATGCAATATCCTCAACACAAACCTATATAGAAAGTATTTGAAACATGACTTGATATATCAAACGGGTGCTAAAAATAAATATACCGATGTAAAAAACAATTGCAAGGCAGAGAACTTTACAGACCACCCTCATATTTATCCCCTCCCCACATTATGTCGAATGACTTGCCTTTTACAGACACGCTCTTTAGGAACAATGCAATTGCATTATTGTTTCACAAATAGTTCCTGTACAAATAGTGTAAAAGATTATTTAAGTTCTTCATTAATGAAGGATTTATAATAATTAAAAAATTGAACTTGAAACAAGATTGAGTATTTTTTCCTCAGGAGGAGAATATAATTTCGTTCAAAATAGTCCAATTTGTGCACCGATTCAAGAAAAAGAAGTAAATATGCTGTCTTCCACATATCAAAAATATGTGAAATATGCAGGAAATACTTAGCAGAAAAATATATTGATGTCCTGACAGTAAGTGTGCATGCATTTGCATTATGTGACAAAGTTGGTGATAAATAACGACCCAGATCGAGAAGCTCAATAAATATGTAGTCATCACAATTAAAGGACAAAATAAGGACTTTGAGAGTGGAACAGTTGGATTCGTACGCTTCAAATGGGTGCTGTGAGTATTAATGTGGACTACCATCTAAGCTACGTTGCGATATGACGTGTGTTCATAACCAGTCAAGTGTAAACTAGTTTCAATGGCGGAGGCACAGTCAAGTACAGGGTTTCGTGGAAATGGTTAAGGCATTTTGAAAATTACAGTAGGTAAGTTTTATGAACTATTTCACATTATCTAGCAATTCATTCATTCCTGCACTGAAATTCAATTAATGTGAAACACTAAAGTAATGACAACAATAATTTGTTTAAGGTAAGCGATTGTGTTTTCATTACTGTTGATCATCAGCAACGTTGGAGTTAATGAAACCTCCGATACCATCTTGTTCTTTCTATTCTTGACAGGAATATTTTTCGACCCCCTTTTTAGTTGTAAATTCCCTGTATATAATTTTCAGCGTCTGTATACATGTTCCGTTAGTAGTAGTAATAATAATAATAATAATAATAATAATAATAATAATACTCTTTATTATGTTAAATGGTCTGAGTTAAGTAACAGTGTACAGAAGTCTATCACTTACTTAAACATATCTAATAGCAATGAGAATCTAATCACCCTGCTAACATATTCATGTACTAGTAACTTTATAGTGACAGTGATTGTATGAAACAGTTCAAATATAAAGATAAAAAATTAAAAACTATTTGGTGAAATAACGAGTTTGGTTCAATAAATGCAAAACATTATAATTTTAACACTTCTGTCTTCTTATCTTATGTAGTCTGTATATTTTATATATGCATTCTTCAACAACAACTCGATAAAGCATATGGTTTATTTATATATTTAGATTTTGTGGAAAAATAAACCAGGAGCTACGTGGTTATTTAAGTACCTCAATTCTTAACAATACGATCTTGAACGTCTGGCCTATCTGTGATATGACTGCACACAGTATTTCTCTTTAACATAACCATGGATATCTTTTTTGTTGTAGGTCAGCATTAAGAGAAAAACCCAGTTGTATGCATGAAGACAAAACTTACCATGTCCTGCCTTCACGCCCAACATATTCAGTCACCAAAGGTTGGTCACTGCTATAATGTTTCTATAATCTCCGACAGAAATTCACTCTGTTTAGAATATTCTTTGTGAAGCATTTTACATGAAAGTATTTCTCACCTGTAAGTGATTTAATACGCTATTAAACAAACCTCTCCGCATTGGAGTACACCTAATATAAGCTTTAATATCTATTTCCAGCCTTATTTGTTTAACAGCAACCTCTTAGGGACAATATTTCGGTATTTCAGCCTTTCTCAATAGCTTGCCGTTTGTACTTACGCCCCCCAGGGTGAATACCTTCCGGAGATGAGAGAGGCGGTGGAGTTTGACCCTCAGACGCTGGGACAGAAAGCTTTTCGCAGCGCAAGCCACCGTCATACCGCACCAACCTATTTCGCTTTGGCACTTTCGAGCCTGTAATATGAAAACTCGTGGAAAGGAAATATCCAACCTAGCATTCGTGTGAGCGAACACCCAAGTTCTGGATGACCGGCCCCAAGGGATCTCCAGAATACCAGCCCAAGCGTTATGGTATCAGCAGTTTACTTTTCTTATCAAAGTGTTATTTCTGCGATGGCTATTTTCATTTTCAGAAAAAATACACACTCACTCGATTCCGCTTGTATTTAACTTATTTTGTTGTCTTTTGATCTTTCCGTAAGAAATGTTTATTACCATTCCAATGTTGCTGTTGGCCCTCAGGTACATTTCCCTTATTAATTTCGAAAAAATCATTGTGCCATGGCGAGGTGGGTTGGTGCAGTGTGACAGTGGCTTGCGCTTTGAAAAGATTTCTTTCCCGGCGTCTGGTATGGAAACTGCCTTTCTGAGGAGCTCTGCCTAATCTATCAGGGAACTATATTAGGGACCTTTCTATGTCCGTGCCTCATCGCTCTGTGTTCCCTTTCCGCATCCCTTCCTCCCGGAGGTGTTCCATTGTAAGCACAAGACGTCAGGTCTTGACCGGAAATATCTTGCTCCGACCCTGACAATTCAATGAAATCCTAGATAAGTAGATATACCGTTAGCAGTATCTGGCGGAGTTATTTTATAGTTGTCACTCTTTACTCTGTAGATACCCCGTCCATTGTATTTACTTTTGATACTCTCCAAAACCCTTAAAAGAATATTTTTTTTGCAGCAAGTTGGTAGGCTGAGACTGATAACTGTTTGTAAAATTAGAAACGTTGGCAACTATTAACTATAATAAATAATGCATAAACATTACTGCTTAGAAAAAACAAATATTCCGAAAATAATTCTGAAACTGTAATGCAAATCAACTACTTGCTGTTCAATTTAATGTATAACAATAACTGAAGAAGCAGAAAATGAATCAAGCATTCAGATTATCGCTAGCTTCTTGAATTCTTCAAAGGCAAATAGACAAATGAAGGTAGTAAAATAAATATTGAATATCGGGGGTAATGTTATGAATAGAAACTGATTAAACAACAACAAGAGCGAGAGAGAGCGAGGGTATATAAAAATATATTAATACGTAAGATTTAAACCACGTGGTATACGCGCTTTATGTAAAAATATAGCTGCCATCTCTCTATCTCTGAGTAAACTTTCACAGCATTGTGTAGGTAAAGTATCAATAAGAATTAGACTAAAAGCATCATCAAAATCCTTACAGTGAGATAAGGCATGTTGGGCAACCGGGAAGGGAGACTTGGTTTTAACAGAACGTCTATGATTGTTCATACGTAGCGAAACAACAGTTGAAGTTAAGCCAATATAAAATGATTTGTAAAACTGAATTTGATGCAAAGAGATTAAAAGTATTTTCTTTTGAACCGTTAATCATGCTCTTATATTGCTACTATGGCACTACAGTCTATTTCGAGCTTTGACCTCCTCTAAGAGTGGTTATTAGAACAAAGGGAATTTAGCTGCGCTTACTTAGGGCACAATGAGGGTCATAAGTCAACACCTCAGCCACTATTAAGTAGGAAACTAAGATCTTTCCTTGAGCATGAAAAAAACCTCTTTTAGTTTCGGGTATGGAGCTCTTTAACTTGCCGTAAATCTACGTGGGCCTGAAATCCTCCCTACGTTCTGAATTTTCTGCTAGAAATTCATTGACCTCAGCAGGGATTGAATCCGCGAAATTTGGGCTTTGAGACGAGTGCTGTTAATTATAAAATTAACATAAACAGAAATAAATTCTACCGGAAACCACTGCTCATTCGCCAGGACTATTCAAATTACTTTACTTTGACTCGATCAACATTTCCATGATGTCCTAAAAAGGGAAAGAGACAAGAACCTCGCTTGTTTACTTTTATTTCACTAACAGATTGCCTTAGCAAGGTACCCGGAATTAACTGAAGACGCTACCCTGTAAAGAACTCGTTACTTAAACGTACATTTTACATTTGCAGTTTTAACGAAGTACGTCACTTGAAAATGAGTTGATTGAGCTTGTTTAGATTTTACCTAACTGCTCAATATTGAGTCTTTAACAAACATAGCTGCAGTACTCAGCATTAACTTAAGAATTTAGAAAATGTCGGCCGTTTTTCAACTTTACGAAGACTCCTATATTAACTTTTTTTAAATATAAAAGATGTGTGTTTAATAACAGAACTTTAAAACTACTAACTTACTCAAACAGAAAGATGAAGAAAAAGTTAAAGTCAAGAACAATGGACCACTTCATTCCTGATCGGGCCAATTTCTAGGTTAACTAGGCTTTTCTAGGTTAACTAGGCTTTTCTCATGCTATAAAGACGGCAAATGCAAAGTAAACATTGGCGCCGGTGAATTTGGTTCTTATGCAGCATTTTTAATTTTATTTTTCTGGTCACCAAATCCTTTGGTTTTTCCTTGGTATGATTAAAAATGCTAGAAAAGAGACGGGTTTATGCAAAAACGAAATCGCCATTTCTAATCATATTTTAATAGAAAAATTATTTACTTTCGGTAACAACAGGCGACAGAATTGGCAGACGGAATCACAGGATAATCTTAAAATAATTAATGATAGAATCGGGGGGAGGGGAGAATAAAATAAGAAGAAGGAAAGGATTAACATTTTGAAATGAAGGACTTGAAAAGATAATAATAGAAAAATATCTGTATAAAAATCGGATACAACAGAAAAAAGAAGAATTGAAAAGATTGCACTGGTCTACAAAAACCAGATTTTTCTTGATTTTTTATTTTTCCTCCCATATAATATGAATTCAAATATGTTTTCAGTTTTACTCTTTCGGGCTAGGTTTTTAAACAAAATCACATCAAATGTAACAATGTACTTATATTTTTGATTAATAATTATTAAGTTTTAAGACATATAGCTAAGACAAAACTGTTTTGTATGTTTGATTTTAACTTAAATATTAATGAATATGTTTAAAAAAGAACGCTATGTGTCAATAGTTATGAATTTCAAAACTTTTTTTCACTATTAGGGAGAAGAAAACTTTTTTCAATGTCCTTCGCCAGTTTCTGTTTACAAACACCAGCAGTCATCATTTACACACCCCATAGCATTGATAGTGGTTTCCATTGTTTTAATGTCTTTATGAAACCGTCACCAAGATTGGCAGGGAAGTAATCAATATGACTGTTGAGAAAATGCACTTTAACACTCTTTCTACACCCTAGCTAGGTTTCTAAATGTTGTAACATTTCTTTATAGTTCTCTTGTTGACAAGAAAGTTTTCTGTCACTTTTTTGTATGCCAATCACTAACTCGGACATCGACTGAGGAAAGATCTCATCCTGCCTAAGCTCACCAATCTGGGGTACATCTGCTGCTATCTTAGCTTCAGTTTTCTGTGGGAACTTTGTAATGAAACAATCACTTTCCTTATTACTTCATCAGGCCTAACTTAATATGGAGTGGTGCAAGAAGAACATTAGAAGGAGAAACCAACAATTCATACTTCACGTTTTTTTCTCCAGGAACTAAATTGCTCCTTTGTTTTTCTGGTGCAATGGTTTGCTTCTCAATCACAAAATGAAACATTTATTATCTTGTTTAAATCTCTCAGAATATTTATTTATGTATCTGCTCAATGAACAAATAATAAAAATTATTTTCTATAATACCGATTTCTGAAAAACTGTAGCCCGATGAAACGAAACTAAGGCTGGTTTGGGAGATTCATGTAGTAAGGAATCAGAGAATATGAACAGTTTGTATTCAGCAAAAATTGTGTAAACCAGTGTTATGTAAAACAGCAGAAATGAAGCTAAACAAATAATTAGAAAGAAGCACCAAAATTCCTGAGAAAAATTCATTGGAAATATAGATGATAGTGCTGACGAAAGACACAACATGCTAGGTAATAAAACTTTAAAAAGAAAAAAAATATTATGATAAGAACTGAGTTGTATAAGAAAAGAAATGGATACAACACTATAAAGAATTGTAGTTTCAGGAAAGGAACAAAAAAAAGTATAGCTTCCCTAGAAATCAGAACTTTGAGCAGAGCACAGCTGGTATAGCAGGGCTCAACTAAATGAATGGCGCGATAGTAACAAAGTCTGGTGCAAATCTAAATCAAACGTTCAAATATGTAGAAAAAGAAAAGCCCTGATGTACTCGTTTGAGATGTTTTAATTTCCTTTACCGTCTACACTTCTGACTGTGTGTTCATCACAAACCCCTTTGTTGCAGAACATGAGCGTAGTGCACGTCCCAGAACGTCGTTCTTAAGAATCACTTCAGTAGAACTGCCGCTTGCAGTGAAGGTACACACAGCTCCTCGCCTACCTACTGCCAGTTCTGGGGCGGCGCGCTCTTGGCCAGGGAAGCCATCAACGCCTCCAGCAGCTCCGCATGCAGAACTCACTTGTTGCCGTCTCCAGTTATCTTCCAGATCAGCTAAGAGATCCAAGAATGTGCTGTGACACACGAACTGTTAGACTTCTGTATCGTTAGATATTTCTCCTATAACAAATGAGATCTGACTGATTTTGTATTAAAATATGTAGAAACATGAATCATTATAATGAATTTATTCCGTCCACACTTGAAATGCAATTTCGGTTGAAAAGTTCTACTTTCATTACATTTTACACTATTCCGGATTTCAATTCTTAATCTTGAACGAAAATTAATAAATAGACATGCAAAAATATTTACTAAAAATTGCCGAATAATAATAAAAAAAGAAACTAAATTATGACATTGTACATTAAACTTCTAGTAATATCTTAAGACTAAAATAAATATCCAAGTATTCATTACTGGTGCTTCAATAATGTTCCCTTATGTACAGTATGAGAGTAAAATTGAATAATTGTTCAACATCTGACAAGCGTTAAATAATATTCATGACATTGTAGTACATTATGAGTATTATTTGCATATGCTTTTTAACGTTTAAATTTGATTTTTTTTTCATTTCATTCGCTGTAACAGTTTATTCACATAGACTTCCTACACATGTAAAAATTGAAATTGATTATTGCCTAATTCAGCAGTCAATAGAAATAATAATAATCACATTTCAAAAATTAATTAAATAACTACGTAATTCAAAAAGTATTTCAAAACACTATTCATCTATCACTCATAGGTAATCTTAATGCTATTGGTTCACTAAGAAATCGTTCTCGTGAGTAGAGTCCGCAGATTTAGAACTTATGGGTTAAAATAGGCCGGCAAAAAAGCACTTAGAATACAGAAAATTGGCAGTGAAATAATTAAAATAGGCATTTATTAAAAGTGAAAACAGCGAGTAATATCACTCATTATTATGAAAATCGGTATTTAACATATTTATTAATTTCTTTATCACACAATTGAAGTACTTCAGTCTACATTTCTTGATTACAAACAATAACAAGTTTTTTTTCAAGGTATCAACTGTCATAGTCAACTATTTGTCAGAGAGAACATTTTTCATAAAGGAAAACGAACGAAAATTTGGCCCTCCCCCTGCAAACGGAAAACTACCGAACAAATAGAGAATAATGCGCCTGTTTGTTATTTATGGCTAATTATTATATGAAATCTCAGTTCTTGTCAGATAATCATCTGGAACAGACGGATCCTGGATAATGTAAATTACCGCCGAAAGGCATAAAAGCAAATTTATTAGATTTTATTTATATTTATTATTAATATTAATGTGTTTAATTATTGTTAGTGTTGCCTCTCGCCGCCTGTCATAGTTCTTCGAGAAGAAGACACAAAGAGTCGTTGGTGTAATATTCATCTTATCAAGCTCAGAAATTTGTAAGAGAAGAAAGAAAGGAAAAACTTGTCCCAACAAACAAGGAAATACAATTTCAAACATTAAAAGATTCTGAAATATGCTGCGACGATTCCATTAGATATCCCCAAATAAAAGTGTTTCCTAAATGAAGTATGTAACGTAATTTCTTTAACCTATTTTTTTTATAGTAGGCAAACTTACAGCTAGCGAAACGATTAAAATATCTGTAAGATTTTAACAGAACTTGAGCACGCTCAAAAAATATGCTGGAAAAATTTAATAAATGGCCAGGGCGGTCTGAAGCAACTACACAAACCAAACATAGTTTTCTCTTTTCTTCTTTCTCTAATCCTCTTAATTCCCTGTTCTTCTTCTTCTTCTTCCGCCTCCTCCTCTTCTTCTTCTTTATCTGGTATTTCTTATTCCTCGATGTTCTATATTTTGTCTACCTAGGAGTCTATTTTCTTCCCAGTGATGAGTAAATGACTCTTAACATAAAAATACGCCACAAGTTCATCGGCTAGTACGGAAGGTTCCTGCACCCGTATCATACTTCAATAGTTGATGACCACACGTCCTTCCCCTTTCAACAGAACGTGATTAATGCTTATACAAACTTTGCGGATGAATTGTCCTTATTAAAAAATAATAAAACTCTTGTTTTAATGATAGAACAAAAATCTCCCGACAAAAGTTGTTTGACTAGGAGGGGGACATAATGTCATGTAAGTTTTTTCATAAGTGAAGGTGTCGAGATAATATAAAAATTAACTTTGTTATTTCAAATGAATTTATGTATTTTATGATTTACTTTTTAAATTTATGTGCTATGTTTGAGGGCTACTAGAAGTTGTGTAAAATGTGCAGGACATCTATCTTGTTGGTACCACATTGTTCAGAGCAATATCCCGTCATAAAATAGAGACAAATTATTCGATAATTTACAAGCCCGCAGCACAGACCACGGCATTGATTATTAGTGCATGTTGTGAAGATTAAGTTGTGCATGGTTTGTAAAGGAAACCTCACCCGTGAACAAGACCTTAGTGGGGAACATACCATCGGTTTTGCAGTTGCCGTAAGGTAGTTCGGATTTGGAAAGTCGTTAAAGTTAAATGTGGAGTTATATAAACGCAGTATTCACCGACTGATCCAAATATCCCGTTAATGTAGATTGTGTGCCAACATGTTGATTGCATTTCCCTTATCAGAGAATCTTTTTTATCCACACTTCCAGTGTTTTGAATAATGAGATTTAACGAAATAACATCTGCTAAGTTTTTTATCTATTAGAAAAAGTAGTGGCTTCACTGCTGAGAAAATGATTAATGTTAATGAGACACAACGTCAGTCAGAAGAAATCTACCTCTCGAGTGCAACTTGAGTTTGATGCAGGACAGCTGCACCCACATGCTCTGGAATAGGAAAAGAGTCGTTTTTGGACCGGTTCAACAAATTTGTTAATTTTCCAAAGCACGCAAAAATCTCCTGTACTTTTGTTTCACTCTAAAACCCTTGGTTTGATTAGCTACAAAGGGACACTTTTGTAATGTTTTCCTGATCATTGTTCCCATCGTCTACAACTTCGATATGTGTCCGTCTTGAAGTCGCTCAGTATCTCTGCTTTCTTGTTATTGTTAGCATCAACAGTTGGGTCCTCAGTAACTGTTTCAAATGTCTTCATTTATGGAGCAACTTATATCCACGATGCTAACAATAATCAAGAAAACAGAGATACGGCCTGTAGATCGAAATATGTTTACAAGAATTTTTTTTGGGGGGGGGCAGCTAACACGACAGTTTTTTTGTCTGAATCCCAAATTATTCAATACACAGGAAACAACGATAGGCAACCATCGAACTCAAAAGAGCTTAATAATACAGCCGGAACTGAACTATCGGTTCTTCAAAACAAGTGCAATCAATACCAACAATTTATCAAAAGAAATCCGCGATTTTAGCACCAATCTACGGAGCCTTCGTTTGGACGCGTGGCCGGTTTAAAGGAGGTTTACCTGTCCTGCACTGCGCTCTTTTAGCCGGTTCTGTTCTCCCCTCCACTTTCCCTTCTCTACGTATGCCGGCGTGAAGCAGCGAAGTGTTTGTGTTGGTGCTGTTATAATGCCAAAAAGTCCGTATCTATAGCACCATAATCTTCATGTGTGATTCCTTTCTATGTGATAACACATTCTTGTAGAGAAATGAGAAGGCGATTTATAGACAGATTTCCCGCTGTTCGTGCACCTCACAAAGAAAGATTCGTAATCTTGTGAATAGATTAAGGGAAAGGGATAAGAAACCGAAAGTAAAACGCCGTGTTCTTACAGAGGAAAAGCTCGATGACATTGGAGAAAAGTTAGAACGAAGTCCAAAGAACTCTGAGAAAGCTTGGACAGGAATTTCTCAAACCTCAGCTTGGAGTACACTAAACTTAAAATTGAAACCCCTAAGATAGAAATTGCAGCCAAAAGATAATGTGAGTAGAGTTAATTGGGAGTTGGATAATGCTAATGATCGCTCTATTGACCCACAGTTAAAAACAATTGTTAGGAAACCTGTACAAAAGCCTTGGATGATGAAGGACCGAATGTTGGCGGCCTGACAATGTACGGACTATGTTAAGACCTGGGAAATTGAAAGAAATAGTAAAGCGAAAATTTACAATGTAGATTAGATGTAATAGCACCCCAAAAAATAAGGAGGGAAGCAAGAATTAATAAATAAGAACATTCGCTAATGAATAGTAGAACAAACAAAGCTGCACTATAAGGAACAGGATTCGTGTTCTCAAATAGAATAAAAATGAGTCTAACAGAAGTTAACGCAATTCATGAAAGAATCTGTAAAAAAATGTGAATAATATCGACACACGCACTCACAGAAGAGAAGGAAGAGATAGAAAAAGAAGAGCTTTAGAAAATTCATGGAAACAGATTCGTTAGTGGCATTAGGAGATTTCAATGCGCAAGTGGGGAAGGAAAATTATCTAACAAAAGTGATAGGGAAACAAACAATCTGTGAAAATGGGAATTTACTTGCAGTCAGGAACCATATAGAGTACATCTTTCTCTTAATATGGAGATCATAAAGTAGCAGGTTCAATTATAGTAGATCAAATTGATCAATGCAAGACATACTTCCTCCGTTATAGATCACTTTCCGGTAAAGGTGAGAATAAAGAAACAAAGAGTTCAAGAGAAGAAAGAAATTTGGTGGTATAGAGCAAAGATGGAAAATGAAGAAGAGAAAAAGTAATTAAAGGAGAGTAAATTAAGGGGAAAAGGAACAATGGAGAGTATAAAAGAGACGGTGAAAGAAGCAGCAAAAATAAGCTAGAAGGAAGATGCTATAAAAACAAACCAGAAACATTTATGTAGAATATTGCTAAAGAAGAAGACATAAATAATCTGTGTAGAAAAAGAAAATGAGAGTACCGGAAAAGAAAAATTCAAGAAATAGAAACAGATTGAGATAGGAAACGTTTACATAGCAATAAAACAAATTAAGCAAAGGAAACAATAGAATGAGAAATAAAAAGTTAAAGATATATTGGAAAGATTGGATGAATATTAAATAGAGAATATACAGTAAAAAGTAATCTACAGCAGGAAAGGAATAAAAATGGAAATGAAGCAGAAAAAAGGAAGGAAGACATAGAACCTGATTTATGGGATGTTAAAGAGAAAAACAGGATTTAAAAAATAATAAAACACTAGAAGAAGATCATATAATAAAATATAGTAGGAAGGAAATTATTAAAATTGTATATAATTTGAAAATAAACATGTGGGAAATGATTGCCCGAAAACTGGAAAATATGCGCAATATATAAAAAAGTAAATAAATATAATTATAGGGGAGTAGTATTATTAAGTGTAGTATATAAGATATTCTCAAGTATAGTAAAGTAGTATATAGTAGGAAGGGTAAGCAGATATTCACAATACGACAAATGATGTAACAATTTTACTAGCATAGTGCATATTTATATTTTTTAATTAATGGCTGTAAATAATACTCTATGAAACAATGGGAAATTTTAAATTCAAACAAAAAAATCATAACATTATAAAGATGACAATGGTAAATACTAAAGTTAAAGTTAAAATAATGAATAATACAAGGAGACGGAATATCGGCGATACTTTTTAATTTAGCCGTACACAGTGTAATTAGATCCCAAAGGAACTACATTCCTCATGACTAGTCAAATATGTGCCTACGCAGATGATATAGCCGTAGCAACCAGCTAGTGGAACTCTATAGAGAACTTGAAAGAAGGTTAAAAAAAGTAGCATTAAAAAATAAAGATAAAAATAAAAGGAAAATTATATATCTGGTAATTGAAGAAAAAACATTTGAAGGAGTATCACAATTAAAGCATTTAGGAGCACTTGTAAATAATAACAATAATAAATTAAACGAGTATATAAAAGAAAGAATTCAAACCTGGGACTGTAGCATACTACGGTAATCTACAATTACTAACTAGCAGAGGGACAAAATGACTAGTAGAACATACAGGTGGGGAAATACTACAAGATTCGAAAGGAAAATATTGAGAAGACCGTAAAAGATAAAGAACAATGAATTAGAAGAATTAACAAACAAACAAGATATTGTAAGGTTCATAAAGGCACAAAGAATAAAATGGGTAGGACATATAAAGAGAATGACAAAATAGGAGTCTAAAAATGCTAAACGGAAGATTGTGTCGTACAAGGATAAAAGGAAGGCTGGTTAGAGACGTAATAGACGCTCTGAGGAAGATGAGAAAATAGACAATAGTGGAAAAAGATTATACGAGGGGCCAAAGCTCACATAGAGCTGTAGAAACAGAAGAGAAGAAATGCTCTTTCCACATCTCATAAAACGAGGGGACAAAACCTGTAGTTTACACAACAATGTCATTATCATATCCTTGAAATACTTTGCCGATGTTTATAAGGACATTCCCAATTTGTGTTTTACAACTTCTAAATGTTTGCCGAGCAATTTCTGTATATGTTGAAACGTTTGTGGCATACAACTTAGAAATAGGAAATGCCATAAATAGCACAGGATCAAATTGCCAAATAATTCTTAAAAAAATAAATATAAAAAATGAATATTAACCCTACCTAATCAAATAAATTTAATAAAATTAAGGCTCGAAATGTATAAAATAAAGATATGTCCCCTTGTTTTGCACAGCTAACAAAATGCATATCTAACGTTGCTTAAGCATGGATTACATTTTATCCATTCATGAACCAAGGAATTTTTACTGGATAATTTCTTGGCATTTTCAACAGTTTTCATGTACCACTAATGGACAACACAAAGACTGCTGGGCGCACACTTCCGCATTTTTTCCACAAAGCACAACATTGCCAACCTCACTCAAGTTTCGGTAGTTGGTAAGCATTGCTCTGCTCTATGTGCCTGTTTTACAATAAAACTTAAAAATTATTACAATAATAATATTCGCAAAAAACAAAACAATTATAAACATATATGAAAAGATATGCATCAGTTGTCTTAATGTAATTATAAACTTTCATGAAATACAAATATGCACTTGCTTAATTCTCAACACTGGACGGATGGAGTATACTTTCGGTACTTGGACCGTGTCCATGGCTAGCCGTTTGTGTCTACGTCCCAATGGAGCACATCCTGGAAGCAGAAATGAGGCGAGGGAGGCACCGGGCGTCCTGGATCCATAACGCAGATGAGAGCTCTGATATTGCAGATAAAACACCACAACGCCCTTTAAGTGGTACGAACCCCTCGGAAGGTCCGCTTCCATTCCAGACACCTTCCCAAAGCTTAAGTCGCCATCACATCGCACCAGCCCGCCTCGAGCTGACATTTTTGACTCCGTAAGAGAACCGACGGAATGAAACGAGGGAGCGCAAAAATTCATCCCATCATACGCCTAAGTAACCAGTGGAAACCACGAAAAAATTCAGTCAGGATGCCCAGCCCAATGAGAATTGAGCCCAGGACCTCTCAAACGTTACCTCTCGAGATACCCTGCTAGGTTATCCCTGCCGTTATAGGCAAAATGGGGAGATTTGCGTGTTTCAAAATTGTCACTGCAAATTATAACATTATAACCTATGATTATGAAGCTTTTTGTAAATTTTCAAATTAAATTAGAACAATTTAAACTTGAAGTACCCCATTTTGTCTTAGCCTCCCCAACATAATTATTTAGTTTCTCAACACCATTGTGTTCTAAAGTGAAATTATTTGAATTACGGCTGGCAGAGCGTGATTGCACTTGGTAGAAACCAGTCTCATAATACATGCGCAGGTAGCAGCTTGAACATAATTTGAGGGAGGCTGTGTTAATTGTTATAAATGTAGTCCTGAAAAACAAGTTTTCATGTACGATACTGATTCTTGCAATCGTGTTCCAGTTAGAGAAACTGTTCGCTTGTTAAAAAGTTACGAGATAGAATCACTCAAACGTTCTGAGTCGCCGTGTTTTATGCAGTACAACTTTCTTACGCAGTGTTTGCTACTAAAGAAATAATTATCAACGCATCTCATAACTAGAGGGCGGGTTTAATTCTATTTGCATATTTTATTCCTTTAATCAAAACCTTGACTTTCAAGTTATAAACCCGTTTTCTCCTATCGGAAGCCCAAACGACAATTTTATAGTGTCTATAACTGACTATTGATGCGTGTGTACCTATACTATTTGTTTATGCCTAAAACAGACTTTTTAGGCAATTTTTCTCATTTTTTCCATTAAACTGTAATATTGGATTTTTAAAAATATTTACATTCATACAATTATAATCTTAAACACGTCTCTGACTTTTGAATTTCTAAAATTGTTACATTGCTGAAATACAGAGTGTTCGGCAAGTCACTATACAGTTGGAATGTCGCCCAAGGGCGGATATACAAGCCTGACTTTTATTGGAAAACACTTTCTGCGGATCTGTTTGTGACATGCTTCTCGCAGTTATTTAACTTTTAAGTCACAAATGTGCTTTCTGGTGGAGTGAGGTCCGGCGAGCGAGGGGGCCACAAGTATTTAGAGATGACACGTTCCAGAAGCCGCATCTTGTTGAAACCACGAGTAGTTGATTTCTTGTTCCTCTAGTTGAACATCATTAAACAATAACTTCACGGTTTCTTCAAAGAATAAAGGGCCCATATTGCTACTTACACTCCAATTGTCTGATCATGCACAGCACGAGAATTCCCCGTTAACATAATCGTGTGTTTGTGTGCTAACATAACCAGAGAGGTGGAACCAGGCCGCGTCTGTATAAAAGATGACATCAAGAATATCAACGACATTCCTTTCAATAAAAACTGTAAACCATTCGCTTTTCATGATCCGCATCTTTCAATGCTTGCACTGCTGTCATTTATACGGGAACAATTTACCTAGGCGCTTTATGCGCGGTTGCAAGCCCGATATCTTTTTCTTGTGCATCGCATAGAGTCAGAAATGTGCAACGTTTAGTTTAGTGGGTCTTCCAGTTCGGTCGACATCTAACACTGAGCCCGTCTCTCGAAATTTCTCAATAAGTCGACGAACTTACTTACGATGAGGTGCAGCTGCACTAAATCTGCGTATTTATCGCCTTGTCGAAAGACATGTTCAACAAGACAAACACTACATTCAACTGATAGTTGAACTAAATAAACAGTTTAATAATATGCAACAATGGAACGAATTAAAAACATATCTAAGGAAGAACAATTATGCCAACTTGTGTTAAAATTCCATTTGAAAAAACCTACCTTTGGTTCGAACTTCCAACGTAGTCTATTGTCTAAGTGCACAGTCTAAGGCTAACTACTTTTTTGAGCTGAAGAAATCGTAGAATTCCCTGAAAGACAATGTAAGGGAGTTGGTATATGTAACAGCACACCTGTACCTATCCGGTATATATCAAAAGGGGCGGCAAACTTTTGATATTCTCCCGTAAGCTGTCATCTCCCTATGGAGTTTGTCAACTGTTAAAGCCCAGACTGATAACTGGGTTTGATGTGATCAGACAGAGAAACACGCACGCCATTGCCGGTGGGTGAGAGTACCCGACAAAAGCGCATTACATTTCATTCGTACCGGTCAATGTCTTGGCTTAGGTGATACGATTTACAATTCTGCAGTTTTCTTTCAACTGCAACCAATGGGAATTTGAGTATTAGTGTTATTTTTAATTGCTGACCGAGGTACTTAAAAGACCCTTTCTTTTATTTTTTTCCCTTCAGTATCTAAGTTTGCTCATTTTTCAATCGAAAGTGTTCTTTTGTTTTTCAAAATGTTTACATATTTATTTATTTATTTATTTCGTGAACATTACAAATTTCCCAATTACAATGTTCACTTAATGAAGTAAAATCCTTACAATTATAAGACAATGAAAAAATAAAACAGAATACAATAAATCAAATATGCTACAAAAACAAAACAAAAAATTGGTAATGTTGGTACATGATAAGTTAATTGTAATAAATGATCACAGGATAAAGCGAAAGTATACAGACAGGTTCGTATTGAATATATCAATAGTTAAATTATGTAATGTGCATTCTAAGCACAGGAGAATATTATACACACCCTTGGAATAAAAAAGATATTACGAAATCGGTTTGGTGTGATATTTGGAGCGTAAGAGCATATTGATTGTCTTAGGTTTGAGTCCCTGACATTTTGATCTATTAAAAGGAAGATTGTTTGCTTTATTAAACTTATTTAAGGTAGTCAGATCATTTTGGAGTTTAACAAAATCAGAGACAGATTTTATAGAACTAAATATTTTTAAATCGCCTGCAAACGGTGCGATATTAGAAGAATTAACAAGTAATATGTCATTAAAATAACAGTGGACCTAAATTTGAGCCTTGGGGAGTTCTAGAGAAAACTTAAAAGCTGTATGATGTACTGTTTTTATATTTAATAACTTGTGATCTCGAAGCCAAATATCATAGGCTTAGAAAAACCGTATAACGGCAATTTGTTATTAGTTTATCATGATCCACTTTATCAAACGCTTTTTGAAAATGTGTATAAATACATCAACTTGAGATACATTGTCTAATTCACCTGATACATAGTGGACAAGATTAGTACAGTAAATCTATTGGGCATAAATCCATGCTGATACTATTTTTAACATATTTATAAAGTATGCTTTCAAATATTTTGGCAGGAGTTGGCGAAATGGCCACTGGCTTATAATTTGTAATCATTTTAGAATTTCCATATTTTAAAATTGGGGTAACCTTGGTAAACTTCCACTAATTAGAGAAAACATTTCCCTTAATAATGAGATTATAGATTATATGCAACGGACGTATCAAAATATCTTGACAGTCTTTAAATATGTAAGGTGGAATGCCATCGGGTCCAGATGATTTGTTAAGTCTCAACGGCAGTTCTGATATCATCATGGGTGATCTCTTCAACATGAAATATGTCCGATATTGGAAAAGTAGAACGTTATACTTTGAAGGTGTTAGTGAATATGCCGATCGAAAGTAATCTACAAAACAATTGGCGATATTCTGTGATTTACAAACAGTTTCACTTTGGTAAATCATTTCAGAACGTACCTATTGTGTTTTCTTTTAGCCTTTATAAACTTCCGACTATTACTGGTTATGTCAGCTTCCATGATATCAAATAAACATCAAACGCTAATTACTTAATTCCCTAAATAATCTTTCACTTCTGTTTAAAAGAAGGATATGTGTAAAACAAGATGCTGAATGGAAAAAAAACATTTTAAAAATTCTCTGGTGGAAAATCCGGCAATTACAAATAACCTCCATATCTAAACGTGTACATGCTTCCAGCTTCCAGAGAAAGAGTTACTTAAACTTCAGAAAATTAACATGGCGGAGATAAGAAATAAACATCCCTCCTTAACACCACAAAGTGTTTTCATTCTCTTTTAAAAGAAGTTCGCAGTTGCGAAAAGAAACACGATGGAAAACGTGCGTTGGTGCACAGTTGTACATTTTTGTGGGAATGCAATTATCTTTTAACAAATAAAAATTAGAAGCGCTGCGAGAGACAAACTAAAACGTATGCTAACTCATAACGTTCTTTCGTGCGTATAGCGCAACCAAATTCATATTTTAATATAAAAACAAAATGTCATGGTACACTGTACTTTCACTCTTCTGAATTTTAAGCAACAATATTGTAGGTACTTTATCTAACAAAGAACTTACACAAATAAGAGGTGCTGGTTTTAAATGCTTTTATTTCTCAACTTAAGCTCTCTGTGCCCTCAGACACTTGCCGTATTGTTTCACCAGCCCCTGAAATCCAGAATCATACATTTCTTGGAGCAAGAGCGGGGCTATATGGAGGATGCTTGAGGACTTGAGCACTATAACTTTCGTAATGTCTCATTTGCCTTGTTGGCAATATGAGGACGCGCGTTATCATGCAAGAGCAACACGCCTCTGGCCTGGTCGCTTCCGTTGAAGGACCTTACGAAGTTTCCTGAGGATGTTATAGTAGAAGTCAACATTTACGGGTTGTGCTTGAGGCTGGAATGCGGTGAGCAGTATGCCTTCGTGAGCATCATTTTCCCGACAGATTGTGTCACTTTAAACGCCCTCCCACAGGCGATGCAGGATGTTCTAGGAGGTGCACTCACGCACGCTTTGTCTCGAGTTAATAATGGTAGACTCACCACCTGTAACAATTCGGGTTAATATATCGTGTCCTTCATCGCAGTAGCGATTGAGATGCTCTAATGTCAGCCCATTCTTTACATTTTGTGTTGTGAGGTCAGCACACACTTTGTGAAAACCTAACCTGCCTTGTAGCATGAACAATACATGATAGTGATTATAGTGTCTATAGGTTACCCTTCTGTCTGCTCTGATTGCCTTCAAACTTGTTGTAACTCTCTGACAATCTTCTTTGTCCGGCTGACGCGTTGTTCGTCTTCAGACACTTCTAACCGTATATGGGAAGTATTTCTTATACACATTTTTTTTTATTCTCTACCTACTATCCACTAAGAGGCGCCACCATCTTGCAACTGATGTTTCACTATTGTAAACACCGATTATCTCATGTCAAATGTCACTAATTGCCACCAGCCTAATACCGCCATCTAATGGAAATAGCTTCAGGTACCTCATTCAAGCATATAGTATCTCACTTCAATTCCAAACTTACATAATGGCCTACTCTCGTACAAAAGTGTCATTTTGGATAGTACTGCAAGCATGTAGAATTATAAAAAAAAAAAAAAAATCTTACAATACAAGCAACGGATCTATTCTTAGTTAATGTGCATCTTATCGACAAAAATTAGCGCACCCCCCCCCCCACCGCAGGGGTTTTGTATTAAGCGCCGATAAGCTATGCTGTGTCAAACGAGCACATACTTTCATTTAACTGCAGAAACGTATGGTAATGATCAGGGGCGGGTCCAGAAAATGCAAGGGAGTGCAGGATACAAGTGTTTTATAAACTCAAAAACATACTTAAAGATTGAATTCTATAGAGTTGTACTCTGTGTAGACATCAATTTCAGCACCGGGAACTTTTCACTTCTTTTTTCGTAACACACACTAGTCAAATATTCATTGTTTCCTGTATCCAATTGTAAACTAAATCCCCACAGCAATCAATTGCATCAGTTTGAGTTGTTTTACTGATACCGGTTACATTTTTGGGAGCAGTTTATAAATGTTTTTTTCAATATTGTATCGCTCCCACTTACTCGGTATTTAAAGAGGGCGCGAAAATTTCCTTCCAGATGCCACCCTTGAATTTTGAATGATTTTTTTCCATCATCCCTATGACACCTATCTTTTTTGTTCTATTAGTTCCTTCAAATGGTTGCCAATTTGGATGGATGCATTTTGGTACTTTCCTTCCACCGATTCCTTAAAATGTCTTGTGACACTGACATGCAGAACTCTTGTATTGCATTTTATGCCGATTGAATGCTTCTACTGAAAGAGATCCAAGATTTCGTCGCCCCTATCGCCCTCACTTCACACAAAATCGACAGTATGCACTATAAGTTAGCAAAGCGAAATCCTTCATCTATTTCTATTGCTGTGATTCACACAGAATTCATATATTGAATCAGGTGCCCAAGGGTTATACATAACTGATATTTCAGTCTATCAGAAATTTTCTGATCATTAGTGTAACAACCTGTATCTAGTTCAGGATTAACTGTAGCGTGTTCAAATCTGCACCCACACATTTATCACTTGAATGATCATTAACACTGTCACTGTTCTTTTTCTCACTAGCGCTATCAAAAAACGAGTGCAGAGTTCCCTGGTTGCTTGATTTAATTTCGACATTCTCAGAACCAAACATGAAACACTTTGATGCTTACACAAAGATCTGGGGTTCGAATCCCGCCAGGACCGTCCTCCCTGACTGGGGTTTTTTCCAGGTTTTCCGCAGTCCTCATAACTGGCAAATGCCGGGGAGGTACCTAAACTAAGGCCTGGAACGCTTCCTTCCTTAAAAAAAATATCCTTTCCCAATGTATCATTTCATTTCATGTATCATCAGTGTCCACCACCTGTGGTGCCTCAGTAGTAAAAATGATTGTTAAACTGTATTAAAAAAAAAAAAAAAAAACGTTACAAGTATACAAGTGATTTTTCGTTGTATTAGTACTAGTCGTGCATTGGTAATTTGTATAAATTTCTCTACAAGTGTAGGAGGTATTGGTAACTTCAAATACTAGCACAACATTTACATTCTTTTTAATGAATTTGGGAACCAGTTGACCCAAATGTGCTAAATATTAGTGAAAATGATGATAATGATGTGTAGGAACATGTATAAAGAAATAATAAATAAATATTTGTGTACAATGATAAAGTTAGGTTAAGTACGGCTTATGACTGATATTGACGTTTCCGGTTTCAAATGTACATTTCAGACCAGCATCTTTGTTAATGTATTTTTAAGGTTCTTGTTACCTTAAACGAAAATAATTTCTTTTAAAATAATCTCTTTTGATACAAATTTCCCAGTTTTTTTACTTATGAGAAAGCGATTGTCAAGCAATATAAAGAAATAAATAAATATTAATGATGAAATCGACTAACACAATAAATGACCGAGAACAATTGGGAAGCTCGCTCGATTCTCCTGCTAGGAAATTAATGTCTCTAAATGTAGCTTTAAGGGACCTTCGTCCGAAAGTGGATTACTACACTTGAATATCGATAAATACATAATGATGTACTTAAATTATCATTATATCTGAGAAAAAATACAAGACCCATTTAGCAGGAATGAAATGATACGCTCTGAACATTAAAAACCCCTAAGGAGTGGACATAACCTAATTCAAACAGCTGTTCCTCCATCTTGCTCTCCACTAGACGTCACTTGTAACTTTTTGCTAATACTTTAGCGCTGCATGACTTTCGTGAGTAGAAAGTTACAAGATCATACTGTACAAGGACCTGTACTTATACACTTGTATGCATTAGATCACATTTTTGTGAAACGGAGCCGAGGTCGGTTAACCTTCATTCAGTAAAGCAGGGTTTGTCAGAATAGGAGACGCTCAACAGCAATAAAATACATTGTGAATGTGAAGTTTGTTATAATATTTTCAGTAGGAGGTGCTAACACAATTAAAGTACCCATACCCAATAAATATGCTAAAACATTTACAATAGGAGATTGCCTGGCTGTTTGCTCAACAGGAAATACGCTCATTGTTTAGTACTAGTGCATTGAAAAGTCTATTTCCCGAACCAATTACAAGAGAAAAATACTAATTTTAGTTTGTTTAAAGGGTGGGGTAGGGCTCCTGATAATGATGTAATTATTAAAATGTCTAATCTCAGTCCAGTAGCTGTGCAGATAGTCTTAGGAATGCAAAGAAAAGGGAACAAGGGAATAAACATTGAGAGAATACAAAATGGTGTTTGGAGGACTTCCGGTGACAAGTGCTGACCCACTTCCTGCATGGAGGAGGGCTGGGCTCGCTCTTAAGACATATTTCTTTTCCCCTCCTGGCTGTTAGGGTAGGTCAGGGCAGAGTGTAACGGTATACACGAAAATGGAGGGATGATCTGAACAGAACGCGATCGCTGATACCATCTGAATGTTTTCAGAACGAAAAGCATTTTAAAAGCTATAGAATGAGAGAGGGAGAAAAAGATGAGATTAGAACATTACACAATTTATTATTGTTCAAGAATGTGAACTCGTGGAGGAAAAATTACAGCCAAACTCTCGGTGATACTGCAGACAAAGCCCTTCATTATAGTTATGGTAAGAAATACAATAAAACATTAGCAGAAATGTTATAGGCACTTCTGTTTTTTAATTCCACACGTTTTCGTAATATACATATGTCAACCATTACCATCGACACAGGGAAGTCTATGGTTCGATTCTCGCCAACACCGTCTCCTTGATTGAGGTTTATTTCAGGTTTTCCTCAATCTTTATTAATGGTTAATACCTGGTAAGGTTCATTCCTTTAAAAAAATCCCAATTTATAATTTCATCTCATGTATCATCAGTGCCCACAGCCCGTAGTGCCTCAGTAGTAAAAACGGGCGTTGAACACTATTCAGAAAATTAAAAGTTCGTCACACAGGAGCTGCGTAAACTAAGCAAGTAGAGTAACTTTGAAAAAAAATATAAATTCCAATCAGATCTTATTAATCAATGAAATTACTGTGTGGTATTAGAGGAAGAAAGTTAGAATACTTGCGATCTATAAGTATCACAAAAGAGAAACCACGTAATTATTATTATTATTATTATTATTATTATTATTATTATTAATAATAATAATAGCAAACTATTAATTAAATGAAATATATGAACACTGATACACAAAGCTAAACTTTGTGGGTATTTTTGGACATTTTTAAATGTAACCATGTTTATTAATTTATTATTATTATTTTGATTTGTTTTATTTACGGACGCTCTTTAACATGTCAGGTCATCAGTGTCCCATTCAATCAGGGCGTGAAACGGCTGACAAATTTTGCTAAGAGGCCTCTTCTTTCAGGCTTGAGGTTATTTTACCTGCCGTAAATCTACGATACGGGACCCACGGCTTTACTTCCCTTCCGAAGGAAGCCATACTTTTTCGCCCGAAAAAACCCATTGATCCTGGCCGGGATCGAACCCATGATCTTCAGTTTACGATGCAAATATGGTTACCACTAGACTACCAGAAGTGACAACAATATTTATGAACTTGATATCATCTTTACATTCACTAAAATAGAGAGAAATAACAGAAAGTTTCGAGTTACTTTGTGTATTTAATATGATGATGTTCATATGTTTCAATAAAACAAAAACATGTTACTATTTAAAAACAATTACAACGTACAAAGCAAATATACACAATCAAAAGTTACTTCAATTTACATTGGCTTTGAAATTTAATTTAAATGTTATTAACATGTAACGTAAACGTTTTCTGAAGGTTATTACAGAGCGCTCTTACATACAAATATAATTCTCACACACATATTACATTAATATTTCATGTTTGCTATCTTCACGACGATACTTTTGTTAATTATAAAATATATGCATCGTTATAAATACAATTTATATGCTGAATTAATTTTTCTTTTATTTTAAAACAACATGGAGAATATTAAATGCAAGAGCGCTTTTTAAATTTTGGTTTTCAAAATGCCCTACTCCTAATGGTCCAATTTCCCCGATTTCGGCAAATATTTTTCTAATTTTGTTTAAATTGTGTATTCCAAATTGTGTTGTAAACAAATAAATATTCGTGCCGCTAGTGCAAATTTTTATATTTTGGGTTTCAGGTAAATCGCCCAATTTCTTGATTTTCAAAACAATTTTTTATTTTATTTAAATTTTATATACGGAGTTTCGTTACGAAAAATTAATGCCGCTAGAGCGATTTTTAAATTTTGATTAACCTCCTGCTAATAATCCGATTTCGCTGATTTTCAGAGACTACACTTCTTATTTTATTACAATCGCACATATCAAGTTTCCTTTAAAAATAAATAAAAAATGCTGCCGACGATGTTTCGTCCTTACTTTAACTACTGGTTTTTTCCGGAAAATTTCTAATAATCTCACCTCACTGATTTTCAGAAGCTATTTTTCTTATTTGATTTGATTGCCGAATTTAGTTGTGGAAACACAAATATTGGTGCTGCTAAAGCGATTTTTAAATAGTACTATTTCACTGATTTTTTTAAAACTGTTTCTCTTGTTTTATTTAAATAACGGTTTTGTTTTAAAAAAAATCAAATTGCGGTCGCTAGTGATTTTAAAAGTTCACTTTTACCTCCACTTGTTTTTCAGGTCCCCACTCCTAATAATTCGATTTCCATGATTTTCGAATATGCTTTTAATAATTTATTTTAAAGAAATATGCCGAGTTTTGTTGAGAAAAAGACAAAAATTGCTGCTGTTAAAGCTTTTTTTCAACTTTTTTTTAAAAGTGTTTGCTTTGGGTTTACCCCCACCCCCCAATAGTCCGTTAACGAACTGGACAAATCGTTAGGTAAATGACGAATTATTTAAAAATCATTTCATGATTACAATGGCAAAAGTTTACATTCCTTCGAAATTCGCTAAAAGCACAAAGGTAAAGAGGAGAGCCAGAATCATCAATAGCAGGAGTTGCTGTTATTAATTTTGATGATTGGTGGTGATTACACTTTTCGGTCCCAGTGATTGATCGGTCCAAATGATCAGAAAAAGTTTGAGGTAACTTGTGGCTTGTTACACGGCGAGGAGTGTTAGTAATAAAACGTTTATCATATTTACTAGAAAGTGACGTAGACATTGTTCGTGACTTTCTGCAGCGGAGTACAAACATTCGCATCATGCGCAAGACGAAGCGCCTTTAATTACAGAATGATATTGAAACGTGAAAAATGCCTATACAGATTTATATATGCTGAAAATCGGAAAATTTAAATACTGTAGAAAAAGTAAAACTGTTTAATTTTGTTTTAATTATTTCAAAAGATTGCTATTCCTTGCAAACTGCAATACACAATGCTAATCATCTAAAATAACACTATTATAAACTAACATTGTTGTATAGTGGGAAAATGGGTCTCAACAAGGCATGTCACTTAAACTCACCCATCAATATTCTTTTCCTGCTGATCGTTCAACACATTTGATCTTTAACAGGCTCCGCCCTCAGGATTATTTGAGGACCTTGAGTTTTGATTATTAGAATTGTGTAAGAACATGCGAGAGTAGGTTCATAAGTTTCCGGCCTAAGCATTTTCTATGTATGATAAAGACAAAAACTATATTTCACTTTTCAATATAGTTACCCTTTGCTGCAATACACTTCTCACATCTTTCAATTAACATTTCAATCCTCCACCCCAAAAATTAGTCAGAGGTCTTGTGTGCAAAATGGGCATAAACAGCATCCATCACTTCTTCGTCACACTTAAATTTCCTCCTTAAAGGTCCTTCTTGAGTTTTGAGAAGAGAAAATAGTCACTGCGAGCTATATCTGGGCTGTAGGGTGGTTAATCTCCTTGAAGCCACCTTTATTCACAGCTGCCTTTGCAACAAGAGCTGTGTACACAGGCGCGTTGTCGTGAAGGAGGCACACACCACCAGTGCGCTTTCCTCGCCTTTTCTCTTTGATGGAAGTACGTAGTCTGTGCAGTAGGTCAGCATAGTACTCCCCATTTACTGTGGTGTTCCTCCCTTTGAAGTCAATGAAAAGTATTCCTTCACAGTGCCAAAAGATTGTGACCATGATCTTCTTGCTTAACTAAGTGACTTTGGCCTTTAGAGGCGGTGCTTCGCCAGGTTTACATCACTCCATTGATTCCTTTGGACAAGAGATCATAGTAGAGGATCATGGTTTCATCTCCTGTAACAATGATTTGCAGAACTTTTCTCTCGTTGCCAAAGCAGAGCTCCAAAAATGGCTGACAACAGATGACTCGTTGCTGCTTTTAGAGTAAGGAGAGAAATCTAGGCACCCATCTTGCACTAACCTTATTCATGTTTAAATGTTGAGGAATATTTCAAGGGCTGCTGTTTTAGAAAGACTCAACCTTGCTGCTATTTCTGTAACTTTGAGCCGCCGGTCTTCCATAATTTCTCCTTCCACAAGAGCGAGCGATGTTTTCAGGAGTAAGCACCTCCAAGGGCCGACCTGCCCGCTCTTCGTCTTCAATGCTTTCTCCACCCATTCGAAAAGGTTTGGCCCATTCTTTTACAGTAGAATATGAGAGGGATGCTTCCCCTTTACACCGTCCAATCGCTGTTTAATTTCTTTTGGTGTAAGTCCTTCTTTTGTGAAGAGCTTAATAACAGCTCGATACTCTATTTTGAATATGTCACGATATTCTATACATAGCCTTCTTTATGCAACTACAGTTGAACACACCGGAGCGGAAGTTACAGCTGTAATTATTTACTTAACAGACAAGGATTTTGTGAAGGCGACAATCCTTATTGGCGAGGCTATAAACTGGTAGACCTACCCTCATGCCTATCACAATATATATAGTGAATAAATGTGCATTTATTTATTTTTACTTGTTGTTAGTACCCGTCTACGGAACATAAATTAGGGTACCTCCCCGGCACTGAGAACTGAGGAAATCCTGAAAAAAAAAAAAATCAGTTTAGAAGTCGAGAATTGAAACCGAGACCTCCCTTTCACGAATGACCTCGGCGCCTCCCATGAGAGAAGATTTTATTACCTTGGACATTTTCAGTTACTCTTATGCGGACAGAGGAACGTGCTATTTTTTGTAAACGGGTGAGAAACTGTAATAAGTATTTTAAACTTGGAGTTAAATCGGGGCCAGGGGTGCTGATCGGAACCCGACTAACACGCGTCCACTTTGCATGTCAAGTGATCACAAGGGGGAGGGGAACCCCCTTTAAAAAAATGAAAGTTTGAGAACCGCCGGTGTAGACAACAACTGTTCATTCTTATAGAAAATATTGTGCAGTTCCCGATATTTGCCAAGGAGTGTGAAATGCACTAAAACATGAACTTGAATGTAAGCAAAGGCTAATATAAAATGTATGTGGCAGAAAGAAAAATGAAAACCAGCGAATGACAACCCCTCGTAGTTTTCGGAATATTTTAATAGTTGACTATGTAATTAAAGATGATGCAGTCTGAATAAGAGCTATAAAAATGGAAAAGGGTTTATTGAAGTAACGAGAGAGAATGGAACACGGCAAAAAATGTTGGGCAGAAGACGTAAGAGGAGGAAGTAGGAGAAGCTGAAAAAAGAAAGTCGGTCACAGCAAAGTGTTTAAATTTCACAGAACTTTGCTGTACTTTCAAGATAGCGTTGTCTTTTTGGAGCCGTTAAAGCCTCTAATGAAGATTAGGTAGCATTAATGTGAAGAATACATCGCCTTAGAAAATGCCCGCAGTATTAGATCGAAGAGTACAAGGCATTCCTTTGATCCTTGAGGCTTGAACCGCCGGTTTGACTTGGCACCGGTTTGTTGGCTACTGCGGAAGCCCTTTTGCTTTGAACATGTCCCGGGAGGGGAGAATTTGATAACCGCTGAGCTGAACAAGAGGCTGCTGTACATTCAAAGTAAAAATCAGCTATAGCCCTTGCATTAGCAAGAGAATTTGCTCTTTACGGAGCAACAAATGCCTTGTGTTTCCACTAGGTATGAAAAGTTTCATTCTTAAACCGGAATGTTTACTCGACAGTGTTTCAAATGAAGATAAGCGAATATTCCTGCTATTTGCTTTATTACAGGTGACTGTTTACTTTGCGCCTCTCAAAGGTTCTGTTCGTGGTGCAACTAAAGAGGGAAATTTTAAATCTTAGCACTCTAACAACCAGGATGCAAAATTCGACGCCTGGTACAATTTCATTGAACTAAAAGCTATACATCCTATTGTATTATTTTTCAAATTTGGTTTTGAAGTATGCAATATATCTCACAATGTGTACGTCAGTGGCGGCTCGTCGTTCATGTAGAAGGGGCATAACTACATTACATTCAAACGACGTGGGGCAGGTCTCTTTTATTTCTCATAACTGCAGCACCATCGAACGTTTTGGTGCATACAGAACTCTTGTAACTCAGCCGTTATAGTGTACCTTAAGTCAATTCTCAAATAGCAATGCATTTTATGAATCTTTCAACCGAGTTACCCTCACTGATGTATCGCAATATTACAACAAATTGTGACATGCATGTAGTTTCGCCGGTCTGTATATAACGAACTTTGCTCTTTCTATTTCTTTTCTAATTTGATTTCTATAGAAAAAATGTTTCTCACTTCACACGCTGTCAGCCAGAAGTTTTTCCAAACCAAGAAATTTCCTTCTTAATTTTGTGCCGTCTTGCTGATTAAGCTTTCGGTTGGTGAGGTCCAAATCGTTTCACTTCCAACTTCAAAGTTAAAAACTTAAACACGAAAACGAAGTCTTCAATAAAACATCCACTTCATTCATTGCTACAAAACAGATGCGCTTTTTGTAACTTAACAGTGAACACCGTGAAATTAACTTTCCGCTGACAAACAGTGAGGAATTTCAAACAAAGTGCGAAAACAGCCCCTTAGTTAGTTATACGTGGTTCAGTAACCCCTCAACATCTGGTTCCTAATGAAAGAGAGAATGCCGAGCTCTGGTCCTGGGCCGTCTTCCTGCTGGCCCCAGAGAATGGAGAAATAAACAGGAACAGCGCTAACCTGAAGAAGACACACACGGGCTGGCACATGAGCTTGCTACCTGCTACTACAGTAGAGAGGAAATGTGTAATAACTAATTTGTTATACATGTTTTAAAAGTTACCAGGAGAAGAGAATTATAGCACATTTGGGGAGTGGGGGCATCTGGCCCTCATGGACGGGTCGCCTCTGGTACAATGCAATGTTGCCAAGCTGTCAGGCTTTAATACATCGCAGAAAAGACTGAGATTTTAAATACAATGGACAGAATCAAAAAGTTTCAATTTCACTTCAGATATTCTATTAGGTAAACGGAGGACATGTTTCTGAATACGTGCTTTTAGTTTCGGCAGTTTTTATTCTACTATAATTTAAACTTTTCCTTGCATTAGCATTAAAGTTACTGTTACCACATATACCTAGGTGTATATGTTTGTAAGCGTTTGATGTCCTGCCAAACACCAACATTTTTGAGGATATGCGATGGATGAAATGATGAGGCAAATCCTTACCGCTAATGTTTTGTGGTACCCCCCCCCCCTTTTCAGGACAAACACTCTCCCTTGTTCCGCCCGTTAACAAGTACACATTTAAGCTATCGCCATTATTAAAACATTGTTTATATGTTTTGTGTTCACACTTGCTTGTCTGTTGATTATTCGGTTTAAGTGCTCATTGAGAGGGTCTGGCTCGAGCTTTCAGAGCCAGTGAATGTACGGGGTCTAAGCAGGAGTTTCAGTATAATGAAGGCGGTGTCGATCCGGTCCGACTCAAGTCGTCTTGGTCGGCCAAATCTCGTATTGCTTTCAGGAGTCTCGTTGTAAAATGTGTTGTTGTATTTTAGCCGGATCATCATATTTAAACTAATTATGTGTACTTTGTCTCGTATATAATGCGGTCAACATTCAAAATTTTATTTCGTTTCATTGGTCGATTTTAAGATGACGTCACATGAGTGAAATTGTTCGTTTAATTATCCTATTTTAGATCATTATCCATTATAATTGCAAGAAATTTCAGTTTCAGTGCAGTTATTATTAAAATTATTACTAGTTTTAGTATTTCCCTGTGAAAATGCACTGCCAGTTGTTTTTTTTCTGTTGGTTATATTTTGTCAATAAACGGTTTAAGACTCTCACATAGCACTGCCTCTATAGTTCTGCAGGAATGCTCAGCGAGTTAGACTCTTCTGCACTGATAAATTTATTAACTCGTCGGATAATAAGATTTCTACATTCGTTGTTTTATTAGCTAATGATTGTGCATTGTAATGGATAAGTTTAAAATTTGCGACATAGTTATTTGTTCACTTATCCTATTTTGAGGATCTGATTTCCTGGTTCACTAGTTATTCACTTTGTACTGACATGGTCCTTGCCCGCACCATTCAGAGGTGTTGTGTGGAGATTTCTTTCTAATCCGCTTATATCTAACATGTGTTTACAAATCGCTTCGCATTAATAAAAAATACTGTGAAATGGGTTCCCAGGAATATTTTGGCAGCTGATATCTCTGCCTCTCTTACTTCTTTCCATCTCTCAAAAGTTGACTATCCTCAGGTTACCAACCACAAAACGAGCACACGTGCAGAGTTGCACTCAAACATCGCGTCGCTCTTTACCGCACGGGCATAAACCATTCATTTAAAGAATTATTATATTTATATATTTCTCATCATCATCTCTGCGACTTATAACATTTAGACATAAGGCCTGTTCCGGGTTCTGATAAGCCATCTCACCGCTTCGTAGTCGGTCCTGGTGGTGTAGTGGTAACCATACTTGCCTTCTAAACCCAACATCGCGGTTTCGATTCCAGTCAGGAACGATGCATTTTTTCGGCCGTAAAAATCCTAAGTATGTCTTCCTTCGGAAGGCAAGTAAAGCCATGGATCCCGCGTCGTACATTTACGGCACGAAAAATAACCTCAAGCCTGAAATAAAGAGCCCTCTGAGCAAAATTTGTCGACAGTTTCACGCCCGGAATTGAATGGGATGCTGATGACGTGAGATGTTAAAGAGCGTCCGTAAATAAAACAAACGGGGGAAAAAAAAAAAAAAAATCACCGCTTCGCATGCCATCTAGCATGATGCTAAGGTATTGCTTGATCGTAAAATCACTGGTGTTTAAATAGTAACTGTTTTTGTTTTATTGAAACATATGAACATCATCTTCTTAAATACAGAATGTAACTCGAAACTTTCTGTTATTTTTCTCTATTTTAGTGACTATAAAGATGATATCAAAGGCTCAGTTCATAAATATGGTTACATTTAAAAACGTTTAAAAATACTCACTCAGTATAGCTTTGTCTATCAGTAGTTATATATTTAATTTAATTAATAGAATACAACTAATGTTTGTGGTTTCATTTCAATCATATTATTATTATTATTATTATTATTATTATTATTGTTGTTGTAAAATGTGGTTTCTCTTTTGTTATACGTACAGATTGCAAGAATTCTAATTTTGTTCCCCTAATACCACACAGTAACGCTATAACTTATTTCATTAACAAGATCAATTTGAATTTTTTGTTCTTTAAAAGTTATTCAACTGGTGAGGAATTTGCTTAGTTTACGCAGCTCCGTACGTTTTGACAGTACGGACGGACTTTACCAAGTCCGGTCTTTAGGCGATCCACTTACTAAATCCACGCTAAGGCAAGGAAAAATTTAACACTTTTCCAAAATGCAAGGCATATATACCTGCAGACAGCGGCTGATCTTCACAGATAAGGAGTGAGTTTTGAAAAGTGTGTAATGCCCAGGAACTTTCCCATTCATTTATTTACTTAGCATTCATATCCATCGAAGAATAAACTGTAACTCGCAATGAACAGTCCATGTACTGATTAAAGGTGACACTAAACATTCTGTTTGGATTAAGGGGAAGAATCCAGATAAAAATTTATACACCACATAACCTGTCGCACAGGTAAAACTTAAATACTGACATTATTAGCTAGAAATGACGTCCAAACAATCTGAGAAATGGCTTGAGCTATTTCAGTGACGTTGGGACAGAACGCGATATTTTATTAATTGTTACATCCTAAATCACCGAGAGCCAGGTTCGCACTAGATGTGAGCCAGGTGTCTAGACATGTGGAGAGTCACTTTGGCACACACGCGAACAGGAATCGGCCCTCCGGGCTATACACGCAATCCACTTAACATGAAACTGAGGCACCCTAGACCAGCGCAGATTTCATGCCATCAAATTAATTGTGCTGTCTGACTTTTATTAAAAGTGTGTACATTTTGTTTCCGTCTCATTTCATTTGCCTTGTCTGAACCATAGAAGTGTATACAGAATGTTCAGTTTTGCTTTATAGTAACACATCTTAATAGATACGTACACGATTACATCATTAGCGAATGGAGGAGTGTTATGGTCACGAATGTGTTATAATTCATATTAACAAATACAACTACAAAATAGGCTACATAACTGAAGTACAATAATATTATTTAGAGCAGCAATACATCTAGATAGATAGCGATGCATAGATTCGCTTCGTTTAACTTTTGGTAATGAAACTCTGTCAGAAAGTATTTACAACTGTTTGCAGAATTTCGTCACGGTCGTGCGTCCATCAATTATGAATTTCGTGAAGGTGCATCAAAATCGGTAATCATTCCAAAAAACATTACAACATGACTGAAGAAGATCGGCATGTGACTTACAGTGTGATAGAGACATCCTTAAGCATATCGAAGACTGCAGTACATTCGATTTAACATGAACATTTTGTTGTGAAAAAAATATGTTCCCGATACATTCAGCATTATTTGACCGAAGGTACCAAAAAACCCTCGTGTTAATTGATGTGATGAAATGGTCAAAAAATTCCATAGAAGGACTGCCAAATAGTAACAGGTGACGAAACTTGGGTATGTATATTCGCATGAACCGGAAACTAAGCAGCAATCCACTCTTTGGGTGTTGCAAGATGAACCGAATCCCACAAAAGTTGTTCGTGCGCGAAACACTTCCAAGAAATGCTCGTTTGTTTCTTCGGGTACTTGATATATCTCAACTTTTACTTTAGAGGATGGAATAACAGATAATATGAATGATATACAACAATTTGTTTGTCAGAATTCATCGACAAAATCAGGAAAAACAACCGAAAACGTCGCATCATTCATCATCATGACAATGCCAACTCTCACATAACAAGTCAAACAGTTGATTATTTGAAGGAGAAAAACACCGAATTAATGTCTCATTGCCGGCATTCACCTAATTTATCGCCTGACAACTTCTTTTTGTTCACAAATGTCGTGGACAGCGATTTTCATTTCTCAAGAAGCTGTTGAAGCCTTTAAAAACCTGTTTTCGAGATACCAACTTCAGAGTAGAAAAAAATGTTTCGAGAATTGGTTTGAACGCATGCAAACATTTATAAATCTTAAACGCCAATATTTTGAAAAGCAGTGAAATATTTTGTTTCTACCCTTGTGTTTTGCAACAAAAGGTAACTCTGGTAATAAAGGAAACCATAACGTGAAGTAAAATCAAATGACCTCAAACTTTATTATACCTACATTTATATCTATACGTTAGATGTAAATGTTCTGTACAGTTGATATATCTTTTCTTGCTACATTGAAGGGGCACACAAATGGGAGGCATATATAGTATTTTGGGGGGGGGGGGTACACACACTGCATGTTTTTTCTTGAGGTAATCTCTCTTCAGCTGGTCTCTAATGCCAAGTGCATTTCGAAACCTGAGAGTATCCTGAAACATTCCTGTTAATGAGAGTTAGTCATTTTAGAAGTTTCAAGCTCTTTAGCAAATTCTTTCAAGAAATTAAAACTGCCGGATTTGCCCATATTCTTGGTGATGTCCAAAATCTTGCAGAAAATCGAGATCAGCCTCCTCCTGTGCAATAATTAAAACATTTTTCTTGAAGTTATCCATCTCTCTTTTTTAATAATTTATAGTATAAGGGTTTCTGAACCCTCTATAAAATGAAGAGTTTTATTTTCCTCTTCTTCAAATATGAGACACCAAATCAAATAAAGAACAACCTACTGACAAAACATTCTTGAGGGGTTACTTTTTATTATGTCCTAGTGTTTCAAAACAAGGAAGTTCTGTTACCTTCACCGGCAGCTGTCTGCAGTTACATTTCTTCTGAAATGTCTGTAAAGTCATACTATTACTGATCTAATGGATAGCATCACCCACATAAATGTATCCAGAATATCGGGCGTCTGTAAGGTTTTCATATCTTGAACCTGCAACTTTCAAGAAACCTGACCAGTACGTCATCGTCGCCCTCTTCTGAATAAACTGCTTGATAATTTCTAACAACGCTTGAAATAGTTTATATATACAGAGTGTTGCGGCACCCTACACTTCCCCTCACGATTAAGCCTTAGTAATAAACAAAAGCCAATCAATTGATATATGGTTACTAGCAAATAAAGATTATGTGCCTATCGGGGGTTATTTTATTTGGTTTATTTACGGACACTCTTTAACATCTCAGGTCATCAGCGTCCCATTCAATTCAAGGCGTGAACGGTTGACAAATTTTGCTCAGAGGTCTCTTTTTTCAGGCTTGAGGTTCTTTTTCGTGCCGTAAATGCACAACACGGCTTTACTTCCCTTCCGAAGGAAGCCATGCTTAGGATTTTTACGTTCGAAAAATCCATCGATCTTGGCCGGGTTTGAACCCGAGATTTTGGATTTAGGAGGCAAGTATGGTTACCACTACACCACCGGGACCGACATGTGCCTATCGTGAATTTACGAAAAGATTTGTAAACATGGAAAGAAAATGCAGAAACTTAGAACACGCGTGCTGCACTTCATGTACGGGAATGCAACAGTGGCTAGATAGAGGAGGACTTCTACCGTGGCCTGCCAGATCATCGGATTTAAATACGTTGAGTTTTTGTGTGTGGGGTTATGCTAAAAGCCTAATTTATGCAACGGACATCACCACACCAGAGGAATAGCAGCGTCTGATTGTAGATGTCTTCTAACAAATGAATGATAATCAAGGATTGCCCAAGCTCATTCGCAGGTCTTTGCGGAGAAGACTACAGAATTGCATTCAAGTTGTAGGCAGCATTTTGTAAAAGTTTTCACTTGATGTTCATTAGCACAAACTTCATTAATCTTCAAACAATTTCCTTTTGTGTGCTCATTGACACTTCTGTACTGTTCAAGGGAAAGTTATGAATTTTACTATTTCTTTATATTAGTTAGAATTGACTCTCGCATAATCCCATCCATGCACTTCAGTGGCGGTCCCAAACAACAAAATAAATGCCATTGTTTTGTAATCGGTCAATTTGTGGCCCCACGTTTATTTGAACTGTTTTGCTTCTTTTGGTGTCATTGGTAAATTTTACCACAATTTTTATACATAGTACTAATATTAACATAGTCTACAGGCACAACAGAAAGAAGAGACAAACATAGGCTTTGATATGTCATAATGATAAATGTGATTTGAACATTGCAGTATTAAACTAGAGACCTCTCTATGGCTTTAGTTATTCAATGCACTTTACGTTAGTTCTTGCAGTTACCCGTTCTTTTCTAAATTTCTTATTAATATTTTGTAATGTTTCATCCGTTACGAGGGATGCCTGTATTTTATTTTATTCTCACAGAAGGCAACAATCCAGTAAGTTTTAGCTCTATTATGTTTCTATTTGCTCTTTCTTGTTTTGTTCATTTTAATTTATCCCTTTCACAAAATTTAGTACCTCCTTTGCTAAATGACAAATGCCGGGGAGGTACCCTAAACTTAGGCCTGGAACGTTTCCTTCTTTCCTAATATATCATTTCATTTCATGTGTCATCAGTGCATGTGGTGCCTCAGTACTAAAAACGGGCGTTAAATACTTTGCTAACCTCGTTATTGGCTATGTTGGGCAAGTCTGGGTTTGAATCATGATCGCTTGTCAAAATAACAGTTACTTTCTGTTTATTAATCAATTAAAGTTAACAATGTGATTTGACACCGTTAATGAGCACTGTAAACGCTTCTTAATGCTGCACTAACACGGATATCTTGTCTCAAAACATGATTTTCTTTTCACACCGTGTCAAATTCACAAACAAGTACACTGTTCATTGTGATCAACTGTGGGTTGGTCTTTCACGTAAGCTTAGCGTGCAAACTCTTCACGTTGTCCTACAACTCCCCAAAAATTGTTCCATCAGTTTCTCAACATCATTTCCCTTTGAAGTAGGAGGAGCAATTGCAGAGATTTGCTTTTCTATTTGGCAATGAACTTTGCCGCTGCAACATTTGTCTGGTACACATAGGAACAATGAATACACGATTTCTTCTGCTGTCTTCCATTTAAACGAATGTTTACATAGATAGGAAGACACTGTCTGATAGACTTACCAACTGTTTACACGTATGTAAATAATGTAATGATTACATGGCACCACAACGTGATGTGGCGCTTTGTCAGCAACTAAGCGTAGGATATGGCGATGTCGACTTCCGATATGAGATGAGTAAGCAGATGGCGGTAGCAGTTCTTCCGTGGGGTGTGGCAGCTTCTGTGCTAGGGGAGAACTGGCGACATGATATATTCCGGCCCTCTCCACTTCTTCGGAGATGATTTTACACCGGTCAATTAATTTAAATAATTGTAATAAATGAAGATTTAGAACTGAACGCCTTGCGACTTTTGAACACACTGTCGTAACTCCTGGCTCACTAATCTCTCACCTTTTTGAAACTATCTAATGAACCCGGCAGTGCGACATGCGTTCCCGCTCAACTTATGGAAATAAAAGTAATTACTTAATTAACGCAAATAAACTAGCGGGAAACCACGAAAGGAACTAGGAATGCATAGCAAAACAAAACATGTTCAGTACTCACCAGTTTATTAAATGAAATAATAACACACAACTTTACATTACCTACTTACTTTGTTCACCTAACAAACAGGCGAGAGACTGATTAAAAACCTGACGCCAAGCCTAACTATATTCCCCTCATCTCATGACCTCTCACTTCAACTGCCACCCTTTTCTCTAATCTGCGATAATATGTCGACAATGCAGTCATCAAGAATGCTTCTATACATTGTCGGCGTATTATTGCTTCACATTGCGTTGCCACAATATGAAATTGTAATAAAATAATCATATGAGATTGAAAAAAAGTTGTTTTCCATTCTTTTATACCTAATTATACATACATGGACGTGATATAATATCATGGACATAAAATACTTCACACAGTACTAAATTATTTTTAAGTACAAGAAAATTAGAAGTTAAGATTATTATAAATGATTTTCGCTTAATAACAACTACTAATTTTATCTATAGATTCACATATTTCACTTAAAATCTTCAATGCATTGATCCCCTAAATCAGCGGTGTCCAATTAATGCTAACCTCAGGGCCATAAAAATTTACTATCTGATAGGGAGCCGCATTCCAAATTAATTAACCATTTTCAGCAGTACTTAAAATATTAGGAATGGCCTGATGGAACAGACATTTAATGCAAAAGATCAGGACAATCGGCAGAACTCACAAGGGCCGGGATGTCTACAACGGTTCCTGTTGTTGTGAGACAAGAACATTCGGAAGAGATCAGTGTGTGACGCAACTTCTTAACGAACTTCGTGGTGGAGAATGTACTTTCACATAAGCAGTGCTTCCAAACACCCGCACGCATTTCATTGCAAGGAATAAGAAGAATTCTAACCCGTTATCCTTCATATTTTGAAGAAAAGGTTCTCATTGACTTTTAGGGTTAATTCTAATGAGGAGTGACATAGATATCTGAACCTTATAGTAACAGTTGTTCGTTTGAACAATCGTTGTTGCAGATGTTCATCTGAATAACCATTGTTGCTGGTGTTCGTTGAGTGAAACTTTTATACTGCAGTATCGCTATACGCAGAAGTTATTTATACTGCAGAAACGCAAAACTGTGAAATGTTATACCGCAGTATCACTATCGTAGAACTGCAGAAACGCTCATTAAGTATTAACAAGTTAATGATAATTTTAGAAGAAGGTACGGAATGGTTTATTACTCTACTTCTCTTTGGGTTAGACAGTTGCTTATGGGTGAGTACAGCATCATAAGAATCGGCGGACAGCCCAGCCCCAAATATTTGATAACTTTTTCCTGAACTTTTCAATTTCCTTAATTGATTTTATGCTTTCTGATAATGCATTATATTCCTTAGACGCTACATAAAATAAATATTTGAGTTCATTTTAAGGTATTTTGCGTCTATTATATTTGCTGATCTTCTTTTGTAATTATGAATATTTCATTAAATGTTTGAATAAAGTGTATTATATTATTCACAGGTTTATACATAAATATAAACATGGCGGTTTATTTATGGTTAGGTTTAATTGCGAATTTTTTATTTCTATTTGTTTATTGTTCATGCAGGGTAATTGTTGGTGCCAATAATGGCAGTTCATACATTATCTTTGCAGAATCTCTAATTGTTCCATTTATTGCTTATGACAGTTTGTATAGGTAAGTTGAGAATGTATCGGATCATATTATAAGTGTACTGTTTATCTATTTTTGAAGAAGCACATCCTTTAGTCCATGAATAATTCTCAATATTGATGAAACATTTTCGTATAGCTGTCATGTCAATGTGCTACAAATGTACTTAAATGCATTAGCCCTCAATACCGTAGTATATATAATAAAATGAACGCTAAAGTAATAAGATCTGGAGAAGCAGAGATGATAAACACTTAAAGTCATACAAGCTTCATTACATTCCGAATAGCTTGTGTTTTTTTTAAAGGCAGAAGACGCGATGTCTTATATGTATATATTACTGGTAATGCCACTTGCAATGATATTATGATGTTCCAATATTTGATTTGTCGTTATTATTGATTTTGAATCTTATATAGCATTACAATCTATTTCTTAATCTTAATATTCCAACTCACTTTTAGGATGGTGGCTGACTTTCAAGATATTATTAATTTATTTCCACATTTTATATTTTTTCTCCTAGAACTTCTATTCTTTTATCATAATATTTACTTCCCTTTAAAATTTTTTCATTTGAGTGCACAATCTTCTTTATTGTATAACAGTTTCAATTGATCATTTGCATGTTGTTCATCTTCCACGTCATTAATATTGTGCTCAACAAACAACCATCTTATACTCTACTGGCAGGCCACATCATGAGGACATTCAACCTTATGCAGTGCCGGTTTCGCAGACACCCCCGGTTGTAGACTTTACACCAAAAAGTTTAGTAACAATACAAAAGATGGGTAAGAGTGCGGATAAGAATATTACTTAAGTTCTGAAAGCGTTATCAGCGTTGAAGACTCAGTGTAACAGTTACAGCAGATACGATAGATATATTTAACTCCACATATCTAGATTGGGGTTTGTTTTCTATAGCATTTTGAGTGAAAGAGGGCTGCCGGTCACTCGCTATATGGTCGTAGCGGAAACGTTTGAGAGTCAGGGAGGCAGGTAGGCGGAGAGTAGGGGTGAATAGGCTCGTGCTATGATAAACAAAGTCCTTGCGCTGTTGTCAGATTTACTGCAACCAAATATATGTTAAAGTACCAGTTTGCAAGGTTGTATCTCGAAACAAAACAATTGCTTTAACTTGCTAAAGCTAAAACAGTTCCTTCTCACCTGTTATGTTTAAGGTTTCCACGACTGTAACTTATAACTGTTCGGTCAATTACTCTTTTGTACGTTGTGCAGAGTGCTTTGATACAACTTTATCAACAGGAAGGCTTCAGTAGCGAAATTTTAATATAATCGCCATAATTGAAGTTACTGTAAAGTGCAACTAATGTTATTGTAATTTTTTAAGGATATTGTGTTGGACATAACGGAAGAATTCTTTTTTTTAATGTATATTTGCATTGACAATGTACTATGCAACATTATTTCTAATGCTGTTTGCTATAATTCTTTAAGCCTTTAATTTCCCTTCTTCGCGTTCGAAATGGCACTATGCTGAATATTTGAAATCTCAAAAATGTGATTTATACTGGATGTGAATAGGCCATACATCCAAGACAACAAAACAAAGCGAAACATTGGACATTCCTGTACACACCATTAGCGCACAATATAACAGCAAAGCGTTACTTCTTAAACTTTCTTTGACTGCGGACCACCTTAAGAATTTCTTGATGTTGCAGACCCCTAACAATTACCTCTGGTTTGCACAACTTAAAGAAACAAGTACGCTAATTATTTGAATACTGCGGTGTATTCTTGGTAATATCATAAAATATAAACTAATCGTTAATTTTAATTCCTGAATGAGAGGCATGCTGCTTAATAAGAGAAATTTATACTCTCATTTCTATTGTATGTTTTTTTCAAATTCTTTCGTTACCTACTGTTTAGATAAATTAGTCAGGAATGGTTTTTACTAAAGGTATTAAGACTTTCATGGCCCTTTTTGATAGTCCGGGAAAATGTAAGCAGGCGAGCCCCAGCATATGCAATTCGTTGCCGAAATATGCTCATTTGTTTTCAGAGTACATGTAGCGTTCTGCCTCTCCACATTTTCGGTATACCTATTTGAAAATAAGGCGAATTTCGCCTCCAAATTTGTATGTTTTAGTGTGTTTTTTTATTTTTTGTTTCTTTTTTAAAAAGTCCGGAAGAGTTTGTTTATTATCTCTTATATTTCCCACGAACGTTAATTTGTTTTTCTCGACTTGACTTTATATTCAATATTTATTTTCACTACGAGCTGTTCGAAATATTGCAATACTAAGTTAGTGATATTCTTATGTTTTATCCTTTTCTGCTTTCTAATTGTGAGTGTGTGTGTGTGTTTGTGTTTGTGTTTGTGTGTGTGTGTGTGTGTGTGTGTAATTAGAAAAGCAGACGCTCTTTATCTCAGATCATCAGCGTCCCATTCAATTCAGGGCGTGAAATGGCCGACAAATTTTGCTCAGAGGTCCCTTCTTTCAGGCTTGAGGTTCTTTATCGTGCCGTAAATGTACGACACGGGACCCACGGCTTAAATTCCTTCCGAAAGAAGCCATATTTAGGATTTTTACGTCCAAAAAATCCACCAATCCTGGCCGGGGTCGAACCCGCGATCTTGGGATTAGGAGGCAAGTATGGTTATCACTATACCACCAGGACCGAACATTCGTTTATATTATATATATATATATATATATATATATATATATATATATTAACGTAGGCTTTCTGCAATAAGCGCTCCATTTACCAGTGACATTTATTTCTATATAATATCCCATGTAAAGCCCTAAGCAATTTAGCTAAATAGGGTACTGAAGTTTCAGAATCACTGGATTGGCTGGTTGCTTGCATATAATTTACCTCTGAAGTGAAGAAATGAAATCTTTAAGCATTTATTTTGAAATATTCAATGGCTAAATGCAAACTGATAAACTAAATATGTTTTCATATCGTCATTCTTCATTATGACATACCTACAACATTTAATATAGGAACTAATACATATATTATATATTAAATATTAATTTCGTTGTAAATGTAGTCACAGAATGGAAAATACTGAACTGCTACAATAATTCTGTGGGCTTTCTCATCTGGGAAAGTTTTCAATGCCCCTCACTTTCTCAGAGGAAAATTTGCTGGATAATTCAATTCAAAAGCTCCTTGCAAAAGTTTTCACATATTCAGCTTCAGACACTGGCCTTAACTTTAAATAATTTGTCTCAGCTTTTTTATTACTTTTTGTTTTGCAATACTTTGAAAGGAAACGCAAGTTTAAGATACTCGCTAGCAGTTAATTTATAGCCTATAGCTTTTCAGTCGCGATTTTGAAATAGCATGCAGTAATCTTCGGAAAATAATAAAGGAATGTATTTATTTTATCAGGTGCCCAACAATTCATTCGGTGGTATGCAGTAGCTGTAACCCTAATTACCAGAAAGAAATATTCTGCATTTTCTCCACTTTATTAATGTTGTCATTTTAAGTAATAAGATGTTTCAACCAAAATATATTTATTGTCCAGTAACACATTTTCTCTTCGGTGAAAACGTCCCTACGGCCCACCCGCACTGAAATGTAAATATGTGTGTGCAAATCTAATCATAATAGTTTAGTAATGTAGATATCATGTATGTCAGAAAGAAATTTTCTGGTGTTTTTTGTTTACGGTAGCTTGGAAAACCAAGAAGGTCATAAAATTCTATATAAAGGAAGAAAGAACTCGAGGTAGAGTGTGATGCCACTTTTTAAAAGGACTGCCGTTGGAAGGTTAATAAACCCAAGAACTTTTAAATTCTTTGGGACTTTGAACCCATCTGGCGCGTATAGTTAGCTATAAACTGGGCCAGGCCAACAAAATGCTTTAAACTTTCAAGTAATAGCGAATGGCACGTGTGGCAAATGAATTTGGACGTTTAAGGATAGGCGTGTGTCTGTGTGACCCCGTAGTTTCGTTAGACCAGTTCGACTCAGGCATGCAGTTTCGAGACACTCGTCGGTAAGTTTCACACGTGGTGAAAGGCACTTGTTATTTTGATTCCGACGCACGCACTCAGTTGTAAAATTTACACAGTACTTAGTTTCACTTCTAAGTTCCGGCAGCTAAGTTTGTAACGTAGTCTATCGTACGCAAAACACCAGAGGACGCGAAAGATTTTCAATATAATAAAGTACCTCGCATCGCATCCTTATTTACATACTGAGTTCCTCTCCCAGTCCTATTGAGTACAAATCAACAAAATACCACAATTCATCCTGAGAAATTGTTTTCATTGAAACATGGGAAACAACACCCAAGCGATCAATAATCAATCTACTAACACAGCGTCACGACCACTGAAAGAATTTAAGACTCCCCATATCAACTATAGTAAACATAAAAACTAATTTAATAATTCATATTTGTCTATTTTTGTATGCTCAGTATGATGAACGCACACTTAAATGTAACAAAACGTGCCCAGCTGCTTGCCGGTGGTATAAGGAAAAACATTTTAAGATGCACAGGGGAAGCCTTCAGCCCTCTAAACTTTCTGAGGTGGACAAAGAACTGGTGTGATATGCAATTATCCATATAACAATAACTTATGAAACCACCACGGATGACCGAGGTCGTTAAGGCGAGGATTCGTGAGCGGGAGGTCTGGGGTTCGAATTCCACCAGGACCGTCCTTCCTGACTGAAGTTTTTCCAGATTTTCCTCAGTCCTCATAAATGGTAAATGTCGGGACGTACCCTAAACTTAGCCTTCCTTTAAAAAAAAATTATCCTTTACAAGTTTTATCATTTCATCTCATGTATCATCAATGCCTCAGTAATTAAAACGGGCGTTAAAAACTATTTTAAAAAAAGCAAATAAAATGAGAGCGCGCCTGTGATGTTTGCAACCATAAACTGTCTAGCACACTCTACCTGAGGGATATGATGTAATTATGTGTTACTGCGCATGCCTGGCAGGTATTCTGCGATAGAACACAGACCAGCATCTGTACGCTTGATTCCGGAATGCGCTTGACCTGGGATTCGCTGTTAGAGGAAAGAAGTGGATATCTCGATAGGCATTTCCGATTTTAAAGTTGTTACTAGGCGTGACACCGCCGTAAGGAGCTTGGACAAGACGTAACGGCCCATTTTGTTGCTAATGCAATCGATACCAATAAAAAAGAAATCAAAGATTCTTTATTACAAATATGGCAACGAGAATGGGATGAAATAAAAGAAGGTAGAAGAGTGCATGAAATATTTCCATCCATAAAGGAAAGATTACTATTTAAGCACATTCATCCCAATAAGGGTTTAGTGCATTATGTAACAGGACACGGTCCATATTGCTCATATTTGCAAAGATTTAAATTACAAGCAAATAATACATGTACGGACTGTAACGTGATCGATACACCGGAACATGTCTCATTTGAATGCCCTAAATACCAGTCATTTGTAGCAGAGGAAAGACGACTACTTGCTGGGAAACACATCTGGAACATCATGAGAGACGAAGATGATTTTAGGGCATTGAACGAGCTAACAAATAAAATATCATGCAAAATGGCAGAAGAGTATAAAAACGGCAAAAAACAAACAAGAGAAAAAATCCAAAGGCCAGAAATGGTATATTCCCCTAGAAGATCCGAGAGAACCAGGGAAAGGCAAGAATGATATCTACAACTAAAATTAGTTGAAGAAAAAGATGATAAAGAAGATAACACCCAATTTGAATAAGAAGAAGAGAGCAGAACTGACAGAAGAAAGGAATAATGGCAGTTTTCGGGCGGAAACGAAACAGTTGAGAGAAGAAGTAGACAGAGGTCAAGAGAAGGAGAGAAGCGAAGGAAACTACACTGTCAACACACCATGGTCCAGTATAGCTGTTGCTTGAGACCGGCAGCAACTCCACTGATGTCCAGGTTCCGTTGCCAGGAATTCCAGTGGGGAGCAGCCCGGATACCGAGCGTTAGCAGAAATGAAGACGCATAGAGTAAATTGGAAAATAACTGTAAATTAATAAAGTTTAAATGTAACAATTGCTACTGGGTACCAGTTGCAATTGTAGATGTTATTATAAGTCATAGTAAATAGCCGTAGTGCTGGATTCCAGTACCGGTTTTGTTTTTGAAGTTTTAATTTTGTTTAGTCATAGTGTTAGTAGTGTAGATTTTAAAATCTGTAAAATTTAATTGTAGTTTAAATTGTATTGAAAGATATAAGAGGAATAAATAAATGAAATCTGGAGTATTACGTCCTGATGTAGAACCAAGATATCAGGATGTAAGTATTGCAGAATTAAAATTAAAATTAAAAAAAATCGATACCAACACAGACATACATTTTGCTGTTCTTAAAACAAGCAACTCTCCCGACTTTGGTTACCGTGTCGCCATTATCTGTATATGGTGCTTTGCTTGCAGCATTGCCTTCTCACAAGACAATATTTATCCGTAATCTATATTTAGGAAGCTTCCCTGGTGAAAACGTTTCCAAATGCAACAGTTCTGGCTTGGATAATGCGATAAATGCGCTCATTATGAACAAACAGAGTCATTTGAGCATCAAGTTAGGAACAAACTGAGCTAGTTTTGGTATTACACGCTTCATTCGTTATTCTGTACATCTGGGGAATGTTTTGTGTCAAAATGTTAATAAATACTTATTTAATGTTCAACACCTATGCTGTCTGTATAAGATATAAACATTTTCCTACAAACAGTTTCCTGGCTTCTAAGCTACTAATTCCAGGTCTTGCAATATTTACAGAAAAAAATCACAAACACACTTTATTACGAAAGCAGAAATAACTTCCATTAGAGAAATGTAAAAGCAAGTTTAAGAACTAAATTCTGAGCACAGTTAGAGTTTAATCTATGTATCACGAAACTAAACATGACCCACACAATGCTCAGTTTGAACTGCAATTTAAGAGTTGCAACATAAAGAGACTTCAAAGCATAGTCGAGCTGAAAACTGCAAGATGCAATTTGCAACATCACAGATACATATAAAATGATATTTCAATTCGTATATACTGCATCATTGTTTTTAAACTCTTTCAAGCAATGGAGCTTCACAAGCCATCGCGTGCAGCGTCCGTGTAGCGTGTTCTCATTCTTTGCTTCACGAGATATTAACATTTCAAAACACATTTATTTTTGATAATAAAAAATAATTACTTAATGCTATAAGCTATTAGACCACTTTTTGTGTGGTAGAATTTGTTCTCGTTATATTTATTATGTAATCATTACTTCGTTGAAAACTAACTAAAAAGAAGTAATAAACAGAAAATAAAAGGCACGGGTGGCGTATGTTACAGGAGTAGCAGCTTTGTTTCTCCTAAACAGCAATGCAAGTAAACTAAACACAGCCCTGTTTGCACGAATTTGTTTCAGTAGCGACGTGTATCAGCATAACTAGTGCTAATTATCTGTCGTGATACAGGACATGAAAATAAACCGTAATAAAGCAGTGTCTGGAGATGTTTTGTTTTCAACATCACTCACCTTATGTTTCAACTGTTCTTGTTACCATGGAAATAATAAACAACTGAAGTTAGTTTGTCACAAAAATCTTCTGTGAGATCTGTTTCATAACATTAAAACGCACCTATATATACAAATGTTGAATTTGCAAACATGCATAAGACATTTGGAGCAGCTTACGGCAAGTTAATTTGACAAAGCGAATCTATGAGGAGCAACACCCTCAGCAAGACGTTGCTTATCATACAAGACGGATCAACGTCTTCGAGGTAGAGGTCAGTTGCAGGCAAAGAGAGAAAATTCAGGAGCGAATAGAACATTATACTATGAAGATGAGTTTGAAAATAATCCACAAACTAGCACTCGAGCTGTTGTCCATTCGACGAATACCAGTCACATGTCTGTATAGAGAGTCTTAAGTGAGTACTCTTTTTAGTAGTGTTTAACGCCCGTTTTTACTACATAGGCACCACAGGCGGTGAACACTGATGATACATGAGATGAAATGATAAATTGGGAAAGGATTGTTTTTAAGGAAGGAAGCGTTTCAGTCTCACAATCCGCACCTTAACGACCTCGGCCACAAGTGGCGGTTTAAGAGAGTATGAAAAGCATCCATTTCATATCCAAAAAGTACAAACATCAATCCCAGATGATTATCCTAACAGATAACAATTTGCTGAAAGATATTTATATACCGTTAACATGAGCCTGAGTTTGATAGAACTTATAATGGACATTTGAAGCATGTTTTACAAGAGATGTCTTTTTTAATACATACATTTGAAGTGACGCTAATCTTAAAGCCGTGGAGAATCTCCGCAATCATTGAAAGTTTTCTGTAAATATTTGGGTTGGATTTGTAGGGACCAAATGTTATGCCTGCAGGATTGAATGAACATGTTTATGGATTTTTCTTGCAGAAATGCTCGTGGAACTACTTAAAGACGCCCTATGTATTAGGATAAATATGGCATTTTAACACGACTGTGCACCCACTCATTTCGGTTTAAATTCTCGATATTATAAAAATGTACATTTTCCGAATTGTTGGATAGGGTCCAGTTGCTTGACCGGCATGTTCCCCAGGTTTGACTCATTGTGTTTGGGGTGTTATTTAAATCAATGGTTTATGAAAAACCCATCGACACAGTAGAAGAATTGGTTGCTAGAATTATTTTTGTTTTAAACGTTATTTATAACCAGCCCCTGATATTTCGAAGGATTTGTCGTTCAATTATAAAGCGTTATACTTTTGTGTGGCGATTGGAACAGCTGCTATAGTTTGTTAATACCATTTTCTTAGTACTGGTGTTAAACAAAAAAGTTACTGAGTAATCACAGAAAGTAACTTTACAAGTTGAGATTTATTTATTTTTTCCTTCATGCCTCTATAACTTGAAAACGAAGCGTTTTTGGTCTTACTGTAAAAAAAAGTATTTTCACGTATTGTATCTCATCAGAAAACTAGGAATGTTTATTCTGATATATCTCAGTATTACAACAAGGAAATATTACAAATTTATAAACGTTTATTCTGGAATGTTCAGCTGGTTTTATCCACTAACCCTTAAGTGCAATTAACTGTCTTTCCAATGATTTTGAAACAATACGCTAAAACATAGGCCAGTTGTTAATATTCCTTAAAAGAAGCGATGCAGCAATATACTATAATAATGTTCTGACTTCGAGAGGAATGTTACTGTCACCCTATACAACAGCTTAGAGTACATTATGCATTGAAATAGTTTTTGAAGAGTACGAGTGAAATTTCTTGTACGGTGAGGTTATTTGATCTTTGGGCCGCCTGAGCGTGCTTGCTTACTGTCTGTCAACGCTACCGGAAAAAGGAAGATAGGGTCGCCGCTGGAAAGTTAGTATTTTTATTTTATTCTTTATATTTTTATTGAAAACATAAAATTTGAAACTGTAATAATAAACACTAACGCGTGCTAAGAGATGTTGAAAATGATGCCCATTACCGGCATCTGCATAGAAAATTTCTGTTTCATCTAACTTTTCTTCTGCAAAAACACTGCGGTTTGCTATCGTTGAGAGATGCTGTTTCTCGTAGCATTTTAGAGTTTCTACCTGGATCACAATTGCCAGAACAATTTTTTTGAACCGCCTTACTGTTTCTCTGCAAAAATCCGATTTTACGTAAGTTAAAACCTCGTTCTTCTTTATGTAATTACATATTTGACATGTAATCACTAGTTTCTAGTGCCATATTACAAAGCCAGTTTCTCTATGTCTATAATTCAGGTTAACTCTTGTTACTTGTAAATATAAATTGTTTTGCAGAATAATATAAGGTTGTAAATGTTATTTGGAAATGTCTTATACTTCAGTTCATATGTAAGGACTGAACCATTAGTGTAGAAAAGTATTTAAATAATATAGTTTCTTATATCATAGCACCAAGTCAACGTTATCTAGGATATTGGTGTCTAATTAAAGTTAAATATATGACCTGCAAATATATATGAAGGGTACACGTAAAAACAATCAAAGTAAATGTGAGATTTTGGTGCCAATGTATGTAGCACCACATTCCAACGCATTCATACAACATACAGTCCATAAAAATCAGCATAGAAAAAATAGCGTCCAGTGGAAAAACAATCAGAGTGCTGTGTAAAATATCTACAGTGACACCATAGCAAGAAAGGGAGCTGATCAAGTTGTTTGACTTGTTTCCCTCAACTGGACACACCAGTTCGAAATTTGCAAAATTTTTTGTGATTTATATCCCAGTCAAAATAAAAATTATTTGCCTCATTCATGCAATGGTTTATAAGTACAGCACATTTGAACCAATAAAAGTGACAGAGTGCTGAAACACAGCAATTTGACTGAGCACGTGAGAAGATGACGTGTAAAACCACCACCCTTCAATATCTTTGAGTGTTTTCAGGATATTTTTACACCGTGGTCTTCGTTTCTTAATAAACAATACAGAAACACATGTCCAATGCAGAAGAGAAATTGTAGCTGACAAAATCTGTTCTAGAACTATCAGCCGTACACAGACTGATGAACAGCCTGCCCCTTCCTATTCCACTTTCCAAGACAAAATATGACGACCTACAATGTCTAAAGAGATTCTGTTCCAAAATGTTCAGCTGTATTTTTCAAGGCTCCTATGATAGACAATGAATACTTTTGATTGATGATTATTTTCAATAGTGTTTCATGAATGTTTATATTTTCCTCAGCAAATATCTGGTATAATTTGGTACATTACATAATATAGTTATTGCACTTTGGTTGTTTTAGTTTCAAGTATGTGTACTTTGATTTTTATTGTTAATTAACATGAACAAATAGCACCTGACACTAATTTCAAAAGAAGGGTCTGTTAGAAACCTACCTAAAGCATTACTCTAGGAAAAAAATACTATTTGTTTAATGTGCTTAACTTTGTTGTTGTTGTTATTATTATTATTATTATTATTATTATTATTATTATTATTATTTTACAATTTACACACAGTGAAAGCATCGAATAACACATGAACGCATGACAAAGTCTTCCTCAAAACTACAAGCTGATACTTGCACATGTACTTTACGCTCTGTTTGACCGTAACTCAGTTATCTCACTATACAACATTTTAAAAACTAGTACATGTAACATAGCCAGTGCATAATGAATGTATTCTAACTTCCGTACATTTCTTTTAAATAAGCGCTTTACGTCCTATGCCTTCAAGATCATGAAATAGTGGCGTAAATTGGTCCGTAAACCATTGACGCCTAAAATTACCAAGGATTTACTTTTTCTCGGGGTGAGGGAAAACTCCGGAAACCCCCTGCAGGCAACTTGTCCCTATTGGGGTTTCCCAGGCCCATCAGTTGAAAAACACACATTGCTGCTTGATCCATAGCAGGCAGTGAACTTTCCTTACTGAATTTCGCAAGGAATATAACAGTAGTAATTAATATTGTGTGCTTGTTTCAAGAACTCCATAACAGCGGAATTAATTGGAAAAAAAAAAAAAAACCAACTTCCATACTATGGAAATAAATAAAGTGAGATATATACAATGGCGTTTAAAACTCGATATATATTATAAAATCAATAATATTAATAATCCGGCTTTACAAAGTTTGTAGCATTTTTGAGGCCAATATGAACACTCTTTTAATTTGCTTCCTACATTTTTCTTTGTTACTCTGAGACTTTTCTGCTAAAAAATATGAAGGGCACAGAGGAAAAACAATTAAAATCCACTTAGGTGAAATTTGAGATTTTAATGTCATGGATTGTAGGTATGTAGTAATACATTTCAATACATTGAAAAAATCACACGTAGTCCATAAAAATCAGCATACAAAAAATACTATCTAGGAGAAAAACAATCTGAGTGTTCTGTGAAATATCTACAATGAGATCATAGTAAGAAAGGGAACTGATCAATTTGCATGTTGTTTGACTTGTTTCTATCACCTGAACCCATCAGTACGAAATTTAAAATTTTTTGTGATTCGTGCCCAGAAAATAAAAATAAAAATTGCACCTCATTCCTGCCATGGTTCATATGTATAAAAGATATGAATTTGTAAAAGTGACTTTTCCCATCAGAGGTCACATAATGTAACAAAGATATGGGTTTAATAAATGAAACACCCAGTGATTGGAATAAGAACATCAGAAGATGCTGCGTGAAACCATCTCGCTTCAGTATCATTCAGTGTTCCCAGGGTATTTTTAAATCGTGGTCTTCATTTCTTAATAAACAATTGAGGAAGACATGACCAATGAAGATAAAGAGAATTTCTAGAAATTGTAGCAAACAAAATCTCTTCTACAACTATCACCAGTCGAGCTCCTGGGAGTCCCATGTTAATGTTAACAAAATGTACCGTACACAGACTGATGAACAGGCTGCCCCTTCCTATTCAAGTTTAATTTCACTTTGCAAGACAAAATAGGACGACTTATGCCTGAAAAATTCTGTTCCGAAAATGCTCACCTCTATTTTTCAAGGTTACCTGTAATAGACAATGAATAATTTTGATTCAATGATTATTTTCAATAGTGTTTCATTAATGTTTGTATTTTCCTCAGCAAATATCTGATATAATTTGGTAGATTCCATAATATAGTTAGTGAACTTTGATTGTTTTTATCTACAAGTATATGTACTTTGACATTTATTGTTAATTAACATGAACAAATAACACCTGACACTAATTTGAAAAAAAAAAAGGTCTGTTAGAAAACTTCTTTAAGAATTATTTTAGAAAAATTTTGTACATATCTAATGTGTTCATTTTGTAGCGTTTTTAAACTTCAAATTGCATTCCTGTAAAAAGTGGAATTTGACTGATTTGTTCTTGTACCCTTCCTTTTCATATCGAGTTTAAAGGCAAACTAATTTTATCTCTTTTTAGAGATGGGGAGGAGATGAAACTCTCAAGCTTACAATTATTAGTATTATTATTATTATTATTATTATTATTATTATTATTATTATTAAGACAACTTCATTGGAAGTCAGGGTTGCTCTGTAAAATCAGTCATAATGACAGGACATGCGCATAATAAAAGCATGAAAATAACGCATTGAGTTTATTTTCAAATGAAAATTTTCATTTGTTGACTGGTAGCGTTTCATGGTTTTTTGTTCAAACTGCTGTAACGCAGCATCTTGTACATTTTATTTTCCCTTAGTAATTTTGTATGTTTATTTTTAATCTACAAGTATAAGGTACATACTGCAATAACATCGTGCCTAGGTTCCAGGAGCGCACCACTAATCAAATTCCTACAGTTTTTATTAAATGACTAATTAATCGGAGCTCATCAGCAAGTAATGTCTAGACGGGAACACATTTCTCAACCATATCACCAGAAAGTTCGATGATAAGAAGCTACTTCTGTGCTGCTCGGTGGTTAATTAAGAAAATGTGAGCCCGAAGTACATACCTGTACATTATTACGTAACACGTTTTGGCTCCCTCTTGCTGGCACGGATAGAGAGCTGTTGCTTGCACCCTCCATGTGTGACCTTGAAGAACCCACCACCCCTGTCCAAGGAAAGCTTACATAGTCGCATTCGCTCATCTTGGAACACGCTTCTATCTGTTGAAAGATGCAGCGTAGAGACAACTCAGTTAATAGAAAAATACAAATTCCTCTTTTAAAACGTCACCGCCAGATGTTTACGTATTTGTAATATTGCAGACAGGCAGCAATATAACACAAATCAGTCACTTTAAGTGTAAAAATATGCACGCAATTAAGAACAGGAAAACACACTAAAATAAATGTAGACTTAAGCAGAATGTACATAAAGCTGCGATGATTTTTTTTTTTTTTTGACGTAAATGAAAGTTATATAGCATGTATGCACTTTTAATTCACATGACTGCTATTTATTGTGTGCAAAGTTCGGATGCAACCCTAAAAACATTTGCAAGTATGTCACCTTAATAATTGTAGTGGTAGCCATACTTCCTCCTAAACCCAAGATCGCGGGTTCATTTCCGGCCAGGACCGATGGAATTTTTTCGGGCGTAAAAATTCTAAGCATGGTTTTCTTCGGAAGGGAAGTAAAGCCGTGGGTACAATTTCGTACATTTACGGCATGTAAAAGAACCTCAAACCTGAATGAAGGGGCCTCTGAGCAAAATTTGTCGGCCGTTTCATGCTCTGAATTGAACAGGACGCTGATGACCTGAGATGTCCACCGCCTGTGATATCTCAGCAGTTAAAACGGATTTACTTACATGTTGAACTATTTTTGGATAGAACTTGGCACATATTTCTGAAGTTGATATTACATAAAAATCCAGGATCTACAATAAGGGCGAAAATTGGGTTAAATATCTAGAAAACAGTTTCTCAAATATGATCATCAAACCACAAGTAGTTCTTGACGTTGTGGTTATCTAGAATCTAGATTGAATATATATTTAATAAAATGTAGCATTACTCTCAGAAACAGGGTACATATCAAATTAAAGCGAATTGTGAATCACACACACACACACACACACACACTATATTGCTTTGATCATATGGAAACGGCATTGCAAAAGTTATCTTTATGAAAAGTGTGTTCCATATTATTAAAGAGCGTCCGTAAATAAGTCAAATCAACATTATCTTAATATTTACTGGCACGGGTGACCGAGGTCGTTAAGGCGCCGACTCGTGAGCGGGAGATGTGGTGTTCGATTCTCAGCAACACCGTCCTCCCTGACTGAGGTTTCTTCTAGATATTCCTCAGTCCTCATAAATGGCAAATACCGGGGAGGTACCCCAAACTTAGGTACCTATGGAAATTGTTTATGGCATTTGGAAATTCCTTGCAGCGTGCATTTATCCTACATTTATTTATTTCATTTTTTAAGGGACGTTAATTATTCTTTTCTGAAAAATAACACAGGTTTACATAACTTACAAGAACTAAATTAATTGAATTTAAAGTGTCTGAGTTTAGTTTTTTTCTACCAACATTTTTTTTGCAAACACTAACTTATATTTAATTTACCGCCGTCAGTTATATGACAAAATAGTATGAGGTAGGGTCAGGTCGGGTAAGCCGGTCTCAAATGTGGGATGTATTTCCTCATGCTGGACGAGTAATGGGCCGCATACTGGGACTCCCTTTGTCTTGTTTTCCAACGTAGAAATCGCTCGCCATGTTCATCTCTGACAGCCCCACAGAAGAAGTTTTAACACGTGTTGTAATGAACGGATGCACAACATCACTCATTATTTTACGATAGTATTCTGCTTTACGATTTTCAAGAAAACCACAACATATTTTTTAATGATTTCCAGGTTGCTTTTTTTTACTGTACAATTTCTCAAAATTGCCATATTTTATTTGCGGCCCTATAAAAGTTCCGTCCTTCAGTTTTGTACACCACTTTCAGAAATTTCTATTCCAAATTACATAACTGCAGCAGAATTTTATATAGAAATGTTTCATGTCCCAGGGGAGGAAAATATCGTTTTTCAAGGTTCACCAACGGAGTTTTGACATTTCCTAATATAGTGAAATTTCCTATTTCTGAAATAACAGAATTTAGTATATAACCCAGTAATAACGGTGCACAGACAGTGGAGTTATATTTTGTGCATTTGACTTTGTTCACATAATTTCATATGAGTGGCACGTGGGGCACAATTATTGATGAGAATTCGTTGTCATTATGCTGAAGTACAGTCTCCAAACTTTCTTTTGACGAATCTTTGGCTGCTGTTGATGGCCAAGAGTCTCCATTACTGAACAAATATAATTTCCTTTCACTACGTCTGCAGTATCAGCTGTCGCTTACAGTCAAGGAAACTGAAAGCTTTGGGACACACAATGTAATACTTGCAGCTGACAAATTGCAATAGTTAGCTGTAAACGTTATTTTAGATGTGTTAGTTAAACAAGTATCGTGTTCAGTATTAGCATGATAGAAAAACTTTATAAAGTTCATAAGTGATATGAAATTGCACCTCTTAAGCTTGAATATAAGCTCACCATATGTGTAGCAAAAATTGACTGGGAGATTTGAAACTTTTCTGGGCACGTTGAAACATTTTATAAACTAATAAAACATAAAAAAGACAACAATATACAATAAAAAGCACCACATCTAAAGAGAAACAAATGCCTGTGTTCACGCGCTCATAAATTAATGTTGGTTTGATGTTTAAAGCTTCCTCGGTGATGGAGCTAATCACAAAGCTCGGACAGGACGGTACCCTGAAGAAGGCCAGGTGACTGAAAACTTTGACCTAAACTTTAATATTACTCGGTTGAAGGAGAAATCATTATATTAAATACTGTTTGTCTGTTACCACAGCAATCCGCATATTTAAGCATTAATAATAGATTTTCGAACTCATTCTGAATAATTGAAATTCATTGAAAATAAACCCCAACAGAAATACATAATATACTACACTACATACTTTATCAATTTATTACAAAATAAAATCTAAAAATAAAACAATCTTATTTATCTCTTTCTACAGGTGCTTGTTTACATTCTGATCCCAATACACAACTCCAGGTTATTAGTGAACATCACATTTATCGCTGTATATTTATCTGACCTATTGTACTTTCCCTATATCTTCCTCTTATTCATTTCTCTCTAACTTTACCCAAATGTTTCCCTATCATTTTAATATTCTTCTCTCATTTTACAGTTAAAATCTTTCTAATTAATATTTCCCTATCTAATTCTTCCATGTTGGTTGCCAGGGCTGTTCTCTCCATAACTTTGTTTGCTTGCAGTATAATAAACAAAGAAAATCGTATTTGTTTCTCCACACATTGAACATTTCCCTACCTCTTTATCATATCTTAACCCCTTTTAAATTCATAACTCCAGTTCTAACTGATACAAACCCTTCCCAACCCGATTTATCACTTGTTCTATATATTTTTCCCTGCCTCATACTATTTTTAATTCTCTATAAAGTCTCAATGAATCCTTTTCTCTCATACTACCAAATATTTCTTGTATTTCAATATCTTCCAATCTTAAGGTTATTTCCTCAGAATCCTCCGTTTTAATATTCCCCGTTTATCAATAAGTTTCCCATGCATGTCCGTTGCAAATCATTCTGAAAAAAATTCTCATTTTGTGACAAAATCTTCCCAGGTTTCACCAACATTTTTCATTGTTTATTACTTGCAAAAATTATAACAAATTAAGCCTAATACATAGAAATATATTACACAAAAACTGTCTATCGCAAAAAACTACGTGGTTGAAATATTCTGATCACATATTTTTATTTAGAATAAATAACTGCGCTAGTTTTTTTGTTAAAATCGTATGGGTCAGTGTAATGGGCTTACAAATTTACAATATTATAAAATAACTTTAATATTTTTCAATTATTAAAAAGGAATATATAATTTCTTCTATTAATTCTAGTATAAAAGGAATGGAATCCTAATTAACACGTTTTAAAAGTATGTGTTTAAAACTGGAAACATGCTCAATAATTCCTTATGGACAGGGTGGCCTATGCCCTCTATGTCCTTATGCCCTCATGAGATGCCCGTGGCGCCATAGAATGAACAATTATAAGTGATGATAATAAAATTTTTGAGAAAGTATTAGGTACATTCAATAATTAACTTGATTCTCTAGTTTTTCTAAGAACGATCAGACCAGCTGCTGCAAATCTATTTCATTAAGTTTATTACAATAAAGTTTCCAGCAGAGAATTTTGAGACCACGTGCCAAAACATTTTTTTTTCCGTATTTTTTTCAATTCTGCAGCTACAGAGCCACTCCATCCTGTGCCTTGTTAGCATTTTATTTTGGCTAAACTATAAACATCATTAATAACCCAAGTGAAAAGGGTTTATTTATGTAAGTTAAATAATTCCCAACGTTGTATAAGGCAGGACAGCTGTCTATCTACCCAAATACCCAAGTTTTTGTTTGTGGTGAATTCCGAAGGAATGTAAGCTATTGCAGTTGTACCCATGAAATAGTTTTTTAAAATGTTCTTAAAATCTCCATCGATCCTTTCTACTAGACACCGAAAATGACAATGAAATATCCGTTAACACTCACGCTTTTTAAATATGCAATTTGTTTCTAACGGAACTCGGTATATAACCATCAATTAACAAACGATATGTCGAGTTTGTTAATCAGCAAATTTGGACCATAAGGAGGGGGGAGGTTAACCCATAGCGAACATTTAAAAAAAATGAGAAATCATTCTAGAGGGCACAATTTTTTTCTCAATGAAATTCAATACATTTCTTTAAAATTAATGTAATTTTTAAAACCAGGGCAATCGAGTTAGCTAAAACACGAGTGAGTTAAAGAGAATTTTAAAACCATTCTAGCGGTGGCCATTCTAATTTTTTTTTAAAGGAAAACGGTATATGCCCTTAAAATAAAATAAGAAAAATAGTTTCTGAAAATCGGTGAAATCGGACTATTAGGAGGGAGGTTTATCTGAAATCCAAAATTAAAAACTGCTCTAGTAGTATTAATGTTTGTTTTTTCGCAACAAAACGCCATATATATTAATTAAATAAAACAAGAAAAATCAGAGAACCCGGACTACTAGAAGGGACCTAAAACCCAAAATTTAAAAATTATTCTATCGGCACCAATATTTTGTTGTTGAAAGTCAATATATACCATTTAAATAAAATCAGAAAAATTAGTTTCTGAATTTCAGGAAAGTTTATCTATTAGGAGAAGACGTATACTTGAAAATGGAAATTTAAAAAGCATTCTTGTGTTTAATTTTCTGTATATTGTTTTAAAATAAAAGGACAAATTAATTCTGTATATAAATTGTATTTATAACGATACATATGTTTTACATTTAACAAAAGCATCGTAGTGAAGATAGCAAATGTGAAATATCAATTTAATATGTTTGAGAATTATATTTTTATATAAGAACGCTCTGTAATAACCTTCAGAAAACGTTTACGTTATATATTTTTACTATAATAACACCTAAATTAAATTTCAAAGTCAATGAAAGTCGATGAAACTTACGATTGTTTATTGTCGATTGTGTATATTTGCTTGGTACATTGTAATTTTTTTTAAATAGTGACATGTTTTTGTTTTATTGAAACATATGTACACCATCTTCTTAAATACACAATGTAACTCAAAACTTTCTTTTATTTCTCGTAAAGATGAAATCAATGGCTCAGTTCATAAACAGTGTTGCATTTAAAAATGTTTAAAAATGCCCACACAGTGTAGCTTTGTCTATCAGTGTCGTGTATTTCATTTAACTTATAGTAGACCATTAATTTTTAAGATTTAGTTTCAATAATAATAATAATAATAATAATAACAATAATAACGTGATTTCTTTTGTAATACTTATAGATTGCAAGAACTCTAATGTTGTTCCCCTAATACCCCACATTAATGACATAACTTACTTCATTTCATTAATTAATAAGACAGGATTTCACATTCTTCTTTAAAGTTACTGCACTAGGCGAAGAATTCGCTTAGTTTATGCTCCTGCATGGCGGAATTTTTTTAATGTTTTCATTTGTTTACTTAAGCCAATGCTGGGATGTACATTTATTTATATTCCATTAATTTTCCGCTCTCCATTCAGTTGGTTCCGTACAGGGTCGAAAGTGTCAACGTGAGGTGGGCTGGCGCGGTGTGATGGTGACTTGCGCTTTGGAAATGCTTCAGCCGACTTCTGGAATGGAAGTAGACCTCCTGAGCGGCGGTCTCCACTGGTGTCGGGATGCTTTAGCTGGAAACACGTTACAGACCCCTTATGTGATCACGCAGTCACCACTCTGAGATACTGGCCGTCCGGTGTTTCTCTCACTTCATCCTGTCCCTAGTTTAAGTACCAAAAGTTTCCCCCTATTCACTTGTTGCATTGCAAGCACTCGACTGTTAAGACTTTCCCTCATTTGTCACAGTGACAACCTGTTGATGAATTTTGGAGACAGTACATCTGAACTTCGATGGTTTTTTTTTTAAATTTCCCGTAATTTTATTTTATTTCGAATTGTATTTTTTGAAACATACTTTTGCTCTATTTAAAAAATAATCTGAAATGTCTGAATTAAATTTCTAAAAGTTGTGGGAAAAAACTAGCTTCACTAGGAAGAGATTTAACAAGTAAGATAACAGGTCATACCCCAATCACAAGCATGCTGTAGTACGTTCTGGCAATTAATAAATCAGAGCCAGTATACGGTTCAGACGTCCATTTTGCATGCTGTTTCCTGCATATTTTGTTTAACACGCCGGGAGAAAGTGAAAGAGATTCGTGCTTAACATTATGTATGTAGACAGACACAAACTGAAAACAATTTTATTTGCTGACGTTCAGATTATTTTTGAGGAAACAGGGAACTAGTGATGTCTGAAATATATCTTGGGGACATATAATTTAAACAGTTCAACAACAAAGACAAAATTAATGGATTTTAAAGGGAATGAAATGAAATGATTGATTAGTGTTTAACGCCCGTTTTTGCTACAGAGGCACCACAGGTGATAGACACTGGTGATACATGAGATGAAATTATTTGTTGGGAAAGGATTTATTTTTAAGGGAAGAAGCGTTCCATGCCTAAGTTTCGGTACCTCCCCGGCATTTGCCATTTATGAGGACTGAGGAAATCCTGGAAAAATCCTCAGCCAGAGGATGGTCCTAGCGGGATTCGAACCCCAGACCTCCTGCTCACGAATCCGCGTCTTAACGACCTCGGCTACCCGTGGCGATGGATTTTAAAGGCAACAAAGAAATAGTAGAACAAGTCTGTAGTTTAACTATCTAGGTTTTAATGTATCATACAGTAAAAATGAATTTCTGAATATAAAACTAAATAAATTAAGATAAATGAATGGAACAATAAGGAGAACATTAAAGAACAAGACGTCAAAAACAACACAAATGAAATTATATAAAGTGATGACAGTGTCAATGACAAGTGGAGGTGAAAATTGAACTATGAACAGGACAAACAGAAAAAGAATAGAAACTGTAGAGTTGAGATTTAAAGAACAGTAGCTGATTAGACAAAGCAATTAAGAATACCGAAAATAGTTAAATATATATAATATAAATGATAAAATTAATGAAAATAAAAATAATTGGCACCAGCATATATAAAGGATGAAAGAGGAATGGATACCAAACATTTTACTAAATTATAAACATACGCCAAGTAAGAAGACCAAGAAAAGATGGCGCAATAAGGACGGAACAGGTCGACAGACCTTGTGGAAGAGGAAGAAGATGTAGCTATTTATGTACAAGTTAATGGAAGCAGTTCTAATGGAAAATATTAGAAATGTACAGGTATTTCCTGTCACGACTTAGGCAGTTTATGAACTTTACAAAGAAACGACTATAATGCACTACTTTGTTGTGAGAATTCATGTATAAAATTTAACAAATGTTACAGTGAAATTTCTTTACGTAAGAAAAACGTCGGTACCTGACTTAGGAGCTAAATGAATATCTAATGAAAAGAACACAGCAGTACTTGTAGTAATAGTACCATTAGTAGTAATGATAGTACTAGTAGTATTAGTAGTAGTAATAGTAAATGGTAGTAGTATTAAGAGAGTTGTCAAACTTCAACCATAACTTTTCTGTGCGCCTCTTTATTCCCACAAGGGGATCGTTCATATCTGTGGACCGAAGAGTTTTCTCTCCTGAACTCCACACTCACGCGAGTACATGCTTCGCAGTTTCGAAAAATTGAAGTCTACAGGTGAAAGAGTCCCATTTTCTGTACAGGTTTCCTGAAATGACCCTGCCCAGTAATTAATCCAAACACTAGTCTTAGTCTCAGGAGTGTGTGGTCCTTGACAAACATTTTCCCGAGAGTTTGCCCATCGTGTCTTGTGCTGCTCCCTGGTCCTTATTGCGGTTCTTGCTGACCCCGCAGGCTGGTTCGTCTGCTGCTTCATAGACTGGCACCAACCTCAACTCAAGCCATCAGTGCTTGAAGACAGTCCCATACCATTTTGATTTAAATTGGTAAGAATCATATGCTGGGAGAACAGCGTGAATGTCGTAGAGGATCAGAATTTGCTTACCCTTCTCTATGTCCCTTTGAGCACAGGTTAAGAAACATGGTTCGCTTCGACTTGTTTGGAAATCCCCGAGTAGTCAGTGTACCGTATTAGGTGTCCATTTGGCTTTGATCTTTGAGGCCAGTCAAATCAAGATCCAAGATTTGTCTTGAAAACATCATGAGATGTGATCCATTTCCAGGTATGTCCGGGATAACTCTGTAAGCTGCGAGTCTTTGAAGAATATCTCCCGCCAAGAAGGATCTGTAGTTCAACAGTTGGGATGTGTTGTTCGCATACAGACTTGCAGCATCTTCGGCCATACTGAGACCTGATGATCGCGGTGCAAAGCGTATAAAGTGACCATTTGACTTTTCGGAATAAAAAAAAAAATATAAGGCAAAATCTACTTCAGCGAACATAAATCTGACACGATATAATGTCACGTGTTATAGAGCACAGCTTTGTATTGTGCAACCATTCTCATTGACAGAAGTCATCTCTTACCAGAAAACAGGGAGAACATGCTTGTAATTTACTGCCAAAACGCTGTATTTTATAGTTCTACTTTTTTATTTTATATTTGTATATTTCTTCATATTTTTATCACAGCTTATGCATATAATAGAAATATAAAGCATGTTCAAACTTTTCCAATATAATGGAAGGCTCGTTTCATGCTTTCCCTTGCGATCGAAAGAAGCGATTTTTATTCTTGGTACTTTTATCGTATTACAGTCACTTTTCTCTGCAGCGTTAAGTGGGTTATGGCCTATATTTAAGGCCAAACCAAGGGGATTACATGCGGTTTATTCCCCTCTGAGATGATTAATGTCACGAGGGTAGCACAAGGGGGGTAGGTTAACGTCTTTTGTTGATGCTAAAGAAGGCGTGGAAGGTTGGGAGTCTTTGAAAGCTGTCGGAAAAGATTCGCGCTCTTCAAGTTAGGACTGTTACGGAGTTCGCTACCGCAAATAACCCTTTACAACACCTGTAATCACCTTTCATGACAGGCATTGTTGAGATATCTACGAAATTTTCGCGTGGGCTTTTAAAAAAGTAACGTTCATTGCTTAAGTGTGTTTCGTTAGGTTCAATTGTAGGCGACACCCATTTTATTTTGAAAAGATAGATGTTGTTTTCTACGGCAAGTATTTATTGTTATTAGTTTTCACTATTGTGCGATAGAAATAGAATAGTTTTAAATGCCCCAAACAAAATTCTCTATTTTCGAATAGTGTTACAATGTAATTTTTAGACGTAAAGTGTATATATTACACCAATTTTCAGAAACTAACTTTTCTTATTTCATTTAAATGGTATATACCGATTTTCGTTGTGAAAAACCAAACGATGCCGCTAGAGTACATTTTTAATTTGGGTTTCAGGTAAATCCTCACTCCTAATAATCTGATTTCCTTGATTTCAAAAAGTATTTTTCTTATCCTCTTTAAATTATATATATATATATATATAATTTCGATGTGAAAACACATTTATTAATGCCACTATAGCGATTTTTAAATTGTTGGGGTGTAGACAACTCCCCCCCCCCCTAATAGCTAGACTTCACTGATTTTTCAGGAATTATTTAAGTTCATCTAAAGTGTGTGGATTTGTTTTGACACTTTCTCTTTTAATGCTCCCCTAGAGATAAAAAATCGCAAGGAGTTACATTGGGGGACCCTGAAAATTCCTCTTGAAAGAATACCCTTAAGTACGCGCTGATTTTGCACGCACATATGAATCATACCTGAATACTCTTTGGGGATACGTATATTGCCCCATTTCACTTGATACACTTTCACTAAATACACTGTATTGCATAGCCTAACAAACACGTGCTACTTGCGCAAGATTTCACTTAACTGAGGCCTCGCGCAGCCTTCGCCGACATAGCACAGCCGGTCGGTCCCGCGGTTGCGTCATGATGGGCTTAAGGTGCTATGCCAAGCTGGCGTTAAAGAAGAGAGGGTTCTATTGCTGTATATATGTTGGAAATAGGGAAATCTCTTAATGTATTTTATCCAAACTTAGTGCATGATACTTGTATGGCTCATGTATTGCATTGAGTGGTAGAGAGAGATTCCAGGAAGTCGGCAACGAAAAAGGTTTTCTTGAAACGTGCCTGTCGTATACACAGGGTGGGCAACTTGGGTATTCTCTACAGTAAGCTGGGAAGTCAGTGGCGGAATCCTTGTGAGCATTCAACAGTCCTCAAGTGCTCAGGCCGATTTCATACATCATGAGTGACTTCCCCGACAGTATCAAGGAACCGGGGACTTAAGGTATGCATCTCCTAGGAATAATGCAGTTCAGAAGGCCAGGTGAAGCTGCAGGCATAATAAGAACCCTGAACACTCGATTCTTCTTACTTTGTTTCACTTATTTAATGAGAATATTGTTGCTAGCACAATCCTCCTGTATAGATATGCAACCGTGATTATTTCTCTGTACATTGAGCTGATTAACATAACCTCAATTTGACTAGCTGCAATGTTCCATTTTAAAATATTTTATTTAACATTAAATATATATCTACATACTTGTGAACACGTTTCTCAAATTGATATTAAGTACTTGCCCGCGAGGGACTAAAGCCCAATGCCTCATTAGATTCATCAAGCTTTACACGGAATGCACTTTCTCTGAATCGTCTGAAATAATGGAGGCGGTGCAGCCGGGCAATTTGTTGAACATGTGATGAGTGTGTTCCTGGAAACAAACGCGAGAGCTGTCGTAACACCAGTAAATGAATAATATAAGCCCTCTACAGGGAACTGTAACAAAGAACAGCAGGTTTTCGTATCATGAGTCAAAACAACAGAACTGCCTCAGGGTCACCTACCCCTCTTCTGGCCTTAACATCTTTAAGTTAATGACCCAAACGAAAATGTGTTGTATGCTGCAGGGTTTGACGAACAGCCCAATACCTCTAGCGACAAATATTTGAAATTGCGAGGAGAAACGAAGTCATTAATCCTGTTATATTGTTGGGGAAGCAGAGCGCATAGGTTATGATAAAAACAATTGAGAAGCAGATACAGCGATATTTGTGTGACTGTTTAAGTGTTTGATCTATTCTTGTTATATTAGCGATATGTACATTGCGAGGCATTTATAGTGTCGCTGCCATTGTACTCCGAAACGAAGAGGAAATTCAAAAAATGCTTGACAAAATTTGAAGTGTTCATAAGGAGATATAAGATAGCGACTTTAACTCGTCCTTGAATGCATTTACCAATGTCATTTCAAGGTCAATTTGTTTTTTCAAATAGAATGGTGTATTATTATTTTATTTTTTTTATTTATTTTTTATTTTATTTATTTATTTTTTTTTTCCCTGGGAGAGCACTTAATTTTCAGTATAAAAGTTCTAGTACATGTATCAGCAAGGGATGATAGATGAGGTCATATTGGACAAATAAGACAGCAAATGTTTTTCATTTTACTGACATCAATTTACAGTTACAACATAATTGAAACAATTTCAATTGAGTAAATGCTCGAAAGTATGACCATTAACTTCGATGCATTTCCGAAAACGTGCTTTAAAAGCACGATGAACACGTCTCAACATTTCTTCGCTGATTCTTGCACAGACATTCGTAATTTGTTGATGTAGTTTAACCGGCCAGGATCGATGGATTTTTTTTGCCGTAAAAATCCTAAGTATGGCTTCCTTCGGAAGGGAAGTAAAGCCGTGGGTCCCGTGCCGCACATTTACGGCACGAAAAAGAACCTCAAGCCTGAAAGAGAGGCCTCTGAACAAAATTTGTCTGCCGTTTCAAGCCCTGATTTGAATGGGACGCTGATGACCTGAGATGTTAAAGAGCGTCCGTAAACATTGTCACATGTACGGCCGAGGATGCATTAAATTCTTCAAAATTGTTATGCGAACAGTTAGAGTTTTTCTTGATTGAATTAGAAAGTGCTAACTTACATAACTTCATTTGGTTTACCACTTCCGTTGACGCATTAGAGAATTTTACCGTGACGCAGCCGTCCGCTTAGCAACAAGTAGAATTTGTTGAACTTAATTCTTCCTACCTTTTCCTCATTGGATAATTCATACTTACGGCGTTAGTATATCAATAATTGGTGAACATTACAACATAATGTAAAGACCCCCATAGGCGATCGCGAAGCTGTAGCAGAGCCTGTTCCTGTGCTGCAACTGGCCGCTCTACACTCTCGACTCATCCATTAGCTTGTTCAGTTACTATATTATCGTCAGCATCAGAGGAGATCTTAATGTTTGCATTTTATTATTAATACACAACAACAACATTCTCTTCAATTATACCTGTGGGTGGTCATACCGCTAGGCTTCCCCAGCCACAACATAGTCATGACATTTGGTGGAGGCGCCGATATAAACGGAACCAAGAACAAAACATTCTCTAATTATATATGTATCATTGCTTGCATTATTTCAAGGAACTTTTACTTTTCATTAGTCTAATAGGCTGTGATTCCAAGGCTAATTATTATTATTATTATTATTATTATTATTATTATTATTCATATTTCTGAATTTAGGAATCGCTGCCTTCTAAATACATAATTCAAAAACTCTCCAGAAATAAAATAAGAAAGTATATCATACAATGCTTTTATTATCTAAAACGTTCTCGAAATTTACGTCACCGGATGTAGCATTCAAATTTTCCTAACTGTTGTGTTGATTATGGTTGGTTTAGAATGCCGTGAAAACGTGAACACGAATCAAATAGGCTGTGATTCCATGGATACTTGTTTCTTAATGGTTCTGACTTAAAAAATTACAAACTAACGACTGTATTGATTATGGTTCGTTTAAACAGTCATAAAATTGTGATCTTATAATCTTTTCATCATTAAATATAAATTTTACACTTCGTAAAAAAAAAAAAAAAAAAAACATTGTATTATGCAAGTCATATTTTTACAGACACACCTTGTTTCTTAACTTTCCAAAAAAAGGGTACTTTAGGAAGTTGGAACATAAATAACTATTCTTTACAGACAAACTATTAAACATTTTGAAGTACTATTCATTGATATCTATGCATCATTTTCATACTCTGAAATCAGCCAGTCCACGTTTTTTGGGATGTCACTTAGTGATCTCTTGTACGCTGCGATGAATGATAACTTTTTTTTTTTTCGCTGGACTTAGGGAACAAGCTAGTAATATTTCAATTTTTTACATCTTCAAAAATAAATTGAATGTGACAACCTTGTGGCTGCAGCGGAAGATGCGCCTTGCCGTGTTCTCCACTTGCCAATGAGTTTGAGAAGGAATGTTTTACATTTTCCGCATCTCCAACTTCTTTAAACTTTCATTGGTTGTTCCTCTCCAGAAAAGTATACCTTCTGTTTTCGCGATATTATAATGCCCTCTATCAACTTTCACAAGCATAAAACTTTACCAGTCCACCTTCGCGTCTTTTGCTGGTGCCTCCGTCACGGAGCACCAAAAGAGTTTTTTTCTGGGTAAGGGCTAAATGATGTTGACCCAATATTTAGAGCTCTTCTATATCATAGAATGTCAGCTGAGGTTGTTCTTCCACCATTTTCCTTACAGTATCAACATTTTCTAGGGTTACAGGTCACTAATTTTCGATAGACTGTCAAGTTTACCTAAAGTGAAAATTTTTAAAAAAATTGAAAAATCGCTCCAGTGACCGCAATACTATTTATTATTAAATTAAACTAAACAACTTTATTTAAAATAAATTGATAAATAATAGTTTGCGAAAATCAGGACAATCAGGACAATCGGGCCATTAGGAGTGGGAGTGAAAAACAAGTGGGAATTACAACGAAATTTAAAAACAGCCCTAGCGGCCGAAATTTTAAATTTATTTAAAGGAAACTCAGTATATGCCATTGAAATAAAATAAAAACGTTTACGAAAATTAGTGAAATCAGAATATTAGAGTAGGGTTACCTGAAACGCAAATGTAAAAAAACGCTCTAGCGTCATTAGGTAATATTTGCTTTTTCACAACAAAACTCAGCATGTATAAATTAAATCACATACTAAAAACAGTTCTGCAAATCATGAAATCAGATTAGGAGCGGGGGTTATCTGAAACCCAAAATTTAACAATTACTCAAACTGTCCAATATTTGCTTTTTCGTAATGAAAATATACCATTTAAATAAAACTAGAAAATAGTTCCTTAAAATAAGGGAATTTGTATCATTAGGAGTGAGGGTTTACCTGAAACCAAAATTTAAAAATCGCTCTAGTGGCACAATATTTGTGTCTTCACTACAAAATTCAGTATATATCATTTAAATAACATTAGAAAAAATAGTTTCTGAAAATTAGGGAAATTTAACCATTAGGAGCAGGGGTATATTTGAAACCCGATATTTAAAAAGCGTTCTTGCATAAACTTTTCTCTATAATGTTTTAAAAATAAAAGAACAAATAAATTCAGCATATAAATTATATTTATAACGATGTATATGTTTTATATTTAACAAAAACATAGTCGTGAAGATATCAAAAGTGTAATATTAATTTAATATGTGTTTGAGAATTATATTTGTATGTAAGAGCGCTCTGTAATAACCTTCAGAAAACGTTTACGTTACATGTTAATAACATTTAAATTAAATTTCAAAGCCTATGGAAATCTATGAAACTTTCGATTGTTTATTGTTGTGTACATTGTAATTATTTTTAAACAGTGACATGTTTTTGTTTTATTGAAACATATGAACATCATCTTCTTAAATACATAACGTAATTCGAAACTTTCTGTTATTTTTCTGTATTTAAGTGAATATAAAGATGATACCAAGTTCATAAACATGGTTACAGTTAAAAATACCCACACAGTATAGCTTTGTCTATCAGTGGTCATACATTTTATTTACTTAATAGTATATCATTAATATTTGTGTTTTAAACTCGATGATAATGACAATAATAATAATAATAATAATAATAATAATAATAATAATAATAATAATAATAATAATAATTTTAAAAATGTAGTTTCTCTTTTGTGATACTTACAGATTGCAAGAATTCTAATTTTGTTCCCCTAATACCACACAGTAATGCCATATTTTATTTCATTTCATTTCATTTCATTAATTAATAAGGTCATAATTTGGAGTATTTTTTTAAAGTTACTCTATTAGGTGAGGAACTCGCTTAGTTTACGCAGCTCCTACGTGAGGGACTTTTTTTATTTAGTACCTTTCTTCATTTTTCAAATGCATATATGCTGGACGACGTAATTTTAGATAGTCGCCACTTGGATGTGCTAGTGTTGCTCATTTAATATGGCCAGCATTGTTGTACATATATTGTGTAATATACACATGTATTTGTACTGTGGTATATGCCTATATGATTCATATATCTATGTTATAAACCGCTCTAACGCGTTGTGTGCCGCTAGTCGTGCAGTGGAATAGGCACACAAACTGTTAGAACACCTGATCTTACACATAAGGCAGACAGAACACTTCTACTAGGGTTCGGTGAGTAAACAGAACGTTTTTCTTTTCTTGCAGATTTCATTTTAAAAAAGGAGAAGGGTTGCTGCTAACAAGTAAAAGAATAATCAGGCAGGAAGTTTACTTGTGGATAAGTCCTCGAAAGAAATAAAGTCAAATGTGGTGGCTTCCTCTATCGGAAATATGATAGTGCACGTCCACGCCAGACGGTGTTTGCGTATCCCACCAGCCCGGTCGCAGCTGCAGTCACTGATTCACAATGCTGACAGAACCTCAAACAATTGAACAACGTGAAGCACATAATTCGATGACTAATTTATGTTACTACAAGCCGCATTAGCTTGTGTGCGCGATGTTCTACAAATTAATCCACTTCCTGCGTCAAAGTAAACATGAAAAGCCTGAAGTTTGCAAATTTATGTTCATTTTTATATAAATGCAAATCATTGGGAATGATCAAATGCAAGGTTTTTTGTTCCCGTTGTGTTTGCATTTATTGGACTCCAACTCCGCCCCAGTTTTTCTTATTCTTTCCTATTTCTTCCTAATTATGAGCTTAGTCCCCTGGGTGTTTCCCCTCAGTGTATTTGTGAATACATAAATGATTAAATTAGTCAAATGTAACTAAAGGTTTCTGTGGAATATTCACAAACATTTTAAAACGTTAAATATGAAACTCAATACTTGTAAAATTCACATATTTAGCGCATCTTCTGTAAATGCTTAACACAAGTTAGGTGCATGAACTTGTTAAAATAGAATAAACAACTATGAATGTGCCAGATTAGCTATTTCACTCTCTTAACGAATCGAGTGTAAAGCTTTTGTTAATCTTTATTCTTTTCTGTTACTCGTCCTTCAAGAGTCTACCATCCCTTTTAGGGTGTCCTTCGCAACTAATTTCTAATTGAAATTTAATTTAATATTTGAAAACGTCTTTTAATTGCATTTGAGTAAAGATTTTTACTTTTTGTCATGAAAGGCGCAGGCTGACGGACGAATGAAAATTAACGTATTATTTAAATGTGTCATCTAACCGGGGAACTACAGAAGAGTACAAATGTTATACAAAGGAGCAGTTTAAACATTAAATGCGTGAAATTTCCCAGTTTGCTTGCTTACTTCTACGTCAAGTTTCCATGAAGATGTGTACAACGCACCAGAGAACCGAACAGAAGAATAATGTATAGGGTGGTAACCCTGCCTCATCCCCCTGAGTAGTCATGGTAATGACCTACTTTTCTTCGAGCGGGGCCGTGAAAAGACTATCACGAGCAGCGCAGGGGACTTTGATGTAACTCCCCCTGCACACGATCATCTTGTGTTTATTGTTTACAGCGGTCTAACGTTTTCTTTTTGCAAATGCTGTCACACTTTGAAATTTCAGATACAGCTTTTTAACAATTTATACACCCAGAACGCATACATTCCTAAAATGTTGAGACACTATGGGCCTATTACAACTAAGAAAGCATTTAACAGTAACTTAAGCCGTTAGTCATCGAAGGTTTTGCAATGAGAATATCGTTTTGACATAAAGGAGCAAAGGAAGAAGAATAACGTATAAATAAAAAAATAAACAGATCTTCAAGCTTGGGTATTTTTCTTTCGAGATTCTCATCCCATAGAGAAAAATTCTGATCCACCAATTGATAGCATGTAATTCAATACATTCATCGGACACATACTTTTGTGATTTGTCTTATTTACGGATGCTGTTTTAACATCTCAGGTCATCGGCGTCCCATTCAATTCAGGGCGACAACTTTTGCTCAGAGGCCTCTTCTTTCAAGCTTGAGGTTCTTTTACGTGCCGTAAATTTACGACATGGAACCCATGGCTTTACTTCCCTTTCAAACCCTGGCAGGGATTGAACCCTCGATCTTCGATTTACAAGGCAAATAACCACTAAACCACCAGGACCGACTTAATGTTAGGAAGGTAGTTTTTAGAAATTAGATTTATAAACGCGATAGTGTTTCTCTCCATTTTATGGAATGCTAGCAAGCAGCTGGTTCTGTCCGGCGTTATTGAAGTCACCAATGATTCTCATAAAGGAACAGTTTACGATGATTGTGATATTTAAAATAAGAGGGAATTCCTATGTAAGGCCAGGTATTTCTGAACTCATGCGCAGTACCTTTCGGGAGGGCTGTTAATTCCGCTCTCTATTTAAATCTTTACTTGAACTAACCTAATTTTATTTACGTTGTTCTTTGTACTTTAAACTGATCTTTAGTACTCAAATAACTGGACAACTGATCGATTTTTCAATGCCTCAAACAGCAGCAAAAGGAGTAGTGGGTTTCACTTAATTGTCTGTGATCGTGCAACGGGGTGCCGCGAGACCATAACCTGGGTTGTTGTTCCCACGGAGAACCCCCTCTCGCTTGTTTACTGAAGATCTGCTACCATCTGGCCGTGCTCATCTCTCGAGCTTCCCAGGCTCTTCTGTACCTGACAGAACTCTTTCTTTGTGTTCACTTCCTAGCTGGCAACGTTTCTCGATTATAGCCCTTCCACTTGCTTCCTTCACCCCAACAACTTGTTCCGGACCGGAAGCAACAAGCGTTTTCAAGAATAGGAGGACTCGTGCAACAATTCGGTTGGATTTCCCAAACCTGCCTGCCTTGTCACATTCCGCTGCTATAAATTGTGTTATCGTGAAAATGAAATCTCAACTCATTCAGCACATCTGCGCTGCCTGCAAATGGATAAGTTAAGAACGAAGGAAAGTTCTATTTAAATAAGATAAACACTTTGCTCTTAACCTCAATGTCCAAAGTTAAAGAACAAAAATTTAATACAACGAGAAAACATCCATTAAATTCGATTTACTTCGAAGGTGTAATTTAAAAATATGAATTTCCTATTTTATTGATGCTAAAAACGTACAGAGTACCGAAAAGAAAGTTACATAAAACGCTGTAAAAAGAATTAACTGTAATCAAAGTATTTATACCATTAAAAAAACAGGTTTTCTAGGTTAGCACAGTTTATCATTTTGGGTGATTTTTTTTTTTTCAATTTGTAGTGCGTGCAAAATTGACAAGTAAGTTTTTTTTACTTGTTTTTGTACTATTAAAATATTGATTTGATGATAATTATCGATAAGCTAATAAATAGTACAACATTTTAACATATATTCTACATGTCACCCTTTTTTTCAAGGTCGTTGAGAATGCGAAACCTACAATTATTTATGTACCGCTGAAAACGTACGATATTTTACACAAAAATAATAGTTATGTTGGCCACTAACCCGAGCTTGAACTGTCTATAAATAGATTAATGGCTCATTTTGCATGAAGTGATAGCTTCGATATTTCGAAACGTTTTCTCGAGTACATTCTCACATAACTTTGAAGCTTCAACAATACATGTCTGCATTTCACCGTCGTCAAAGTGTGGACTCATGAGCTGGAGGTCTGGGGTTCGATTCCCAACAGGACTGTCCTCCTTGACTGAGGGTTTTTCCAGGTTTTCCTCAGTCCACATAAATGGCAAATGCCCTTAGACCTGGAACGCTTCCTTCCTTAAAATAATCTTTCCCAATTTATCATCTCATGTATTAGCAGTGGCCATCGCCTGTGGTGCCTCGGTAGTAAAAACGGGCGTTAAACACCATTAAAAAAAAGCCTTCATTTCTCTATCTCTCCTCTAGTTCTGTAAAGTCATTTTTTGATTTTCCTACCCCACTGATTCTGTCTGCCTCTTTCCACCCCATTCCCCGTAAGAAGCCGGATGAGCTTCATAATAACAAATTAATGTAATACTATAAGCTGAACATTGGGGCTAGTACCTATTTCCTGCGAGTATTCTAACTGGTTCCGGAAACACTCTCTGGACATATAAAGTCGTTTATTTTTTCCCCTAAGTTTTGTGTTGCAGAGCCTAGAGGCACATAACCGACAGAACAGTTATTTGTGTTACAAGTTCCTGAAGTGTCATTTATTGAACGAGTGTGCAGTTAAGAAGGCTTCCCAAAACACGAAAATAGAACACAGCAAAATTGATATTAAATAAATATTTCAAGATGGGATCGCGATTTCATGGCCGTCTAAACAAGACAGCCGTGATATTTAAACTGAGAACCAGAAGAAATGAGTATTTATGCAATCATGTCTATTTTATTCATGATTTCGTTTTCATTCCGTCTAAACCAATCATAGTCAACAAAGGAGTTATGAAAAGTTGAATGCTACTTCCCATGGCGGCAATTTCGAGAAATGTAAACTATCTAGGTACATTATGTCGGTCCTGGTGGTGTAGTGGTTACCATACTTGCTTCCTACACCCAAGATCGCGGGTTCGAACCCGACCAGGACCGATGGATTTTTTTCGGGCGTAAAAATCCTAAGTATGGCTTCCTTCGGAAGGAAAGTAAAGCCGTGGGTCCCATGTCGTACATTTACGGCACGAAAAAGAACCTCAAGCCTGAAAGAGAGGCCTCTGAGCAAAATTTGTCGGCCTTTTCACGCCCTGAATAGAATTGGACGCTGATGACCTCAGATGTTAAAGAGCGTCCTAAATAAAGCAAATCAATCAATCAAGTTGTAACTCTTAGGTTCACCGCCAGGGTTTAGTGTTCCATTTAAACGAAGGTAACTGAGGAGTTTTCTTTTTCAAAACTCGATAAGTGCAAAGACGTTAGACGAATTTAATATTTTCCCCGGTATTAGAACTTACTATTTTAAACAAAACGCCTAGTAAGTGACATATATTGACACAAAATTTGCGCTATGAAGGATTAAGGGATGATTTATTCAGTTTTTTTTCAAAAGTAAATAAATGCATATATACATAAGAGGGAAAAGTAGTTCTAATTATGTGTTACAGTTTTGTTTACTTTTAAATATATATGTAGTTGATTATTTATTATTACAATAATTCCTGTGCATAAATATGTTGTATATTTTATTATTGACCTGCATCATTATTTACTACACACTAAAACATTTGTTTTTTAAATTAATTTTGATAGTTTTATTGAGAAAAACATAACAACAAAAATCCACTAAAAAGATAATATGTTACATCCTTAATAATGCACACAGTACAATAATCTAATCTACTAAAATTCTTCTATCATTCATACAACACTGAACATTGCTAGCCTCATTGTCTCCTAGAACATCTTTGTAAATTCCATTGCATCTTTCGGTACTTCAAAATATTTTAATAGTTCAGAAATGTCCTTCTTTTCTTACTTTCTGAGCAATATTCTTTAGGATTTTAATTTCTCAGTCTTCATTCAGTACTTGCAGAGTGCCGTGATTTTTTAAGTTGTCATGATAGCAGACAAAATGCACCCCCCCCCCCCGTTTACTATTTCAGTTCTACCAAAGACTCGGCCTGAAGTCACGTAGCTATGAAGAAATAAAGAATATTTTTGAATCTTTAACTCTTTTCCAAGAATGCTATAAGTAAGTCAGAAAAAAGCCAACACGTCCTCTTGAAGACTCTGTTTTCAACTAGGTATAGAATTTCTTCATGTTAAATACTCTGTATAACCATAGAAAACTTCGCTCACACAGGTTTGGAGCTGGCTGGTTTTGTTGCAGATCGAAGGTAATCTAAACGATACCTCGATTTTCTTCTTTATTATTCTATAAGTTCATGTACTCTGCGACTTTCTTAGTTCATTTTTCTTCTCCAAACATTTCTCTGATTTTATTTTCATGAGACCAACTTACAAGTGGGGCGTCCGAAATTATAGATTAAAATATTTATAGAATATATATTTTTATTTTGATAAAGATCACAGTTTGAAGAATTGCACCCTTATTGTCTTTAGATCTTCTGCCACCCGAGCATTCTCTCACTCGCGATCACTAATATCACCACCCATCTGATTTAACTTTAATATTTCTTCTTACAAACACGACTGCCCTTTGATAACTTCTCTAACAGTAACCCGTTGACGACATTGAAGTCTGGTTGCAGGATTATAAGCAACCAATCAAAGAGGAAACATTGTTACAATAATGAGTAACAGCATAAGCTGCGTGACTGCAGTTATTGCCAACTGCTCGGTATGAAACGAAAGTAAAGAATTTATTGCATTTGTCTACTTTCGCTTTAACTCTCAGATTGTAAATATCGGGTTTTTGCTGAATTCACCTGCTTCTACACACGACATTTGTACAATTTTGCTGAAATTCGATTTACAGAACAACGTTGAAGGTCAAAATTGTGTAGTTAGGATGTGTAAATCAATTTCGAAAATGTTTGCATTTATCGAGTTGTAAAAATCGCTCCTTAATGTTGATGCATATAGAAATGCTAGCGGAGAACATTTTGAGCATTTCATACAAGAAAGAGTTTCATGTGGAACGTTCTGTTCCTCTGTTTTTCCCATAATTAATGTAGAAAACGAGTGCTAACATGGAAATAAAGCGATTCCATGTCCATACAACGTATTTTCTTCATCTACGTGTGGGAAATGTGCCACATGATATTGTTACACCGGTATTTAGAAATATCTTCATCTCTAGAAGCCATCCACGTTTTGTATCGAAATGACCGTTATAAATTTGCTACTAATTGGTAAAACTATGTGTATAAATGTAAATGATGGTTATTCTGATTAATAAAATTAATATTTAATGTATTGGTGCTTTATTGAAGTTTAAATAATAAAATCACCATTAATTTCCTAACAATTTAATATTAACAAGGCATTTAGAGAACAAAGAACGTTGAACACAGGTACATTGCAGTTTTTAAACAGTAATAATTATATAAACTTATTAATTGGCTAAAGAACAGAATGCCCCTCTATGTGCAATTCTCCTCTCCGTTCATCTTTGTCACTGTATTCATTCTCCTTTGTGTGATTCCCCTGTCTTTTTTCTAGTTCTTTCCATTCATTTTATCCTATGCCTCCTTCCTGCAGATAAATTTTCATCCTGTACGCACAATTTATTAATTACCGTCGAATTCTATTAATTAAACACATGTTCATTACACAATGAAAGTTGGTACTGGTCCGACCAGATCATGCGCAAAGCAAATCTGCAATGCATAAAGGATACGTTTTGTACAAATGCTGGTAAAACATGAACGGAATATTTCAGCTTTCTCCATCTCTTTCCCTGTGCAGGTTTAGTCACCGTGGACGATAATGACGGTGCAGGGGGGACCATTATGCTCGTCATACTCAATTCTGCAGGACAAGATGAGGCATTCACTCTCTTCAGCTGCTCCTCCTCACGAAAGAAGTGGAAGGGAAATGCCACTGATGTGAAAAGACTGCACATCGCCTTTTCAATTTGAAGAGGCATCGGTAATTCAGGCTGTGTATTCTGGAAAACTGCCAACTGAGTCATCAATAATGCTTTTAGAAATGCTGAGGCAAATTACCAAAGAACAAAATAAGTTTGTTGAAATTTAAGACTTTGTTGTTTACAGAGCTAAACCTTCTTGACTTGTGACATCGTTTTCTGAATGCGAAAATATTTTACATTCTCCAGTTCGGAAGGCAGATTAAAATGTAGGAAAAAACAGCAATGAAATGTGGCATATCAGTCGGTGTACCTTATTATAAAGCTCAGCTTTCAAGAAACCGACGGGAAAACCTGGAAAAAACCCTAGTCAGGGAGGACGGTTCTGGCGGGATTCGAACCCCAGACCTCCCGCTCACAAGTCCCCACCTTAACGACCTCGGCCACCCGTGGCAGTATAAATTACTTACTGATTGACACTTGGGCCGTGTTTATGCCGACGGCTCAGCTATCGAGAAGCTCGTCCAATTAGGTAACAAAAACACATTTTCGCAGAGGCATGACATCGTCGACATTGCAATATTTACGGGGTTAGAAAGTTTAAAACTACCCAGTAGCAACGCGTTTTCAAGGGCGTGCACTGATCTAATTTTTCGTATTTTATTAAGTGTAGGGGTTGTGCTTTGTATCATTCAACAAACAAAAAGATTCTGTAGAAATATTTTGATCAAAAGTGCACGTCGTTTTCACACACACCACTACTTCGCTTAGTCAAGCTTATACTCTCTGTCGCTAGATGACACCACGTAGGTTCAGCTATAGTTAAAGCAAATTTTCCACCATTACAATAATTTTGAAACTATAACCACGGAAAATATTTAAGATAAAATGTGCACTATGTAAGGGCATGTGAGTTTTTGTCTTCATGTAAAAATATATACTACAATAAGGATAAATATGTTTAAAATCATAGAGGCGCAGGAAGAAGAAGATGGTGATCTTGGAGTGCAGCCGCTCAAGACGGGATGTGGCAACAGCCGCGTAGTGGCACCGCCACTTGGCAGTAGAAACGTCAATCACAAAGTAATTTATCCTCTAGTATAGTTAGCGTCTATAGTGCATGTCATATAACACAACAGCCTTGCTAGATATCTCGTGAACCGCGAGAATTTTACTCCTTCAAAGAGGTTATTATTTATTTATTTTACCAAGGATACTGTATAACTTTTCAACATGGACCCCCAGAAGTTTGCAAACCTCTCCCAGGGGATCATCAAGCAATTCAATACAGGTTATTGAATATACACGTAGAAAAAATGAATTGGAGTAAACGAAGATAATAATGCATGGAAATGCAGTAATTTATGATTGATTGAAGGCGACTGTTTGTTCCTAATACAGAACATTCATACCTGCCTTCAGAAATGTGGGTACTGCTCACCTATGTCCCAGACTTTTACGAACTATCAAAGAAGTTCATAAAAATATTGGCGCCTTTCAATAATAACTTATTTGGGTGAAAAAAAAAAGTAACAGGAACCGTTGGAAAACGTACAATTAGTGCTGAAGATATCAAGTCGATGTCTCATGGGCTCGTCAGTGAAATCTTTCAATTCATGAACTAAAATAAACTATGACATTGTGTTAGTTTAATTTAAGTTTATAGTTATTACACTACATTAAAAATTAAATATTGAAACTAGGTGTATTTGTTTGTTTATATCTTTAAGTTTTGTAAACCAGTGATAAAGGACTTTAAAAAATGCTTTTGGATTTCTGGAAATTCTTTCTGTTTAAAATAAACGCAATATCTGAGTGAAATGATTGACCACCTCTAATCTTGAGGGCAAATTTAAAATGCATGCCAACAATTAGATTTCTTGCTGTCCTCTTGCCCCTGTTCAAAGCAGAAAAGAACTGTTCTCAAAAATATGTGAATAAAACATAGATAGAATTCTAGCAGCATGTCTATGAAGGAAAAAGAAACAGCTGAGGAAATTTCTTATACAATTCCTATAGAATCTTCCCGCTGTAAGATTTCGTAGCGGACATTAAAGCAGTTCGTGCCTAAAAATAAATTTAAAAAAATAAAAGAGTGAGATAGAAAAAATTATGATAAGATGCATAAAAAGCTAATAATAATTAAGGGCAATAATATCTTAATAGTAATCGGCCTAACATATAATAATAATAATCATCATCATCATTTATAGCCTGGCCATAGATCGCGGACACACCTAGTTCGCTTGCACTGCAGTGAATTCGGTTTTATTCCAGTAGCGCACTAGCGGTGAATGGCTACGTTTATCAGCTGTGTTATACTGTGTCAGTTGCTGCCTTCTGTTCGAGCTGTAAAGATTAGAGTTTATTCATTATGCATCTCAAAAGTGAAAGTTTATTCAAGACATCTGTTTTATGTGTGAATTACATTAGACTATTCTTATTAGTTCAGAAATGCCTACCGAAAAATTCACGCTTGAACAAAGAATGCACGATACGCAAGTAATAACCGAATTATGTAGACAGGTGTGTAGATAATTTCAGCAGAAATTTCCTGGTATTCCAGTTCCAGAGAAACTGTTAGATGTCTGGTCAATAAGTTTAGGACAATGGGATTGCTAAACGCTAAGCCTAAGAAGAAATTTTCTAAAGGAGGAAAAAATTGACGAAACTGGTGCATCATTCGAACGCTCTCCAAGGATGTCTCTAGGAAGTGTTGCACAGCAAGTGGGTGTTTCAAAAACCGCTCTCTGTTCATAGAGCTGCTAAACTTTTAAAACTGAAACCCTACAGAGTGACTGTAGTTCATGAATTACCACCTGGTGACGACCAAAAACGAGTAAATTTCTGTAACTGGATTTTATAAAATATCGTTAACGGTACTGTTGATCTCATTTGATAATTATCTCAGATGAGACATTTCATTTAAATAGGAACAATCTCCGCACCATAGACGGACTTAAGAACAGAAATTATGAACATTACACAAGAAGAACTTGTGTATGTATATGGAAATTTCATCTCATGATGTCAGGAATGTCCGAATGCAGATGGACAACACTCATAACAAGTTTAGTAATCAGTGCATGTTACTATCACCCATGAGTAAGTAATGCGGAAAACCCCCAGTGTAACAGACAGTGCAATCCTCGGCCTGACAATATAAGGAACGCTCTGTACCTCTGCAAGTAAATTGTCTTTCACTTTTTCGACCTCTGCTGCATAGTCAAAATCCTCATAATGAATAGAATAATTTGAGAAATTTGGATCATTATTTTGATGTTTAACCGGAGGGGCTTGAATATTGATTGAATTTTCTCACATATGTTGGTGCTCTGTATCGCATTAAACATATTGACTTTCATAATATTCTTCAGGTTTTCACGGACGGTGTTGTTATTATTTTCAATAATAATTTTTTTTCTTCATGGACTAAAATAAACAATTGGGAATGATGACCTCCGCTGCGTTTTGCGATGACTCCCAGAATGTCAGGAGTGCTAGAATCGCCACACCACCACCCTCTTCCTCTACTTCTCTCACACAGCACGCCAGATGGAATTGGTCAACATGTGTTAGGGGCTCACTATAGAGAGAAGTTCGCTGTCCAGGAAAGCTTGAGAACCGCCACACTACAGGATAAAGATTGATTTGTTTTTATTAATATGACAGCACTGATTCAAGATAACCAAACAAGCAGCCTTTGTATTGTATTTGCAGCATGCTGAAATGACATCACAAATATACGATAGAAGTATTTATTGCAATTTATCATACAGGGAGTAATGTACCTATCGTTATAAATAATTTAATTATGATCACAGTGTTACTAAATAACTTCATAATCATCTTTTTAGTGTGTTGTCGTTAATTCGTTCCGTTCACAACATCCCGAGTTCAGAAGGATTCAGCGAGTATTCAGAATGAAGCAGGACCTGCAAGCGAGAAACGGCAGCCGAGATTACGAGCTACAAGCATGGCAGACTACACACTTTGCATGTTCACCAAAAGGGAAACAAGGGGAGAGCTTTACGACAGAAGTACCAAGTAAATGTATGGAGTAAAGGCTAAGTAAAATACGGCTGCGGAAGAACGGCATATTTATTTCCATATGCGTGGTTTGCTATTTTGTTTTGTTTATATATTTCAAGTCTTCTGTCACACAACACCTGCATAACATTATCAACCAGTATAATTCCAAGTTACACGATTTCATTTAAATCCCTCGATTTTATTCGCGAATGTAATGAATGCCTCCTTAAAAATAAAATAAAAAAAATACAAACATAAAAAAAAAAAAAAAAAACCAATAGACAAGTAAATATCCAAGTAATATCACGAAAGGACTGAGATTACCGATAAATTCTGAACGTAGTGAGTTTATCTGGAAAGCTCAGATCCTCAAGTGATGTTTATTACGACTATTTCAGAATAAAATAAGAATTTAAACAATTGTATATCTGACTTAACTTTTTCAAGCAATCTTGCGACAGAAGAATTCCGATTGACAGTAATGCCAATAGAGAAGAGCAAAATACAGGTTTAAGGCTATTTCATGAATGGAATAAAAATATAAGTGATATATATTTTTAATTCGCGCACAGAATAGTAACGCTTGCTATACTTATGAATATCTATTCTATTCAGAAACCGTGACACTGAAATGGACAGTGATGAAAGTGCAATAATTGCAAACTTATTAAGTGCTATGTTGAAGTAAGTGGTTAGTTGATTGCAGCATACATAGGAAAGAATGCAAGATATATTGAAAGAATTAGAAAAGACTAAACAGATCGCAGATAGGTCACAATCCACTTCCGGCTGGCTTTAAGTCGGTGAAGACAAACTTTAAACTAACCAATCATATCTTTAAAATGTTCAAATTCAGATTTTATTTAGACTTTTTTTTAAATATTGTTTAATGTCCGTTTTTACTACTGAGGCACCACAGGCGATGGCCACTGATGATACATGAAATAAAATGATATATTGGGAAAGGGTTTTTTTTAAGGAAGAAAACTTTCCAGGCCTAAGTTTAGGGTACCTCCCCAGCATTTGCCAGTTATGAAGACTAAGGAAACCTGGAAAAAAACCTCAGTCAGGTAGGACGGTTCTAGTGGGATTCGAATCGCCGACTTCCCGCTCATGAGTCCGCGCCTTAACGACCTCGGCTACCCGTGGCGGTCGCATCATTTATACATGATACTTTTGGAAGTTATTATGTAGATAAGCACAACATATTAGCATTAATTATGTTGTACTTAATACTCGTGTATTGACATAACCTTAGCCAACTTCTTAATATTAATTTTATTTTTCCGTTTTCAAACCCATTACCAGAACAATGTATTTAGATGATTTCGATAAGAGAGATATCAGAGACACCATCGAAGAATTCTGTCTAGTCTGGTGGGTTGTTCCCATTGTAAAAAACTATAGGTTGTACTTATGAAGTTACAATGAAAATATAGCCATTGTGGAACAGGACACAGAGCAAAAGGCTGTTCCTTGTAGAGAGCGCGAACATTTTACTTTCGGAGGTAAATTACGTACAAAAATCGCGACATGGATTTACGTTAATTTAACAATAAACACGTGCTGGCAGAGGCCAGAGATGTGTACGGCGTGACGGGATAGCAAAGGGGCTTCCAAAAGACCAAAACACTAAATATTAAGATTAAGAAGCGGATTTCTTCAGTATGCACAGCTAGTGTTTGCATGGGAGTTTACCATGGTCTGAAAACTTTGAAAAATGGGGAAAGAGAAAAATTGTCACCAAATTTACCTTAAGGAGCAGGTCTAGTTATGAACAATGCTTCTTAACATAACAAGCAACTAGACAAACCTTCTCTTTTTCTTTACCCGTCCCTAGCAGGAAGAAATATCTTTAGTGACACCGGAGGATTGGCAGGGCTGCCGAGGGTATGTACTGGAAAAGGGTGGGCGAATGTCAGTAGATTTCTTACTTGCCTGCCCATTGATTGCAAGAAATTCTAGCGATAAAAATCATTTAATTAGCTGTTCTAATCACATGTGATAGTGCGGCTTTTTAACTGTTACTGCCACAGCGCTGCCTACAAATTACAAAAAGTAGGAGTTGCGTAAATTGAGCGAATTCCTCACCTTGTACAGTAACTTTAACTTTAAAAACATGTTACTGTTCAGAATCAATTACACTGTACTAAGCAAAAATAAGAATCAACAATAACAATCGAAAGTCACATTGCTTTCCATAGACTTTAAAATTAATTTAAATGTTATTATAGTAAAAACATGTAACGTAAATGTTTTCTGAAGGTTATTACAGAGCTCTCTTACATACAAATATAATTCTCAAACACATATTAGATTAATATTTCACATTTACTATCTTCACGACGATACTTTTGTTAAATATAAAACATATATATAATTATAAATATAGTTTATATGCTGAATTAATTTATCCTTTTATTTTAAAACAACATAGCCAATATTAAATGAAGAGTGCTTTTAAATTTCGGTTTTTAAATATACTCCTAATGGTCCAGTTTCCCCAATTTTTGGAAACTAATTTTTCTTGTTTCATTTAAATCGTATATACGGAGTTTCGTTGCGAAAGTGGTGCAGCTACAGTAATTTTTAAATTTGGGGTTTCAGGTAAACCCCACCTCCTTATCGTTCAATTTCTCTGATTTTCAGAAACTATTTTTCTTATTTTATTTCAATAAGCATATATCGAATTTCATTTAAAATATTTAAAATTACGGCTGCTTTAAATTTCCCCGTTCGTTTTTCGGGTATACCTCCAAAACTAATGATTCGAGTGCCCTAATTTTCTAAAAATATTTTTCATCAATTTATTTTAAATTAATGTAATTTCGTTGAGAAAAAACAAAAATTGTGGCCGTTAGAGCAATTTTAAAAATGTTCTTTAAATTTTCGCTTTAGGTTAACCCCCACTCCAAATTGTACAATTTTGCTGGTTAACGAACTCTACGAATTATTTGTAAATTGATAGCTATATGCAGAGTTCCTTGAGAAAAAAACATATATTGGGCCCGCTATAGCGTTAACGAGCACAAATATACAGGTTTCAAGGGTACAACTGCTTCCTTCGGAATTCGCTCATAAACGTTAAATTCTATACCAGATGCAAATGTGCAAAGAAAAGTTATTGATAAATAAATAGTTGTAAAGATCTGGTTTTCATATTTTGTTTCATTGAACCATTAGCTACGGTTTATATGTGCGAGAATATTGTCAACTTTACTGTCAATATAGTGCAAACATTATTATATTGATAGAGCGGAAGAGAAAACCTATTGGCCTTAGCTATACCAGAATAAATAAATGTTGTGTTTAAGTATTTCAGTCTAGAGGGTTATTTCCATTTCATTGCTGTCGAATATTTAAGCCATGTTGTGCTTCTGTTACGTTTTGAACCGCCCTCCCCCGTTTTATTAACTTCGAAAATGTGATGAGTTGTTTACTTGCTGTAGATTAGAACCATTTTTATTTTTCTAATGTCTATCATTTCAAAATAAACAATTATATGTATTTTAATATTAGTGTTGCGAGGGTAGGTTAAGTTTCCGGCCTCGCCGATAAGGGTTGCCGTCTTCACAAACTCCTTACCAGGTGCTATATCTTATCTTTTAAGTAAATAATTGCAGATGCAACTTCCGCTCCGCTGTGTTCAGTTGTTCAGGTATGGTTGCATAAAGAAGGATATATGTAGAAGATTGTAACATGTTCAAAACAGAGTTGCGAGCTGTTATTAAGTTCTTCACAAAAGAGGAACTTATTCCGAATGAAATTAAACAGCGATTGGACGGCAAGAATCCCCCTCATATTCTACCGTAAAAGAATGGGCCAAACTTTTTCGAATGGATCGAGAAAGCATTGAAAACTAAAAGCGTGCAGGTGGGCGCCTGAAGGTGCTCACTCCTTAAAACATCGCTCGCTCTTATGTAAGGAGAAATTATGGAAGACCAGCGACTCAAAGTTACAGAAATAGTAGCAAGGTTGGGCCTTTCTAAAACAACAGTCTTTCCTTCGAATTATTCATGAACATCTAATCATGAATAAGGTTAGTGCAAGATGGGTACCTAGACTTCTTTCCTCAGTCCAAAAGCAGCTACGAATCATCTGTTGTCAGGCATTTTTGGAGTTCTGCCGTGGCAACGAGAGAGAGAGAGAGAGGTTCTGTAAATCATTGTTACAGGAGATGAAACCATGGTCCTCTACTATGATCCCTTGTCCAAAAGCGAATCAATGTAGTGGCGTAAACCCGGCGAAGCACCACCTCTAAAGATCAAGGTCACTTAGTCAATCAAGAAGATCATGGTCACTATCTTTTGGGATTATGAAGGAATATTCTTCATTGACTTCACAGAAAATGGAGAGCACTATACTGGCCTACTGCACACACCACGTCCTTCCATAAAAGAGAAAAGGCGAGAAAAGCCGAGTGGTGGTGTGAGCCTTCTTCACGTCAACGCGCCAGTGCACACAGATTTGTTGCAAAGGAAGCTGTGAAGAATGGCTTCAAAAAGATCGAACATTCACCCTACAGCCCAGATCTAACTCCCAGTGACTATTTTCTCTTCTCAAAACTCAAGAAGAAAATTTAAGTGTGACGAAGTGATGGATACTTTTTATGCCCATTTTGCAGACAAGACTTCTTTTGGGGGGGATGAATATTAATGCAATGATGTAAGAAGTGAATTGCAATAAAGGGTAACCATATTTAAAAATGAAACATAGTTTTTGCCTTTATCATAACTAGAACATGGTTAGGCTGGAAACTTATGGAACTACCCTCGTACATCCATCTCCGATAACCAAAGATAAGCCCTAAAATGCAGTTTTATAGACCAGGACAGTTCGAAGAAAGTACACTGATATCCTGTTTGATGACGAGGGTATGCAAATATTTAAAAAGAGTTTTATTCCTCAAAAACCCGTAACAAATTGCATTATTCTAGATTGAGACTCTCAACTTGAAAAAAAAAAGTCAACTTTAACTATTTAAGTAGCTCACTACAGCCCGTCAAGTACAAAGTTACAATTTCACTTTAGTCGTTTTTGTCCTATATTTTAACATGAAAACTTTGTAGAAAGCAAAGGACAAAATTTGATGCGCTTGAAGAGTATCAAAGCGCTGTTTACAGCAAATTCTGACGCTATGCGTTAATTTACCTTTCCACTATTGCTTTCATATTCTCTCTGACACTTGTCACTTAGCATACAGCTGCCAAAAAACATACAGGAAAGCTCCACGGAATTGATACAGCACCTAAAAATGACCACAAAAAACAAATCGCTTAGTTTCCGAGTTAGTCAATGTTTGAGATAAACAAGTCACGTTTTCTTCCCTTTTCAGCCTGATGCTGATTTGTTTTGTAACCAAATTGTCATAGCACAGAAAAAAGTAACTGTTGCATTTCACTATGACTTTTATTAATATTTGTGTTGTTTTGAATGTAGCCACGAGAAAACTGCGCATCTTGTACAAAGGAAGGGGCTAAATAAGCTGTTTTCTTACCGATCGCTTGAGGTTTGTATTTTAGGATTTGATATGAAGCAAAGTATACAACTTTTTGCAGGATTAACATATTTAGTTCGTTTTCAACTCCTTTATTAAGTCTTTCTTTAAAAATTAGGTGGGAAAGTAAATTATCTTCAATCTCCTTGAGCAGAAAAATAAAGAATCTTCACTGCTCTTGAGCAGTACCATAAATTCCTATAATCTCATTTTGTAGAGTAGAACAATTATATATTTATTAATTTGCAGCTCTATAGTTTCCAAGTTAATGCAGCATGTCAATTAAACGTGATCACCACAGAAATTATACAAAAATACAATCAACAACTTGAATAAAGAAGAAAATTGCATGCGACTTTTTTGTACTATTTATGTAATGTCGCTTTGACCGCATTGGTATTATCGCGACATCTGTAAATTATGAATTTGAATACTGTAGTCTGCAGAGACGAACAAAATGAAATAATCAGTTTACAGACTAAACAATTACGCAAGTAAATTTGGAACCCACTAGCGCTGTAACGAATTTATAATTCGCTTCTAGAGAACTTTTGAGTCACCCTGCGTTTCGGAATTCTATCAATAGTATAAGCCCTAGTCCTGATAATTTCCTTACTTTGCTATTTCAAAAGATTAAAAGTGTAAATTTTTCCATACATCTAGTTTGGCCTAATTTTTCGTGATGTGGAAAAATTTTTTGTTTCGGGTGTGTAACTTAACTTTTTGACTCACACTATCACAGGTGGCCGAGGTCGTTAAGTCACGGACTCGTGAGCGGGAGGTCTGAGGTTCGAACCCCACCAGGACCCTCCTCCCTGACTGGGGTTTTTCCAGGTTTTCCTCAGTCTTCATAAATGGCAAATGCCGGGAGACACCCCAAACTTAGGCCTGGAACGTTTCCTTCCTTAAAAATAAATCCTTTCCCAGTATATAATTTCATCTCATGTATCACCAGTGTCCATCGTCTGTTGTGCCGCTGTAGTAAAAACCGGCGTTAAACACTATTCATTTTTCGGCTCACGAAATTAAAGTGAACTATTCATATACATCATTGGTATATCACAAAGCGAAGGATTTCCAATATTACAGCATTCAGAATGTGTGATGGACTCCTGTTGAACAAAAGTCGCTATTGGAGCAACTATTCAATATAGAAATGCTCCTTGGAAGATTTTAATGCTCTTGAAGATATTTAAAAGTGCCCAAAACAAAAACAATGGTGAGATCTATTCAAGGATACAAGGACCAGCAGTAGCCGCCAGAGGCTTTAAGACGACGTTCGTTCTTCTGACATCAACAGCAGCAGGGTGTTGTTCATCGACTGTTCTGCAAAATCGCGTATTTCTGATGTAGTGATGTAATAAATCATGTTTTATTAAAATATGAACGTGCAAACTGTTTAAACCATATAGCATTAATTTTGATCAAATATAAAAGCGCTTCCTGTTACTGTCCTATAAAGTAAATTCTTTCCCAGAATTTCCTGAAATATACACTATACCATTTTTCCTAAAAGCTTCTGCAATACAGGAAGATGGTTAATTCTAATGCAGAAATTACATATCTAACATTCTGTACTATCCATATTTCAAACTGCCACAAAATCATTTTCCCAGTATGTATGCTTATGGGGAAATAAACATCCCCCCCTTGATTCTGGAAATCACACCACATCAAAGATGTCACTCTTAGAAATGCACCCTCTTCTATGTAGGCATACGTAAAAGTATTGTATTAACTGATATTATTTATTGTGACATCAAAAACTGTACATCGATATTCTTTAGCATCAATCTTTGAAAACATCGAAGATGTACACTAATTCGTCATAAATGCTTTGAGATTCATTAACTTTATCATTTTTTGAAATTTTGTTTTATTAAGGAAATGCATGAAATTGGATGTTAATAATATACATTTTGTGTCAGTCTTTGTCACATTAGAAATATGGACTGCGTGCAGAAAGAACTTGTCAAGTTTATTTATATTTTGCCTTTTAGTTCTTATTTTAGCTACATTGTTTCAAGGATTACTTTATTTTTAATTTTGTAATACATGTGTAAAATAAATAAATGCAAACATAACAAAATATCAGAAATATTTTGGCCTCAAATGTGTGTAAATGTTTAGATTAGGATTATCACACGAGGTTCTCATAATCTTTGACGATGAATGAAAGGAAATGGCAAAGTCACATTATAAAATATTGGTGCACAAATGGCCATGTAAATCATCCTCGTCAATGTTTAAAGACGGTCTAACTTGACCGCATTTAGTGCGGTTTTTCGGTGCATCGGCAATGATCAAAATTAAACGAGATGCTGAACCGATCGGCTCCGTTGAAAGTGGTCAAGTTACACAAAATGGCTGCCCGTTTCGATTTTCTTGGAAGTATCGAGGACGAGAAAATATACCTGGATTACTTAAATCGGGACCAACGTCAAAACCAAATCATTGTGGAAAGAGGTGACCTGTTTTGAAGAGTATGGGGACAGGGAATTTGAAGAAAGATTCCGGCCGGCTATCTACTGGCGCCCAGTAAATGAAATGACTGAGAGGTTAGTGTTTTACTAACCCCAATTACTCTGTTTCATCCATGAATAGAATTTTACACTTCATGACTGACGCTTGTTTTAACAAAGAGCATTTATTTATTTGGTAATTAGAACTCTCATGGTGTCATGTTAAAATGCATGGCCAAATAATTCCATGCCTCTATCTTTTCCTTTAAAGAACATAAATCAGTCTTTTTATTTTCCAGTTTATTGGAATATGAGATAGCTAGTTCCAACAATGTCTATCTCATGCTAAGAAAATATTTGGAGACCATCATTTGTTTTCCATTTTTGTTTACCTACTGCATATGATAACCAAACACTAAACAAAAACAACGCGATGTAGAGATTGTAGTTACACTGCACCCTCTTTGGTTATAGGGTTAAATGCTTTCCTTGAAGTATTTATTGTAGAATCGTGATCGTTCAGCAACCTAGCGCCCGATCAGCTGATGACGGTTCGTTGAACGAGAATTACCTATGGTGCACCGCAACTACAGCTTCACCGCGGTCAAAGTTTGATCAAGTTTCAATAACCCTATGATCGAGAATGGTGCACATGGCCATAAGAGACAATATCATAGACAAGCAGCAGTACTTGTAATTGCAGTTCCTTCCAGAATGAAGTTGTCTCAGTTCCAAAGGATTCTGTTTAAATATTTTAATAGGATCTACAGGTAAGCTGAAAGTGTGAACCTTTATTTCTCAAATCACAAATAAATAATTCTTCTACTAATGAAATTCTTCACAGATCTAATGTATACAATTCTTTGGGAATTAGTTGAGAGAACAATCTATGCAGCTATAGTTCCCATTAATGCGTTCAGTAGTAGGGCTGAATGCCCTACAGCAATAATTTTATGACCAGAAACCACTATAGCACAAAGACTTGCAAAATTTTCTGTATGTTTTGCCCAAGACCTAATATAAGTTCAGGATTTAATTTAAATTAAAACTACTAACTCATTACACCAAATTGTAGTATATTGTTGAAAAGGAATACTGAAATCTCATTTAAGAGGTTAATTTTATATCTTTCAAAGATACGACTAGAACTTCCAGGGCCCTATTCCATAAAAGTATGGTCTTGTAACTTTCTGTTCCATGAAAGAAGTAAAGTATTAGTTAAAAGTTACAAGAGCAAGATGGGGGAGCAGCTGTTTGCCAAATGTTGACATACCTGAATTAGGTTATGTTTAGTCCTGAGGGATTTTTAATGTACAGAGCTGTTTATTGTCATTCCTACTACATGGGCATTTGTTTTTCTCAGATATAATTATAATTTAAATACTTTATCACGAATTTATTGATATTCAAGCGTAATAATGCACTTTTAGTCCCTTACAGCTACATATAGAAGCATCAGTATCAATCTTCAAGAGATGGCAGCAAAATCAAGCTTCCAGATTGCTCTCGGTCATTAATTTTGTTAGTCCATTTAATAATTTATACTGTTGACAACCACATACTCATTATAAGCAATAAACTGCAAAAATTGTGACAAAAGAAATTACATTATAAGGGAATGAAGACAAATTATTTTAATGACAAGAACCTTAAAACTACATTAACTAAGATGCTGGTCTGAATTATGCATTTGAAACAGGAAACGTGTTTATCAGTCATAAGCCGTACTTAACCTAACTTTATCATTGTACGCAAATTCTTTCTTTATACATATTCCTACTTATCATCATCCCTTTCGCTAATACTTAACTCATTTGGGTCAGCTGACTCCCAAAGTTAAAAAGGTGATAAATTTTGTGCTAGTATTTGAAGTTACCAATATTCCTGCACTTGTAGAAACATGCATACAAGTTACCAGTCCTCGATTAATGCTAATACTTTCGCGAAACAGAACAACGAAAAATCACTTATACACTTTGTAATTACAAAGTTGTAAAGTAGAAGCGTAGCGGAAACCTTTGTGGAACAAAATTTTACTAAAGTACAAGTTACAAGTCCTTACACTTGTAATGTATTAGGGCCATACTTCTGTGGAAGAGAACCCAGGTATAAGTATGATAAAATGAATGCTTGCATATTCTCTGGTTTTAAAATGTCTACCGACTGCACTGAAAGGCAAAGTACAAGAAATTTTGATTTCTTAAACCAGTCATCATAAATTTAAAAAATTCAGCATAAAGCAAATGAAATAGACCTCAGGTAAAGACCAAAATATATATCCTTAAATTAACTGCAAGAGGTTCTGCAAACGCATATTGGTTACATACTTACAGCCAGTGGAAGAACTCCTTCTTTGTTCTTAACCTACTTATGTTGTTTCCGATCTATAAGCCACAATATGAAACTAGAGATGGTACTTGTTAAGGTAGAAAAGAAAAAAGTGCAATTTGTTAAAAAATTTCTTTAATAACCTAAAAAAACACAAATAGCGACATTGTATCGCGGGCATTTCATATATACAGTGATGTGCTAATACTTTTTATTGCTGAGGTAGTTGTAAAACAGAGTACACACAACTTAACTCCAGTCAAGAATCTTACATTGTAAGAATAATAATAATAAATATGACACATGCCATTTGGCACACTGGCCAGTGTATGGAGGAAGTACTATGCTTGGAGCAGCAGAAACTTACGTTTGAACCAGAAGCACCAATCTCTGTACCCACCATCTTCAAATTTTCACATCTGTAGCATTCTCCACTAATATTATTTGCAAAACATTCCGTAGAACTTACATAAAATGTTATGAGTATATAAACTTCAAAATTATAGCCAATTATAAAAATTAAAAATTACAGTGTAATCTTGATAATTTACTCGTATATATATGTATGTCAGAAATATTGAAGAGTCGTTCTATAGTTGGCTGAAACCTTAGGATTACTAGCATTATGTAGTAACGCCTAACACTTTTTTGTAAGAAAACACCCAAAGATACATGAGGACAGGTCTTTAAATGTTTCTGTATCAACAAATCTTTTACGACAATGGTATATAGTCCCCTTTTTTGCTTGGAAATGGTATTTTACTTGAAACTGAAACTGAAGTAAACCACTGCCAAATTCACTCGGTGATCCAAGCATAGTATTCACACTGATAAGGAACAAATATAAATTTTAAACACTTAAAATCTCTTTTAAATGATTAATAATGTCAATAATGTATGTTAACAAGATAAACACTAACATAACTATTCCTGCATTTTTAACTACGCCAAACAAAATAGCAAACTTTAACACTGACACACCTGATCTGTCTTCAAAAAACTGTTTTCATTGTCAACGTCAATAATATTAACCCTGGATTATGGCCTTAAAGTAGCTATCAGTCTTGTGAAAGTAATATAAACAATCCAAAAGAAAACTGGTTGAGAGAGTTGTCCTGTTGATATGATGAAACACATTTGTTGAGGCACCTTCAGTGAACAGGTGGCTGGAAACAGAAACTTCCATACCTGAGCTGAGAAATCATCATAAAAATATCTGGCCACATGAGGAATGAATAGGAAAAATACATCATGAGCAGTTTAGTTAATATTAATCTCAATCAGCATTGCTGATATGTCAACTCCCTGCATAAACTTGACAAGAGGAACCCGTTTTGTCACTTGTAATTACAACATTAAAATTAAATACCTGTTACCATCAGCACTACACTACAAAATACTGGAACTTAAACCTTGTCAGGCAGCAGGGGAAGTATGAACAATTGGTGTTGATATGCTTGGTTGTAACACATAGGAAACTCTGCTGTACCTTCTAAATATAAACTTTGCTACATACCACATTCTCCATTTGTCTCGGATATGCACATGGAAAAAATTAGTTTGTTTAAAAATAAAATACAACCAATTCAACTTATTAAAAGTATCCTTTTCTTTTCATGTACATAAACAATAATAGCAGCAGCAATCACAGCTTATTTTTCTTCATCAATAATACCAAAGTATAAACTTTATACACTTTCTTTGTAGATATTTCTTCAAACTTGCCTCTCTGTGAAAGCAGACTTTAAGAATATCTCTCTCAAAGCAGGGTTAATTTCAGAAAAGCTGCAATAAACCATGAAAACTTTTTAAACAGAATAGGTGATATGGAACTATATGCCATATTTCTTGAAGACTTAAAACAGTTCCTTCAAAGAAAAATGGATACACACTTATAAAGTCTATAGAAAACGTTTTATCTTCAGGTCACATGTGGCTTCTTAGCACCTGCTTACTGACTGAGCGTAAGACATTCTAACTGTCTTAAGCTTGATGAAAGGGCCTTGCATTATCACTGAGCAGCAGCTGCCAAAACTTGTCTACTGGCAAGGTGATGGTGTGGGGTGGTTTTTCTCCGATGTGTCTCAACATGTTTTAACATGTGGTCCTTGCGAATGAATCCTTTGCCGCAGACATGGCATGCAAAGGGTTTCTCGCCAGTATGCAAACACATGTGCCGGCGCAGATCTGTTTTATGATTAAATTGCTTTGGACAGCTTTCACACTTATATGGTTTGTCACCCGCATGTTTGCCTAAATGCTCCTGGTACATACATTCAACTGGGAAACGTTTCCCACATCTATTACACTTGTATGGTTTGTGCCCTGAGTGGAAGCTCTTGTTGTGCTGTGTGAGGTAACATGCCTTGTTGAATACCTTGTCACAGTCTATGCACTTAAGCACATCTCCATTGGTGACTGATGGAGGTTTAGTTGATGGTTTCTTGCGACTGTTGTTACAGTTGACAACATTCATGCTATAGATGATATTATTGTTATTGTGTGCTACTTTGTTTAAAGGTTCCTCTACACTTGAACTTATTACAGGTACTTCCTCTTGTTTGATTTCTTTGTTCAGCTCAATCTCAGCAGGATTTGTAGTGACCCTTTCAATTTCTCCATTGCTTGAAGATGGACACTCCTGCCCACCTTCAGAGGAAATTATATGTTCACTGCTTCCCATTGAAGATTCAGATGATGCCTGAACAGCAGTGTTATCAGGGCTGTACTGAACTGCTTGATGGTTGTGTTGCTGTTCTTCAAAACTCTCCATCCAATATCCATTATTGCTTGGGCTTGTTGAATGTTGATAATCTTGCTGATGATGTTGATTAATTCCTGGACTAGAAAGTAGCCCCCCCACATTTTCAACAGTCGATCCAGAATTCACAAGATCATAAGTGGCTGCATAATTAGCCATGGCACCTCCGAACAGATGATGGCCAATTTGAGAAAAGCTTGGAAGAGGCTGAGAAGTTTGGTCCTCTTGTTCTCCACCAAGCTGACTGTGATCTTGCAAAGGTGATGGCATCTGAAACATTATCTCCTCACCAGTAATAGTTGTGATGAGGTGGTGGTTGTTGGTAGAAGTTGGCACCACTCCCTGGAGCTGGTGGTGCTGCTGGAACGACTGGAGCATAGAAATGTGGGGGGGCAACCCGTTTGGGGAATACATCTCTCCCAGATGATGACTGCTCATTTGAATGGAGGAAGGGGGTGTAGGAGAGGTAGGAAGATGCAATTGTTGATGGTGCTGAGGGATGGGATGATGGATAAGATGATGGGTTGGATGTGCAGGAGGAGTGGGTTGATGTATAGGGGGTGAAACAGCTGCCCCCAGCATGTAATGATGGGAATGGGGCTGTTGGGGTGATGGCGGCCTGTGGACGGAACTGGAGGGTTGACTGTGCTGGAGGCTGTTGAAACTGTGCTGCTGACTGGAGGGAGAGTTGAGGAAGTGTTGCAGGCCCCCCGCTGCTGATGGTTGCTGAGCCTCCAGATTGTTTATGGTGACCGAGGGACCTGCTAGCATGTTTGGGGGACTCGTTGTAGAAGAGTCCTCCCCTCCTGCAGGGCTTGGTGAATTAGTATGCTGATCAGGAGCAACTGGCCGATTTGGATGATGATGGTTGCTAATTGGCTGGGTAGCTGGATCAGGTGCCCCACTTTGCTTCACAGCATTTTTGTGCAATGTTGTGTTATAATGTCGCTTTAGATGGCCTGAACTGGTGAACCATTTGTTGCATGCAGAGCAATTGTATGTCTTAGGACGTCGAGCTTCATTTGATTTCCAAGTCTGATTACCACCACTGTTGTTTTGTTGTTGCTGCTGCAATGATTTAGGAGAAGAGAGACTAGAAGTGGTAAGCAATTGTTGATGTGAGGTTCCAGGGGGAGGCAAGAGATGGCCATATCCCGGAGAAGGTGCAACTACTCGTTGCTGCTGAGGAACTACAATACCATCGGAAGGGGATGGGCCCATCGTTGAAGTGACTCCACCAAATTGTTGCTGTTGGGATTTGTCACCCCACAGCATGGAAGATACAGAATGAGGATGCCGGTTCAGTGTTGCAGCATCGGGCTGATATATCTGATGCACTTTATGAGAGTCGAGATCCAGAATTTCTGCTCCTGATGTAGCTGAAGTGCCAGTTGATTCTTCTGGTTCCGTTTTAAATCTGAACATGTGGTCTTGGTATCCTCTTGGGGTGGGCGGATGTGCAAGATTGAGGTGGTCCACAAGCGCTGTGCTACTGTCGCAAAGAAAGCCACACTTATCACACTGATGGTGGCCGGGACCCGGACCTGGAGGACCGACACCATTGCTACCTCTTTGGGAATTGTCAGAATATTGCAGGTACGGGTGGTAGCGTTGCTGCTGATAGCTACTCGGCGATGGAGATGACGAACTTGGTGTGGAGGTCACCACCGAGTTGGAAGACGAGGATGAGGGAAAGTCTGTACCAGGACCGAGTATATAACCCGATCCTCCTTCAGTGTTAGACGGCACCACAAAATACGCACTGCTTTCCGCGCTGGAAGGCCGCAATTCCTGAAATCCACTCGAATAGGCTTGCTGGAACGCATGTTGGGGCGGCGCTCCACCATTCTGTTGAGGAGGGGGCGTCGGCCCCCCAAACATGGGCGAATAGCGCTGCTGTTCTTGCGGCGGCTGGAAGGGCGACTGTGACCCAGAATAGAATGGTGAAGGATGACCCCCAGAAGACGCCTCCGACTTGATCATGGCGTCGCTCGAGTCGGCAGGCGCCGTTGTGACTCTCGATGTCTTGACATTACTGCTATTCGATTTGTTCGTGGAACCAGTTTCATCGCTTGGAACATTCGAACTGTTGTTTGCGGTCTGCGTCGCCCACTTGACCAACAAGTTCTCCTTGTGATAGTTAAGGTGGACGTCTAGCGAAGTTACGCTGTCGAAATACAGACCGCAGTCCCTACAGTGGTGTTGCGGTGGGCCGCTTTGCTGCTGCTGTTGTTGCTGGGCCATAGTGCGGGTATCAGGACAACATGGACGTTGTCGGCGACCACTGCATCAAGCTCATGGACACGGCGTCGTTTCTTCTGTTTTGGCGCCGGTACATCACCTGAGGAAAATAAATTTAAAATTACTTTATGCAGGGAGATTTAGCACTTTTCCAAGTAATTGCTGGGAAAGACCATTCACTCTTACAGCTGATTGAAGGCATAATCTGTGTTCCTTGCAAGACCCACTCTGCAAGTTTTGCTGAACAGAAGATGTACCTTCTCATTCGTCATCTATGGTAACTTAGCCCATTTTCTCATCGGTCATTCGTACTCTAAACAAGACAGAGCAGGTACTTCGACTTTAAAGCTCCGAAAGAGAAATCACCTGATACTTAATTGTGAACTTGAGGAGCCTAGCGCCAGGAATCTGAAAGCCATTCTAGACGGAAACCAAAAACCAGAACATTTAAGTTTTAATAAGCAGGATTTGATGTAACTATATTTCACAGCGAACTGTCGAGTACACGGCGCTTATAATTACTGAACAGCAGCTAAATATCAAAATAAAATATCAGTGACAAGTAACAATAGTTCAAGTCCCTTTCCATATAGGATCCCGCGCATTTGGGACTGTCGTGTTTCCAGCGACCTCAGGAACTTTGACGTGCATGAATGGATACGCCAACGAGAAAAGAACCCAGTGAAGACCACATCGCGTCGTTATTCCGGTGTTTTCAGACATAGTAGTTATGCATTCCTGAGCATCAAACTTCTGAGGACCTACGAAGGAAAAGATTTGCTAAGCTTATAAAAAAAAGTTCACTGTGCCTTATAAGGAGGGAAGCACTCAGCACTTCTGACATGAATTCCCAGATGATGTGTTGATATTGCTGGATGGGTTTTTGAACGCGACCTTGTATACATATGCCGACTGTCCTCTTTGATTAAGAAATGGTGTCCCAAAATATACTTTAAACAAAATACGAAGGTCAGCACGAAATGCCAAAATGAAAAGTATTTGACTCTTGTGAAATATCCGGATGCATTTGGTATGGAATACAAAAAGAGATGAAAATATTTACTTGACATGCATGATGTGAGGTTAGAATATCAAACTGAACAGTAAATATGTGAAACGATTCTGGCCACAGAGACAACACCAACAACGTTGCCGATAGTTGGAAAATACAAATTACGACAAACCCATTCATATAGTTATTTGTACAGCGGCTTAAAAAAAAAACCCGGCAAATGTAACGTATTAACTAAATTTCCCTTTTGAAGACAAATTATCTTTTCCAAATAAAGTATAACAACGAAAAGTAGTAAAAGAGTTAAATAATTGAAATAAAATAAAAATAATTATATAAGTGTTCCGTAAAGGACATCAACCCTGCAAAAATTTCCCTCCCCACATAATCTTGTACAGCTAATTATTTGTCGGTAGTCAGCAGTGCGGCGTATGCGCGGCACGGCCCGGCGGCTTTTGCCAATCTCCGAGAGCCATCCTCAATCTGCAGAGAAAGGCGCCGATTCTGATCGTTGTTTTCCTTCAGCAACATTAACATTATTAAGAGCCCGACAATCCCAATGAGCTGAAGAGAGCTCTACAAACAAAAGTTTTCACCTCCCTAAGGGCCGAAAAGCAGGCATTGCTTACATCTTGTAATTAACTATCACTCTGTCTTGTTCATTTTCATGATACTTAATATTATGCTTCTTAAAACAAGTACAGATCAACCATTACAGCCTCGGGCATTTTTACATCTTTACAAAATGATTTAGCCTTTTTAATACACCAAGAAATACCCAAAAATGCATCCATAATATAATTTCCCTGATTACGTTTTAAAACTATGTCCGCAAAGCCGCATAGACACATGTCTAGGATATGATTAGAACTGCCTTCTTCCTCCGAGAGACATCTCTAAAGCTAAACCAGGAAGTCCGTCTCTCGTTAAGCGAATCCCTCAACTAGTAGAGTAACTTTTAGAAAGTTAAAATCCAAATTATGACTTATTAATTAATTAATTAATGAAATAAGCTATGGCATGTATTAGGGGAACAAAATTACCTATAAGTATCCCAAATGCGAAACCATATTTTTAGAATTATTGAGATTAATCCAGAAAAATTAGCTGTGTACTATTAATTAAATTAAATATATGACCACTGATAAACAAAGGTAATATGGGGCCGCTGGAATATTTTTTAAATGTTGGAAGCCCTCCCACTCCTAATAATACCATTTCACTAATTTTTAGAAACTATTTTTTGCTTTGATTTAAATGGTAAATGCCGAATTTTGTTGTGAAAAAGAATATTGGTGCTGTGGAGCGATTTTTAAATTTTGGATTTCAGATAAAACCCCATTCCTAGTGGCCCGATTTCCCTAATTTTCAGAAACTATATTTCTTATTCTATTTCGATTATATATACAGAGATTCGCTGCGAAATTTACATTTTGGCTTTCAGGTAAACCCCTGCCCCCTCACAAAAGTTCGATTTCACTGATATTCGGAAAATATTTTTCTTGTTTTATTTCAATGACACATACACAGTTTGCTTTAAAGAATTAAATTGCGGCCGCTAGAGCAATTTTTAAATTTAAATTAAAATCTTTAACCCCCCCCCCCTACTAATGACTCGATTGCCATAATTTTCGGTAACTACTTTTATCGCCTTATTTTAAAAAAATTCCCTGAGTTTCGTTGAGAATAAACAAAAATTACGGACGATAGAGCGATTTTTCAAGTTTGTTTTTTAAGGTTAACCCCCACCTTCAATGGTCAAACTAATTGGTTATATGCCAAGTGTCGTCGAGAAAAAAACAAAAATTGCGACCGCTAGAGCGTTAACAGATATAAGTTTTTTCATTACAGGTGCCTAGTAGATAGGATCGATGGAATTTGGAAAGATTATTCAAAAAGCGCTCCATGGGTACAACCGCAAGAACCGGAATTCACTAAAACTGTCTATTGGACTGTAATGAATGCGTAGGGATATGCCAACGTCTTCTGAAAAGTGTTGTAGTTTGTGTTACCCACTTCGAGTCTATTTGAAGGTCACAGATATTGTTTTTAAAAGGTGGCTATTATTAACATCATGCAGGCAAAAGTTTCGGAATGTTTAATTACCGATACCCTGGAGATAAATTTCCAAGTTCATCTACCACTGCAGTTTGCACTTGGTACTATGATATGCGTTTGTGCCATAATTTTATTCTGTAACGGCCTCACTTTCAATAAGTTTCGACTTAATCATCCCACCTATTTGCCTAAGATTGTGTGAAGCTAATTTCAGTACCAAGTACAAGGCACATTTCCATGCTTCGATATTGATCAAAGACTTTTTCAGAATGTTACCGATATCAGGTTTTATGCAATAAAATTAACTTACAATGCAACTTATCTGTTCGCTGTTGCTTCTAACTTAATGTAAATCTAATCAGGTGCTGATTGCATTGGCTCCAGGATGATTTACATCCCTGAAGTTATGCACGGTAGTCACTTTAAGTATATAGTCGGTCCTGGTGGTGTAGTGGTTACCATACTTGCCTTCTACACCCAAGATCACGGGTTCGAACCCGACCAGGATCGATGGATTTTTTCCGGCGTAAAAATCGTAAGTGTGGCTTCCTTTGGAAGGGAAGTAAAGCCGTGGGTCCCGTGTCGTACATTTGCGGCACGATAAAGAACCTCAAGCCTGAAAGAGAGGCCTCTGAGCAAAATTTGTCGGCCGTTTCACACCCTGAATAGAATGGGACACTGATGACCTGAGCTGTTAAAGAGCGTCCTTAAATAAAACGAATAAAAAAACTTTAAGTATATTACAGCTTAAGGAATATTTTCATAATGCTGTAATAATCTTGCAATGCCAGTCGTTATGGGCATCTTATTATGCATTTTAATTGTTAGTAATTTACTCACTTGCTACTCTCTGTACAGTGCAAAGAGGCCCCATGGCGGAAGTCCTGCTAGTATTGTAAGACAGGTCCAGAAAATTCGTTGAAAAGTGGAGACAAGGTTTTCTAGCATAATTGTTATTAATGTAGTTTGTAAATAGAAACCAGAGCTAGCAATTAAATATGTTGCACCATTGTTCTACTTAGCCACCCACCGTGGAGTGATGTCTGCGAATGGAGGCTGGAACCTCCACCAACACACGGAGAGTGTATGTGGATACCCATGTTATGCAATCAGAGTTAGATCTTGCACGCTGCTGGACTTCTATGACAATTGTTAATGTCTATGTAGCACATTCCTTTCTTCAACTCTGGCTGCCGGTGCAGTCTCGAACGGTCAGCAGTAGTACAATCTTCGCCTCTGTTGTATCAGTTTCCCTAGGAGAATGTGATGAGATGTTTCTTTTCCACCTTGCAGCAAAGAAATAGTGATGACGTTAGCCTCCGTTGGATGGGGTTTGGCAAGGGGAATGCGATTTTTTTATAGTAAGAGTCTTAGTTTTGGGCATGGGTGCTCGTTCGTTTTGGTTGTGAACAGCGCATATGTTGCCTTTAAGGAAGCCGTATGTTTCTTCACATCTTAAAGTTCTGTTGTTGTACACACGAACAATATACCCTATTTTATTGATCCAAAACAATGAAATCATAAATACACGATAACTTTAATCTTTTCCGCATGCACTTCCACGCAAACAAATACCAGTTTGCATTTCCACTACTCCGCTATCTCTAGCACTCATATTCTCCCATCCTCGGTCTCGTTCGGCTCTCTCCGCTGTCGCTCGGGACTGCACCAGCAGTCAGATTTCTCTTGCTGTATGGGTAAGTGCTATACATTCGCATTTGTTTACACAAGGACGTCTCAGGATGTGGTTCTGCTACACACTTTAGTGCTAAGTCTAAGGGAAATGTCATATTTGCAAATTTGTTGTAGTAAGAACCAGCACATAAGTGTAAAGATTGTGAAATCTGTTAAGTAAATGTTTTCATTTTCTTATTAGAATTGTGAGGTTACCGTACTATTCACTTGTGACTGTCATAAATTACAAATATTGTTTTAAAATAGCAATAATTTGCAGTATTCAGTTCGTATTATACACACAGGGAACAAAAAGACCAGTAAGCAAGCTTGGCTTTGAACCCGAGCATTGAGAGCTAGACGATGGCTGGATCGCATCACCCCTAGATACACTTCAAGAACATTTTCCAATTAATAGCAGCATCAATTACTCTTTTAGCTTGCATTTCATAATTATTGCAACGAGTGTGATCCAATCTTTGTCGGCTGGCGATAACGTGAATTTTATGTACATGGAGTGTTCAACAATGTCATTAATTTGTGACCATATTTGGTGAACCGGCGGTCGTGAGAAACTATTCTCCGGTGTTATAAAATAATTCACAGATTATAAGCGCTAAACACAGCCACCATTGTTTAAGGTAACCATAGTAACTTCTTAAATAGGGACAAAAATTTATTTTAGACGAAAATGCAGAGAGATGCGGCATTACTTTAAATTGCTGTACGTAATTTTTTTTTTTTAATTTCTTTATAGATTTAGGATTGGTTTGCATAACCGGCGTTACAGAGCTGCCTCCGAAGCGGAATATGACAGGAGGAGTTGTGACAATGCGGTTCCATGTACCGGGTTCAACAATATTACTTGAAAATTCTCGAAAACTTTAACTGGTAATAACGCAAATAAGGCATTACGTCGGAGATCAGCTTTACTGCAGGAAAAACTGTCCTGTGTCCACCAGCTCAAGACATGGCAGTTACCTGAAACCCGGTAAGCAGTTTGCGGAGATGGGAATGCATACACAGGCGTCCCTAAAGTCCGGTAACACTTCTCTTAATTTACTAAACAAAAACTACAAATGATACAGTTTTCGTATATATGTCACATTAAACAGGAACTCAAATGGTTTTGTTTGAAACTTACCGCCAATACTCGTAGTTCGCACATTCGCCGCAGTTGGCGTTTTGTAAAGATGGCGACTTCTGGAGAAGAGCGCGCTTTCTGTGTGTTGGAATTCTGTAAATGTAAGAGTGCTACAGAAGTTCAGAACTAAGCAAGTCTGACATGACAACTTTGAGCGTACTGGTTGCTTGTGTACTAAGAAAAGTGGCTGTTCGACATCGAGTGAAGAGACCGTTAACCGTGTTAGAGAGACATTCATAACAAGTTCGAAAAAATCAGTTGGTAGAGCATGCCGCGAGCTGCAAGTGTGGAAGACACACGTAAGAGACGGTTGCAACAGTTGAAACGTTAGGAGTTTTGTATCCGAGTGCAACAATGGATGGAAGATGATGACATTCCATACAAATGACAAAGTCAACAGACATAACTGTCTAGTGTGGGGTACCCAGAATCCTCATGAATTCGTCGAGCGTGTTTCGCCTGAACAATGTCATCGCGGATACTTTACGGACCATTCTTCACCAATAACACTGTACCTGAATATGATACAACAATAGTTCCCACAATGCAAGAAGATTCCGACAGTTTTCTGTTCCAGCAGGATGGAACCCCACCCATTACCATAACCGTGATTTTCTGAACAACGAGCTATCTCAACGCTGGATCGGACGAGCAGGGAATAATGATAACAACTGTTTCAAAAACTGGTCTTCCAGATCCCCGGATCTAACTCCCTGTGACTTCTTCCTACGGGGATACATCAAAGATTGTGTGTATGTGTCACCTTTACCACAAAATCTAGAAGAAGTCGAGCGTAGGATTGAAGAAGTTGCCAGCACTGTAACTGAGGATATGCTCCCAAGAGTTTGATTACCGTGCAGAGTTACACGTGGTTTCCATATCGAGTTATTGTTACAAACAAAAGTATTTGAGTTCCTCTTTAATGTGACAATATACGAAATTTGTAGTTTATGTGTAATAAATTAAGATAAATGTTACCGGACTTTAGGAACACCCTACTATATAGTTCAAAAGCATGTACTAACCCCAAACAAAAGGTGTGGCCAACTCAGAGCTAAAGCAGTAATTTTTACTAATTGAAAAATAGAGAAAGCAACTTCAAACTGCATCTAATGATATAACATGCCATCCTTCTCCTAGAGTTCACGTTTTGCTTTTTCCAAATGCTTGCTATCAGTTTTTGTCACGAGTGGAGGGCAATGTTTTTGAAGACACACTTCCTCTCTCTAACCCTTTTCTTCTCAATAGCCCAGAAAAGTTCAATGGAGCTCAGGTTGCAAATAATAAACTTTTCTCTAATTGCAATAGATTTGTACACGCCCAGCCGCTTTGTTCTGCACTCTATCACAGCGGCGCTCTTACTTTTACACTGTGTTAGGGCGCATTATCATAAGATCACAATGGAGAATGGTGGTAAAGGGCGCATTATCATAAGATCACAATGGAGAATGGTGGTAAATTGCAAGTTCATTTTGACGATCCAGCTTTTCAAATTTTGTTGGTTCATTTGACCATGTACTGTCATACACCAGAAGCGTATCATCCAAAATTTCTACGATACTGCAGTGATTCGGCGTTACTTCCCTCCCCCTCCGTTTCAATACTGTTATCACCACTAAGTGATTATTTCACCTCTTGTACCTGCTTGACGCAAGAAACTTACAAATTTAACACCTTTCTTAATGCTCTCCCGGTCCTCAGAATGAATTAGGTAAGCTGCGACAGCTTATGCTGTTACTATGAAACATTTACGCAGAAGTGAATCCTTCCTTGCTGCACTCCCCTATCCCGCGAGCTGATGAACAATCAACGATAGTTATGTAAAGCAAACACTTCAAATATTGCGGATTTACTTACCAGGAGGTTAAGCGAACTTTGAACGGAAATTCCATATCAGACTACTGGTTCAAAAATTCAAGACCACGGATAATATGGAACGTTCCGATAGGCCCAGTAGGCCAGCTGAAACTGTGCAATTACCAGAAGCCGAAAAGCATCAACCAGGAGACTAAGTCGGGAGTTGGGTGTGTCCCAACCAACAGCGTGGGAAGTTTTCCACTACACCTTGAAAAAACAGTCAAACCATCTCCAAATCCGACATAAGCCGCTCGCGAAGCAATGAGTACCGACCTGTTGCAGGAGGTCGAAGAGGGTAACTTGCTGCAAAATGTGCTCTTTAGCGACGAAGTCACATCTGCAGAGTGTGGGCAGATGAACAATCAAGTGAGTGGGAACGAAACACCCCAAACGTCAATGTGTGGTTTGTGATCAAAAATTGTAAGGTGTATGAACCATTCTTCCTTGCAGAACCCACAGAATGATGCAGCTTTCCCTTCGACCACAATTACAGCAGGATGGCATTTTGAAAACTGTGGTTTTCCAACAGGATGGAGCACCCCCTCGGAGTACCTGAAGTCACGTTTCACACCGCATTTGAGCCCCATGTTCTCCCGATGTCACACCTCTCTACTTTTTTGCATGGCGATACATAAAGTCACAAGTGCACAAAGTCAAAACCAGCTCCCTTGCCATTTAAAGGAGCTATCAGGTGTTCAACATCACACTGCAATGCTAGAAAAGGTGTTTCGTGAGTCGCTGGGAGTTGTGTGTGGAAGTGCAGAGTACTCGTGTGGAATAAACTTAAGATGGGTTACGTGTTAGGTCTTTCATTCACTGTATTTGTTTGAATCTAATATCTGTTTTCTTCATAAACATGGTCGAGACCTTATATTCCTCCTGATATCCAACCACATTATCAAATTTTGCAACTACGTATTGCATTCAGGTCTTCAATTACTATGAAAACTGACAGAATGCCGACTATGAAAAGAAAGGAATAGTTTAAAACAAACTCTTTCGTCTTTATAGCACAAAATAAAACTAATCATAATGCTACAAGATGTACTTTTTAGGCTAGACAGCAATGGCAGAGTCGACGGGGGCGAGAGAAATGCCTGCAGTTACAGAACACACAACCACAATGTACAGCTAAAAAGTGGAAACTGTTACGAGCGTTTAACCGCTGTAATAACACCAACTTCTTCAACAGATATTGTTAACAGCGAGATTTACTGCGTCATCAGCTTGCAGAATGCTTCACGACTACTAACTTTGGCTCCAAAAAGTCTCTCTGCATCCGTGTTGCAATTAATTTTTTCTCTATCTTCGTCACACAGCTTTAAATCTTGTATTTGAGTGAATTAGGTTACAACCTTTTTGCGCACAGGGAGTATGGCCTTCCCCGTAACAAACGCTTAACCATGGGCTACTGGCCCTTCTCACCCTTGAGGAAATCAAAACACTTGTTTTGACGTGCTTGCGGGATGAAGTGACGTTCCGTTTCTTGCCCTTCTTTCATTGTTAGTACAACTTCTGGTATACAGAGTGTTCCACTTACGAGTTGTCAATAATATAAAGGCTCACACTTGTTGTTCAGAGCAACAGACCCGTGTAGACACCACAACAAAACTCTGCATATAACTATCAATTAACAAACGGTTCGTCTTGTTCATTGACCGAAATATTGGACTATTTGAGAGCTGTTGTTAATATAAAGCGTTTTTTTTAAACAATTAATTATCGCCCTAGCAATATTTCTTTTTTCTCAACGAAACTCTGTATATTTCTTTAAAATAAATTGACAAAAGTACCTTTCGAAAATCACGGCGTAGGTAATTAGGAGTGAGGGTTAAAACGAAATGTTAAAATCGCTCTAGTGACCGAATTTTATTAATTTTATTAAAGGAAACTCGGTACATTACATTGAAATAAAATATGACAAACAGTTTCCGAAAATTGAAATCGGACCATTAGGAGGGGGGGGGGGGGATTTACCAAGAAGCCAAAAACTTAAGGGGTATACTTTAAAGTCCAAATTTAAAAACTGCTCTTTTATTTTCTCTAAATTATTTTAAAACAAAAGTACAAATTAATTCAGAGCATATAAACTGAATTGTGAAATATTAATCTAATATGTGTGTGATAATTATATTTGTATGTAAGAGCTCTCTGTAATATCATCCAGAAAATGTTTACATTACATGTTAATAACATTTAAATTAAATTTCAAAGCCACTGAAAATCGATTAATTTCGATTGTTTTTTATTTGCTTTGTACATTGAAATTGTTTTTAAATAGTAACATGTTTTTGTTTTATTGAAACAAGTGAACATAACAATGTAACTCGAAACTTTCTGTTATTTCTCTCTATTTTAGTAAATGTAAAGATGATATCAAGGGCTCGGTTCATGAACATGATTACATTTAAAAATGTTTAAAAACATCCACACAGTATAGCTTTGGCTATCAATGGTCATGCATTTCTTTTAATTAATAGTATACCAAATAATTTTTGTGGTATAATCTCAATAATAAAAATTATTATTCTAAAATGTTGTTCCTCTTTTGTAATATTTATAGATTGCAAGAAATATAATGTCCCCTTAATACCACACAGTATTACCATAATTTATTTCATTATTTCATAAGGCTATTATTTAAATTGTATATATATATATTTTAAGGTTGTTCTATAAGGCGAGGAATTCGCTTAGTTTATGTAGCTTCAGATGTTTTTCATTGCAAAAGATGAAATAAGTTCTAAAATTATGAAAACTGTAGATAAATCACTACAGAATATAGTAATACTGTTACGTGGCAATGACACTAAATATTTACTTGATTACCGGCAGATACGAATAACTTTTTGCTTTTTCTGTAACGCAAATTTTTCTGCTTTAGTTTCCCCAAAGTAATTACTTGTTCAATTTGTGTGGTTAAGGTTCGAATAGCTCAAATTCAGTGCATTCTTCCTTTTAGTGTACATTGATACATGCTATCAATATTCAGGATTTATTTTATGAACCACCAGAAGTGTGTAGTTTCTGTCACTATTGTCATATTCTCACCTGTAGGTTAAAGACGAAACAATTTGTACAATTTTAAAACTGTCTCTCTCCTAATTTTACCGAGTGGGGCGACTTACTCGCATTCAGTGACCGTTGGACTGGCGTCCTGACCCTGGTCTTTTCATGGTCACTTAGCGAATGTTGGAATGCATATTTAGAGTAATGCGGAGCAAGAGTGCGCACTTAAGGTTTAAAGACCTCTCCAATTGTATATATTTGATTGATATTTGTGAATTATTTATTATGAAATTTGCATTCTATATTTTATTAGAAACTATTCAAAAGAACATTTTAAAAATATTTAATTAAAATGTGACAAATGCGAACTTTTGCCCCATATGTGGGGCAAAAGTACGCATTATATGGGGTAAAAGTAGGCAGAAAACACATTTTTTTAATTTTGCTCCTTATTACCATGTTTTTAATTACAATATAAGAATACATCAAAGCACCATAGTCTGACTTATATTAAACATAATTAATATAAAACTAAAGGATTATAGTAACTTAATTTACCTATCTAAACAATATGAATGAAAAATATGGTATTTTCTCATAGTCTTAATCATTCTTACAGTAGTCGCAGAAAAATTTGTTGCCTCCCTCATGACTGGAACAGGCTTCATGCCACCATTCTCCGCAATGTTGGCACTGAATCCAGTCCTCTTTTGGTGGTTCAACATCCTGGACAGTGGAGTTTGTCTCTCAAACTTGAAGTTGAAGCTTTAGGTGTCGTTGAATGCCATTTGGTTTTTTTGGACCTCATATTGTCATGTGATTTTGTTAAGTCACACTTGACCCGCTTTGAGACACTGGATAATTTAATGGCTCGATTAATTTCTAACTTCCTTTTAAAGGGTGAGCTAGTCAGCATTTCTGATCTTTGACTTCTCTTCCTTCTTATTTGTTTGTCTTTCCTTTTTGCAAAGGAATAATTTCCTTGGCCTTAAAATTTGTTTTAGGTGAACAGTCATTTCCTTGAGTGGAAGATTCCACAGTCCCATCGGAGATTTTGTTCCTGACAACTGAAAACTTCTCCTCACTGTCTGTTGCCTCCTCTGTAATAACGGCTGAGGCTCTTGATCTGTGACAGAACTGGGCAGAAAATCTTCCTCTGAAAATATGTGCCTATTCACTGGATATATCCCACACTCCTTAAACCCTTTAATTCCTTTTCCAATTGTAGCACATTTTTCATAAGCTTCACCAAACAACTCTGCAATTTGAAATTGCGTTATGACGCGTCCTGGGTTATTTAGTAACCATTTGTCACACATTGCAGAATAAAGGTCTTTTAATGGCTTGAAGAACGATCTGTCGAGAGGCTGCAACTTATGTGAGGTATGGGGAGGAATAGACAGAAGATGAATCCCATTCTGTCTGCAGAACACTATTGTTTGCAAGTTTAAAAGCGACGTGTGATTATGTAGCACTAGAAGTATTGGGTTCTCAATGTTTCCCTTACATGCTTCTGAAAATGCGTCAGCCATTCAACAAATAAATCACTATTGATGTATCCACTGTCTGATTGCATCTGGTGGAGCTCCATGCATAAGTTCTTGTTTAGCTGTCTTTCTAGCAAATATTGTGGCTGGGGAAACATAATTTCCACTGGCACTGACTGCACAAACAACAGTTGTTAAATTTCCTCTTTCTGCAGAAACTATTTTTCCAACGGCTTTCTTGCTAGTAGGTGAGACAACTTTAGGAGTCTTGTTAGGGACAGTACTGATTCCTGACTCATCCATATTATAAACTCTGTAATTACACATACAAATACAAGAGTGGGGCAAAAGTACGCATGCGTACTCTTGCCCCATTGTCTTCTGAAACATTTCCCAGGTTGTGCTGCCATCTGTACTTATGTTCATTCAATGACTAAGGTAAGACATGTTATTACAGAAAATAGCCAATAAATTGGCATAGTACTGTATTACAGATTTTAGATTTTACATAGGCCAAACACACTTCCAAAACTCCTAAAATTAACATCGAGATGTGTGATATTCAATCTTACCTCATAGTTTAAATGTGAAATACATCAGCGCGACGAAACTAAGAAGAAAAGCTATCGGCCATGTTAGCTATCCAACAGCATGTAGTGCTACCAACTGCACGGCGGTTTCTTATAAATATCCCTTGTGCGTACTCTTACCCAGCACGTACTTTTGCCCCACACTATTCTACATTCCAAATTTCCGCACGCATATTTCGCTCCGTTGGTTCCGTTACAGGGTCGAAAGTGCCAGAAATGGGCTGTCGCAGTGGCGTCTGACCCTCTGGTATTTTATCTGGAAAACATGATAGGGACCCCAACTGCTTCCATCGCCCGTAGATCCTGGCCGTCCGGTGTCTCCCTCACTTCATCTCCTCCTCTCGTTGGGGGAGCAGGCAAACCACGAGGAAGGCTCCAGTATCAAATATCCTCCTCCGCTTCAGACAATCCATCAATATTTTCACTCAAATGACGTTTTTATTATACACATTTGCTGTCTATATACCGGGTATCTCAAAATCAGACTGAGATTATCGTTTTTAAAGCACTTTTGGTTAATCCAGCATGCATTTCATCCAAGACAGCCACGTGTGGCCGAGGTCGTTAAGGTGCGGATTCATGAGTGGGAGGTATAGGGTTTGAATCCCGCGAGGACCGTTCTCCCTGACTGAGGGTTTTTCCAGGTTTTCCTCAGTCCTCATAAATGGCAAACGCCGGGAAGGTATCCTAAACTTAGGGCTTCCAATATATCATTTCATCTCATGTATCTTCAGTGTCCACCGCCCGTGATGCTTCAGTAGCAAAAACGGGCGTTAAACACCATTAAAAAAATGGACCCAAGAATACATAACAAAAATGCAATTGATAAACTCTTATGAAATGTTAACTTAACATTCTGAAACAAGTAGACAGATCATCCTCATCTCAAAGTAGTTTAGTTGCTGGAACACACAATCATTCACTTTCAGACAATGTACCACACTGTCTAACTAAAAGGCCAGGCATGTCTCTGGTTTCATCAGCTGCGCCTGCTATGTATGCTGCAAGATCTTCATCAAAAGGAGTTTTGAAAACAAGGTACTTCATGTGTCACCAAAGTAGAAATCAAGAGAACTAAGGGTAGGCTAACGCGCTGGTCAGGCAACGGCCCACCAGTGATTGCCGATGTAGCTGCAAGATGACGTTATACTTCATTGCCAAATGAGCTGGTGACCCGTCATGTTGAAATCACATTGTACTTCCGATATTGAGAGGAATAACAGGCAAAACTACTCTCAAAAACACCAGGCTGGCGCCGAGTCGCCGCGGCAAAATGCGTAGTCCTATCAGAAATACCTTTACAATACCTGCCCACACGTTAACAGATGTGACCGCACAAATGTAACATGGGGGGGGGGGTTCAAAGGCCCAAACATGCTAATTATGTAGCATACTTCATCCCTGAACATCGTGTGTGTTGAAAAGTCTTGCCGCTGCTCAATTTGGTGCCAATACCATGCACAAAATTGTCGCCTGTAGCACAGACCTTTTGAAAATGAATATGCGTACAAGCTCTTCCTGCAGAATTCTATAGAACGACTTAAGTTCAATTGTCGAGCTAGCAATACTGCGAGTACTTGTAGGATTGTCCTCACGGACGTCAATACTGCTTCCTCGGCCACAGAAGTTCGTTCAGATCGCCGCCGTCCTTGACCCTCTGTTCGTCTATCTAATGCTCCCAGTTCGCGTAGTCTGCGATCAATGCTGGTAAAAGTAATGTAATGTGGAAATTGTTTCCGGTAGAGTCGCACGGTATGTCAAATGCAGTTTGCCAACTCGTTCCATTGATAATGTTACATGTCTGAATCGTAGAAGTAACTGAGTTTCTGACTAATGGTAGACCTATACAGAGAACAAATAGCCACTGCATTTACTTGCCCATACACGCTGGACGGAAATCACTAGTGCGGCAGAGCCGAACTACTGTGCGTGGCCACAGAGTAAATGTTGTAGGTATTATTTGTTTGTTGAACTTAATGTTACCTACGCGTTATCCTCCGTAACTTTTAAATATAAATTGATAGGGGATTGTTAGACGGGTAAAATATATAATGGTGGCAAATCTGCTCTTAATGGAATTTGCAATTAATTCCTACACACACACACACACACACACACACACACACACACACACACACACACACACTAGCCCTAACCTCGGATAAATCCTAGAAATCGGTGAATCGGTAGTTTGATGTGGATCGCTACGGCCTAACGGCCTACGCTTGCCTCCTTTTCGTAAATATAAATTGATAGGAGCGGATAAATCATTGTAATAGGGGAAATCTCCTTTGATTGCAGAACAAAATCGTAAACAACAATTTATAGCGCATTTTGTGTGTAATACTATGTTAGCGAGTAAAGCATTGTAATGGAGACAAAGCTCCTGTAACTTCGGCAGAAAAAAAAAATACCTGGACGTGACCATTCGAAACCACTACTCTAGCATTACGCTGTAACCATCTGAGCTATCATGCCGTTGCGCTTGAGAGCCTCACTACCTGCGGCTCTCTCCGCTGTCGCTCGGAATTGCAACAGCAGCGCACGTTCACCGGGTAAGGAAAAGTCCTGGAAATATGTATAGCACTGAGCTTACAGAGAAAACAAGTGAGGAAGCTAAGTAAACAGACTTGAGACTAAGCTGAAGGAGTCTACGGAGATTTGTTACACATCGCAGCCTTAACAAAACAACGTTATAACTTATCTCAAGATTTGTCGGTCAATTTTGGGACACCAGGTATATTGCAGGATGTTTGAAAATAGTAGGCTCAATTTCAGGAACTAATTCCTCATAAATAGACAATAATACAGTTCAGTACAACATGGGTCCGCAAATGCTTGGTTTCCGAGTTATGCCCTTCAACCTGAACGTTTTTCTTCCAGAAGGCGGTTAAGGTTACAGAAGATATTAACTTCAGATATTAACTTTTTTTTTGAATGGTTTATTTATGGACGCTGTTTAACAGCTCAGGTCATCAGCGTCCCATTCAACTCAGGGCGTGAAACGTCCGACAAATTTTGCTTAGAGGCCTCTCTTTCAGGCTTGAGGTTCTTTTTCATGCCGTAAATGTACGACACGGGACCTACGACTCTATTTCCCTTCTGAAGGAAGCCATACTTAGGATTTTTACACCCCGAAAAAAATCCACTGGTCCTGGCCGGGTTCGAACCCGCGATCTTGGGTTTAGGAGGCAAGTATGGTAACCACTACACCACCAGGACCGACAACTTCAGAGGTGAAGGATACATTAAGTGCTGTGTTTGAAGATGTACATGTACTCAAATCAGGAACTAGCAGAAGTAAGATGGACGACAATGCTGCGCTGACCCATTGTTTGTACCAGGAGAAGTGCCCACTACGATGTCCAGGTCGGCTAGCCGTTTGAACTTATCCATGGTCCTCTGTGTGTGCATGGAAAGTTTGCACCTCATTCTTTCGAAAGGAGTCGACCAAGATGTAGACACTGTTTACAAAAGCAACAGTTGTATCCTTATCATTTGCAACGTGCATGCATCAGATTACCCCGCACGAGTTAGTTCTGCCAATGATTCTTGCAGAGTGAGATACAAATCCGAACTTTCCTGCCATTCACAGATGCAGCCCAAGTTCACATGTATGGACATAGTAAAGCACACGTGCTATCACCAAGTGCTGCTCTCCTTCAATGTCGCTGCTGACGGACCCCATGTACTTCCAGACCTATGGGGCAGGTGTTCAATGTTTTTGAATACACTCCACTGATCGATGATTCATCAACAAGCTCACTTCATTCATGACGGCGCACCTGCTCACTTCAGACATCCTGCCTGCCAGTACTTGGATGCAGGTTTCCTGGTCGATGGATAGGTCAATTGCTTAGCCCCCGTGCTCATCTGATTTGAAGTCTAATGATTTCTACTTATGGGCCATTTAAAATCAATGGTGTATTCGTCTCCAGTATGGAAATCCTTCCAAATCGATTGTAGCAGGTTATCAAGAAATACATACTAGTCCTGGAATCTATTCAGAGCCATGATACATCAATGTAAGACCTGTACTTACGCACAGGTGGACATCTTTAGTAAAATTTGAAAAAGGCAAGAGTCATAGGTACACTTTAATAACTCGGAAACCAAGCATTTCCTGACCAAGGTGTAATGGACTTATGTCTTCTACACATGGGGAATTCATTCCTGAAATTATGTCAACTATTTTTAAACAGCCTATATATTTAAACTTGAAAGATGTTCTACTAAGGGTTGAAAGGCCGTAACACACTATTATGCTATTATTCGCAAACTATAATAATGCAACGTTTTCAAAAATCTCAATAATTTACTAATTGAAGGAGAGGGGAAAGGTATGCCGAGAGCCTTGATGTACAATTTATATGTGAAAGTAGAACGATACGAAGTTTTGGGGTGATTAGGAAGGGTGGTAGTCTCTCTAGAGATGCATTATATGGTACAGGAAATCACTCCATTTTGATGTAGATAAAGTGTAACAAAAATCAGGTAGTTGCATTGACAAGTGGATTTAAGGCGCATGCTTATAGCAACCTGACAGCAATGGATATCCAAAGCAAGGAAAAGGAATAATACGGCTTTCTTTTTATTTGAGACAGCCAAAATCGAAAAACATTTCATTATCACCTTGAACAAATACATTTTCTACCTGTTGAGGTTCTAAAAATCTTTCCAACAAATCTTAGCAAAGATATCACATTCGAATGTTGCGAAAATTAATATTTTCCACATTTTCGAATTTAAAAAATCACTGAATTTATCAAAAAAAAAAAAAAACTTAGAACTGATTATAGAGTTTCGCTGAGAAACGAATATAACCCAATGTTGATTACTTGATATGCGTCTAGGTCGGTGGAAGACGAGCACGAGCACATCCTCAAGTTTTCTGAAGTTGGTCTAACTTGCCTCCTAAGTTCAAGATCGCGGGTTCAAACCCGGCCAGGATGGATGGAGTTTTTCGGGTATAAAGATCCTAAGTATGGCTTCCTTCGGAAGGGAAGTAAAGCCATGGATCCCCTGTTGTACATTTGCGGCACTACAAAGAACCTCAAGCCTGAAAAAAGAGACCTCTGAGTAAAATTTGTCGGCCGTTTCACGTCCTGAGGTGTTAAAGAGCGTCCGTAAATAAACCAAATCAACAAAAGTTGCTACGGATTGCTTGCTGTCACTTTGATAACAACTTCAGTTGCCTATCTCAGTAACTCAACAGTGACAACTGAATGCATCCTTTTCTGCACCAAAACTGCTCTCAGCTTCCCTCACTATGAATGTGCAGGGAACCAATGTTTACTTTAGGCCGCAATGCCGCATGTGTAAAGTGGAGACAGAAGATCGCCAGAATGCAGATCGATTATGCAGTTGCAGTAAGAATAAAGAACCGCTCTAAAACTGGACAACTTACCGCTTAAAACGGAGCCTGGTTTTCGTTCAGGAACAGCCGAAATGCAGGGGATTCGTCCACTCTCTTTACCGTAGTCCTGGCGACCAACTGCCGGAAAAATACCGCACCGTAGAAGTGTGCGATAAAGTCAACGAACTTTTTGATAAATGGAAGGAAGAAATGCAAAATCTTTTTTATTTTAGCTCGTGGTTATCGGCGCCAATTACCAGTTAAGAGCATTTTTTAAATTTCCGTTTTCAAGTATACCCAACTCCTAATGGTTCCTTTTTTCCTAATTTTCAGAAACTATTTTTCTTGTTCTTTTTAAATTGTATATACGGAGTTTCGTTGTGAAAAAAGTATTTTAATGCCACTAGCGCGACTTTTAAATCTCCGGTTCAGGTAAAAATTAAATTTGCAGTGAGATTTACAATAAAAATTTTAAAATATTGTTTGCTGATATTAATGATAAACCATTAACATAAGAACTTTTAAATGCAAGATGAAGCAAGCGCCTGTGAAATCTGGTGTAGCAAAACATCTTCTTTCATTAAATAATATGACATACAGCCCAACATTGAACCTCTTGAGAAGTTTTTATTTCACGAATATTCTTACACAGTTTTCAACTCTCAACTCAAATCATTCCGGTCACAGTAAGCAAAATATGCATATGCCCCCTCATACAGATATTCATGTATTAACACATTCTGAACTTGATATGAATACAACCAATTCCATTTAATAAGATTGCAAAACCGTCAGTTATATAGAGTTACTAGTCCAGCATTTCATAGCAGATTATTTTATTTAAAATATGAAACAGAACTTGTTTCCCTTTTGAATTTTACATTATTATTACATATTTTAAATATTCAGTGGCATTAACATCTACTATACAAAACTCTTAAATTTTTTATGAGATAGCTTAATTAATATGTAAAAAATGGCTAGCATGTAATATTCCCATTACTTTAAACAAATGCTGATCACTTCAACAAAAACTAGTACAATAGAAACAAGTTGTGAATGAGGTGGCAATTATCTGCATTAATGCAATTTCACTTTTCTTACTACAGAGGGAAAGATTTGCATAAAAAACTTAAAGTAATGAAATTTTAAAACCGAGTCAATGGTGGCACATTCTTTCTGGGGACGAAAGCAGGACTTTGCTCAAATAAAGCTAAGTAAACGTAGACACAGCTGGGGAGGCATAATGCAAAACCTCATTTAAAGAAATCAATATAGTTAAAATAGAACAGAGTATTATCCCTTTCTGATGCTAAAAAGCAAGAAAAATGGAAAGTAACACCTTACAAAATAATTAAATACCCAGCAAAAGTCATAACAGAGAGTCAAGTAGATTAGTTATAAAAACATTCATAACCAAAGGGAAAGTCAAGTTCGATGAAATTAACCTGGAGAAAGCTTACACAAATTAAATTCCCCTGAAAGCGAACTGGCGTGTTTTAGCACCTGAGCTGAACTAAACTGCTTGTGAAGCACTTTTATTTTTCCCGTAGAGAACCATCATTAAATAAAACCTCTGTGGTTAATGGATGGACCATCACAGAGAGAGCTACAATCTCATTTTATAGAAAATTCTTTAATAAACAATATCAAGCATTGATTCTCGAGGTATAAAATATTAAACGATTTCCGTTTAAACAGGTGTTAATAATTTTATTGTGCGGTTGTGGCTAGTGAATTTAATGCGTGAATAAGACACCTGCGCCATGACATTCAACCTTTTGGCCGTCCCTATTCTGCCTTCCACCCCCATTCTTATTCCGCTTCTGCCTCATACCTATGGAGTATTTCTCTCTCTATGCACATTAAAACAATTTTGCTCAAAATATAGGCAAGTCGTATTATTTTTCCAAAAAACCAGCACGTCTTTATTTTTAAATTATATATACATATATACTTTTAACTTTATTTTTAATGGTCTCTATTTTCAAGTACTGCGCCATGGTCAAAGTCCTGAAAAGGTTATATTTGAGATATAACTAAAGAATGCCATGGCAGTTTGATTGCACGATTTGCTAGGTAGATATGCTACAGCAGTTAACGTCGACATTTGAACACTGTGTGTTTCAAACAGGTAGATGCCTCTTCATTTTGCATTGAATGTGAGAAAATACTCAACGGACAGATGGAAAGGCAAATATGACCTTCGCGTTCACCGGATTTGACGCACTTTTGGAGTTTATGTCATGAACATAAGAGATTTACAAGACCAGAACAATCGTATTCGAGAAGCATGTGCGGTGATTTCAGGGGACGTGTTTACGTCTTTCGGCTGCATTGAACATTGGACACACTGTTTTGAAACGGATGGCGGCCATGTTGAAGGCGTTCGCAAGTGTTGCCAGAAATCAGGCGCAGGAAATGTTAGTTTCTTAAGATGTAAATAATGCCTCTTACAAGATGGGCAATATTTCAGTATCTTCTGTAAGAACATAATTCACCCAATGTTTACAAAAGATAAGCCGTGATTACAAAAAAGACCTATAAACGCAGTTATTTCACAAAGAGATGCATTTATAATAATGGACTTTTAATTCATTAACGTGTAAGATATCCAGACGAATTAGATCAATTTCTTGTATACTACACAAGAATTAACCTACCTTGCAAAATCATCTCATGTACCTGCATCATATTGGAAATGTTTGCATACTCATAGGTTAAGTAACCTTCACGAGTGGCTGAGGCCAGGACCATTCTTCCTGTTGTTGTTGTTGTTGTTGTTTTTTTTTTTTTTTTCCAGGTTTTCCACAATCCTCATAAATGGCAAATGCCAGGGAGGTACTTCCTTTAAAGAAAATTATTCTCTCAATTTATCATTTCAACTCATCATTGTCCACCGCCTGTGATGCCCCAGCAATAAACACAGGTGTTAAATACCGTTGAAAAAATAGTTTAAGTTTTACTGTTAAAATTGTTCCTTACAAGCGGCTTCAGTTTTACTGGATACAGCTGGAAAACGGTAACATCTTAAGTGTGGAATAGCTCAAAACTCTAGTAACATTTGAATATGCAAATATTCCCTGTATGAATATCAATATAATGAGAAAAGGCAAGTTATTGCTTAAGTTATAAAAAACTGCTTAATAATTTACTTGAACAAAAGAATTTCATCTATCTATCAATACAAACATAAAAGTTTCACAGTAATGAATTGCAAAGCACAATCCTTTACAAAATCACTGCATACACACTCGACACTCATCCCCAAACTGTTATATTAAAAGTTTTCTTATGAACAACATTACTATGTATTTAACTTTCCCTTCGACCTAGCTCACAAAGAATGCTTAATATAGCTTTTATATTGTTAATACTGCCCTTCTCCAAAACGAATTGTCTAATTTAAATACCGTGGAAATATATAGCATTACTTAACATCCATAAAATTCGCTCTTTAATAGCCAAAACACAGTCACAAATGACGAACATTGTAGAATTAGAACACAAACTGATAGCAAATTCCTGCATAAGGTTACACGTGCGACTAAGTAACCATTGATGTACCAGAACAGCTTTTAACCCTCAAGAGTTATTTAGTAGTATATGCCATTTATAGACAATCGCGGACTAGGGGGCCGAAAGATTAAAAAAAAAAAAAAAGTTTCTTTCATTGCTAGTTCGGACATCCCTAAGGAAACCGCTTCGTGTGAAAGTTTGTCCATAGCTGCAGTAACCCGTGACACTGATATGTTTGTATGTGCAGTATACACTACACGCTATTTGTTAACACCAGTCCACTAATCGGATGCAGTGTGTCGTAGGTCATCAGGCATGGGTTATGTAGGCTGCCTTTATATTGTTAAAGGCATGTGTTGCATACTAATGTGTGTCTAGCATGGTTTATTACCTGCAGTATTCTTGAAGGGCAACGATTATCAATCTCAACATCGTTAAAAAAAAAAAAAATCCGTCCTACAGGATACGTGTAAACTAAGCGAATTCCTCACCGAGTTGAACAACTTTAGTATGGGTATTTTTAAACATTTTTAAATGTAACAATTTTATGAACTGAGCCCTTGGTATCATCTTTACATTCACTAAAATAGAGAGAAATAACAGAAAGTTTCGAGTTACTTTGTGTATTTAAGAAGATGATGTTCACATGTTTCAATAAAACAAAAACATGTTACTATTTAAAAACAATTGCAATGTACTAAGTAAATAAAAACAATCGAAAGTTACATCGATTTTCATGGGCTTTGAAATTTAATTTAAATGTTATTAACATGTAACGAAAACGTTTTCTGAAGGTTATTACAGAACGCTCTTACATACAAATATAATTCTCAAACACATATTAGATTAATATTTCACATTTCCTATCTTCACGACGATACTTTTGTTATATATAAAACATATGCATCATTATATGTTGAATTAATTTGTACTTTTATTTTAAAACAATATAGAGAGCGCTTCTCTACTCCTAATAATCTAATTTCCCTAATTTTACGGCATCCATTTTTCTCATTTTATTTCAATGACATATGCCGAATTTTCTTTAAAAAAATTAAAATTGCGCCCGATAGAGCGATTTTAAAATTTCGTGGGGGACTCATTTTTAGCATACCCATACCCCCACTCCTAATGGCCCGATTGTCATGATTTTCGAAAACTAGTTTTATCTATTTTAAAGAAATCTAATGAGTTTCGTTGCGGAAAAAAAATTGCAGCTTCTAGAATGATTTTTCAATTATTATTTTTTTTTTTATTTTTGTTTTAGGTTAACCTCCACCCCCAATGATCCTATTTTTTTGGTTAACGACCTGAAGGAATTGTTAATTAATTAATGGCTATATGATGAGTTTAGTTGAGAATAAACATGATTTTTGTTTTGTATTTGTCTTTTTCGGTGCCTAGTAGGTATGATTGATGGAGATTTGAAGAAATTGTTAAAAAATTCGCTCAGTGGATGGAACCGCAATTCCTTCAGAATTCGCTAGAAACTAGATATCACAAAACATAAAGTAACTTTAATTTGGACGATAACAGAGTAGCTATGGCACCTTTAATTTTACTTTATGTGTGATATATTCCGCAATTTCAAATGGATTTGTTTTCAGATTAAACAGCCTTTACTTGTAACCCTATAATAGTTCAGGTATATGAAGAAGAGACAAAAGACTGCCTTTAAGGTGATGGGAGCATGCTGATTTTCGGTTCATTTATAAAACTACACACATGTATGTGTGCCTAACGCCCGTCAATAGCACTATTTTTAACACATGAAGTTGTAATATTACAATTGTAAATAACATTACGTGTTTAGTGTCATTTTCGTGCTGGAGGGGCCATGTGCAGAGAATAAGCAAACAATGGTGATATGGTAGCCTGCTTTTCAAGCGCGTGAGCCACCGAGGTTTGCAGCATCTCAAGGTATGTTACAGTCGGGGGGCGATGCATTTCTGTTGTGCACTGTTAACAGTCGCTTTTTTTATCAATGCCTTAAACTAATTATTTTTGACGCAACAATCAACGAGTGCAAAGAACTAACAACGCTACAAAGTCCTTGATTCGTTTCGGTTAGTTAAACTTTTTATCATAAAAGAGCTAGATGAAAAAATCGTCTTCCTTCTTTCTACACGACAGATATAAATGAAAACTTAAAGCCGGACCCTTCTGTCCTTCACATGCTACAGGAATATTTTGATATGCACCTCCACTCAAACTTTCCCTTCCTACTTTCCAAAGCACATAACCCCACATTTCAAAATAAACCAGCGGTAAACTCTAGAAAATCTTACACTTCGCAAATGTTTATAATTCATTAAGAAGAATTATCTATTTCATATTTTACAAAAGTTCATACATGAAATTGGAATAGAAACATTTTTGTATCACAGCATTCATGTTAAACAAAAGTGCTTTAAAATGAAACCCTTTAATAGTCTAAATTACAATGAGCTATTAAGCGGGAAATGTCATTGTCACAGTGAACAGGAACCTTAGGGTGTATCAAATTGTAAACACTTGTACATCGCGAGAGCATATGGGTGGTTTGCCAGAATATGTGTGATCGCTAAATAAATAAAAGTTTTTATCATTTTATTTGCATTTACTTATAAACTTGTGGCCCTAAGGGCAAAAGAGTAGTCAACGATATCAAAAGGTTATTATTTCGATCTCCCAATGCTCATAATGCAATGGTGATGCCCTTAGGAAGGCATCCCGCAGGGCGAGCGAGATGCGACCACGTTATTCAAGGACAGTGCAGTCGAGCTCTCCACTTGAATGTGCGGAGTACTTTTGCTTTCTTTCAAGACGATGATTCACCAAGTCGCGCCAAAGTACTCATTCCCATTTGTAAATTCCACAGGCACTGAGTAAAAATTAACATCTTGTTTCGTGTTGAAATCAAAATATTAAAAAATAAAATGCTTCTAAAAAAACAAATTGCTGATGTTCCTTGTTTAATGCAGTTATAATTTAACACCAGAAGAAATGGTAGATAATAAAAACTAAAGAAATATGTATGTGCCTTAATAGAGTTAATTATTAGCAGTGGTTAAGCATGCCTCAGTCTTAATGATTTCTGATATCAAACGAAAGGGTAGCAATTATGTGGGAAATGAGAAACACCTTGTACAATGAAAAACACTTCATTCCCGGAACATAAATAGTATTTTCTCAAAGAATACCCAACATTATTTTATGAACCATATTAATATATATATATATATCGTCTGTTTAATCAGCAGATCAGAACACAAGTGAACAAAGCATGGTAACATCGGCGTGCAACATGACGTAATATTTCCGCTACAGATTTGTCTCCCTCTCCCGTCTGCTTCAAGACAAAACAAATCGCATAAATATAGGATATGTTTTTCTATAAATATTGATGCTAACGACCTACATAAAATAGCAGGCATACTCACGTTGCGAGAAACCGCTAATTTGTGACGCTGGTTACAGCTCATGCCAATAGCGGCATATCCGGCAGTTGTTTTCAGGCACTGTCACACGGTTTACTATAATCTCTCACTGATGCCGGCCCGCATGGAACTGGAGAAACGAGAAAGCGGGGTTGGCACACTGGCAGACGAGCGGCGCGCGATCCCTTACCTCTCACTTGTCCAACCACAGCGTCTCTACTGGGCCGGCTAGCCAACCAGAGCAATCGGCCGAGCGGCCGGCCGCTCGACCGACAGACCGGGCCATCGCCAAACATGTACCCCCTCCACTGGACCAACGCCGCCACGGCTTTGTGATGGAGGCAGCCCGGCGCCAGGGGCCCAAGCGCACCCCCTTTGCGCTACCCCAAAGCCTGTCCACCTGATTGCTGGCCATCCTTACCCAACAATGTCTTGCGAAATAATTTGTTTCCCGGTAGGTTGAACGGTACAGCTCTCTCACAAATCAACTCTCCTTGTGGACTGCAAAGAATGAATTAATTAGTTCCATCGGCTCTTAGAAATATCACGGAACACATGGCTCTCATCCAGAATTCAATACCGCCAGGGTGACCGAGGTCGTTAAGGCCTGAACTCGTGAGCGGGTGGTCTGGAGTTCGACTCCCGCCAAGACCGTCCGAAGTTTTTTCTAGGTTTACCTCAGTCCTCATAAATGGCAAATGCCGGGGAGGTACCCTAAGTTTAGGCCTGGAACGAATCTTTCCTTTAAAAAAAAATCATTTCCAAATTTGTCGTTTCATCTCATGTACCGCCTGAGGTGCCTCAGTAGTAAAACCGGATGTTAAACACTATTAAAAAAATCCAAGTTAATTTGATACCCTTTTCCTCAGTATATAATTATATTTAAATTGACCTAAAAACTAAATGATTCTTAATTTCATAGTCGAAAGTTGTCAAACGAGAAACCTAGAATTGACAACAACAAAATATACCCCGAAACTTATCAGCTTTACTGGGCATTATAGCTCAATTTTATGTAATTCTCTATAGCAAAACGGTAGTTATTTAATTAATTCAATTACAGACTTTCTAGGCTATTGATGTATATAGTAATACAAAGCGTGTAAGAAATTGTCAGTGTATTTTAAGAATAAAGAAATATTCCAATTATTATTGTTGTTACTTTTGTCAAGAATATAAGAAAACAACAACATATGTTAATAATTAATGAATTTATATATATTTTTTAATTTTATGAGGCTATTTCGGGAGCTGAACAGTTTGTTCAAACTAGCAATGACATGGGAAACACCGAGCTATAAAAGATATTGTATTTGGTGACGCGCTGGCAAAGTGCTATCAACCAGCTTGTCTCGCTGCTGTTATAGAACAGTATCACCAAGCAAGTGCTGAACAGAAACCTTTACTACACCTTATTCAGGGGAAAAAAGTACTGAAGCATCTAATCATGTTCTACAATTGCACAGTAACGAAGGAAGTGTTCAAATTGTTTGCCCTCCTGTTGGCAGTAGCTCCAGCAATTTCCTCCTCTTTCCTTTCGGTACCTACACTAATAACAGAGGTGTCCTATGGCGAGCGACTTTTGAATCATGATGTATAACTTCTCTTTATCTTAAAATAAATAACTTTACAGAAATGTGCTATGGTAAGTGTTAATCAAGCATTTATTTATTAGATAAACTTTAGTAATAAATATATTTTATTACGTTATTAAAGTGCTAAGTACATACTTTAACCCTAGTTAGTTAGCTAGTCGTAACTAACCCAATCTACAAAAGATCAGCATCTTTTATCATCTAAATTACACATCTTTCAACTGACTATTTCCATTTCATCCATACCTTCCATAAAAACTTCCATAATTTAAGTATCGGCTCTTGATCTTTCTCGATACAATTCCTGTATTCCTCATTGACCATTTCTTACCAATTAAACTTTCCCTCCAAACATTTGTCGCTTTACATTGGAAGATAATTTGAATTTCATCCTCCTTCTCCCCACAGATGGGACACATTCCTGGAATAACATCTCCCCTCATTCCCCTTAACTTCCAAACATATAATCGGAACCTTCTGTTTTATTTATCTTGCTTTTTAAAATGTACTTTTCCTTTTCTGCGTCATCTTGTAATTCCTTGTAGTGCGCTTTAGGCAAATAAAATTGGTCTTGCATTCTTAATCTCACTTCCCTCCAACAACCTCTTCTAAAATATCCAGTTTTACCTCAAAAATCTCCTAATTTTCTTCTTGATTGATTGATGGATATATTCACAATGTCAGTATCTTGAACCCTAAGTAAGTATTTCAATATAGCTCGACCATGAACCCTCACCTCACACACTTAACTTTCCTAATTCTATCAAAGTTCCTGCATTGCTGGGAACTTTCAAAGAAAATTTATTACAATAAACTACTAAGCTCTTTAAATCTTGTACAAAATTTGAGTAAAAATGCAAATCATAATAAAATGCCTGTAAAATAGTAATATAATTTTGGTGATTAGCAAAACATGTATTTCTTTCTTCATCCTATCTCTCTCTCCCTCCTTTCTCAAGCGCTGGCCGCGGATATTGAAAAGAAAAATAATAATTGTGAAGAAACACGAAAAATGTTTTTATTCTAGTTGAGGAATTCTTTTCAGAGGTAGGGGTGCTACCATCTCGTATATTTAATCTGTTCAAAGTTTTGCGACAGAGTGAAAGTTAGTCCTATGCCAAATCCTTTCTTTGTTCATTTGTTTTATTTACGGACGCTCTTTAACATCTCAGGTCATCAGCGTCCCATTCTATTCAGAGCATGAAACGGCCGACAAATTTTGCTCAGAAGTCTCTTCTTTCAGGCTTGAGGTTCTTTTTCGTGCCGTAAATGTACGACACGGGACCCACGGCTTTACTTCCCTTCCGAAGGAAGCCATACTTAGGATTTTTACACCCGAAAAAATCCATCGGTCCTGGCCGGGATTAAACATGTCATATTTTAATACACAATATTCATTTGTTCGGGCAGGGCGGTCTGTGAGCTAAAATTACTCATACCTTTAGACAGTAATCTGTTAATGAATGTCGTTACTTCTTCATCGTCTGAGTTACAGATCTTCTCTCAGTACCTTTGTTGATTCCGCTAAGGCCAATTGAGTACATAAAAGTTCAAGATACTTTGAATTATTTGCAGAACAGAAGGATTACTCAAATTTAACTTGGCTATTTTAATTATCCATTGATTTCATAGATGTTTCAGAAGTGCACATATATGAAATTCACAAGACAAAGAAGTGAAAATATTCACCAAAAATGTACACATTGAAAGGAAAATGATTGGAGGTCTTAAACAAGCATTTGTTTCCATATGAAATAAAAAAAAAACCTTTAAAATTCATTATTCATCTTTCAAAGATTGTTTTTATATAAAATCACAAATAATAGCGAATTTCATTGAAATAATGCCAAAGTAATTTCCAAAGAGAGCCAATGTTTCCTTATTTTTACTTATTCTGTTTAATCAATTGTTGAAACTTCTTGGGTAGTTACAGTATCTATAAAGCACAGGAATGTTTTGGGTATTTCGCGGGATATTATTCTATTATTGACTCTATTACATATATTCTCCTTCAGATGGCTCTGTATAAATAAATGGATGGCATAACCGAGAACATTTATTGCTACTATATTAATAAATTAAATAGCTATCAGAAATGCCATCGCACCCCGATAATAATTACCGACGAATGTAAGCATTCCAAAATATTTATTATTGACGTTAAAGTTGAAGTCACTAGGTTGGTGATGCTTGGCGATTATGTTGGCACTGCCTGCGATAAGTATTTGGTTGCGTAGGTTATGGCAATAATGAAACATGTGATGCAGAATTGAATTTCTACATAATTCTAAGTGAACTAGATGTTGCAAGTTCATACTATTTCACAGTAAAATCTTAAAAACAGTGCAAAGTATTGCACTGAATAATAGTTTACGCTGATAATAAAATAACTGGGTGAAGGCTTTCTTCGTCGTCATCGTTATTATTAGTAAGTAAATAAGTATTGTTATTATCATTATTTCAGGTTATTATAGGCTGTTCTTATGTAATAAAATTACTGCAGTAATGACTTAACAAAGGGTGGTGGTATTTGTGCAGTAGTTCTTGGATAGTTGCTTATTTTATACAGTAATTTTGTCCAACACATTTCTCTCCTTGCCTACTTGATTATTAAGTAATGGGTATCATATGTAAAGTTGCGCAAAGCACAATATACACTTTATAGAGACCTGTCTTTTACGGTACATTATAAAATGGCCAGTCCCTTAATCTAGCTTTTTTAATATCAGAAACTTTGCTGCCAGATAACATGAAGTACAGATTTAGAATAAAAAATGAAGTAATAATAGTAACACTTAAAAATGTTTGATCGTCATTCAGAAACCACCAGCCAAATGCGAAAACCAGTTATAAAAACGATTTACCAACATTATTGTGTATTTGGTTTATTTATGGACGATCTTTAACATCTCAAATTATCAGTGCCTCATTCAGTTCAGGGCATAAAAAGGCGGACAAATTTGCTCAGAGGCCTCTTCTTTCAGGCTTCAGGCTTTTATGTGTTATAAATCTACGACACAAGACCCGGCTTTACTTCCCTTTCAATGGAATCCAAACTTAGGATTTTTATGCCCGATTGTATCCTTCGACCCATGGTGTTCAACATAGTTACTTAATTACATTTTATTTCAATGGCAAATACTGAAATTTAATGTCTACTGTAAAAAGAATAAGTAAATTATCATGTTTTTAATTAAAGAATATTTTAAATTTGATAGTAATTGCTTAAACTATGCTAGCTGCGGCAATATATGTGACATCAGATAAATTCATTGAGGAGTACACCCAACTGGAAGCCTATAAGGAGTAACACCACCTTAGGACGTCCCTGCTCGGCCCTGTTTCACAAAAGTATCATCTAATACATACAAGTACTTGTACGTTGTTCCACGAAAGAAGTGCAAAACTTTAAGTATTAGTAAAAAGTTACAAGTGACGTCACATAAGAGCAACATGTAGGAACAGCTGTTTGCCATACCTTGAATTAGGTTAGGTTCACTCTTTAGGAATGTTAATGTACAGACCGGATTATTGTTATTCCCGTTAAATGTGTCTTTTTTCCCAGATATAATGATAATTTAAATACTTAATATGCGCTTATCGATATTCAAGTGTAATAATCCACATTGAGACGACGCGACGGTCCCGTACAGATACATTTAGAAGCATCAATTTCAATCATCGAGAGATCGCAGAAGAATCGAGCGAGCTTACCGATTGCTCTCGGTCATTTATTTTATTAGTGCATTTGATCGTTATTCTTTATTTATTTATATTGCTTGTCAATCATGTTCTCATTATAAGCAAAAATTGTGTCAAAAGAGAATGAATAGAAATTATTTTCGTGGCATGTAGCAAGAACCTTAAAAATACATTAACAAAGATGCTGGTCTGCAATATGCATTTGAAACAGAAAACGTCAATATCAGTCACAAGTCGTACTTAACCTAACTTTATCATTGTACACAAATATTTATTTATTATTTCTTTATACACATTTCTACTCGCCATTATCATCACTTTCGCTAACACTTAGCACATTTTGGTCAACTGGCTCCCAAAATCTTTTAAAAAGATAATAAATGTTGTGCTAGTATTTGAAGTTACCAATATTTCTACACACTGTAGAGAAGTTTATATAAATTACCAATGCCCGACTAACACTAATACTTCTGTGGAACAGAACAACGAAAAATCACTTGTAAGTATGAAGTTATAAAGTACAAGAGTAGTAGAAACTTTGTGTAACAGAATTTTACTAATAACTACAAGTTACATGTCCACACACTTGTAATGCATTAGACCGTACTTTTGTGGACCTGGCGGCGATGGAAACAATTGCCTCTCGTGTAACTTACATGCATCTTTGTACATTAAAGATGTTTACAAACACAAGTTCTCTGTGATATTGGTGTGACGATTCCCAGGCCATATTTATTATAGTTACGCATTATTTCTCGCTCAAGAAGTTCTTACATTACTTTTCGAGAATATTTAACGAAATTGAAACTACTAAACCATAGATAATTTACGTATGCCACTACTGGTCATTGTGGTGGAAAAAACGTTTTGTTTGCAAGTGCCTTTCCGAGTGAGTACATTTAACTCTCGCAAGATAAGAACTATGGACGCAAATTCTTAATTATGCATTTCAGTAATATGTGTCAGCTGATCATTACAGGCAACGAAGTCTGAAATATGTAAAACACTTTTTGTTGCTTTCATTTTCATTTTTGTTCTTTTTCCGATCAGCAATACTGGAATAAAATGTTGAGACACCTAGCATAGCAATGTTTGAGTTGCCAAGTAGTTATGTACATAAAAATTGTTAATTCCAGGAGTAGTATGAAGTTGTACAAACTTAGGATGAGATTTAAGAGAAGAACGAAATCGTTTGTAAGAATGAGTAGTTCGCCAGTTTGGTTTACAACTGATATACCACACCTAAGAGATAAATAAAAAGTGTTCAGTAAACAGATGATGATGATTATTATTATTATATCCAGCACGACGCCGCAATGAAGAACCCCATATCCTTAAGTCCGCGGCCTGTACCGGATGCCACTGTTTCCGACTCATGTAAACTTCCACGCTCCATCACACACACAACAGAACTGTGCTGACAAATGTGAATAGAATCACTAAATTCTGAACTCTGTGAAAGCAAAATAGGCAATTCTGATCTTTTGTACTGAAAAGTTTTGAATAAATCCGTCACTTGTGTCGGCAAATATTTTCTTCTAGTTTTAATGTCCAGCTGTTACAAAACATATTAAAGCAGTTTGATTACGTTGCGTATTACAATCCTTGAAGGGAATTGGTTATTGTCCGTAAGGTATTAAAGGTAAATAAAATAAATATGTTAGTGTTCTTATTGTAAGGATCGTGCTAGTCAATACGTTGTATATCGCTGCCGTTTTATTTAATAAGCCAATGTGTGATAAAGGACTTTTTTCAGAGATAATGGGGCAAGAGAATTCTATGGATGATTTGTAATATGTACATCAGAAACACATACCGGAACATAATTGTGTTACTTTAAGATAAACACAATAGTAAATGGAATATATCATATTTCGTATTTTCTTAAAAATTGGGGAAACTCAAGCATTTTTCCCTCCTTTTCTTTTGTTTTGTTAGGTATACTAACAAAGATTTTCAAATATCTCAAAATCATTTTTGTACCATTTTAATATTTTGAATTTTCTGTTTATTTTGAATGATTTTTATTATTGTTCTATGGTTACAAGAGTTTTAATAAATTTTTAATTTTGTCACTGCAGAAGTTTTTTTTCCGCTATCACTTTTTCAATTGTATATCTCAGAAACTATTTGCTCTAGAAGGCTGTGGTTTTTCTTGAATGATAAAGTTGTATTTAATAAATTAGAAGCGTGACATCATTCGTTGTTTCATAATGTTCAGGCCTTTAGCTAGTTTTTCCCTCAAAAAGGTTAGTTTTTCTGCAAAAACATTTTTTTAATTGCATTTATTAAAGAACGATTTTTTTGCACATTTTCCCCATTTTTTAGGATCTGTAAAGGCTTTCACTTTGAAACTTTTACCACTGATTCAAAATATTATTGTGATGATGTAGATATATTATGGTAGAACTAGGACAAAATCTATCAACATAAAAAAATTAAATTTGGGGGAAAAAAATAGGAAAAAATTCAGATAATTGAAAATAATTTATAATTTTCTTCAGAGTCATGCTATAGTAGTGAAAATAGATCAGCAAATTTGAATTATGTGCATCTGTATGCTGTAACATTTTCATTTCAATATCTTTAATAGTTTTTGAAAAAATGGGAACTGAAGTTGGTACATTTAACATTACAAGGATAGGCCTTCCACACTCCCCTTAATTTCTTTTCCTAAACTGCTAAAAATACTGCAATAATTCAAATAACGAATATGTATGTTCTAATATAAAGCAAAGGGAATTATAATTAGATGAGACTTAAACATGATAAAGGAAGGGAGGAATGGGGTGGTGGGCAGAAACTTTTACTTAAAAAAGTGTCTCCGCTTGAAAATACTGTAGAGAATGTTCAAAACGAAGGAAACATTATGGAACAGTACTGTCGATTCTTTAAAACGTTGCATTTCTAATTGGATGTTAACTCTGTTCAGTCCCAGGTCGTGACATATTTCGTGGGTTAATCTGTGTAAAGACCTCAGCAGTTGGCGATTGTCAAATGCTGACTTTCCTTGTTGGTGAGCTTGCATGCACAAGAGAATGTTTTCCTGGTCAACTTGTTAATAATGACGCATCCGAGCTTCCGGTGAACGAAGAACAAAAGATGAGCGGTTGGCTGTGTTAATGCAGGTCAGTACGTCAGTACAAAGGTTCCACTTGTTGAGGAACAGGTCTATACGTTCGCAGCAAGATGCTGGTGTCTTCTCCCTTCCCGCAGGCTGGACCATCACCCCTACCCCCTCAACTGCCGCGCTCGCTCTCTCACTCTAGGCATCAAGGTCTGCAGGGTTGCCAACGCCTTCACCTGCATCCGGGATGATACCAATTGTGGGTTCGAATCTCGAACAAGTCGGAAATGACGCATCCCTCGATCCAACGAACTTGAGCGTTTAGTTCCGGAGAGCAAAATTCCTAGAATTGCACTATCCGCGTGAGAGTTTCGGCTCGACCATATCTGGTGGAATTTCCTCCGCGAGGGGTTCCCTCCTGGAGAACAATGTTCTTGGAAATTTCTTTGTGAGAACGTCATGCACTGAATTTGAAGGCGCCAACCGCAGCCACAGTTTTTCATTGCCAACCATATGCAGCGTATTTTCAGAGTAGAGAGGCACAGTTTCCTTTAGAGCTCTCACACTAATGTTGTACAAAAAACTGGATATGCTTAGAACTGTTCAAATTAGAAAGGAGTTGCTTGGTAATTTTCCTCAAGATAGGAACCGTTACATATTCTGAACAAAAAATACACTAAGGAAACATTTCTCTTGGCTGCAAGGAACTGCAATATCTGTAGAGTGTAATATGTTGTTGTAATTGGTTTTGGTTGAGGTGAATGGAAAATAACTTTAACTTTTCTTTTGTGTTTTATAACGACGTGGAAAGCTTTACGTCGCGCAGACCCGGGTTTTATTACTTTCCTCTTGCATTTCAGAACACACACCAAACAACTTATTTTAAGCAAAGACTGTAAGCCCCTTTGCTGTGAAAACCCGTAGATGAATTCTGAAAAATGCCGTATCGGGTAACATGTCGCGAAATGTTTAACTGTAATTTAAGGGATCAGGGTAGGGATGCACGAGACATATAAACACGTTGTACTGTTGGCAGTATCAACAAGAGTAACGTATAATACTACAAGTAAATTAACTGTCGTACTTACAGTAGCATTGATGGTCTTTGTTAATTAAGTACTGTATGTTCTTGATTAAATAGTTAAGTACACAGTTTAATAATAAAAACATAACTTTCCACATTTTCCATCCAACAAACACAAGTCACAAGTTCACAACTGAAGCTAAGAGTTAAGACGCGCCTGTACCCGTAACAATCGTTTTTAAAATGCTCCAAGTGGAACGCAAAAATGTAGTCTGACCGTGTTAATCAAATCAGAGGCGTTCAGATAGTACGCGATTTGTGATTTCTTATTAACTAAATTGTGAATCTTGACTAATATGAAACAGACTGTGTTATTTATGTCTTATATTTCGCTAAAACGGTAAAAGAATATTAACGATTTATCATTTACATCTTAAAATAATATTGTCAAAAAACCTTAGATTTAATTTTAAAATCCGCGTATCTGTAAATGCCAGTAAAAAAAACCGCAGATCTACGAATAAAGCCTTACAGTTGGCAACTAAGTTCAAAAACGTAAGGTTAACACTAAAGCCTGTAATTTTCGCTAATGTTAAATTAGCGTGAACACAAACATCAACTTTATCATTTAGGGTAACATGAGTGATATATTGAATACAAAATACTATCGGAAGTCACATGAAATTATGTAACTTTTAAAGAAATTAAAACGGAACCTTTTAAAAATTGATAATTCTGTGTTGTTCATTCTTCTCTGTATGTTTGCAGTTGGTAACGTCTGTGTTGTGGTAACTTTTATTGTTGTTCATTTATTTCGTATGTTTACTTTATGCATTTGCGTCCTTGCGTTTTCTATATTGGGGTTCATTTACAATGAAAATGCGATGCTAACACTAAAGATTGCGACCAGCTTATTTGATAATAAAAATATTAACATTATCAGATGCAAGAGCAAAAGTTTGAAACACAAGCTATCATTGTGTTAATGGAATTCTAGGGGGGAGGGGGATCTACTGCACTGCGTAGAAACAAAAACGAAGATGCGCTAAAATAGATTTATTTGTAGTGTATACATTTTGTAGAAATATAAATTGCACTGCTATATCGTCATAGATTGCCCGAAGTATCCATTTTATATGCCTTTATACGTTTATGTTAACGTTTTTCCTAACTAGATCCTTTATAAGATGTTTTTCAAATAGGTTTAAATTATCAAACATAAGCAAATAGAGACGATGGTTTTGTACGTGCGGCGTAACGCAGTCAGGGAAAAAACAAACAGAAGACTGTCTGTAGCTAATTCGCACCGTGATGCACAGAACACAGCGGACGGGCATTTCTCCATTTGTAGCTGCAAGGGGAGAGGAGACCCTGACCCAATTCGAAGGGCAAGCGGCTCCAACGGAGGAGTTGGAATTTCTTCACAACTTCACATGGCTTACAGCTTACACTTTCGTTCACCGCGCCGCGCGCAGGGATTAAAGCTGCATGGTATCTACAATAAAACAGAGCTCAGTCGCTGGAACAGGTGGGTGGGTATCTCTGTCTGCTACTTTTAAGTCCCAACGTTGTATCCCCACCTCTTGCGCAAGTTGAACTTCACTTTTCAAAGAAGGATAAAGAATCATTTTTAGTCAGCATAAGTTGATACACACACATCGCCGGATTCGAATTCCATAAGGGCAGTTTCTTGGTGTTTTAGCGAATTCTGAAGGAATGAAACTATTGCGGTGAAACCGATGGAATATTTTCTCCATATCTCCGTTTATCGTACCTAATAGGCACTTACACACACACATACTTGTGTGCGTGTGTCTTGTCTTGTCTTTTTACTATAGAAGAACTCAAGCATTTCTAAATACAGGTATTACTAATCTGTGACTTTTTCTTAGTGTTTCATCCTTTTCTGCTTTTATAATTGTTGTTGTGTGTGTGTGTGGGTGGGGGGAGGGCGTTAACGTCTAGCGTCGATATTTTTTTTTCCTCAACGAAACTTGGTATTTCCTTAAAACAAGTTGATAAAAGTAGTTTCCGAAAATCAGGGCAATGAGGCTATTTCAAGGAAGCTCAGTACAAACTAAAATAAAATGAGAAAAATGGTTTCTGAAAATTCTAAAATCGGACTTTTAAGAGGGGGGATTTAACCAAAATATAAAATAGAAGATTAGCTCTAGCGGCATTAATATTTATTTTTTCATAATAAAACTCCATATATACAATTAAAAAAAATATTTTCTAAAAATAAAGGTAATCGGGCCATTAGAAGTGAAGGTTTACATTAAACCCGAAATATAAAAATCACTCTAGTAGCACTAATATTTGTTTTTCACAACAAAATTCGGCATTTAGGATTTAAATCAAAAAAGAAAAATAGTTTTTGAAAATCTCATTATTAGGGGGGAGTTATTCCCGAAACACAAAATTTATTTTTTTTTCGCAACGAAACTCCGCATATGCCATTTAAAAATCACTATAGTTTCTGAAAATTAGGGTAATTGGACCATTTAGGAATAGCCATATACTTTAAACCCGAAATTTAAAAAGCGCTCTTGCGTTTGTTGATTTATAAAAGGACAAAAGAATTCAGCATATGAAATATATTTATAACGTTGCATATACTTTATTTTATATTTAACAGAAACATAGTCGTGAAGATAGTAAATGTGAAATATTAATCTAATATGTGTTTAGGAATTATATTTGTATGTAAGAGCTCTCTATAATAACATTCAGAAAATGTTTGCGTTACGTGTTTTTACTACAGTAACATTTAAATTAAATTTCAAAGCCTATGAAAATTTATGTAACTTTCAATTGTTTATTGTTGATTATGTATACTTGTAGCACGTTGTAATTGTTTTTAAATATTAACATGTTTTTGTTTTATTGAAACATAATAAAATCTTAAATACAGAATATAACTGGAAACTTTCTGTTATTTCTCTCTATTTTAGTGAATGTAAAGATGATATCAAGGGCTCAGTTCATAAACATGGCTACATTTAAAAATGTTTAAAAATATCCACACAGCATAACTTTGTCTATCATTGTTAAGTTTAGTTAATATACCACTAATTTTTGTGTTATTCTTATTCTTAAAATGTGGTTTCTCTTTTTTAATACTTATAGATTGCAAGAAATCTAATTTTGTTCCTCTGATATACACAGTAATGTCATAACTAATTTAATTTTATTAATTAATAAAGCCATAATTTGCATTATATATTTTTTTTAAGTTACTCTAGTATGGGAGCAATTCGCTTAGTTTGCGCAGCTCCTGCATGACGGACTTTTTCCTAATTCTTGTCGGCAACTTAAAGCATTGTGGGCTTTGGTCTCAGTTGTGCAAACAGCGTTTCAGTTGTTATAAGGAACGTTAATAAATTAATTAACAAACACTTACTCGTGCAATGTTGTACTAAATAGCAAGGAATATATTGCTCAAATACGATATACCAGTTACAAAAAGAATAGGTGTTACATTAAACAAATAGTTTCTATAAGACCAAATCATGATCCTGCAACAGAAGCAGATTGCAATGAGACAGAGAGCTGCTTTTCTCTAGAACCGTCCATTTTCTAGCTGACTTGCAAATGTTTTATCCCAGTTCCAGATCTCACGAACGGAGCCAACCCACCTCGATTTCCTTAACCGCTTTCTTACTCTGTAGGCAACTAAAGAACGAGGCAGATAAATATTTAACTTTATAAACATGCCAACAAATGAATTTAGAATATAAAAAGAAAAATTTTCTTCACATATTATATGAGGACAGTATAATAAGTTCTGAGCCAGGCAATAAAGGAACGAGTTTCGAACTTTAACATCAACAGTTTGCCTTAAGGTCAATACATCGATCTATTCCAAAACCAGTATCCCGTATTTAAAGTGCAAAATACCTCTCTACAGCTGCAATAGCCTCTTGCTATGATTAGTGGGCAAAAGTTTTGAGTTTTAGGGACAAATGGAAGTTGTAGGGAGCCAAATGTGGGGAGTATGGTGGATGCTGCAACAATTAATACCTCAAATATATCAATTGCGAGAAGGTGCATTGTAATGATGGAAGATACTTAACAGGGTGTTTTCTCACCAATGTCTTTCATTAAAAGATTGAAATGGAACACTCTGGTTATGTTTTAACCGTTCTGAAGCCTCCTCTTGCTTCCAAACTTTATCTAGCCGATTATATGATAACATTATCACACAATTGATCAATTAGTTCTGCTGATACAGCCATGTTTAAATTTAGATCCCATTTTTTAATTGTTGAAAATAAAGGAGAAGAACTCCATAAACTTTTGTAAATTTGGTTTAAATTTTCTGTGGCGTTCAGATATCTAACAAAGAATGATTTGTTTATTCCTCACGATACTCGATTACATGAAATTGTCTGTTTTAGAAAACAGTTTGGTAACGCTTGAATATAAAAAAAAAATGCTTGGCCATCTATGATCGAGAACCAGAACTTTTCAAAGTCCCTACATATAAATATATGTGAATGATTTTAAAAGATATTTTATTTTTCTAAATATAAAAGTTAAATAAATGAACTTCGTGCATTTTATTCATGAATTTGTAACATTTAGTGTTACTTAAGAGTGTTTCCGTAAAAAGATATGGTTCTACACTTTAATTGTGCAATTTAGTCCGAAGTGTAGGGGAAAGTAGACCGCCTACAGGAAATCAAATCTATCTACCACTTGCTATTGTACTCAAATCTGAGCGAAATAAACAAAAGTTGCTTTCTGCTTATTCTAAACTTAAGTTCACACACGTAAAAACTTTAAAGTGCAATGTAGCATTTCCGTTTATAATTTTCGCTTATGATGCATTTATTTCTAAGGTAACGTAAATTACACTCCTAATAAAGTCCGTTAGGCAGAAGTTGTGTAAAATAAGCGAAATTCTCATCTGTAAAATAACATTAAAAATGAATATAAAATCCAAATTAATTAATGGAATGACATAAGTTATGGCATTACTATATGGTATCAGGGGAACAAAAATAGAGTTCTTGCAGCAATCTGTAAGTATTACCAAACAGAAGCCACATTTTGATGATGATAATAATAATAATAATAATAATAATAATAATAATAATAATAATAATATATTACTACTGATAGACAAAGCTATACAATTGAGTATTTTTAAATGTAACCAAGTTTATGAACTAAGCCCTTGAGATCATCTATACATTCACTCAAATAGAGAGAAATAACAAAAAGTTTCGAGTTACATTGTGTGTTTAAGAAGAAGAGAAATAAATATTGGTACTGCTAGAGCTCTTTTAAATTTTAGTTTCAGGTAAACCCCCCCCCCCCTTCTAATGGCCGATTTCCCCGATTATTAGGTACTATTTTTCTTGTTTTATTTCAATGGAATATACCAATTTTTCTTAAAACAATTTAAAATTGTGGTAGCTAGAGTGTTTTAAAATGTAGCTTTACTCGACGAGTCGTTTGTTAATTGATGGTTATATGCCGAGTTTTGTAGAGAAAAAACGAAACAAGTTCATAACTAGGGATGCTCGTTTTCTACGTAACATCAACACTAAGACAGTAATATTAAATTTAATAATGCCACATCTAATGTTATGAACCCAAATTGTTTTATATTAAACTTTTCAAGTAAATTTATATCACAAAATATCACTTTATAAAAACTGAAAAGAAAAAACAAATAAAATTAAAAGTAGCAAAGGATTTAATCGCTTTATTTCTGCATACATCCCTTGAGAAATGACGAAGCAATATTTTTCGACTAAACAGCTTGTCAACGGCCAAAATAGTATTAGAAAATTTGGTTCCATTATATCTACAGTTCTTGCAAATTGTCATGGTAACATTTATAGTGTATCCAGGAAAATATCTATTGAGAAAGAAGAAATAATACCTGGAAAAGTAATGTTATTGATGCACAGGTTGTACCTTCAGAAATAGAAACTGAATTCTTGTTTACGTTCTAATGCATCGTCGATTGTGGCAAATTTCAACTAGACGAAACGCCTCTTATCATGCACGCGAGAAGTGGGTTGCTACGGACGGCTTGTGCCGTTCCGTTTGCAGCCACAAAGCTCAGTGGACCTTCTCGTATACGGTTCAGATTTTCCAATTGCGATAGATACAACATTTAATTTGACCCCCGCCGTAGTCTAGCAGTAGAGTATGCGGTTTATAGTTGGAAGTAAATCAACTTTGGTGTGTTTTTGATTAAGTTAACATTGAGTTAATGAAATCATGCCAGGAACTTGTTTAGTACAACATGGATTGCTCTTGTATGTCTATACTGTAAAATTATACGGCCTAGTACCATATTTATAGCAGCAATTAAAGGAGAAACAGTATACATCATGAAACTGTATCGTACCAAACTTTGTGGTTAGGGAGGACTTTTTCCTATTAAATTTCACTAATCTACCGTCGTATGTGACGGTGTGCGTTAGCAAAGAAAAGAAAAATCCGAAGAGGGGTTTGGATCGAGATAATGAGAGTTTTAGTGAATTATAACATGTTTCGACTCATTTGCATGTGAGGTTGTGCAGAGATAGGTACACAAGTAGTACAATCGTTCAAGTTGCTGCTATTAAACACATGGATTTATTTGGTTCTTTGTAGTTACATTGATTATTACATTAGTTTATATTTGGAATTATATAAAGAACACAATGTTAAATTTAACATTGGTCTATTGAAATAACACCAGGAAATTGTGTAATAGAATGTGTTAAAACAACATGGGTTGCTCTTGCATGTCTTAATTATGACAGCGCACCGCATAATTCCATATTTACATGTCCTAAATATCAGTAATTAAAGGATTGGATAACGAGTACATATTGTGCAAGTTTTGAACTTAATGATGAAACTGCAGTATGTGTTAAACATTTCTTACTAAAAGTTGTGGTTAGGAAGGACATTTTATTTGTGCAATTTTTCTTAATCTACGATCTTATGTCATGGTGAGGGTTAGCAATGAAAGGAAAGACTCGAAAGAACGCATGACGCGGATTTTGAAGCAATATGAAGAGAGTTTTAATGAATTGTGTGAGCAGGATACTATGTTCCGACTTCTTTCCAAATGAGGTTAAGACAGGACACCCATTTAACTAATGCCAAGGAAGACAAAGTTGTGCTTACCTGTGGAGAAGTTTATTGGATTCTGAGTTTCTTAACAATGACAATGGGGGAGAAGCAAAGACATACCGGTGCCAACATATCCAGCAAAACCTTTTGAGTTTCTCTATGTGAACGTTCGAACCGCTAGACAATAAATGGATTAGCTTCCGAGATATGGTGTTCTATTTTTCACCATGTACTTTGACAATTAAAGAAAGCTGGAAGAATGATAAGGAAGAGATAAGATTCGGAAAATCTAAAAAAAGACATTTCCAAGATGGACTCGAGATTAAACTAAAGTTGATGACGGGTGTTCATGTTGAGCGAAGAAACTGAGAACCTTTGCTGATACACTTGCCAGAATCTGACAAGTATATTTTTATTATTGTAGCTAATTATTTTCTTCCTATATTTGCTTTAATTAAACACATCCTACAAGTTTTTAACTTTGTAGCAGTAGTAAACGGTTTTCATTGAATATTCAGTTAATAGTGAATTGAATACTAGCATTATTTAAATAGACATGTGTTTCACTCCAAAAATGATGGAAAATAGTTAAATTTAAGAAATGTTGAAGTGTGATTAGAAAACCACCTTTTGCAGGAATTCAGTTATCTTTTTAATTCATTAAAGCATTTTGAACTACATTAGAATATATCCTATGTACCACACTAAAGATAAATTAAAGCCACTATTATTAGGAAAAATTACGTCGTACAGGAGCTGTGTAAAGTAAGCGAATTCCTCAGCTAGTAGAATAACTTTAAAAATTAATATAAATCCAAATTATGCCTTATTAATTAAGGAAATGCTATAAGTTATGGCATTACCGTGTGACATTAGGGGAACAAAATTAGAGTTCTTGCATTATATAAGTATTACAAAAGAGAAACATTTTTAGAAGTATTATTATTATTATTATTATTATTATTATTATTATTATTAAACCATAAAATTAATTGTATACTGTAAAATAAATGAAGTATACGATCACCGATACACAAAGCTACACTGTGGGAGTATTTTTAAACATTTTTAAATGTAACAATGTTTATGAACTGAGCCCTTGGTATCATCTTTACATTCACTAAAATAAGAGAGAAATGACAGAAAGTTTCGAGTTACATTCTATATTTAAGATGTTCATATGTTTCAATAAAACAAAAACATCTTACTATTTAAAAACAGTTACAATGTGCTACAAATATACTTAATCAACAATAAACAATTGAAAGCTATATCAATTTTCGTAGGCTTTGAAATTTAATTTAAACGTTATTATAGTAAAAACAACTAACGCAAACGTTTTCTGAAGGTTATTACAGAGCGCTCTTATATACATATTTGTATATTCTCACACACATATTACATTAATATTTCATGTTTACTATGTTCACGACGATACTTTTGTTAAATATAAAATACATGCGTCGTATAAATACAGTTTGTATGGCTGAATTAATTTGTCCTTTTACTTTAAATCAATATAGGGAAAAAAAAATTTAAACGTAAGCCTCTTTTTAAATTTCGGTTTTCAATACTCCTACTCCTAATGGTTCAATTTCCCTAATTTATAGAAACTATTTTTTTTTTTGTTTTATTTATGGGATATACGGAATTTCGTTGCGAAAAACAAACATTAATGCCGCTAGAGCGATTTTTAAATTTGTGTTTCAAATAACCCCCCTTCCAATGGCCCAATTTCACTGATTTTCATAAACTATTTACCGTATTTTATTTCAATGGTATATACCGAGTTTCCTTTAAAAAAAAAGTCGAAATTGTAGCCGCTAGAGCGATTTTTAAATTTTGCTTTTATCCCCAATTGTGTTCTTAACACCTCAATTGCCCTGATCTTCGTAAACTACTTTTATCAATTTATTTTAAAGAAATATATTAAGTTTCGTTGAGAAACAATAAAAATTGTGGCCGCAAGAGCAACATTTATTATTTTTTTTAAAAAAAATCGCTTTAGGTTAACTCCCACCCCCAATGGCTTTAATATGATTTTAACGTTGCCACAAAAAAAAAAAAAAAAAAAAAAAAAAAAAACTTAATTGACCACAACAGAATAACTTGGAAAACAAGGTGCATCTTAGAACACTATGGTCAACAGAAGCGTTGCGATGAAGTGACGTCAACCTGCGGGCCAGCACAGAAGCGGGGGATATTGCCACAACATAAATACCAAGAAAGCGGTAATCTATTTGGTTTCCACTCGTTCATTCTTCACACCGAGTTGATCATATTTTTTCTTCTTCTAAGTAAAAGTTAAACTTTTACATGCATAATAATAATAATAATAATAATAATAATAAAAATATGAAAAAATGTGTAATGTTGAGATTACTAACGCGCCACGGTACCAGGGCATTAAACAATGAACAAATATGAGACGCAAAAACAAACGCGAGAACATTATTTTTCCAGCTATTTACAGAATTGATATGCAAGAAGAGTTTATTTTTTCTAAAATTTTCTTTGTTTGTTTTTCTTACGGTGTTGAACGAGCGACTTATATTATTTGGTTTATTTGTGGATTCTCTTTAACATTTCATTTCAGGGCGTAAAACGGCCGACAAATTTTGCTCAGAGGCCTCTTTTTTCAGGCTTGAGGTTCTTTATCGTGCCGTAAATGTACACACTGGACTCACGGCTATACTTCTCTTCCGAAGGAAGCCATACTTAGGATTTTTATGTCCAAAATATTCATGTCACTGGCCGGGATTGAACCCGCGATCTTGAGTCTACGAGACAAGTGTTATCCTTTAGTTCATTTAAAGTGTAAGATGATACATGGATGGCATTACGACTTCAAAACGCGATCACTGGGAAATTTCCTTCAAATAATCTGCTTACCGGGGCATCACAAATACTCCTTGTGGAATGGCACAAGTAGGTCAACCAACTCATTCTTAGCACAATTTCCATATTCATTCAGCATTGTTCACTGTTAAAGTGACATTGAATTCGGAAATACTCAAGGCCAACGTAGCAGTACCATAAACCACGCCTCTCGTTCCAACTCATGTAGTCCGGTTGGTCTGCTGTGATGACTTGATTGATGCAGTTCCTAGTCGCCGCGTCCAGACAATTGACCCGATATTTGATATAGAGACACGGAAGAACTCTGAAGCACTTTTAGCCAGCCTTATCGATTTTGGAGTTACGATCACACAGGTTAAAAAAAAGAAGATTACGAACTTTTTCTACTGACATACTGCACCACTACCGTGTGTTCAGTTTTAAGTGGCACTTTCTATTTTAACTCATTGCGGGAACCCTCGAGACATAGACATCGAACACTGTGTGGTTATCTTTCTTAACTAGATATAAACGTCATCTGTATTTTATTGTAGCAAAATTTATTAACTTTTTAAAAATATTTCTTAAGCGATTTATGAATGTTACATTCTGAACAGGAGTTTTGTAATTAAGATATGCCTCAGTGGGTAAATTATTTACTGCCCATTCCGCGATGACATGTTACTTTCATTTGGTAATTTGCACAAGAATTGTCACAAATAGCAGTTAACGAAATGTATTAGCAGTCATTTCAATTTAAACTAGCGGAGAAATTACTTTGTGATTGACAGTCACGTGGTCGGGTATTACGCTGTTGCCACATCCCGTCTTCACCGGCTGCACTCCAAGATCATCCTCTTCTTTCTGCTCTTCTGTGATTTAAAACATATTTTACACATGTATGACAAAAACTCACATGTCCTTACATAACTGAACATTTTATCTTAAAATCTTACGGAATCACTTTTGTTTGACGAATGATACAAAGCACGCACTTGAAAACGCGTTGCTACTGGGTAATACTTTAAAACTTGCTAATCCCGCAACCGTTGCAACGTCGACATGTGACGATAATGTGTTTTTATTGCCTGAGCCTCTCGTCGACAGCCCAAAGTAATTTCTCCCATACTACAGCCATATACATAACCAAACTTTTGATGTGCTTAATACGCAATGTCATTCATTTATAAGCTCTATTCCTAATGGATATTAGCTAAAAATAAACTCCTCCTTAATTCTTTGAAATAAAAGAAAACACGCAATTATTTTTGTTTCATTATCAAGCAAATGAAATTAGCCTAGACTCTGCATATGACGTCATAAAGTGGCGTAAGATCCCATTTAAATTTGAGCACACGGTATTAGGACTTGCCTATTTCAGATCTTCAGAAAATTAAGTATTACTGCAATTATTTATAAAGACTTAATTTCTGCTTAAAAATGTACAATAAAATAAATATTTTCCAAGGGATGAATTTGAAAATATAATGTCGTTGAAGACGTATTCCTGGCTTCCCGCACGCCTAAACAAGCGAATATGCATCAACGTAGTCAGTTTGAAGACGGTAAAGTTGTGAAGGCTCGCATTGCTAAAACTCGGACTGATATCTGCCAGAGATCCGTGGATTGTTGTTTGATGTCTTACTCTAAAGGACGCCATCTCAACGACAAGTGCCCCACCAGCAGCAATATATGCATAACGCCCTTTAGAGAATGTTGATGTTATAAGCCTTCAAACAGGCGATCGTCTTATTGCGCGATAACTTCGTGATCTGGCGAGCAGCTTTTCAAAGAACCGGTATTGACATGTTTATTTTATTGATTCGAAATCACAGCACAATTCTTCGAACAATTGTCCCACACCCGAATAACGTTCATAGAAAGCCTGTAATTAAAGCTGTTTGATTATTCGCTGTACAACAATTCTCAAGCATGAGCAACGGCTTCAGCAGAAACCAAGTTCACCAGAAAAGACGGAGACACCGCAAGAACAGGAAATGCTCGCGGCATTAACGAGGAAGTTAACAACTACAAAACGCAGGAGCTGCAATTCCTCGCCCACTACAGTAACTTTAAAAAATCTAAATCATTTTGAAATTACGCTAGCGGCCGCAAGCTCAGAACTCCGTATATGTTATTGAATTAAAATAAGAAAAATGTTTCCCGAAAATGAGTGAAATCGAACTATTAGAAAAGGGGGTTTATCTGAAACCCAAAATATATAAATCGCTCTAGCAGCATCAATATCTGTTTTTCACAACGAAACTCGGAAAATATCATTTGAATCAAACAATAAAAATAGTTTCTGAAAATCAGTGAAATCAGATTATTAGTAATGGGATTTATCTGAAACTCAAAATTTAAAAATTACTCTACCAGCACCAATATATTTGCTTTTTCCCAATGAAACTCCTTATATACCATTTAAAACAAGAAAATTTGGTTTCTGAAATTAGGATAATTGGACTATTAGTAGCGAGGGTATACTTGAAAACCAAAATTTATAAAGACCTCTTTCGTATAATTTTCTTTATAATGTTTTAAAATAAAAGAACAAATTAATTCTGCATATAAACGGTATTTATAAGAATGCATATGTTTTATATTTAACAAAAACATAGTCGTGAAGTTAGTAAATGTGAAATATTAATGTAATATGTGTTTGAGAATTATATTTGTATGTAAGAGCGTTCTGTAATAACCTTCAGAAAACGTTTCGTTACATGTTAATAACATTTAAATTAAATTTCAAAGCCACTGAAAATCGATATAACTTTCGATTGTTTATTGTTGTGTACATTGCTTACTACAGTTTTAAATAGTAGCGTGTTTTTGTTTTATTGAAACATGTGAACATCTTAAATGCACAATGTAACTCGAAACTTTCTATTATTTCTCTCTATTTTAGTGAATATAAAGATGACACCAAGTTCATAAACATGGTTACATTTAAAAATGTTTAAAAATACCTACACAGTACAGTATAGCTTTGTCTATCAGTGGTCATATATTTCATTTAATTGATAGTATGCCATTCATTTTTGTGGTTTAATCTCAGTAATAATAATAATAATAATAATAATAATAATAATAATAAATCTAAAAATATGGTTTCTCTTTTGTTATACTTATAGATTGCAAGAACTCTAATTTTGTTCCCTAAATGCCATAACTTATTTCATTTCATTAATTAATAAGATTAATTGATATTAAGTTTAAGACTCGTCTTTCAGGTATACTTCCATTGCTAATGGCTCAATTGCCATGATTTTGGAAAACTACTTTTATCAATTTATTTTAAAGAAATCTAACGAGTTTCGTTGAGAAAAAAAAAATTAAAATTGCATACGCTAGAGCGATTTTTCAAAAAATTTAAAAAGTTTCCGCATCCCAATGGTCCAATTTTGCTGGGTTAATGAACCTGACAAAGAGTTTGTTAATTATTGGTTATATACAGAGTTTCTTTGAGAAAAAATAAATATTGCAATACTAGAGCGTTAACGGACACACATATAATTATTTTTATTATTTGGTGCCTAGAAGGAAGCATCCATGGAGATTTGAAGAATTTTCGCTTCATAGGTTCAACCGCAATAATAAGTACTACTTTGTTTTCCTGATCCTCTACACATTAAACACATGTGCCAAACTGCACAAATTCTATTTTAAGATTATAATGTTCCAGGTTGAAGACTCATATTTCGGGTTTCTTAAAAAGAAAGTTACTACTTATTATATCCATTTATTTACCGCTCGCATTATTTTCAGGAGAATATATTGATCATTTTGCACTATATGAACCCGTCATTCATCGTTTCGCTAAAGAAAGTTTAGGAATAGAACACCCCCTTAGTGATCCGAGATGTAAATAGCAACTGAAACTTAACTGTGTCAAAAATAACTGGAGGCAGAACTTCTAAATTACACGTTGGAATGGAAAAGTGATTTTATAGTTAGTTCGACATTGTTTTTAATTATTTTATTTTGATACTTTTATATTAAATGTATTATAGAAATATCATTCAGTCTTAACCTATCGCAAACCAAATTTAAATCGTTTTTGTACTTGATTTTATAACACGATCTTAGAAAACAACGGTTCCAATGAATTAGAAATACAAGCATGTGTTTAAAAGTAAAGTATAACCATATATAAGTAAATGTATTAATTTAAAATCACTACATTGTTGTACTCTACTGTCATTGAAACAAGCACTGCAGGATGGAAAATGAAGATAAATATTTCATTGGATTCTTTCGTTCATTTTATTTTATTATTTGTGCGACAAAAAAGTACAGAAGAAAATATTTGTGGAAGTTTTATGACTGTAATATTATCCTGTTTTTTAATTTATCTCTCGAAAGTTTTGCTCGCCTAACACCATTGCTTATTTATTTCATCCTAGAAAACATTTAAAAGTAAGATAAATGCGCTTAATATTAGCAAAATGAAACGCAATTAAATAAAAATGTAGGAATCTTGAACGTTCCCCACGAAGCTCGGCATCGTACACGAAACTGGTCGATCCTGGTGGCCTAGTGGTAACCATACTTGCCTCATAGACCCAAGATCGTGGATTCAATCCCGGCCAAGATCGATGGATTTTTTCGGGCGTATAAACACTAAGTAAGGCTTCCTATGGGAGGGAAGTGGCTTCTATGAGGTAGATTTACGGCACGTAAAAACTTCAAGACTGAAAGAAGAGGCCTCAGAACCAAATTTATTGGCGTTTCCCATGGGACGCTGATGACCTGAGATGTTAATCAGCGTCCGTAAATAAACCAAATCAATGACAACATGGGAACATGGCTAAACTTTATGATAGTTCTCTATTAAACGTTCACATTTCCCTTGCCTCTGTGCAGACCTAGTGTTAAAGTAGCAGAAAGTGTATCCATGAAGTTGATACAGCCTATAGCAAACATTGGATACCTGTACAGTACGCAGCATTACAGTACTGTAGAAATTAAAAATGATCAAATTTGCTATTGAGGCAAAAGCCAATTGAAGACTATTTGTTCCGGTGAGAGCTTTCAGCATTTAAAACCTTGTGCGATACTTCCAGAGAATGTTTTCCTGTACCTGAACGGAGCAGCAGGAGACCAGTTCATGGATATAGAAATACAGATCAAAGAAAACACATTGACACAATTTTAGGCTGCTCACAGGAAGAGTATCAAAGAAGGCCATGAAAACTTTGATGAATTTTGTAACAAACTATCATTTTGTATGAAAAACCAATCTCTGCACACATTTATCTAAAAATCAAATATTAAAAAAAACATAGGATCAGAATTCAGAAACAAATTCTGCTATTAAGTCCCGACATATTGAGCGCAATATAGTTCACGAGTTAATACTTTGCCATAGTATATTGTTAGATATTATAAACATTCATACTTTATGCGTTTAACTACTATTTCTGAAGCTAATAAAAGTGCTTTATTTTCAAAATACGTTTTTTAATGTTTGCCCTTTTTTATTATAGTGTAATAACCATACATAATACAATAATTATAACAATAATAGCACATTGAAAGTATATAAAAAATAAATAATTTTAAGAAATACCATATTTACACGAATATAATGTGCACCTTTTTGTCCAAATTTGTTTTTATAATTGTTTCCTTGCATTAGATTCATGTCATATTAGGTTCGAGTCAATTCCGTTCCGTAGTTCACCGGCAACCTCATTCAAGTTTATCGATTATTACGTCATAATGCATTGCTGCAATTCTCGACTTCGTTACATTTATTGTTGGCTATTATTGCATAGAGCGTTTGAATCGTAGCTACTCACGAAATGGAGGGCAAACAGAGAACATCTTGTGATGCTACTTTCAAGCGTAAAGTAATTCTTTATGCTTAAAAACGGTAACAGAAAGACAGAAGAGAGTTCAATGTTCGCTTGTGTCGCAACAGAAATTGACATTATTTGTAGCTAAGTCCTCGCAAAGGAAGACATCCTGACATTGACGAAATGTTTTTGGAATTTGGGGCAACCTGTAACTAGTGACACCATAAGAAATAACTTTTTTTGTGTGCTCCAAGATGTAACAATAGTTAACTTATAAATTCTGTTCTGATGTTTTATGAAGAGGGCGGGCTTATCTCTTAAGACGCCATACCACACTTTTATTTTATTATTTTCAGTACTAAATTTGGGTGTGCATTGCATTCAATGGCGCATTAGATTCGCGTAAATAGGAGATTTAAAAGGTAACGGAAAGTTTGAGAACCGCTGAACCGAAGAATACGCGCACTGCAAATATGATATCTAATCAAAGTGACAGGTGTTAGCACAAATTAATTCCATTAATTAGTTGATAGAAACAAGTTAATTCTTAAATAAAAGAAAGCAATTATGTGCTGTTTAGCCTCTCTTTCGTGCATTTCGATCACACAATGCTTTCTTTGTTATAAAAGAAATAACTGAAGTGCAGCGGTTTCACAAAAACACAAATAACTGTGAAGGATTTATTGCATGAACCGTTTTTTGGCAATCCTATTACTTAAATACATCACAAATTTGCGGTTTCATAAAAAAACATTCATATAATCAGCAACGTTACCAACATAAATCGTGTTACAAGATCAAAGTTTCCTACAAAGAAAAGTTTTAAAGCTATCCTTTGATAATAAAGACCTCTTTTCCTTCCGGTTGAATTTTCAATTTTGCCATCTTTCTTCCTCTTCAGCTCTGCATTTAATGAGCAGCTACTTTTCTTAAGTGACTGAGCACCTGTTGAAGGGTCAGTTTTTTAAATTATTACTTTCCTTGAAGAACTGGGAAAGAGAAAAAGAATATCTGTATTTGGGAGAACATTCAAGTGCTTGATAATTAACTGACAAAAGGGAGGAGACTATGGAGAATAACATTTCGATTAAATAAAAGAGCACAAGAGAAGTAATCTGTTCCATTTTTAAAAAGGAAATAGAAATAATTTTAATAATAATAGAGACATAAAGCTTCTTCAAACAGTATCTAAAATATACACAAAATAAAATCTAGAACACTAAACGTTATTAGTGAAGTAGTTACAGGAACAACGGGGTTTTAGAAAGGGGCGATCCTGTCTATTTACGGTGCTCGACTTTCATGTTATATGTAGATTCTTAAAAAACTTTAGATAGGGTTCTCCGAAATAAACTATGGACTGTAATGCAACCAAATCATCTGATCAAGGTAATTCAGAGTGTATATAAAATACAAGAATTAAGATTTACAATGACGTTAGAGTTGGAAACTAAACAGAAGTATAAACGAAGGTGTCAAACCTTTTCGGTGAGCATTATTTAATATATGTACGCGAAACAGTTAAAGAGTGGATAATTCTAGAGGAAACGGAAATGGTCTATAGAAAATGCTAATAATTTAAACGTGAATATGGACTCGGTTCTCCCCCCCCCGCCCCCCAAAAAAGAGTTATATAATAACATTTATGATATAAATGTGAAAGCTGACATTCAATTTTCTGAATAAAAATAATCACTTTTAATACTTTAATCATGTATTTCACTGCTCTGCATACTTTTCACTGAATGGAAACTATTCATATTTTTTGGGGATCTCTCAAACCAGCGTTGCTTCAGAAATCGTTGAAATGACAATTTTATTATTTGTTTACTGAGCGGATACATAAAATAAATATTCTGAGAGATTTAAATAAGATATTAAATGTTTCATTCTGTGAATGGGAAAGTACAGCTAAATCAGAGCGTTGGACCAGAAAAAATTGGCCACAAAGGAGCTATTTAGCTCCGGAGAAAAAAATTGACAATTGGTTTCTCCTTCTAATGTTCTTCTTCCACCACTCCATATTAAGTTAGGCCTGATGAAGTAATAAGGAAAGTGATTGTTTCATTACAAAGTTCCCACAGAAAACTGAAGCTAAGATAGCAGCAGATGGACCCCAGATCGTGAGCTTATGCAGGATCAGGCCTTTCCTCAGTCGATGTCCGAGTTAGTGGTTGGCATACAAAAAAGTGACAAAAGTTTCTTGTCAACAAGAGAACTATAAAGAAACGTTACAACATTTAGAAATCTAGGGATACTTGATATCAAGGTTTTGGGATGTGTAAATGGTTACTGTTGATGTTTGAAAAGAAACACTAGTGAAGAACACACCAAAAGTTAGAAAATTGCAGTTTCATTCTTCCTAATAATGAAATAAATTTTGAAATTTATAAATATTGACACATAGCTCTCTTTTTTCCACATATTCATTAATATTTAAGTTAAAATGAAACATACAAAACAGTTTTGTCTTTGCTATATGTATTAAACTTAATAATATTTCATTATATGTATACACCATTACATTTCATGTGATTTTATTTAGAGTACAACTGAAAGCAAATTTGAATCCAGGGCATTCATATTACGTATATAGAGGCGGGTAGTCATTCCGAAATGTTCTTTGTTTCAAAGAAATAGTTCGCATATTTGCTACTAGAGGAACAGGATGAAACGTTGTCTAAATCTCTGATAATATTGCAGCGCTGGTAATTAGCAAACGCATTTTGGCGGCGTAAAATTAAAAATTAAAAATTGCTTTTATTATTGTTAATAGTTTATATACCATACTAAACTGTGTTAAAATGTTTTCTCTTGCTCAAAGAAGCTAATAGTATGAATTTAGGCATGCGCAGTGATCGGTCACTTTTTCCTTTAAATGCTTTATTTATTGTCGCTTTGGTCTTTTCGCGATTGGCCTGAATGCTATAGATGTGGGTCTGTAGCTATGAATTAATGATGACGCACACGGAGTCCTTGGCCCTCATCTCCTCAGGGCAAGGAACAACTCCGAAAGAAGCTCGACTTGGCCGGGAATCGAACCCATTACATTCGATTAGTAGTCGCAAACGCTACGGAGGCGATCAGCTGTTATTGATTTTCTTAATAAATCTTAGAAACAAATTTACGTAAAATCACTAACTGTTTTCAAAAGCGCTGTGAGGAATGTAAAAATGAAAACATATTAATTTGTATCCGCATACGTAGATTGATGATGAACACATTCACTATTAAAGCGCAGTTGGTATCACTGAGTGTTATGAAATGAAGTTTATAATTTCAGTGCCTTATGTTAAAACAACTGCTTTTACTACGAGCTGTCTTTTTTTTTTTTTTTTTTTTTTTATTAATATTATTCTTTTCCCTTCAAAGCATGGTAGAAAGTGAATGTTCAAATGAATGTAGCCATCGAAATATGAATGTGGATATTATCATGGATATCAGAAAACTGAATATGGACAGTTTGATAGAAGCAGACCGTGTTCCTATTCTCCAAACTTCCACATATCGCTACAACATTTTTCTATTGCAGTTTAAGCGATACACGTGCTCGCTTGCAATGAAAGAAGTAAAAACATTCCTGCCATTTAAGATGTTCAGTTTGCTTTCTTTTGTTTTATTCTGGTCGTGATAAGGGTACAGAGTATATCACTAACATCGTCGTCGTTGTTTGTTTTTAATTTTTATTTTCTAATGCAATCCAGCTTGTAATTGAAACATGCACAATATTTTAAGTTTATTTTCAAAAGTGCAGAAATTCATCTAAATATTACAGTGTGCACAAACTTTCACTTTGTTAGGAAAAATATCAGCTCAATATTCTGAAAGATCAAACCGGAGTAATTTTAAATTGTCATTTATCGAGAGCATTTTTAGCAAAATTAGAATTAATGTAATATTGCGGTTGTACCTATGGGGGGGGGGGGAAGTGTGTGTGTGCGCGCATCCGTTAATGCTCTAGCGGTCGCAATTTTTGTTTTTTCTCAACGAAACTCCGTATATTTCTTTAAAATATATTGATAAAGATAGTTTTTAAAAATCAGAGCAATCGGGCCATCAGGATTTAGGGTTAAAGCGAAATTTAAAAATAACTTTAGTGGCTACAATTTTATTTTTTTAAGGAAAGTCGTTATATGCCATTGAAATAAAATAAGAAAAATAGTTTCTGAAAATTAGTAAAATCCGACTGTTAGGAGGAGAGTGCGGGTTTACCTGAAACCCAAAATTTTAACATCGCTCTAGTGGCATTAATATTTGTTTTTTGGATTTGGAGAGTGTTGGCACAATTTTATTTAAACTATTGGAAACAAAGTGAAAGTTGTTCCTAGTGCTTTATCGCTTCAAAAAGATTATTTTTGCTCGTTTAAATTTCATTTTCCCAATATAAACCGCTCACATTAGAAGTAACTTTCAGCGCCGTGAGGCTTCGATGAGAGCTCGTTAACTCTTTTAGACAAGTTTATTTGCTGATGTCTAACTTAACACAGAAATAGTATTTAACCGTCTTGCGCGTACCAATACGACAGAACTTTGCCTGAAAGTTTTATTATTCCAGTATCTTCCACGAATTAAAAGCTGCGCGAGAGAATGATGCAGCAAATCCTAACGGAATTCTGAGAAATGGATTAAACCGACGGTTGCAACCTTCTTTAAAAGAAACAAATATAAAAGTACTATCTGCTGTAATAAACGTGAGCAGAAAAGGTTTGTACAGATGTTCGCAATTAGGGAAAGAGGAAATTCTGACTCAAAACATTTCGGAAAATATATCCGGGGTGTAATTAGAGCATTAATTGAATATTGATACAAGTACTGCTCAAAGTGAGCAAGTGGCTTTTTGTACACACAAAAAGAGCAGGTTAACAAAACATGGAAATGTTTGCTTTGTGAATGAAAGTTCATTTCTAGCATGCAACTAACAGGAGTAATTGTGAACATTTCCTGATCTGAATTTCAATAAGCAAGACGGAGTAATCGCACAATGAGAGATACGTCCCACGAATGATTTCTTAACATCACCGAACACCTGGCATTTGTTATGAAACTTTCTGTCTGGCTGCTTTGCATAATTACACTTTTGAAACAAAAACATTTCAAACACGAGGAATACAAAGATTTAGAACGAACAGTCTAATGAAACATTAGCAATAATTATTTGAAAGCAAAGTATCACTTGAATTTGCGTAATGTTGTCAAGACTCGGTTATATAAACTTTCACGTAAAAGAAAATAAGCATTCAATTTTCGTATGTCTGAGATATTCGAGCTGAATTTCTTCTTCTTTCACAAGGTAAAGGCTTGTTCCGTTTTCAATTAAACATATCACTGCATCTTGTCCTTGGTGTTCCTACTTGGATATCCTCTAGGTTTATATTAGTACATTTTTTGGTATTCATTCCTCTTTTCGTATTTAATATCTGCAGTTATTTTTATTTTCAGTATTTTTTCATTTATATTAAACTGTTTTCGAATTTCTTCATTTCTTTGTCTATCTAGAAGAGTAAATCCAGCTACTGCTCTTAAAAATCTCATCGCTGCAGTTTCTATTCTTTTCCTGTTTGTCTTGTTCATAGTTCAGTTTTCACTTCTACATGTTGCCAATGGCACTGTCATCACTTTATAGAAATTCGTTTGTGTTGCTTTTGACGTCTTGTTCTTTAACGTTCTCCTTATTACTCCATTCATTTGTCTTAATTTATTTAGTTTTAAATTCAGATCTTCATTTTTACTGTCTGATGCATTAAAACCTAGATAGTTAAAACTAGAGACTTGTTCTATTATTCCTTCATTAATGATAGTTCCTTTAAAAGACATTGATTTTATATTGGTTATCGAAATGTTTAAATTATATGTCTCTCTCAGGTTATTAACCGTTCACTGTAAACCATCTTCTGTTTTCTCAAAAACAACCTGTCGCCATTAATAAAATTGTTTTCAACTTATATCTATTAATATTAGAAAAGTTTTTCCACTCTTTAAGCTCATTTTTTTTACTCCATGTTCTTAAATAGGATATTGTAACTATGAACCATTGCCTTTTCAAGCAGTCACATCAATATGGTTTCACATTCTTAAAAGTGTACACGTTTCAATATAGAATTAAATTAAAGCACGTATTGTTTATGAAGTTTATAATCATGCTCACCAAAGTTAGTCATTAAGAAACTGAGCCATCGTTAGAAGTTGATAAAAAGAATGTTAGTATAAACCTCTTACTTTCAACATTAATCTGTCTTAATAGCAGTTCCCTGATCATTCTCCTGTTGAAGCGGTTCTTAGAACACCACGACCAGAAATGCATCGTCTCCCAACAGTTCTAGTAATAAGTCAGTTCCTCAAAACCTTCGCGCGCACGAGCGGGTTTGCATTGTTTTCTCACCTGTCAATAAATAGTGAACTACAAAGTTATCTCATATTAAATTGTTTTTAACCCATACAAACTCTTTATCATCTTACACTTGTGGCTGCTTGGCTAAAGGGTACAAGCGCACGTGCCCTCTTAATTTGGAACCATAAATAATTTCTGCATAAATTATCAACTCAAAAATGATCATAGTATTTCATAGATGCAAACCCCGAATGTTTCAGTACCTGCATTGTGTTATACAAGAGAAGCGCGCTGTTTAAATGTCTGCTGCGAATGCAGACAACTTGGTTTGTGTATGTGTGAAGAGAACGGCTAGGGCACATTCTCCTTCTGTCCAGGCTTAGCAGGGCACAATGCTTGGGTTTAAAAGAAGTTGTTATGAAGCTGAAGGCAAAGAGATGAGAGGGGTGTCACAGTGAACCTTCACGAAGGGTACACAGAATCTGTGAACTTATCACGCACATGCGCTCTGAGCCTGTCCTTCCCTATCGTAGTACCTGCAAAGGAGCTTCCCTAAGCGATTTGTCGTGAGGTTAACGTTATTACTTCCCATCAACTGTTTGCTCTTTCGCGCCAATGGCTTATGAGGAATGTAAACTGTAAGAAACTCTTCCACTATAAAGACAAATCAACTAATACATCCTTAAATAACAGTACAGTTTAAAAAGAAACAGCACTGTCATAACCTGAATGATTAGTGAGAGAAGATTAATGAGATTAAATTGACAATTTTGGCACTTCTGCCTGTCACCGATTTTTTTAAATACCTTAATACAGTGCCTATTTATTGCAGACATTAATTCTTGTTTCTAAACAAGAGAACGTAGCGAAACTGTTATCAAAGATTTGAAGTGCATAAAAGTGAATTATTTATTTTATTAAATGAGTAAATATTCTACGTCAAAAACCGGTACATAAAATTACTTTTTGACTACATTTTCCAGAAAAGTGAAATTGTTGTGCGGGATTTTATTCTGGCAGTATATTTTTGCAGATGAATATGACAAATTAAATGGTCATGGGTTGTAAGTTGTGCCGTACCAACTAAATGTACACGAGCCGCCACTGTCTTACCACACTGTTTCATATACAGCATACCATACTACCAAGCCTTGCGAACTACGGTACCTGGATGAGGTTTTATAACGTTAGAGGACGACGTCAAAATACTTTTAGGTAACTACCGGTCCAGGGATTAGCTGAAGTTTGTTTCTAACTTCACAAATACAGCGAACCACATTCTCCCAGTTTTCCATGCGTGTTTAGATAAGGAATGTGCCAGCAATTCACAAAACTCAAAATTACTATTGGCGTAACTGCACCAAAGTAGTGAAAGTGAGTAGGGAAAGAAAGCATATGCTGTCTGTCTCAATGTATCTATTTACAATATGAGTATTTAACAACTAGCATGCCCAACACATTAATATGTTAATGCTTTTACAATACTACTAGTAGTTAGCGCCGGGAGGCTCGGGTTCGATTCCCGGTATTTACTTAGGAAATGAGGGAGGTCTGGAACGGGGTCGACCCCGCCTCGTGAGGACAAGCTGCCTGGTGGCGATCTTCGATCACGAAAGCCGCGACCGGCGGGGTGCCCTCTGTCAATGAAATCTTTAGATGGAGGTGGTAGCACCAAATAAGAGGAAGAAGAATTGTTGAAACTTTTGTTATTATGACCGGCCATTTGTCATAACTATTAGTATACACTGGTAGTTCTATTCAATAAACTGATTAAACACACCGCTAGCTATTCACTAATCAATCACTATTTTACCATAATAGTATTACAAAAGCTTGTTTATTTTACAAGAATTGTACGTATGTAACTTAAATTTTTATTTAGTAGCAACATTTTTTCACTGATTTTCAGAAATTATTTTTCTTATTTTATATTTCATTGCAATATACCGAGTTTCGTTTAAATTTTTGTTTATTTGCGACCGCTAGAGCGAGTTTTAAATTTCGCTTTTAACCGCCACTCGCTATTCAGGTTCGATTACACCGATTTTCGGAAACTACTTTTATCAGTTTATTTTAAAGAAGTTTATTGAGTTTCGTTGAAAACAAACAAAAATTTTGGCCTCTAGATAGAGCTAATTCCAATTGTTCAATTTTGCTGGTCAACGAACTCGAAGATTCGTTTGTTAATTGATTATATGCAGAGTTTCGTTGAGGAAAAAAAAAAAAAATTGCGGCCGCCAGAGCGTTAAAGGACGGACACACATATACGTCATATGAAGCACTAAAAGAGAGCAAAAACTATTCTAATGGGGGTATTCAAATTAATAGATATAAGTTGAAAACAATTTTATTTGCTGACGATCAGGTTATTCTTGAGGAAACGGAAGATGGTCTACAGAGAAGTGTTAATAACCGAAAAATATCATGCAGACATAAAATTTAAAGGGAACTATCATTAATGAAGAAATAATAGAACAAGTCTCTAGTTTTACTATCTAAGTTTCAATGTATCATACAGTAAAAATGAGGAGCTGAATATAAAACTAAATAAATTAAGACAAATGAATGGAACAAAAAGAAGAACATTAAAGAACAAGACGTCAAAACAACACAAATGAAATTACAGTGCCAATGGCTACATATGGAAGTGAAAACTGAACTGTGAGTAGGACAGACAAGAACACAATAGAAATGGCAGGTGTGAGATGTGTAATAATTGGATTTACTCTCCTAGTCAAACAAAGAAATGAAGAAATTTGAAAATTTGATTAATCATGAATCTAAAAGAAAAAACAATGCATATAAAATAATTGGCATCAACGGATATTAAGAATGAACGAAGAATGGATACCAAAAATGTTAATAAATTATAAACCTAGAGCATATCCAGTAGGCAGGCCAAGAACAAGATGGAGGGATATGTTTAATTCAGGACGGAACAGGTCGACAGGCCTATACCTTGTAGAAGAAGGCGAAAAAATATTCAGATGTGAATTTGGACTACATAGTGAGAATTTTGGGAATATCAAGTAGAAGACAAATTACATCTAGTGGCGTGCTATGACACTTCCTGTCCAGGAATTCTTCCCTGGAATAGAAAAACAAGTACAATGTGATCCAGCATACCTTAGATTTACAATTTTGAGTTAATAAACTAAAATTCCTTTCTATGAAGAAAACGAAAAAGCTCAGCTTTCAGTGTGAGCCACTTCACACGGAAATGGGCTTTACAATTAAAAACTCATTTGTAAGGCAGGTCTTTCCTGGATATCACCTGTAAGTAAATGTTCCAGGTAGACGGTAATTTTTACCTGAGGTTGCACATTAACTGGAAACTAGTAGAGTACAAAGTACTAGACACTGTGGTGCGATGCAACGCTAATAGCTACAACATGGGCAACAACTTTGTATACCTTGTACTTATTAAGGTTTAAAAGCCGAGTTGTATATTATCTGACATATGATTGAAGAAAACATAAATGTTCTTACATCAAGTGTACTCGTTAATTATTTGATTGTTGCTGCTGATTTGGTTTATTTACGGACGCTCTTTAACACCTCAGGTCATCAGCGTCCCATTCAATCCAGGGCGTGAAACGACCGACAAATTTTGCTCAGAGGCCTCTTCTTTCAGGCTTGAGGTTCTTTTTCGTGCCGTAAATGTACGATATGGAACACACGGCTTTACTTCCCTTCCGAAGGAAGTCATACTTAGGATTATTATGCCCTAAAATCCATCGACCCCGGCCGGTTTGAACCCGCGATCTTGTGTTAGAAGACAATTATGGTTACCAGGACCGACGGAAAGTTTTCTAATAACAGGCAATAAAGACGATTTCTTGTTCACGAATGGCACTGACAATGAAGGCAACTAACGCAACCTACGTCATTATCACGAGTTAATCGTTAACACATTTTAGATATGGATAAGTAATTATATGCTTTCAACAATTTCATTTGAAAAGCAATTCAATAGTTTACTTCAGTGAAAATCTAAAGAAAATACACTCAGTCAGAAAGCGTAGATAGATCCAAGACTGGTGATAAATCAGTGGATGTAATCCATTGGAAAACTCCGTACGTCTCATTGAAAGCAATATCGTAGTTTTCCTAGCACAAATATGCTCTCCTGAATCGGAGAGAATCTGAGAATGAACTACAGACCTTTCTGTATGTGTATGGATTCTCTCTGACAGACAGGCTGCTATCAAAGTTCTTGTCTATTACTAGATTGTGTTTAGGTACTGCCTAAAAACACAATAAATTAGCAAAACATAATAATGTAACAGATGGCGAGATGCCAGGGAACTATGATCTCCCCGCCTCCCAAAAAGTCCCTCGCGCAGGAACTTCAAAACTAAACGAATTCAAATTATGGCCTTATTAATTACTGAAATGAAATAAGTTGTGGTATTAATATGTGGCATTACGGGAACAGAATTAGAATTCTTGCAATTTATAAGTATCGCAAAAAAGAATTATTATTATTATTATTAATAATAATTACATTTTTAAATGTAACCACGTTTATGAACTGAGCCCTTGATATCATCTTTACATTCATTATAATAGAGAGAAATAACAGAAGTTACATTGTGTATTTATGATATTCATATGTTACTATTTAAAAACAAATACAATATATAAAGCAAATATATACAATCAATAGGAAACAATCGAAGGCTTTAACGATTTTCAGTGGCTTTGAAATTTAATTTAAATGTTATTAACATGTAACGTAAACGTTTTCTGAAGGTTATTACAGAACGCTCTTACGTACATATATAATTCTTAAACACATATTAGATTAATATTTCACATTTCCTATCTTCACGACGATATTTTTGTTAAATATAAAACATATGCATCGTTAATTTCTCCTTTTAAAACAATATAGAAAATATTTAATGCAAGAGTGCTTTTTAAATTTCCTACTCCTAAAGATACAAATTCGCTAATTTTCTGCAACTGTTTTTCTTATTTTATTTAAATGGTATATAACAAATTTTGTAGCGAAGAAACAAATATTGGTGCCGCTAGAGCGATTTTTAAATTTTGGGTTTCAGTTAAACCTCTCACTCCTAATGGCCCGATTGCCATGATTTTGGAAAAACTGTTTTCTTCAATTTATTACACACACACACACACACACACACACACACACACACACACACACACACACCCACACACAGTAGTTAATCCCCATCCCTAATCGTACAGTTTTTCTCTGTTACGAACTGGACGAATCATTTGTTAATTAATGGCTATATGCAGAGTTTCGTTGAGAAAAAAAATTTCGGCCGCTAGACACACACACGCTGCGATTTTCGGTGGCTAGTTGGAGGGGTTGATGGAGATTTGAAAATTGTTTTAAAAATCGCTTCATGTGTACAACCACAATAGCTTACATATCTTTGGAATTCCCTAATATCGGTACTGTTTGTGTGCATCTCCATTGTCACGACTTTTCAAAACTTAATTACAGTTCGGATGACGAACTTCTGAGCAACAAGAATGCATAAAATTTGAAAAGTTTCTGTAAGTTAAGGTTACCATTAAAATTTGTGTTAACTTTCTTTAATATATACCGAGGGGGCCATAAAATGTATAAACGCTTTCATGGCAGATATCTGTTTAATATATTTCAAAGTTGGACCTAAAAACAACAATAATGTTCAGTATGATGTTCTGTAAACAGATGTGACTCACATACATTATGATAGTGTTGCTATGAAACAGGTAAATCAACAATGAACAAATGAAGCCAAGATTATCGTATGATCTTCTGTAAACAGATGTGACTCACGTTACGTTATGCTAGCGTTGCTACAGCAAAATGACGCTAAGATTATCGTTTGAACAGCGGAAAGCAATTTTGAAGTGGTTTTGGAAAACCGAGAATGTTGAAGTTCAAATGCAATGGAGACGTGTGCACATAACAGAACCGCCAACGCGAGTAACAATTGCACGCATTCGAGACAAATTTGAGATTCATGGTACCGATATGTTCTTAAGGGCAGATCTCACAGCAACAAGCCCGCGCACTGGATCCAAGGCACTAGTATAGGACGAAGAGGTCCGATTGAGTTTCCACCGCGTTCTCCGGATCTAACTCCGTTAAACTTCTACCTATAGGAAACTCTTTAAGGATGTTGTTTGTATACGGTAGAAAACCAGCTGCACTGGCAGCACTTCGGGAAGAAATTGAAACAGCTTGTGCTGCAATCGCTGAGGACACTTTCGCAAACGTTGCTCAATCATTAGTTCAACGTACACAGAAGTGTATCGACGCCGATATGGGCATTTTGAGCAACTGTTGTAACTGTAAAAGTCTAAGATGATTAGTGCTCATCATTTTCTGTTTGTGTGAATTTAGTTTTATGTTAATACAGTTTTTCTTTGCTTGAAGTGTGTAAACATTTTTGGCACCCTCTGTATTTATATATTCCTAACCATCCTTGGATTAAGTTTTTTCATTTTTCTAGCAAATATTTACACTATTTTTTTCTATCTACAATAATTTTCAGTGTACTATTAACACATCACGAAGCCTTCACACCTCATAATGGACACAAAGCACAAGCACTCTTTAACACAAGACGGTGCTTCAAGTAAGTTTCTGTTCCTGTTAACTGAAGGCTTATGATGTATATGAACAATTTGCGGAAATAAATTGAAGCACATTGTACATAGCTGTAAGCCATGGAACTATTGCAGACAACCTACTCTGCTAATTTTTCCAAAAAAAAAAAAAAAAAAACAGTACACACGTTTAAACGAAGTTTTCAGTCTACTCAAATTCCATAAATGTCATTTCACAAATTTCTCCTTGTGGCAAAGTACATGCTTAAAAATAGTTACATTAAAAGTCAAAAGGAACCAATTGGGTTCGGATTATTGACGTTCGGGTAATTCTATTATATTTGAGTTAGCTTTAAATACTCTTTAGAATTCTGGATTAAAAAGTGAGCAACTTTGCTCGTCATCGCATATCCGTTATTTATATGTACATAAGTCTTTATTTACAGCTTCCCTACAAAAGAAGTGGGTTCGTATTACAAAACATCTAACACATTTGTTACGTTTTATAGGAAATAAAATATAATATAGTGAACGTGTTATCCTAATGGGATAATGACAAATGTAAAAGTACAACATGTAATAATAAATTATCCAAAATAATGCAATATATTTAAAGATGGTTAATGCGAGAGTGTAAAACAATATAAAAATCTGTTGTAAATACACATAAAGTAGCAGCAATTACTGTACACTAAGATACGTAATGCAATTGTAAAGCGGTTTCAAAAGTGCATTTTATGATGGAAGGAGGGCTGTAATACACACAGATAAAACAAATAAAAGTACCTGGGCTTGCTGTTTTATATTGATTGTTGTTGTAATGAAATTTACTGCTCCTATAATACGAGGTCTGTTCAAAAAAATTCCGGAACTTTGTCCACAAAATGTTTCTACGCTTACCTTTTACTTATTTTGCGTGGTCTCCTTCGAAATACTCTCCTTCACAATTGAAACAACACCACTCCCAACGCGTTTCCACTTCCGAAAGCAGTCTTGATACAGCTCTTTCTGGATTGCGCGAAGTGCCGTCTACGAATTTTCTTTTATTCCGTCTTTGTTGCAAATCTTCGTCCTTTCAACGGGGTTTTCAACTTTATAAATAAAAAAAAGTTCGCAGGGGCCAGATCTGAAGAGTACGGAGGATGAGGCAGCAAGTGATTTCGTTTTTTGTGTAATAGTCACGCCCCAACAGGGATGAATGTGCGGGTGCGTTATCGTGATGCAAGAGCCATGAATTGTCTCGCCACATTTCACGCCGTTTCTTTCTCACATTTTCTCGCAGGCGTCGCAACACGTCCCGATAGTACCATCGATTTACAGTTTGCTCCTGTGGCATGAAATCCTTTAAAGTCAAAGAAAACTATCAGCATGGCTTTCACATTTCACATTTCACACCTGACGAGCTTTTTTGGTCTTGGAGAACCTTTCCCGACCCATTGTGAAGATTGAGCCTTGGTCTCAACATCATAACCGTAGACCCCGTCTCATCTCCAGTTATGATTCTCTTAAGGAACATCTCATTCTCATTTGCGCGATCCAAAAGCTCTTCACAGATTGCGAGGCGATGGTCTTTCTGGTCTTGATTCATGAGCCGTGGGACGATGCATTCCAAGATGCTGTGTCAGGATTTCATGACATGATCCAACTGAAATGTTACATTCTTCTGCAATCTCTCGGACAGCCAGTCTTCGATTAGCACACACAATTTCGTTGACGTTCCTGACATGAGCGTCGTTGGTAGACGTCGAAGGGCGTCCTGAACGAGGGTCATCTTTAACTTCCGTCTTGACATTTTTAAACCGCGTGAACCATTCGTAACACCGAGTACGGCTTAAGCACTCATCACCGTGGGCTTCCTGTGTCATTTGGTGTGTCTCTGTAAAGATTTTCTTGAGTTTCACGCAACATTTAATGCAGACGCGTTGCTCCTCTAACTCTGACATCTCGAAATATGCAAACTGTGCGACACAACGTTCTCCTCAATACAGCACTGAACAATAACTAACAGACATACAATAATGAATACACATTAAACACAGGCGTGTGGAGGGATGCCAACCGCATCCATTGGCGCGAAATTACGAATGTTGCGGAATTTGTTGAACAGACCTCGTACTAGATGCCCTGGTAATATAGTCCAGTTTTGAAGAATATTCAATAAGTGACCACTTGATTGTTTTTAGTTCAGTGTTTATAAAGTGATTGTGAGCTTACAGGGTATGTTTGAAATATGAGTGGCATTTTAAAAAAATTTGATACCTGTTTAAACTAAGTAATAACGCAGATAGATACTCGTCCTATGCTCTCTATAGGTCGTTTCTGGCTTAATGTTAATATTTAAATTCCATTACTATCCAGTCCATTAGATATCCAGTAATGCCGATCTTTCAAAAAATAAAATTTAAGCATCTTGTGACAATTATAAAATGATTAGTATATTATACGTCAAGATTTTGTTTTCTTGTGCTGGTAGTAGTGATTAAAAACAACTTCCTGATTTCAGAGAATTAACGTCATCTAAAGATACAAAAAGGAGAAAAGAGAGGTCACCCTGATGCGCTTAATTAGAGAAAAAAAGTTCTTAGGGCGTCCTTATACCGGGTGTTACTCAGGACACATTCCTCACACGTAGAAGAGCAAAATATATTATATGGGCATGGAAACGCTTTATATCCATGTTAGAACTCACTTTCTACAACTCAACATAGTACATTAATCATGGGAAACACACAGAAACAGAACATACCTCATGAAATGTTCAAAACGCCTTCTTGGTTATGTTATAATTCTTAGGGTTCACCGCTAGTGTTTTGTGTCCCATTTGAACGAAGGTAATGTCGATGCTAGCGGAGGGCATTTTGAACATTTCATATATTTCATGTGGTATATTGCTGCGTTCTGTTCCTGTGTGTTTCCCATTATTAATATACCATGAAGAGCTGTAGAAAGTGAGTTCTAACATGGATATAAAGCGCTTTCGGATCATGTCCATGTAAAATGTTTTCTTCTTCTTCTACGTGTGAGGGACGTGTCCTGAAAGTTTTTTTGTTACACCCGGTATAAAAAAGAAAGGCTTATAGTCTTCTAAAGCACCAAGTTCATTCATTTCATTAAAGTAAATGAAAATGCACTTCCGGTTTTTACGATAATTATAGAAGGCAACTTTTTTGAGCGAGAGAGTGTGCGTAGGAAATAAACACAGCAGTAGGTATAGAGTTTATTTCTTTCTGAAAGGCAAAGAGAAAATTCGCGTTTGCAAAACTTTGGGCACAAGTCATAGTCCGGTATAAAAAAGCAGTACAGTTGGTGAAAGGGGCAGAAAGGAGTATTCAAATAAAGCAAATGTATGTATAATAAAAAGAATTAAATCACATATTCAACCTTAACGCTGCCGGAAAATTGCTAACAAGGTAAATTCTCGAAAAAACAAAACCGTACCAAAATTCAGTTACAAGCCATTTAGCTATCTCTATAATTGGTTACTAGAGAGTGTCGTAAAGTTACCTTTAGCCAGTCGAGCTTGTGAGGTTTGGGATTGGCATGGTTATAGAAAAGGAAACTTTGTCTTCTCTGTAAGGTGTCCTTTAATTTTAGAAGCAAAAGAAGAATTTCTAGTAATAGGGTAATCCTTCTGCATAAAAAAGATACTTTTTTTTTACTCGTTTATACTCGTTCTTGAATTTTTTGTAGTAAACGGGATTTATTTTACTTTTATAAAAAATGTGCATCATTACGATAATCCGTTTTAGTAAATTAATCTGCATTATTGCTGTTTACGAAGCTGTTTAAGGTTACGAAAAGTTTTCATGTTACTTGCACCTCCAATTCAACCTAAAATTTATATTTATTTATTTATTTCCATATATTCTCTTTAATCACTTATTTATGTTAATTAGTTTTTTATAAAATATTTCGGATGAATGTGAAGTTAATGTATTTTATTTTGCATTACGAAACAGAATATAGAGCACTTGCAGAAGGGGACAAGTTTATAAAGAAAGTATAACGCGAGTGTCGCTGTATATTAAAATGTATTAAATGTTACAACAGCCAAACTCAACAAGAGACGAATGGTCAATAAGCAAAACTCTCAGCTGATCAGTAATACGAAATAATGCAAAAGGTAGTCAGTCCAATTGTCAGGCTCGCTACAGATTATTCACTTTCTCCACCACCTATATTTGTCTCAGGAGTTAATTTAATGCTAAACATTTTGATTTTGTCTTTAGTATATAATTTTACTTTATATATATAATCGATTGCTTTATATAATTTTAATTTAATAATGCTTATTATCGGATCCTATGTAGTCGGTCTTTCTTCTAAGGGCGGACGATCTATTTCTCTGGTCTAAAACATACAAGTCCTTGTACAGTTTCGGTTCCATGAAAGAAGTGCAACATTTTAGTACATTTTAGTACATTTGATCTGTTATATTTATTTATGTAATTGTTTAGTCGCCTAACAATCCTATTCTCATTATAAACAATAAACTGGGATAATTTTGTCAAAAGAGATTATTTTAAAAGAGAATGAAAAGAAATTATTTTTGTGGCAGGTAGCAAGAACCTTCAAAATATATTAATTAAGATGCTGGTCTGAAATATGCATTTGAAACAGAAAACGTCAATATCAGTCATAAGCCGTACTTAACCTAACTTTATCATTGTACACAAATATTTATTCTTTATACATGTTCCTACTCGTGAAAATCATCACTTTCGCTAACATTTGGCACACTTTGGTTAACTGACTCCCAAAATCATTAAAAAGATAATAAATGTTGTGCTAGTATTTGAAGTTATACAAGTTACCGGCGTCTGGCTAACACTAATACAACGCAAGTATGGAGTTATAAAGTTCAAGTGTTGCAGAAACCTTTGTGGAACAGAATGTTACTAATAACTTACAAGCCCATCACTTGTAATATATTAGACTGTAGTTTTGTGAAACAGGATCCAGGAGACAAGTGACGATAGATGTTCACTCTGTGCTGAGCTTTGTAGTTTGACGCAGGAGAGCCTACGACAGTTACTCGTGAATTTTATTCTAAAACATTTGTTTGCATTCCTGATGCTGTAGATGTACATCATCTAAAACCAGGACTAACATTTATGCTTAGCGGTCCTCGATGACTCCTTTGTCTCCAGTTCTCAATTTTTAGAACCTCAATGTTCTGTTACTTAGTTTTGCGTTCTTTAAGATCACAATAACCATAGTCTTACAATAGTAATTAACAGACAACTTATAATATTAAATGTAAAGTATTCAAGCACAACAGATTGTGAATGGACGTTTATCTCTTGGTCCCTTTAAATTTCTGTTTGCACGTTTTAGCCCATACCTCAGCAGAGATAGTGCAGGTGTTGACGAGCTGTTTAACCTTCAGAGGGGACTGTTGAGAAGGATTAGAACGGAAGCTTATAACATCCGACGTTTCATGTTGACAGCATGATTGTATTGTAAAAGTCATCACCCTCGAAGATATGCGTTCCTTTGCAGAACTAATTCAATATTTTGAATTTCGGTTTCCTCTTCAATATTACGGCTTTTGAGTCTTGGCGATATAAAAACGTTATCTCCATAATTAATGTCTGATATTTAGCAAGTAGCAAACTTCCTTATAAGCTATTTCGGATTCCTTTGCAACAAAATATTAAAATGGTTCTTTTAATTGGAGTAGATATTACTTTTAATAAAGAGATGTGGTCTTACCAGAAAACAAAATAACGCTGAAATTGTAAAGTCTTATGTAATCTTTAACCAGCTAAACCCTTACTGTACAATACCTCATTTGTATTTATGTTTGACTAATAAGAGAAGTGTTTGTGTTTCTTGCTAATATGAGGGGGAGGTCTGAAAAGCTCTCAGCCTATGAAAATCGGGACTGTAACTGTATATTTTTCAAACTGAAAGTCAATACTTTTATTCCTATATGAAGTGCAAAGCTTTCCTCTGCAACTGCAATCGTCTCTTGATTTGATGAAAAACGCAGACTAGCGAGGAAGTTTCAACAGTGGGGACAGATGAAAGTCGGAGGGAGGGTACGGTAGATTCACATCGCAAGTTTCTTCTGCAAATGGCGTTCTTTCTCACGGTTTTTTCGCCTAGTTGGTTTAAAAATTGGAATGGTTTTATCCTTCTGAAGATAATTAACCGGTAATAAACAATCTTTCCTGCACTTTCTGTTCTCTTTGGCAGTGAACGCCTGCTTTCTATCCATTGTTTTGACTGCTGGTGTGTTCCACAGTTAAAGTCGGCGCACCAACATAATAAACTCTGGTTATTGTTAAAACGCTCCAAAACTATTGCGTTTTTGATCTTCTGTTAGTTGTTGTTGTTGTTTAACGCCGTTTTACTACTGAGGCATCACAGGCGCTGGATACATGAGATGAAGTGAAAAATTGGAAAAGAAATTTTTTTTCAGGAGGGAAACGTTCTAGGCCTAAGTTAAGGGTAATCCCCCAACATTTATCATTTTGAGGACTGAGAAAAAACTGGGAAAAACCTGTCAGAGAAGACGAACCCCAGACCTCCCGCGGAAGTTTCTGCTGTTAGCAAGCTCAGTACTGTTCAGACTACGACGGTAATCTGCTATCATACCATGTGTTGCTTCAATGATTTTGTTGTTATCGCACTGTTTGGTTGTCTTTTAATTGAGTCCCGTTCAAAGCAAGTCTCAACAAGTTTAAAACCAATAGCCCATTTTTAATCCTTGAAAATAAAGTCCCCAGTAGGTAGGTATGAATTTCCTTTGCCTTTAACGTAACCAGGAAGTTTAAACCTAGCAAATAATGCACAGTGTACATTTCATTTTACACTGTATCTCTAAATTTTAATTCTCTAATGCACATAAAAAGTTATTTAAACAAAAATAAATTCTATTTTCCGATAACTTTAAATGTTGACATAAATGTGCATTTTTCTCAAGATTGACTGAGCTAATCATGTTGAAAATTTGCACGCACATAATGTATGCACATGTGAAGTATGGTAACTAGAAGTATTTAATAATAATAATAATAATAATAATAATAATAATAATAATAATAAATATAAAAATCAATACTAATAAAAAGTGAAAATATCTCAATTATTTTTTCCAAAATTTGAAACAAAATAAATTTATTTCTAAGCAACTAGCGTCGATATATTTCCTAGTTCTCAGGGTATCATGTTGCTTGCAGTTTAAGTAACCAAAAAGAAAATCCAATTCTACAACTTTGCAGACCGCACTCGTATGTGAAAACTTTTAAAAGCCGGCATCCTATAATTCCATTCATTGGTCTTGGGTAAAACTAACGAAGTGTCTGAATTTCTTATTACTTAAACTTTTTTTATTTAAATGAACGTTAACATAAGAATGTCAGTAACTATTCCAAGTTCATACAAAATTTCAGAATCAAATTACGTGTAACATTTCATACATTTGAGGTTAAATTTTAATAAAAACTATAATATGAAGGTGCATTTCGGGAGGTTGTCAGGAATATTCTCGATTATGGATATGATTTATTTGCATTTTTCCTGCAGAGACATGTAAAAACTGCACGGATGTAACACAGATCTACATAATTTTTGTTGAATGAAAACTGTTCATGTTTTCTGATTCCTGACCACGTGAATCTGTCAAACCAGCCTTAGGTTTATCTCGTCGGGCTGCAGTTTTTGAGAAATCGGTATTGTAGAAAATGACAATTTTATTGTTTGATCATTGAGCGGATACATAAAATAAATATTATGGGAGATTTAAACAAGATATTAAATGTTTCATTCTGTGAATGGGACAGTAGAGCTAAATCAGAGCTTTAGACCAGAAAATATTGGCCACAAAGGAAGTTCCGGAGAAAAAACGTGAAGTATGAACCATTGGTTTCTCCTTCTAATGTTCTTCTTCCACCACTATATTAAGTCAGACCTGATGAAGCAACAAGGAAAGTGATTGTTTCATTACAAAGTTCCTACAGAAAACTGAAGCTAAGATAGCAGCAGATGGACCCCAGACTCGTGAGCTTATGCAGGATGTCCGAGTTAGAGAAGTCAGCATGGATGGCATACAAAAAAGTGACAGAAAACTTTCTTGTCAACAAGAGAACTATAAAGAAATTGTGTAGGAAATGTTACAACATTTAGAAATCGAGCTAGGGTGTAGAAAGAGTGTTAAAGTGCAGTTTCTTAACAGTCATATTGATTACTTCCCTGCCAATCTTGTGACGGTTTCCTAAAGACATTAAAACAACGGAAACCACTATCAAGGTCTTTGGATGTGTAAACGATGACTGCTGGTGTTTGAAAAGAGACACTAGTGAAGGACATAGCAGAACATTGGGGGGGGGGAAGCACTTTTTTTCAATATATACATTAATATATAAATTAAAATGAAACGTACAAATACAGCTATAAGTCTTAAATAAGAGTACGTTATTACATTTAATATGCTTTTGTTTAAAAACCTAGCCCGATGGACTAAAACTGAAATCAGTTGAATTCAGGGCATTCGTATTACATATATTCAGGTGCAAAAATAAGAAAGCAAGGAAAAAAATTGTAGTCCAGTGTAACAATGGATGGTGATAATGCGGCTGCTGTCAGCCAATGGATCGATTATAACTTCACACACGTTTTAATGTTGTGGCATGTGCGCTCGTGCTGTTTGTCGGCTTCTTGCTGCGAAGTGTGTGGAAAAACAAACACGATAAAGTAATACGCATGGCATCGCAGTTTCCAAGAATATCCCTTTTTGGTAGAAGTGTCGTAAAGGGACAGCATAGAGTTTTAGTAACGAACCACAATCGATTATTTATCAGCTGTTAGGCAATAACAAACTATATCACCAAAGTACACAGTTTGCTTGCGTCAGGACAAAGTGCGTCTTAATAGAGGGTTCAAGAGAATGTGCTTACTTTGTAACCAACATGCAACATAAATTTATGTACGAAAAGTCTACTGCATTATATTAATCTTCCTAAGACTGCCGGCTGAAATTTAACACGCTTTTCCGGGATTTTTGAGCGTGGTGGAACAGTCAAATGATGGTGACAATTGTAAACGAATGGATCACGGAAAAGCATGCAATATCCCTAAGACAAATGCATGATCCAGTACAAGTTACAATACAATGTTCTGTAATCTGAGTTTGGTGTACAAGACATCTATCACAGATTTTAAAAGTGGTAGTGACGGATTTGCACAACAATGCCATGTAGCAAACATCAATGGTTCGGTGAGCAGCGTGTGTTTCCACTTTCTGTCAAGTAAATTCAGGAACAGGTTTGGCACCGAGCGAGACTATCAGAGAAGTGTCCACGGCGACATGCTCTTCCATTGGGTATGCTATTGAACACTGGAACTGCGTTCTCAACTGCTGAGCAGCGCGAAACGCTTTGATTATGGGACATATTTACGTAATAAAATATATGAAATAATTTATAGCTCGCTATGTAGTTGTCCAATGTGGTATACACGTTAACTAACAGCAAAGCAACAGCAGTAAAAGTTTTAGAAAAAATCCATACAAAAATGTAGAATTTTGCAAATTGACTCCCAGTGTCCCTTAAAGATTTACACGTCTACCTTTATGAAACTCAGCTTGTGGTTTGTACAGAGGAATTACTTTTTTTGAACAGTTTTAAGCAACATGGAATTGAATTTTCCTGATCAGTGTTTGAATCAAACACACTTTCATCTATGATTAGGCAAAAACTTGCAAAATTCTCCTTGTTTACACAAAGTCCCAATACACAGTGGTGTGGTGTACAGTTTTAGCGAAAACATTCATTGATCTTATTTTCTTTTTAATTTATTTGTTAAAGGGTAAGAATGGCTACGTCAGACCAATACCGTAACATGGCTCAGAATTATTTGACCAGCGAACTGAGTGAAAGAGCTTATTTGGTTCCAGCAGAATGGAGAAGATGGTCCATTCTGTAAGAACATCGATCGCCGCAATCACGATGATCCAGCGAAATCTTTCTTAATAGTAAAGCGCACATCGTCCTTGCGGCATTAATGAACTGAGCGATAACATTCTTGAAGAAATGTTGCAACGTTTAAGTAATCGAAGATGTAATTTTCTGACGTTAAGACATAGACAAATGTGAAATTCGATTTATTTAAAACTTGATTATGCTATTGTTAAACTCGTCCGTTCAGGGCGCCCCCCCCCCCTTTATGCTGACAATGTATTAACTGGAAGCAATGTTGTAGTTAGGGAGGATATATTTAACTGTAGATAAAGTAACATTTTAAACTGAAGTATTCATATCTAATTATATTTTAATGTTATTAAGTTTTTCCACCTCTACCGTCTTTATTTCGCATTCTATATAAGATTTTCACTAACCATTTTTTCCCCTTATTCCATGCTGAAATACCAGCCAATATAATTTCTTCCTTTCGTCCTTTCACACAACAAATTATTATTATTATTATTATTATTATTATTATTATTTATTTATTTATTTATTTATTTATTTTTTTTCCATATAACGAAAGAAACTTCTTCGGTCCTAACGAAGACTGTAGCACGAATTAAAACATTTTTAGTTAAAATGTATTTTCTTTGGACATTTTCATCCAGCAGGTCATATGCCCACAAAGAATTTCAAGGTATTTAATCATGACAACCACATCATTGATGGCAAATGCAGGTAATATTTTATTGAAATTAAGGGCAATATGAAAGGTACATCCTTGTAGTGTTAAATTTATCAACTTCAGTTCCCATTTTCTCAAGGACTATTAAAGCTAATGAAATTAAACTTTTACACCATGCAGATGCACATAACTGAAATGTGCTGAACTAATTTCACTAGTATAGCGGGACTCTAAGGCAAATTACAAATTATTTTCAATTGTTTGCTTTGTTTTTTTTTTTTTCCCAACATCTTATTTTTTTACATTGTCACATTTTATTCTAAATCTGTCACATATATAATAATAATAATAATAATAATAATAATAATAATAATAATAATAATAATATGAATTAGTGGTGAAAGTTTTAAAGTAATAATTTATACAAATAAAAAATTACGGGAAACTTATGCAAAAAAAAGTAGTTTTTCAAGGATTAGAACCAAAAATGGTTTTTTTTTTTTATAGAAAAACTAACTTTTTGAGAAAAATACCAACCAAAACCCACCAACACTGTAGAACAATAAAGGATGATTTCATGAAAATAAACGCTGCCAATTTACGAAATACAACTATTTCTAACATTCAAGACCAACCACAGACTCCCAGAGCAAATAGTTTCTGAGATACAGAATTTTAAGTGAGCAAGTGCTCGCGAAATAAGGGGGGAGAGGCTCCCGCTGTAAAATTATTAAACATTTATTAAAATATTTATACTAATTGAACATTAATGACAATCATACCAAAATGAACAATTAAAATTGTGCAAAAAACAAAAATATGCTTTTTCACCGCTTTCCCTTTAATGCTTTGCTTAAATCTCAATTTTCAGTAGTGACACAAAATGCATTTCTTGACATGGCTGTTAAGAGCTGAAAGCAGCAGCTATGACGCAGCCTTGTGTTGCTTATTAATCTCATTGGAATGTGTCACTTGAAGAGAAGCAGGTGGGACGGGTCTGGAGACCAACTCACTCGGCAGAGTTCGGACCGCTCGCTCCTGACCTAGCTCTCTGTGAATCGTGTTGGGCTTCGCCACAAAAAAGTGGAGTAAAGATAACAGCAGCAGCAGCAAGCCAAAAAAGTAAAGAAGAGCTAAAGAAGGAGAAGGGAGAGAAGAGAAACCGTTATGCACCCCTTCCTTCCCTTCCTTCCCCCTGGCTTAGGGCGCTGTGTAGCACTGAGAGTTCTTCGCGGCCCGCCACCGCCGCGCCGTTATTCATTTGTTTATCGCGTCTCTTGTTCAACTTCACTGAACAAGTTCCTCGTTATCAAATTACACAGAAAAGTTAACAAAAGAGTTCCGGCATGTAATTACGCAGAGCTATTGTATTATTTAACGCATCGGTTTGATGTTACTGCAGTTAAGGAATAACCAGGGTTCGATCCTTGCAGCTATCGTCAGCCTTTTCGGATACACCTTATGGTAGTAAAGGCGGCACTTCGGGGTTGATCAAAGTGGACCTCCCAAACTTTAATTTCTTATTGATATTGATTTTTATCAACTATAGCGATATTTAAGTACTTGTAGTTACCACTTCACATTTGCATACATTACGTGTGTGCACTTTTTCAACAAGATTTTTGTTTAACATGTTTTTGTGTGCATCAGAGAATTAAAATTTACAGAGCACTTTTAGTTAAGTATTCTTAATATCTTTCAAACGTTTCGTATTGATAGCTCTATAACTTTCCGAGATACAGTGTAAAATATGTACTGCTGCATTATTTGCTAGATTTACACTTCCCGGTTATCTTAAAGACACAAAAAGCGAAATATTCTGAATGTGTTTACCCTTAATTCGATCACATGAGGAAGCATGTATACCAATATAGCAGTGTGAAAGAACACGCAATGTTTGCTGCTGTGTATCCTCTGGACAACCTTGCTAAAACATTTAAAAAATGATGGGGAGTAGAAATTACCGAAACTAGAAGTGCATACAGTGCAGCAGTTAATAATCTGAGACTCATTGTTGACTGCAGGTGTAATGTGAATACGTGCATAGTTGCCACAATACTGAACACGTGATCGTCACTCTATTGTTTCTAAATGTATTACTGCTGTTATTTTCATAGAAATTCACAGAATAATCTTTATTTTTAGTAATATATGTATTGTACATCTTTCTTGTCGTTTTATAATGACAGGATCTTCCCCGGGGAAATTTTGGTGAGAGGGGAATTTTTGAGGAAAATCGTCGGTGGGGGAAAATCAGCCCCATTTCACACTCTGCCTCGGGATATGTCAAAGGTGAGAAGTTATTTGGAGGAACGGTGCAATCTGTGTTTGAACATGTCACGTCTTTGCATTTTCCTTTTTTTTGGAGCAATTTTAGTTTTCTCAATTAGCACTTTTCGTTCAATGTTGGTATCGCTTGCGGCTCGCGAATGTACGTCTGAGACATTCCAGTGCGCACGCTTTTGTAGAAAGGCGCTAATCCACAACATGTGTTACTGCACTGAGTGGGTGAGGAAAAAGCGTGCGTAATGCACGACTGTGTCGTACATAGTTCCGCTGTGGCAATGCACAAATCAAAATTGCCTACAATTATCTTGCTCCCTTTTCTCCTTTTTTTTTTAAATATTGTTTAACGCCCATTTTACTGCTGAGGCATTGCAGACTTTGGACACTGATGATACATGACATGAAATGATATATTGGGAGGGGGAATTTTTTAAGGAAGGAAACGTTCCAGGCCTAAGTTTAGGGTACCTCGCCCACATTTTCCGTTTATGAGCACCGAGGAAAACTTAGAAAAAAACCCAGTCTTGGAGGACGGTCCTGGCGAGAATGAACACCAGACCTCCTTCTCACGAGTCCGCATCTTAACGACCTCGGACCCGGTGGCTTTTATACATACAATGAATTGAATATATATGTACTACCAGCACGTAACAAAATATACAGGATTAGAATATTGTTAGGATATTTATTCTAAAAAAGACAACTTTATTACGAGAGTCAGTCATAAATTAAGAAATTAATGCTCTCTATATTTCTTCTCTTTAAATAAGTCTGTAATGTGAATTTGGCACGATCCCCAAGCATTTCTACAGTCCTTTGAGAATTAACAGTTTTTAAGTCAACAGTTGGCGTGCATATCGGATAGCGAGCTGGCAGGTGAAACAATTCCCACTGAGAGACTATGCAGTGCAGGATGACTGGCAATGCTCCTCAGCCCCTTTGACGCCCTCCTTCAAGACGGCACAGGCAAAATGTTCATGTTTCAACTTAAACCAAACGCTGACAGGACCACTGCAGTGACTTCATGCAGCGTGTAACACGCGGGAACGCAGACCGTTGTTAAAAGGAGAGAAGGAAGAGATCGCGTTTGTTTTATTTTTAAATTAAAAGAGAAAAAATAGGAGGCATTATTTACTGTCATAGTTCGTTTGCGGTACTTTCCATACTGTAGTACAAATATTCTGAATTTGCGCATGCGCATAGCTCTAAATACAAAATCAATATCGGTAGTCTTAATATCTGTGCTCCTGTAAGCTAAGACAGAACCAGAGAACCTGAAAACTTCCGCTGGACATGTGGGGACTGTCTGCATTCAAAGACGCTACCCGCCACACTCTCAAGAGTGACTGTATTTTTATTTTTGCAAGGTCCAGATCGATATGATTAGATTCCTGTATTTTGGAGCAAACTGGACGACGTCCAAGGCAGGGGGAGGGAAACATTCTCTTCGGTAGCCGGTTAACCTCGTTCCTCTAGACAGAATGTGGAAATGCAGGCGTATCCTTCACGACAAGGATTTGCTGTGACCTAAGGACTATGGAGGACTCGTTCACTACAAATACTAGTTAACAAATTCATGAAAATTATAATTCGCCAGTTCCACTTATTCACTTATAGAAACATTTTACACTTTATGTATTTTAAAATATTTCCGTTTTATTATCTAACAAGTAAAGGGAATTGCTACTAATAATAATTTTAGGGAAATACATGAAAATGTTGACAATAATTTCACATACTCAGAAAACACTTTACTTCTGAACACCTCCTTGGTCTGGTGGTTGACGTTGCTGACTGCTGGCCGGGAGGTCCGGGTTCGATTCCCAGTATATTCTTAGAAATTGTACGGGGGGCTCCCAGCTTCGTGAAGTCAACTGAAAAGCTGCCCGATGAAGAGGTGGCGATGTTCGATCACGAAAGCCGCGAGATGGCGACCTGCCGGGTGCTCTGTAAAAGTGCCGCGGGAGGCCGATACCCGCTCGGGCTGTAGTGTCACATGAGAAGAAGAAGAAGAAGAAGAATTATAATTTTTTTTCTTTTGTAATACCTATAGATCGCAAAGGTCCCAATTTTGTTCCCCTTAATTTTGAAAATTATAGTAATTTCACTATATTTTCAAAGATTATGAAGGGGAAGAAGAAGCAAATCTAGGAAAGTAATGTATTTTACTTCAATTTTTCTTTTGTGTCACCTTATTTCATTAATTAATAAGGGTATAATGTTTAATTCTTCTTTGAAGTTCATGCTGGGACAATATAAATTTCAATGACTTTATGTAACCGAGACTGGACATGCGGTTAAAATCAGTTGCTTTTAAGAAGTTTGTTTTTTGAAAAATAACAACAAGAGACTGAAATAGGAGGTTATATATATATCACCATGGAGATAATAACACTCCACTCATTACACATGTAAAGTACTATTCAGTAATAATTATTGGTTCAAACTGATAACTGTCGATAACGAAATTTGTGTTTTATTTTTGACAAAAGCATTGTCGTGAAGACAGCAACTGTTAAATATTAATCTAATCACATTAAAAACTTGCTTATTATATTGTGCTTCCATTATAAATAAGTAGTACTCTAAAATCACTATCGCTTTATGTCAAAGAAATTGCAGTTTTGGGTCGATAATACGTTTATTTCATGATATAAATGAAAGTTTAATTTTTTTTTTGATAGTTTGTTGCATTTGGTAAGTTTTAATTAAATAGTTCGTGTTTGCATGCCAGCTTCTTGTGGTATATGTGTGTGAGAATTATATTTGTATGTAAGAGCGTTCTGTAATAACCTTCAGAAAACGTTTACGTTACATGTTAATAACATTTAAATTAAATTTCAAAGCCACTGAAAATCGATGAAACTTTCAATTGTTTTTATTTGCTTTGCACATTGTAATTGTTTTTAAATAGTAACATGTTTTTGTTTTATTGAAACATATGAACATCATCTTAAATACACAACGTAACTCGAAACTTTCTGCTATTTCTCTCTATTTTAGTGAACGTAAAGATATCAAGGGCTCAGTTCATAAACATGGCTACATTTAAAAATACCCATACAGAATAACTTTGTCTATCAGTGGTATTAGATTTCATTTAATTAATATTGTACCATTAATTTTTGTGGTGTATAATAATAATAATAATAATAATAATAATAATAATAATTCTAAAATATGGTTTCTCTTTTGTAATAATTATAGATAGTAAGACTTCTAATTTTGTTCCCCTAACACCACACAGTAACGCCATAATTATTTCATTTCATTAATTAATAAGGTGATAATTTGGATCTTATATTCTTTTTCAAAGTTACTCTACTAATGAGAAATTCGCTTAGTTTACTCAGCTTCTGCGTGGTGGATATTTGTTAAGGTTCACATTGAAAACCACCGTTATCTGCCAGGACTTTTAATACTTAGCTCTGAGCGTTCCACGTTCTGCATTAACACTTCAGTTCCAGATGTTGAATTTTCTTGCACTTTAGTAAATGAAAATAAGTAGATAAAGTTAAATTTCTCATAAGACACTTGTTAATTTAACAGCAATTTATATAAACATACTTCAGAAAAAGGCAAATTTTAATAGCACAAATAAATGAAAAATAAGAATGGAAAAATAAGAAAGAAAGAAAGAATGAATGAATGAAGGAAAAAAAAGTATGCATTCGAAATAATGTGTATATGCTTCAAGACAACAATATGAAAATGCAGTTGTTCCCACAAAATTAGTAGAATTAATGTTTTTCTGGTTTATAGAACAGTTAATCAAATTTAAATTTGACTTTTCTAAGTTCTTTGTGCAGTTCATTTTCTAAATTATTTTAATCCTTAAACGTTTATAAGTGGGTGAACATGTATCAAGCGCCATCACAAGTAGGCGATGTTCTCTGCATACAGAGAGATCCACCTTGTAAATTGTTTTTGTAGGTCAGTTAGCATGCTTTCCAGCCTCTACCACTTCCATTTTCAGACTTCAGCGTTTCAGTTCCTGAAGTTACACAGAATAACAACTTTTCTGTTTCACTTCTAGAGACATAAATGTGGTTAACTCGAAACTTTACAATAGGCCATATATTTGTAATGAATACGATGTTTGAAAATATACATTATTTCTAAAACTTTTTTTAAATTTTCTGAATGAACGCATTTCTCAAAAATGTTTAGGACTAGCTTTTGCGTTTTTCCTGTATATCGCTGTCTTTAAACTGAATACCTCTACAGCTGTCACGAGCTAAAATTAAATGAAGTACTTGGGATAAACTTCATTACAGGCATAGCAAACAATATTTTAATGCAGTACATAGCCTCTAACCTAAAGGCTATTGCTTCTTACATAACGCTTCAACTATCTTAACTGGCACACTTTTGTACCATTGATTATACAGTCAGTTACTGTAAGTAACAGCAAGAAACAAATTTACTTTTCGCACGCATTTGCAGCTCTTATTGAGTAAATGAATACACAAAGATGTGCTGTGTATTGTTATTGAAAATAACAGTGTTTTGGAGTTTTCCTTTTCTCAAAGAACTAGAAGCCAGTAATTATAATTACAAAAATGATCGTTATTAAAGGTACAGCAAATAAACTCAAACGTGACATAACCCCTCATTTGTAATGAAATAAGCAAATACAATGTACGTTGTAAACATGCAAAATTAATTGCTTGAAGACTAAATATTATTAGTAAAGTACTTTCAGGAATAAAAACGTGTTTGTAGAAAGGGGCGATCTTGTGCAGAGTGTGCATTTACAGTGGAACAATCAATACAGAAGAAAAGAGAATTTAAGTTGTTCACTTTCATGTTATTTTTATATTATAAAAAGCTTTTGATAGAGTTTTCCGAAACTAACTATGAACTGTAATGCAAGAGAAAGGATATCCCAGACATCTGATTAAGATAATTCAGTCTTTATAAAAGTACAAGAATTAAGAATAGAAATTCGCATATATATATATATATATATATATATATATATATATATACACGAAGGAAGCACTTAAAGAGTGGAAAAACTATTCTACTGGGGGTATTCAAATTAATAAATGTAACTTGAAAACAATTTTATTTGTTGACGATCAGGTTATTTTTGAAGAAGCGAAAGGCGTTCAACAGAGAAGTGTTAATCCTGAAAGATATCATGGAGACATATAATTTAAAGATTTCAACAACCAAGATAAAATCAATGGATTTTAAAGGAACTATCATTAATGAAGAAATAATAGAACAAGTCTCTAGTTTTACTATTTAGGTTTCAATATATCATACAGTAAAAATGAAGAGCTGAATATAAAAGTAAATAAATTAATTAAGACAGATGAATGGAACAATAAGGAGAACATTAAAGAACAAGACGTCAAAAGCAACACAAATGAAATGACAGTGCCAATGGCTACATATGGAAGTGAAAACTGGGCTATGGAGAGGACAGACAGAAAAGGAATAGAAACTGTAAAGTTGAGATGTTTAACAGCAGTAACTGCATTTACTCTTCTAGATAGATAAGGAAATGAAGAAAATTGAAAACAAATATATATATATATATATATATATATATATATATATATATATATATATATAAATGAAAAAATTAATTAAAATAAAACTAATTTGTATCAGCATATATTAAGAATGAAGGGGTGACATTTGCATTAAATTATAAACCTACGCCAACAGCAAGATGTTTAATTGAGAACGATAGGCCTATAGAAGAAGACTAAATATTACAAAGCTTCCTTCTCCCGAAACAGAGAAAAGAACTATTTTTCATGAGCAGTTTCGGAGTCGCGTCACTATATGGGTGGGATGACCTTGAAGGCGAACCAACGAAACAGCAAACGTTTTACAACTCGCCTTTGTTCTGCTTTAAGGCACCGAAAATCGTTTCAAGTTAACACAGACACGTTTCCCGAAAAGAAATAGCTGAAGTGTTTGCTCTGTAAGTTCGTATCTGGAAGCTGAAGAATTAGCTTCAAGTCTGTTAATAAGCTTAGTTTGAATTCCTTTGTCAGTGAACAGTTTGTTATTTAAATTACGTTTATCACTTGCTTGGCACATTATTTTAACTCAACCATCCAGCACCCCTTTCCGAATTGCTCAGATAGTCGGATGAAAACTTAATTATTTGAATTTACTAATGCGACAATCCGCGCAAAACGTCCCATGTTCCGAAACTTATATCGCACCCTTAAGGAAGAGAGAATACTTGCTACTAGAAATCACTGCTTTGCAAAAACTAAAACTCTAACAAAATATAAAGATTAGATACCCCCTTTGAAATTTGATAACTTCTGGCGTAGAACTACACAAAAAAGTGAATTTATTTTTAAAATTTTAGAAGAACAATTCAAAATAGTGATCCTGAATTTGAACAAGAAATATCAGAGAAAGTTACAGAGCCTCTTCAGTTATATACTTCACCTTGCTCAGGTATTCGATGCTATAAAGAAATATCCAGCCAACAAATCTCCAGGTCATGATTTAATTATCGAACCACTACTTGTCATTTCCCCGGAAAAACACACACGTCATTCTTGTCAAGATTTTCCAACTTGGAAATGATTCACAAACCAAGCAAATTTACCGACCAATGAGTCTTCTCTCTCTGTTTTCAAAGATTTTTGAACATCCTCACGTTGTTGGATACATTTGAAGACAAATCTGCTTGTGTTGGGCTGTTTCCGGATACATACTGTATAAAGTAAATCCACTAGTCATTTCTCTGTTAGTTATGAACATGCTCTGTATCCAAGTCGGAAGCATATGATGATAATCAACAATAGCACAGATATCGCTGTTCTAAGTAAACAACCTTCAGACACATGGTGTGAACCAAGTACTTCAATTCACTATAATGACTTCTCTCGAATGCCCATATCGTACCTCGGAATTATACAGATAACAAACTCAATAATAAGACACGACACACCTTTACCGGTTTATTTCTACTTCTAAATGATAACATCGGCTTACGATTCAGAACCGGGTTCTCGTCTGATCGCGGTACATCCGCAATAAAGATTTACACAGTGAACATGTCCCTCACTCCTGTTACAAGCGACTTCATCGCACCTGAGCAACATTCCAACCCACCTACCGCCTCCGCGACAGTTTCGAACACAGAAACGACATTCAGATTTATTGCAGGATTGACGTTTAGCACATTGTAATGAGGACACAACCTCAACTCATGTGTCTTGTATATATTTACACGTTGTTACATTATATATTTCAGCATTATATTATATAATAAAATTTACATAAATGAAAAAATTTACTTCACGGATTGGAGAAAAAAATAAAAATATTATGAACTGTAGAAAACAATTCCTAAAGTCTAAATGTTTGACCTTAAGAAGAAGAAGAAGAAGAAGAAGAAGAAGAAGAAGAAGAAGAAGAAGAAGAAGAAGAAGAAGAAGAAGAAGAAGAAGAAGAAGAAGAAGAAGAAACGTTTGGCATTGCACACTTTCTACAGAAACATACTTTAAGTTTATAGAAACTGTGCTTAGGTGCAGTTGGGTGCAGGGAAAAATTAATTGTCCAGAATGCAATGTGCCAAATTTGTTAGACGACGAATAAAGTGGATAAGGAAGTTTTCGGCAATAAATGTGGATGTCTCCCGGTTTTATGTGCTACAATCCAAATATTTAATATACATATTACATACATGTAATGTATATATGTAATATATATATTACATTCAGCCCACATGTGTATTAAAATGTTTCACTTCTAGAGATATCACCACCTGTTGATGTTTAGTGTGTGCTGCGCTTTTTCAAACGAAATGCAGAATATTGTCGCATTTCCCAGAGAGGTATTCACTCGCCACGCACACATGTAGCTCCAGTTTACCATTAGTGTGTTGGAACTGGAATAATATAATGCATTGTTTTATTTGCAAACGTTTGATGGCCGTCTACGTGGTCTAGTTGAAGAGTTTGCGACTCTTCCGTAAGCCCTGGATTCCAATCCCGCTCAGATCAAGCTGTCTGAGTAAGGTTTTTTCCTGTCCCTGGGAAGATGAATGCCAGATAACTTTAAGGGCCGAGGGTCCCGAGCTCATATGCATCATAATTAATGCTTTTCAAATCATATCATTCAGACTTACAACTATACTATTCAGTCGGCAATCTACAGATGTCGCCAGAAGAGCAAAGCAGTCAAAGCGGCAATAAATAAAATATTTATTTTATTTGCAAATACTTTCTGCAGATGTTTTTTGTATGGAAATGTTTTCACTTTATTTGCAGATACAGATATGTTCAACTTCTGTTCTTTTAGTTGTGTTGTTCTGTCTTAAGGACGGCGGCCGCTAATGGGCCGTGTACATGTGTCCCTGAGGATGCATCTTGGGGAAGAGATGAGATGGGGGTTACACTGGGAGGCCGACAGGGTCATGACATTTCCATAGATAAGTCCCATACGCTGGTGAGCCCGCATGAACCAGGTCTAACTCGAGGTCCCCCAAGGAACTTTTTCCGGGCGCAAGCCACCGCCACACCGCAAGGCACCACGGTACACTTCTGACCCTGTAGCTGATGCTATGAAATGGAACGAAATGGAAAAGCACAAAATAGGAATCCCAGCATTCGCCTAAGTAACCAGGGAAAACCACGAAAAAATGGTGCCAAGAGAACGGAACTGTGGACTGCCGTGTGCGAGTCTCAAGCTGTAAAACTTGGCTCAACTGCATAGCGTTGAGAATGCTGCTGCAATGAAGCGGTGTGTATTACCTTTGTCTAAAGAGACAAAGGGTAGGCACTTGCTGTTAACAACTTTAAACAATGAGGATGAAACAACTGAACGCAGTAAAACGTTTCATTTAATGCATTGTGTATATATACTACCTATTTCATAATATGACATGAAGCTGACGGCATTTAAATTGTACAAGTCAGTACTTGATTTGCCTCAGTTCAACAATCGCACTGTGCTTCTGTGAAATAATATCAGCACACCGCACTGTATGTTTGCACAGTCCAAAGCCGAGAAATAAATAAATACCTGATAGTTAACTGCAGTGCCCATATTTCTTAAACTGCAACTGTTTACAGAATGGCATTACAAAACTCAGCTGTCAGATGTTGCACCTTTGACTTTGTATTCTCACTTGTTAATGATTCTCAGCTTCTACTGCAACGCACTGCAGGGATAACGTATGGTTTAATACATGCAAGTACTTGTAACACTCTCTTCCACGAAAGAGGTGCAACAAGTGACGTCACATAAGAGCAAGATGGAGGAACAGCTGTTTGAATTAGGTTATGGATTTTTAATGTACAGAGCGTATCATTGTCATTCCTGCTAAATGAGCCTTGTATTTTTTGTCAGATAAAATGATTATGTAAATACTTTATTTTGCATTAACCGATATTCAAGCGTAATAATCCACTATGAGTCGACGCTTACTTACAGCTACATTAGAAACATGAATTTCAGTCAAGAGATGGCAGAAGAATCGAGCTTTCCATTGCTCTTTGTCATTTACTTTATTAGTCCATTTAATTATTTATATTTATTTATTTATATTTATTGACATTCACATTCTTTTATAGGCAAAAAAACCTGGGAAAATTGTGTCAAAAGAGACTATTTTTAAGACAATGAAGAATGAAAGGAAATTATTTTCGTGGCATGTAGCAAGAACCTTAAAAATACATTAACAAAGATGCTGGTCTGAAATATACACTTGAAACAGGAAACATCAATATCAGTCACAAGCCGTACTTAACCTAACTTTATCATTATATTTATTCTTTCTTTATACATATTCCTACACATCATTATCATCACTTTCGCTAACACTTAGCACATTTGCTCAACTGACTCCCAAAATCTTTAAAAAGATAATAAATGTTGTGCTAGTATTTGAAGTTACCAATATTCCTACACTTGTAGAGAAATTTATATAAATTACCAGTTCTCGACTAACACTAATACTTCTGTGGAACTGAACAACGAAAAATCACTTGTACACTTGTAAGTTGTAAAGTACAAGAGTAGCAGAAATCTTTGTGTAACAGAATGTTACTAATAACTACACTTGTAATGTATTAGATCGTACTTTTGTAAAACAGGGCGCAGGTTGTCAATTGATTTCTGTCCGTAATGAGCGTTGTTTGATGTCCCACAACCCAGTTCTAACAAGCACATAGTATTACACAGAGCAATATATCCCTAACCCCAGTCACTATATCGTATTTTGAAATGGACGTAGGGTTTTATAAATGACCATGTACATGCGGTGGTTGGTTTGAAAGTAAGAATAAAACGTGTTTATTTAACGTATGCTCTTCTTTGCACTTGATCTCTCAATTTTCTCTTCAAAGGATTACATGCATGTATTAATGTAGTTATACTTTTCAACATTTTTATTACATCACATTTAAGTCAATATTTCCGCTTATATTTTATTGTATTTATTTTTACAGGCGGTCGTTAAAGAAAATAACAGCAGAGAACATTTGCGTAAGTACAGATCGTGTTTGTGTCCATTTGTTAGTAATTAATATCTAACTTAACTATAATAATAACACAAGTTTGTGAAGCATTGCAGAATTCTTATGATAAATGTTTTTATCCATTGCCAGTGAGAGCTTACAAGGGTATTGGGATATTAGAAAGTTTATATGCAAGATTAAAAAAAACATTTTATAGTCAAAAACAAGTTGTAAAAAGGAAATAAAAAGAAAACCCTACTACTCTTTTATGAAATTGTGCAAAACCAGGCATTTTTACTACAGTAAATTAAAGGTATAACATGGAATAGCCAATAAAAAATATATTATCGACATCATTTCAGTTTTAGGACTCCATGACAGTATTGTGATGAACTTGTTATAATTCAATAAATCTATGTTAGAGCTGAAATAGCAACCCTAGATACGCGCATTTAATTAAATCATTGTAATGGTTCTGTCTGTGTTCCTCAATAATAACATAAGAAGATTCTACGTTTGTTTGTAATAAGTTCGGAAAGGAATGTTTTGTTTACTGGGGATGGGCATAGTCTTACGTAGACAACCTGCCCTAAGTGTATTCACATACTAATTCGATGAACTTGATATCTATTCATCTTTATCAGATCACAAGGTTAAATGCGAAAAGTCCAATTTGAATGGAGTTGTGCTCTTGACGTTTGGATGTGGAACTTCCTTCCCTGAAAAATTCTCTTCAAGTTTATCATTTCATCTCACGTATCATCAGTGTCCACCGCCTATGATGTTAAAACACTATTAAAAATAAAATAAAATAAACGACGTTAAAACAATTTTAACATGAACGCTGGGTGGAAATAAATTCTTCTTTACTACGACGACTGCATGCAGCCAACAAGTTTGTTCGGGGATCAAATTCCGACCCATTCATTGACAACCTCTGAGCCACGTCGGTTTGTGACGCATGCAAATGTTAAATAACCCTCTTGGCATTCTAAAAGTTTAAAAGGAAATGCAATTTCAGCGGTTCCTAGGCAAATGAAGTGATCGTCTTAGTTTAAATATAAGAGATTGAGATTGCCCCCAATGATATGAATATTGCAGTGTGCAGGAGAGGAAATCTTATCTGAAGGGAGCGGTTGGTCAAACTCTCCTACTTGATAACCACATCGCACACTCGTCCCTGGGGATTGAACTCAAGCTGACACACGGTGGTACTTCAGCACGCTGCGTTACCGGCAGACACGAGAGATCAATACCGACCGAGCTGCCTGTAGCAAGGAAAGACATGCTGATTCTGAGATGTTCGCTCAACACAGAGGCTAAATGACGTCGCACCATTGAAAAGCGAAATCTTATAAACATTAAAAAGTCATGTAATCAAGACTGTGTTTCTAATATGATACACTGCAATGCTTTTAAATTTTGTTATATGAAGTACAATTTGTTAATGTGAACCAAATTAGATCTCCTGGTATTCTGGATTAATTTCCTTTACCAAATTCACACAGTTATTTTTTGTTTAGTAATCAGAAAAATTATAAAAGAGAGATAATCAAAAGTTAGCGGCCTCTACTAGGCAGTCTATATATCTCATCAATTCATTATGAACAGTCAGAAATCAAATGTAATGTTTAAAACAATATAGTAAAATTTAAAACTTTAATTTGTTAACGAGTTTTTTAATACAGATTAATAAAGCTAGACATTTCTTACAACTTTCTTATTTCAGACTTTTCAAAAGATTTTACATAGATGTATGACGTTATAATTCAGATCAAAATAATGTCTGACAATTGCCAGTGAGTTTTAACACAGAATGTACTATCCCCTGGAGAATATAATTTTTTGAAACAAAAAACAAATTATTTTAAGAATTATCTTAAAAAACAAAATAAAAAATCCAACAAATTCCTGTTTCCAAGATCATCACAGCACGACTGATGAAACGATTTCATTTCTTCACAAACTCGGGCCGGCTGTTTTTCGTCTTCTTACCCTTGAACAGCATCTTTGAGAGTTCTGTACTCAAAACTTGTTGCAAAGTTATATCTTTACTCCAAAACGGAAAGGTTAATATAATAATTAATTAGTAGTAATAGTGATTGTTGGTTACGTTTAGTTATGGACGCTCTTTAACATCTCAGGTTATCGGGGTCCCATTTAATTCAGGGTGTGAAACGGCCGACAAATTTTGCTCAGAGGTTTCTTCTTTCAGGCTTGAGGTTCTTTATCGTGCCGTAAATGTGCGACACGAGACCCACGGCTTTACTTTCCAGCAATAGTGGTGGTAATGGTAATACTAGTAGTAGAAGTGATGGTGATAGCGGTAGTAATATTAGTAGTAGTAATATTAGTAGTGTAATAGTAGTAGTAGTAATAGTATAGTAGTAATAGTAGTAGCAGTAGCAGCAGCAGTAGCAGTAGCAGCAGTAGCAGTAGCAGTAGCAGTAGTAGTAGTAGTATTTGTGCAATTTAAACATCTCGTTTGATAGATACACCAGATATTGAAATAACCTGAAAACCGAAGTGCTGTAGTATTATTCCTAGAACGAGGTTCTAGCCACTATATAAATCATTAAGCGTTGTAGAGTGAATAACACACGTTATCACGTAAGAGATCTGCACCAGCTTTCTTTACTTAAGTGTGGGTATCAGTAGTAGATAATCTAAATTCCATCTTTTATTTGTTTATTTACTTTCTAGATAAAGCAACAGATGTTTCACAAAGTTCTGCTCCGAGTATCACAATGCTGAATAAACACAAAGTCAATCTTACATACCGGAGTTCATTCCATGCTAATATTTACCGGGACCTGTGGGAAATCTATCCAGACCTTTTCTTCTTTCCTATATTTTATTATTTCTCTCTTCTAACTTTACTTATTTTTCATAATCCATCTTTCTTCTTCTCAATGTGAAATCACTACTTGCAATCACTTCCCTCCGCAGTTTTTTTTTTCTTCTGCTCTTTCTCTTCCTACAAAATAACAAATATTTGTTTTCCGGGCAATCTACTCTTGATGAACAATTTGTCCTAATATTTCAGAAACCATTTGTACTATAAAACAATAGCTTAGTTGAAGAAGGGTTTAAGCGCTTTCAACATTAGTTTAGGATACGCTATCTCTTAGACGGCACTGGATAACAAATAAATAACCCTGTTTGAAGCACGAGACTCGAACCTTTGACCTATCAGTTATCAAATCACTCAATATTCTTGACTGGCATGGCTATTAAACGTTTTTATTTTTTTAAACAGAAGCCACTCCAATCATCTGCTATGAAGGTTATAGGTGATTTTTTCTAATTCGTTGGACGAACGTCATATGGGGTTTCCAGGCTCAGCGAAAATGTAATTAACTTTTCACATTCTTTATTATCCAGCTTCTTGATCAGAATATTTTTGAAGGGTTCAGGCTAAGTACCAAAATAATTAGAAAATTTCTGTCTAGCTACAAAAATTCTTATACGTAACTGCGCTAAATGTGAAATATTCATTTATGTATTTCTTTTAGCAAAGTTTTCGGATTGGTTCATTGCAAGCAATCTGTATTTTATTAATGAAAACCAAAAATTTTACTTATTGTTTGATTCTATATTCACAATATTTAGTTATATTTCTAAGAAATATGACTTTCTGCAATTATCCAGAGGGATATTTCATTATTAATGTACACGTTTCTTTTTGACAGTATCACTTTACAGTTCAATGTTTGTGAATGACGAATCCAAGGAAATTGACGTATTCCATTCAAAGTACCACTTCCGCTCAATGTGCGGAGGCAGGATAAAGACATCAACGCATGGATTTCTTCAACTTTTAAAATACGTCGAAAACTGGTAGACCCGTGTCTTGGCTGTAGGGTGGATGAGGTAAACTTCCCCTATTGCAGCTTATTGCGCAAAATATTCCCATGTGCATGAACATACAGTAATGTACTGCTTGACAATTGTACAATATCTAACAGTCATCATTTCTTGGTGATCAAAAGCAAAAATAATTTTGACTGCGCTCGTCGAAAATTTGATTTATAAACCGCTTTACACGTCGATTGTCGAAATACGGAATACTAACGTCGGTGAAACCCTCGTGGCGTGTCACATGTCACATCCCTTTCTCCCATCTATTGGTACTTTCGGCTAATTGTAAATGTTGACACACCAACACAAAACTAACCCACTCAAAGCCCGCGGATTTCAATTATCAAATAAAGTTTCGATCTTTGATCTTAAAAGTCACAGGAATATGAAATGGACAAAACGAACCCAGTGCGTCTTTCTCAAGCCTTCAACTACATCTGACTTTTGTGTTATCCAGTCAATACTACCAACTATTTATAAAATAAATCTCGTATTATCGACTACTATTTCCATGCTAATCAGCAGGCTCAAGAAACATTCGTTTACAAATCTAACCAAACAGAGATTTTTGATACCCTCAAAACATAACAGCAGCTGCCGTTGGTACAGACCAAAGCGCATTGTGTGAACTGAATAATGCATTTCAGTTCTGCAGAATCTAGCTAGCAACAGTGACATTAGCAAGACAGAAAGAAACGACCCCCAATAAGAAATGCACAAACATGGGGGTTAAACTCGAAAAGGGAATGAAACCACAAATTAGAAAACTACAAACACCAAAGAGAAAAACTTAACCTGGATATAATAATAGTTTTTGTGTGGTTTTAGACAAAAACAGACCAAAGATAGAGAAAAAGGAAATAGCGAATATTTGTTCTGTCTGCTTTGTGAAGACTTGGAAAAATCCGTAATATAAGAGCTGTGTAAACTCCTCACTTTGTAGAGTAACTTTAATTAATTACATCAATGAAACATGCTATGGCATTATTGTGTACTGCTTGCAATATGTAAGTATAACAAAAGAGAAACCACACTTTTAGAATAATGATTATTACTATTCAGATTAAACCACAAACATTAATGGTATACTATTAATTAAATGACACTGATAAACAAAGCTATACTGTGTGGGTGTTTTTACACATTTTTAAATGTAACCATGTTTATGAACTTGATATCATCTTTACATTCACTAAAATAGAGAGAAATAACTGAAAGTTTCGAGTTACGTTGTGTATTTAAGATGTTCATATGTTTCAATAAAACAAAAACATATTGTAATTTAAAAACAATTGCAATATACTAAGCAAATATATACAATTAATGATAAATAATCCAAAATTTTACCGATTTTCAATGACTTTGAATTTTAATTTAAATGTTATTGTAGTAAAAACATGTAACGTAAACGTCTTCTGAAGGTTATTACAGCGCGCTCTTACACACAAATATAATTCTCAAATACATATTACATTAATATTTCACATTTGATATATTCACGACGATGCCTCTGCTAAATATAAAACATATGCATCGTTATAAATACAGTTTATATGCTGAATTAATTTGTCCTTTTATTTTAAAACAATATAGAGAAAATTAAAGGAAGAGTGTTTTTTTAAATTTCGGTTTTCAAGTACACCCCTACTCCTAATGGTCCAATTTCCCTCATTTTCAGATTTTTTTTCATTTTATTTAAATGCTATATATGTAATTTCGTTGCTAAATAGTAAATATAATCGCCTAAAATTTGGGTTTCAGATAACCTCCCTTCCTAATAGCCCGATTACACTAATTTACAGACACCATTTTTCTTCTTTTATTTCAATGACATAACCCAGTTTTCTTTAAAAGAAATTAAATTGCGACCGTTAGAAATATTTTTTAAATTTTCGCTTTAACCCCCCCACTCGTTTTTCAGGTATACCCGCACTCCTTATGGTCAGATTGGCATTATTTTCGGAAATTACTTTTATCACTTTAGTTTAAAGAAACATACCGGAATTTCGAACGCTATAGCGATTTTTAACTGTAAAAATGTACGCTTTAGGTTAAACCCCACCCTCAATGGTCTAATTTTGCCGGTTAACGAACTCAACGAATCGTTTGTTAATCGTTAGTGAGTTTTGTTGGGGAAAAGCAAAAATTGCGACCGCTAGAGTGTTAACGAACACACCCACACACATATACATTCCTTCGAAATTCGCTAAAAGCGTCATGAATAGAACTGCCCTTTGGATTCCATAGAAATTTGATCAGCAGTATGCACATAACACAGTCACTGTACTGCGTGGCACAGGCGACGAACAGACATCACCCAAAATTTAGGTCCATATCCCAAAGATCAAATCGGCAGTATGTAATGTCAGTTCATCTTGGAGATAAGTATCACACACATTTTGTATGAGAACATTAACATCCGTACATTATTTGTGATAATTTTTTCTGCAGAGGGAAAATATGAACCATCAGCAATACGATATTGGAAGATACGGCTATGCAATTAAAACAAATTTGATTATATTTTGCGTCAGAAATGTCAACGTTGGCGCTAGCAATAGTGAGTTCATTTATGATCTAATTCAGTTTTATGTACATAGTTCTGAATATGGCTGCCGTATTCTTGAAAATAAATATTTTGTGTGTTTATTTTCTATATAGTACAAGTTATTAACAATCTGACTATTTTTTAATTGTGTTAACGCCCGTTTTTACTTATGAGGCATCACAGGCGGTGGACACATGATCATCAGATGAAATGATATATTGGGAAAGGATTTTTTTTAAGGAAGGAAACGTTCCAGACTTAATTATGGGGTACCTGCCCGGCATTTGCCATTTATGAGGACTAAGGAAAACCTGGAAAAAATCTCAGTCAGGGAGAACGGTTCTGGCGGGATTCGAACCCCGATATAATATGTTAGATTAATACAAATTTAGCCATTTATTATAACATTAATGAATCCATTAGTGTCGCATAAAATATAATTCGCTACTTTATAGAATGCACCAAATACATAAAATAAATGCAAAATTTCAAGAGTAAACCAAATGCTGAAGACACTTTAATATTTCATTACGGCTTGGGACCTTTGAATGAGTATTTTTATGTAATGTTTATTAACTTTAGCGAATTTCAAAGGAATGTAAGCTATTTCGGTTGTACCCATGAAAAATGTCTTCAAATCTCCATCGATCCTACCTACTGGGCAATAACAATGGAAAAAAAAAATCCGTGTATGTTTGTGTCTGTTAACGCTCTGGCGGTCGCAATTTTTGTTTTTTCTCAACGAAACTCGGTATATAACCATAAATTAACAAATGATTCATCAAGTAAGTTAACCAGCAAATTTGAACCCTGAAGGGGGGGGGGGTTTAACCTAAAGCAAAAATTTAAATAAAAAAATTGAAAAATCGTTATAGCGGCCGCAACTTTTGGCTTTTCTCAACAAATTCTTTAAAGTAAATTGATAAACACAGTTTCCAAATTAGGGCAATAGGGCCATTAGGAGTGGGGGTTGAAGAGAGGTTTAAAAACCCCTCTAGCGGCACCAATAAGAAAAATAGTTTCTCAAATTCAGGGAAATCGGGTTTGTACGATGGGGGGTTTACCTGAAACGACAAATTTAAAAATTGCCCCAAGTGGCACTGATATTTGTTTCTTCACAAAAAAAAGTCAATATATGGCATTTAAATAAAATAATAAAAAATGTTTTCTGAAAATTAAGGAAATTGCACTATTAGGAGTAGGTAAACGTGAAAACCGAAATTTAAAAGTGTTCTTGTGTTTAATTTTCTCTATATTGTTTTAAAATAAAAGGACAAACTAATTCAGCATATAAACTGTATTTATAACAATGTATGTTTATATTTTACAAAAGTATCGTCGCGAAGATAGTAAATGTGAAATATTAATGTAATATGTGTGTGAGAATTATATTTGTAAGTAAGAGGGTTACGTAATAACCTCCAGAAAACATTTGGGTTATATATTTTTATTACAATAACATTTAAATTAAATTTCAGTCAATGAAAATCGATGAAACTTTCTATAGTTTATTGCTCATTGTATATATTTGCCTTGTCCATTGTAATTGTTTTTAAATAGTAACATGTTTTTGTTTTATTGAAACATATGAACATCATCTTAAATACGCAATGTAACTCGAAACTTTCTGTTATTTCTCTCTATTTTAGTGAATGTAAAGATGATGTCAAGGTCTCAGTTCATAAACATGGTTACATTTAAAAATGCTTAAAAATACTCACACAGCATAACTTTGTCTATCAATGTCATCTATTTCATTTAATTAACAGTATACCGTTAATTTTTGTGGTTTTATACAACAACGATGATGATTAAAAATGTGGTTTCTCTTTTGTAATACTTATATATTGCAATTCATTAATACTTTTCTAAAGTTTCTATACTAGGTGAGGAATTCTCTTAGTTACGCATCTCCTGAGTGACGGGCTTTTAAATAGTTTATTATGGTGGCCGGTGAATAATTAATATGTACTTGAATCTTATGTCATACAAAAGTAATTAGGATATAGGGAAATTTCCTGAAACTGGAAGTATAAAGGATTTAGCAAAACTCAGGTCAAAAAGAGCTTCTGCGTGCAAGAAAAGCCAAGAGTTTCATCTACAAGCTTGACAATAGAATAGAACATGAATCAAAACTCCGGGATAAAGCACCATCCTTATAAACTACAACGTTTGCAGAACTTTCAGAGAACGATCTTGACTACAGTTTTGTAAATTCATAATGGAACATTCCACCCGAATGAATTTGTCAGCAGACATAACTACCGATGTTGGTCAAACATAAATCCACAATTGAAGAACCACAGTAACGTTGGGCTGACATTACTGGGTATATAAGCCCAGTCTATATTGCATTTGCTTCAAAACCAGCCATCACAATTTGTTTCCAGATCCAGCGTTGGACAAAATGTTGGACAGTATTGAGACCTGATTTTTCCACAATGATGTATTCTTAGGTGTGGTCACATTTTGGGAGGGAGGCGCATTAGAAGCCAGTTGTATATGGAGAAAGACCCAATCTTAGAAGACCTGGCGTAAGGCGTAAGGAAATGTCTAAAAGCCTTAAATGGTTTTGGCTTCTATGACTACTGGCGCATTATCAACCAGTTGAGAGCTACCAGTTTTAACATAACAGCTAACAGCTAACAGTTAGAGTTCTTTTTCCTGTAATGTATTTGTTTTCATAATGCAACAATCTTTTATCAGGGATAATTTTTGGAGAGCACTTTTAATACATTATATGAAAAAACGACGTTGGGAGTTTCATCAAAAATGGGAGACCTTGCATCAGTTCCAGCTTAACTGAAAGCAGGGGGAAAAAAAATCGACTATGCGCATCCTTTTTGAACTACCAGCATATGGATCGAGTTTCATGTCTCGAAAGTTATGGAACATAAAACTAACTCTATGTTATCTACAACACACCGTTTTATTTTTCTCTTAGTGACAGCGATAATGCATATAAATCCATCTTATGTCAAATAACTTCTATTATTTTAATATTCTGTAGATAAAAAAATGTTTATTATTGTTAAGCATAAATAGGAATGCTTTGCGTGTTACTGTTTTTAATTTTAATGCCTCATGTTTTTACACAATTTATTATTATTATTATTATTATTATTATTATTATTATTATTATTATTACTCATGAGCGGGAGGTCTGGAGTTGGACCCTCACCAGGACTGTCCTCCCTGACTTAGTTTTCCTCAGTCCTCATAAATGGCAAATGCCGGGGAGCTGCTTGGAACGCTTTCTACCTTTAAAAAATTCCCTTCCGAAGTTTATCATTTCATCTCATGTATCATTAGTGTCAACTCAATGGGCGTTAAATATTATTTTAAAAAACGCAATTTATTATGAAAGCCCGTTTATGTATATTATATTACAGATTCAAGAGAAAATATGTATCCTGAACGTGCTAATCCGCTCGCTCTCTTATATATATATATAATGATCATTAAATTTGAAAAAGTAATTTTTTTTAAATTATTTTCTCTGAAGATATAATAGAAAGAGAGGTATATATATACATATATATGTATATATATATATATATATATATATATACACACACACACAGAGGTTGTTTGAGTTACGGGCCATTTAAACTCTTCTCTCGGTACATATGTCGTCCTCCGCCTGCTAGTAATATATAAATAGATATTCAATATTTATTTTATCACCTTCACTTGTCTTCTTGCCATAAGAGAGCTCTAGTTGTTCGAAATATAGCGATTGCAAATCTGTGACTAGGGTTTTATCCTTTTCTGCCTTTCTGATTATGGTTAATTTAGTTACATTGTTAATAGTGTTACATTATTTTTAATTTATATTATATATAAATAACTTTACTCGGTAAGATATATGTTTCAATAACAGATTTTGTTTATGGCCGTGTAATATATCAAAATATTCAAGGAATGGATTGAAACTGCGGGGCAACACATACCCGTCGTTAATAAGTAGGGTTTGTATATCCAGAAAGATTGCATCATAGTTCGGGAATGACTTCCACTGGAGATATGCAAGTTTTCAGGCAGAAAGAGGCTACTTTGGAACACGTTTCGCACCTCAAGTGCCGTGGCAACAACGCGCATAACAATTTGAATGTGAACTTAAAAGAGATAAGGGGACGGGACGGATAGAGTAGGGGACATGGATACTGGGGTGCTGGTTTTACTTTCAACCCGACCCCACCCTAGTTACCCAGGGTTGTGGTGGTATGAGGTCATAGGCAACGGCTGGATACCGTTTCTTCCGGGTCAGTGTTCCATCATGGCAATGGCACATGTGTCCATTTTCTTTCTTTTTATTCATATCTGTTAGTGTTACATACATGCTCTGGGTTCTCTTACCGGTCACAATGGTTTCAAATTGCGTGTGATAGCCAGGTGAAGCCACTGTTAATTTATAACTCCTCCCCCTTTTGTTCTTCATCATGCCATCCACAACTCCACCAGGCGGACACATTACATGTTCTTCCTCAATAATATTTTGTTGTGCTCTAGAAGCATTTCGTATTTATTTATGGACGTTCTTTAACAGCTCAGGTCATCAGCGTCCCATTCAAATCAGAGCGTCAAACGGCCGACAAATTTTCCTCAGAGGCCCCTCTTTCAGGCTTGAGGTTCTTTATCATGCTACGAATGTACGACATGGGACCCACGGCTTTACTTCCCTTCCGAAGGAAGCCATACTCAGGATTTTTACGGTCCTGGGGGGATCGAAACCCCGACCTTGGATTTAGGAGGCAAGTATGACCACCAGGACCGACAGCATATTTCTTCCGTTTGGAAAATTGCATAGAATGTCAAAATACTCATGCAGTATTCTCAGCTGCGCATAAATATCACCTATTTTACAAAGAAAACCTTGGGTGATGGAGCAACGTAATCTTAGTTTAGGCACAAAAATAAAATGTATTGCACATCTATCATAAACATGTGAAACAGTTCAAACTAAGCCCTTATTTTTCCAAGAATGTCTTCGTTCTTCATTCATATTATAAACTTAGAATGTTAATTTATTTTGTTTATTACTGAAACTATTGTTGTGTTATATTTACATTAGCTCCTGTTTTTAACTTATTCCGGACATAGATTAAACAAAGCAATTTGGAGTGTACGCTCTCAAACACTTGTTCAACCGTGTCAAGAAGGAGTCATAACCTCGGAGGCATGCAGCTCACACCCCCAGATGGTCGTTATTTAAACTGCCACAAACTTTTGTTTCCTTTTAGACTGAACATCCAAATATGCTGCCTTTATTTTACCCAATGGGATGGCTCGTTCGTAAGATGTTCTTTGGAACAGTTACTATGCTAGCCAATGAAACCTAAAACTTTACAAAAAGAAGAACAAACAAAGAAATAACTGCAAACAATACAGAATGGTAGGAAATAAGCAAAAAGTATAAATAACACAAAAATAAAACTTCCCCATGAATGTTTGGTAGCTCATGAGTATAATTTCTGAACCCTTAGATACTTTGTGACAGTTATCAATTAAAAAAATAATAAATTTGGGCCCCAGCAATAAAGAAGCTAGAGAAAAAATTGCATGGGCCAAAACGGAACTTTTCAAGTTGACAGGAAAAGGAGGAAGAAGCAACATAGAGATAAGTCCAATGTGTGAAGAACGCGAAACAATGTGGCATGTAAGAAATTCGGTTAGGAAGAGAGAAAACACTTTTGGTAATCTACCCGCAGAAGTAGGGTTTAACGCTCGTTTTTACTACAGAGGCACCACAGGCGGTGATGATACATAAAATGAAATCATATATTGGGAAAGGATTTTTTTTACGGAAGGAAGCGTTCCAGGCCTAAGTTTAGGGTACCTCCCTACATTTGCCAGTTATGAGAACTGAGGAAAACCTAGAGGAAAAAAAAAAAGTCAGAGAGGATGGTCCTGGCGGGATTCGAACTGCAGGCTCCCGCTCACGAGTCCGCGCCTTAACGACCTCGGCCACCCGTGGCAATTGGGAATAAATAGTGAATAAGTTCACTAGATCGGAGGAAGCATTTAAAGAATCATAATTTACTTACAGAAAGTAAATGTGGCATAAACAAGTCGTGGAAGTGAAACAGATGGGTGGTTCCATTGCGTGGATGAACCAGTGAGAAAATAAAAACATTATAATGAACATATGGGGTGAGAGGTTGGATATTGAAGGAGAGCAAATCAGAAGAGGGAATTTCACTGGTGTCGTATTTAGGAGTCTTCAGAAGATTCAAATTTCATGTATATTGTGTTTGTTTTATTGAGTAATGATCAAATTAATTCATTCATACTGTTTTAATGCTTTATTCCTGCATTAATATTGATACCACGTTCCACTTTTATCCATCGCATGCTTTAACCACGACCCACTTTATTTACCAGATCTCAACGTAGGTATCGACAGTAGATGAAATATGTGATCCATATGTGGCTTATTACAGTGGTTTAAAGTTGGAAGTAAATGAACAGTAGCGTGTTACTTTTCCGTTTTTTCATTAAATCAACATCATTTAGGAACTTGTATAATAGAAAGTATTTAGTTCAAAATGGGTTGCTCTTGTAGTCTTAATTATGGCAGTGCACCGCATAATGCCATATTTACATTTCCTAAATAGCTACAATCAAAGGAGGAGTGGATAAAGAGTATATATCGTGCAAATTATGAAGTTATAGTGTGTATTAAACATCTCTTACTAAAATTTGTGGTTAGGAATGATATTTTCTTTGTGCAATTTTCCTTAATATATTACCTTATGTGACAGTGAGGGTTAATGAAAAGGAAAGGTCCGAAAGAACGTATTAAGTGGTTTTGGAGCGAGATGAAGAACTTTAATGAATGGTGTGAGCAGGATATTATGTTTCGACTCCTGTAAGACCAGACAAACACACCCGTTTATAACAATTGCCAAGGAAGACTGTGCCCTTTTTATTAATATAGATGATGATAAATATGATGCTGTCCCAACTATATCGATTAGTTTTAAGGAGTTCAGTAATTTGGAAGTTCGTGTGTTTTATAAATACTTGTGCTTACCTGTGTAAACAAAGTCACTTCTAAAAAAACATTTAATGATAAACAATGTCATCTTGTAAACGTAAAAAAGTTAAAGTTTCGCATTTGCTATTGGCAGTACTAGGCCGCCATTTTCCCCCTATTGGGGTCTTCTATGAATTTTGTTTAATTTAACATAATTATTGCTGCCCTTTCTTTTATTATCATTGCCATTGTTTAATCAACAGCGATATTAGTTTTTCACATTAATTTCGTTCTAATCGCACATGGAGTAACATTTTAAGACAACACTGCAATCTTAGACTTGGCTGGCTAATTCGCGTGCGCTGTAGCAGCAGAGATTTCACTCCTATTGTAAATGCTGTAGCCATATTGCATTTTGATTTATAACGCACCCATTGCGATGAAAAAGTTCCCACAGTTGAAAGAGGGAAAGGAAGGCGGGAGAAGAGAAGCGTATAATTCAAAATCTGCACCCTCCAGCACGTCTCAGCAGTTAAAATGCTCTATCCACACACTCAAGCGAACAGTAATCTCCTCAGGAGGGGGAGGGGGGAGGAAGTACACAAGACTTTCTGACCTGTCATATTTACTTATTTCTTTTGTTTTCTATCTGATTCTTTGCAACAGACGCAACCATAAGAGCAAAATTTCATTTATTAACTATAAAACAAGAAAACCCAGCCGAATGCTATTGTTAGTGGAGTGTCGTTATTTTTAGAAGCGAATAAAATGTTCTAGCGTAACGTTAACTTAATCAAACAGATGGTTAAACTACTTCTTGCTTCGAAAAATAAACTTTGAATTAGATGACGAAACTATCATATTCAATAGAATTCAGCAGCTCTTGTCCATCCGGTTTAACTTTTCTAAAATCCCCCCCCCCCCAGTTTTTTCTCAATTCATCTTGTGACTGAATTGTTTGCTTAGCTGTATCATTAGGTTATTGCTTCATGTTTTTTGTTTTTTGAATACAAAATGTTGTCTTCATTCGATTTTTAATTCTATTCTACATTAACATCTTTTCAAGTTGTGGTTAGGTGAACGCTCTCCACATATAGAGGTTACTGAGGCACACAAAATATCCAAAGCGGATGAAAACCAGTCGGATAGAGGCCTTATTAACCTAGAGAAGGACATTTTTATAAGGAACAGCTGTGATCCTCCAAGTTGGATTTACAATACAACTTCATACCTACCCAGGGAAGAACTCTGTTTTGTAACTGTTTACCAGTCTTTACAGAAAAGAATAAAGTAACAAAATAGTAACAAATATGTGAAAGCTAAGTAACCAGCACATATTTTTCATTTTATGAAATCACTCGGGAATCATATACTTTATGTAGAGAAAAATCGTAAAATAACCTTAATTTGGGAAACATTTCTCCCATTGAACTGATTGTTCAACGGTTTTAAAGAGCCGCCCACTTAAGAATTTTCTTAATCGGCCCACGTAACTCTAGTGTTTCTTCTTGAAAAAGGCTTCGTCTAGAAATATAGAATATCAATTTAGATTTCCTTTTAAAAAGTTTAACAATATATATATATCCTCAATATCTACTTACGTCAATTTATATATTGAAAGGAAGTTGATAAATTGTAGGTTAATCCCTTTATCTCAGTACTCCTACTTTTGATACTTAAATTTATGCAATTTTTTTAACGAAGCCGGTCAATGTGTACTGTAATATTAACCATTGTAACTTGTTTGTATCATCCTACAACTGGTTTATTTTTTATTCGGTTCATATTAAAAAACTAACGAAATAACTCTCCGAAGTTTAAAACAATTATTGATTCATTTTGGTTTCAGCACCTCATCCACAGCAATTGGAATTTGAAATCTCAAGTGGTGCCCCTACCTTTTGATGCTTACATTTTAAAAAGGATGCAATTGCTTTTTTTTTCCTGTCGTTGTGTGAAGGACTGGACTCTGTTATTATTTCAACTGGACAGAATAAAAATAAGTCAGCTGTAGGACGAAAAAATAATTTATTTTGTATAATTTACAATTATTAATGCAGTGTAACTTATTTCGGAATTCCCTATTATCCGCTTATCTATTCTTTCTTGTAGGGTATATACTATTTATTATCGAAACAAAACTATTACATTATTTACATAGTATCATTCTGTCAAGAGTACTTTAAAGTCGGGAATTATTCAGATTGTGAAGTTTTGAAATGAAAGTCATTTACCTATATTCAGCTTCACTTATTTTATAAATGTCTGCATAAAAAGTAATGTTATATTATCGCTCTCTTTGTACCAAAAGTGCAGGGCGCGAGAACGCCGACAGTCAGTTTGTGACAGATAACCAGACAAATGTTGTAGATGGCCGGTCACTATTTGCATTCCGCCACTCGAGGAGCCCGTTCACACATCACTCACCGTCCCAACGACCCTGTGTAACTAACACATTACATTTTATGACACCAACAACATGTGCTTGCAAGTATCACTACAAACGCATTCCCTAGCACCCTTTTATTCCGTCATATTTATCGATGTGTGTGCACTGACACGATCTCTGTATGGTTATCCGTGTTTCACGTAGTACGGAAGGGAACTGGATTGTTTGTTAAGTTATAGTTCAGGTTTATTCTTTGACTTTTTTATGTCCAGTTGGATTACCACTTTTTATATGCAGTTAATAAAGTTTAAGGGAAAGGGTGAAATCTAACACACATATTTGTAGTTACATCCTACCCAACTGTTTGTGTTTTCTGATTCTTTACCACATGAATCTCCCAAACCAGCCTTTCATCGGCCTTCAGTTTTTCAGAAATCGATGTTGTAGAAAATAACAATTTTATTATTTGTTCATTGAGCAGATGCATAAAATGAATATTATGAGAGATTTAAACAAGATAATAAATGGCTCACTTTGTGAATGAATCAGTAGAGCTAAATCAGAGCATTGGACCAGAAAAAATTGGCCACAAAGGAGCAATTTTAATTCCTGTAGGGAAAAAAATGTGATGTATGAACCATTGGTTTCTTCCACCACTCCATATTAAGTTAGGCCTGATGAAGTAATAAGGAAAGTGATTGTTTCATTACAAAGTTCCCACAGAAAACTGAAGCTAAGATAGCAGCAGATGTACCCCAGATCGTGAGCTTATGCAGGATGAGGTCTTTCCTCAGTCGATGTCCGAGTTAGTGATTGGCATACAAAAAAGTGACAGAAAACTTTCTTGTCAACAAGAGAACTATAAAGAAATTGTGTAGGAAATGTTGCAACATTTTAGAAATCTAGCTAGGGTGTAGAAAGAGTGTTAAAGTGCATTTTCTTAACAGTCATATTGAACACTTCCCTGCCAATCTTGTGACGGTTTCGTAAAGACATTAAAACAATGGAAACCACTATCAAGATCTTTGGGATGTGTAAATGATGACTGCTGGTGTTTGAAAAGAGACACAAGTTAAGGACATATCAGAACTTTGAAAAAAATTAAGTTTTCTTCTCCGTAATAGTGAAAAAAGTTTGGAAATTCATAATTATTGACACATAGCTCTCTTTTTCAACATATTCTTTAATATTTAAGTTAAAATAAAACGTACAAATCAGTTTTGTCTTAGCTATATGTCTTAAAACTTAATAAAATTTCATCAAATATATAAGTACATTATTACATTTGATGTGACTTTGTTTAAAAATATAACCCGATAGAATAAAACTGAAAACATATTTGAATTCAGCGCTTTCATATTACATATATCAGGTGGAAAAATAAAAAAATAATAATTTTTTGTACACCAGCGTAATAATTATGACAGCTTATAAACCGTTCTTTGTTCTAGTTAGTTTTATGGTGATTTACTGTCAGTCGAAATGGCAAGGAAATGATAGAATTCGCAATTCAAAAAGAATTATAAATCAATATGTAATTTTTTGTTAACTCCACACACTCACATATTACCCTTTTCAGTCATCTTTATCGCTGATTGTGTAGCTGATTGCGGAAAGCTAGACAAGGGCAGGGGTTGGAAGTGGGGTACAATCGCGTCATAACGCTACTCTAATTGCGGAAATAAGATGTCATTAGCATAGAACAATATACTGTACAGAATGAAACGTCATGATTCCGTACTATAACTGGAACAAACTTTTACATCACCATTCTATCCGTTGTTTTGCTAAAATTAATTTCTGCATTACTTTTCAGTGTTGTAATATATTCATGTATCAAACTTTATACAATCCCATTATAATAATGGATAGGCAAACAGAAATACAACAAGTAATTTGCAATTTTTTCATAACTTGAAGCGTTTTGGCGTAATTTCGCCTAAAGAGTTTTATCTGAATCATTTGGGTAGAATTTTAAGTCTTACTGAGCTTATAATTGTACATTTAACAAATATTTAAAAAAGTGTGCAACGTTAGTTAATATTCCCTTGGACTGCATTGATCTTTTTGCAAGGTCTGTAGATTATAGATTGAATGCTATAGGTGTATCAATGAATTAATGATTTGGCATCTTAAAGCTATCTGGTATTAACCTTCTCGGGATTAAGGAAAAACTCCAAAAGAAAACTTTGGCCTGACCGAGAACCGAAACCAGGACCTCCGGGTTAGGACTAGCAAACACTACCACGGAAGCGGCGCATAAGTTTTTACAGTAAAGGTCATGCAAGCAATCATATTCTGATTTTCTGCAATTAATGTAATAGTTTATTAATGTAAGTACTCAGAACTCAATAGCTGGAAATTTCGTCGCCTTGGTAGTGCCCACGTTATGACCTCAGATATAGGACATGATCTCTCTAAGCTTAACATACAATAATTGTTTATGACATAAGTGTTAAAAATAGGCATAAAATCACTTTTAACGGGAGGTTTTACACGTTGGTTTTAGACACCTCCATAATGTTTTCAAATAAATTATCAACTCAAAGATATAGTTTGTAAATGACAGAAGACTGTCCTCATTAAATTGCTCGATTCTAAGCAGCATACAAGGCCCAACCCTGGAACTATGTCAGACTGAAAAAATCAATAAGAGCTCATCCAATTATTGGGTAGGTATACCCTAATGCATAGCGCGAGGAAACTACTTTTTTAAACGGCGGTTTCGTATAAAGCAATGTTTATAATAAACAAAACTTTATTGTGTAATTTTAAAATACGTTTAAAACTAATTTCCACTACTGCAACATTGTTTACATTATCCACAAATATATGTAGCCTTTTCATTCGTTCTCCTCTTAGTGAGAAATGTCTTTGAAACAAGGAAAGTTTCGGAATGACTGGAACAAACGTAATTTATAATTTATTTGAAAATATTATGGGGGTGTCTAAAACCAATCATAGCTTATAGTGATTGTTGCACTTAAAAGCAACACTGCAGCTTCGCTAATTTCCTTAATTACATTCGCAAATGTTTAATGACGTAAGAAAAGCTGTAGGGGTGACTGTATAAACCCTCCAACAAGAAAATGACCGCAACCTTGATTGGGTTCCGTCCTATGACCCGAAGTGACCAAGAGCTCAAAAGATCATCAAATCCCGGTCACTAAGTGCGACCTCAAGGAGGAAGAATAGACAACACCTGTGCGTGGTGGCATCGGCGGGTACGATGAATGAAATCAGGATTCAGACGATCGTAAATCTCCCTGCAGCGCGTGCAGTCCTGCTGGACGAGGTCATCAAGGCGATGAAGTGGTCATCACAGAGTGACAGGAAGGATGACCAGTGGTCAGCGCGTGGCCGTCAGGTCCGATGGGACAGGTCAGCGCGTGTTCTAAACCGGCTTGTCCTGCAATTAGAGGGATTACTGACGTGCATGGGCAATAAATTGTCGGATTATGCAAATGCCCAAGCTCCGCCTTCCTCTTTTTAAATATCCATCAGCAGCAGAACGTGACTTGGCTGAAAGCGGTCGTGGCGTGTGTTGGGAGAACTCAATAAATTGACAATGTGTCACTGTCCTCAAGCTCGTACTTGATGATAAAACAAACACGGGAAATGTTTACATTTCGTAACTAGGCGAACGGTAATAAAAAGACAAATCCTTTAAAAGTTATTGTTAATGAAAGATAAAGCACATTATTCAGAAACGTAATGAACGATATCAACATTTCGACATGCACACATTACCCACAAATAACACTCTCCGTTAGTTTATGTGCCACATCCATTTTTTTTTATTGTTTATTTACGGACGCTCAAGTCATCAGCGTCCCATTCAACTCAGGGCATGAAACGGCCGACAAATTTTGCTCAGAGGTCTCTTCTTTCAGGCTTTGTGCCGTAAATGTACGACACGGGACCCACGGCTTTACTTCCCTTCCGAAGGAAGCTGGCCGGGATCGAACCCGCGATCTTGGGTTTAGGAGGCAAGTATGGTTACCATACACCTTCAGGACCGACTATGATATTGTATGCTCTCTCTCTCTCTCTGCCTAAAGAATGAGCTTACACATTTGCTAATATAAATCTTGTCGTTCTGCACATCACATATGTTTCTAAAAGTACACAAGTCACACATACTGCGCCATTTAACATTTTCCCAGCCTATGAAGACGCTGCTACTGGCGGGAAACCATTTCAAATCCTAATTTTTATACGTCCAGAACTTTTCCACAGTTCAAAGAAATATTCAGTAGCTCTCCTTGCTTTTTATTTATTTATTATTGGTATCTAGGGTGCAGAATCCCAAGGGAGTGGGGGATTTTTCCCCACCGACGATTTTACCTGAAAAATTCCTCCTTCCCAATAAATTTCCCAGGAGAAGAATCCTTTCATTTTAAAACGATAAGGAAAATGTACAATACATATATTACTAAAATAATATATTATTTGTGTATTTCTTTGAAAATAACAGCAGTAATGCATATAGAAATAATAGAAACACGAGCAGATCCTGAATATTGTGGCAACTCTGCATGTATTCACGTTACAACTGCAGACAACAGTGACGTTTCAGATTATTAAATGCAGTGTTGTCAAATCAATAAAATTATCTACTTATAGTTCCGATTTTCTACCCCCCCCCCCCACCATTTTTTAATTATATGGCACCCTGGTGGTATTCGCAGTTTAAAAAATTGACTACTGTTGTGAGCGACATGATCGCGTATATTTCTGTAATAACTTGCCACATTTAACTAAATAGAGAAAAATAAATAAATAAAAAAGCGGAAAAGTAACAAAGGAAATACAAGTTTTTGCTGAGACCTATAAGAGAAATGTTAACAGAAAATCGTGTTTTAAAGTATCACTAGCTATTGCTGTAAAGTGAAGCACTTAGTTACCAGAACTATAGCCTCTAGCTAGGTAAAGGTTATCAAATTTAATAAAATGTCAGAGTCATTTACTTGGGTTACCAAGCTTGCCTTATACTGTTATGAGACGCACTGCATACGCAAACAGGTAATTAAAAGCGACTGCTATGATAATCTACTGCACAGAAAATGAATTAATATAAAGCAACTAACCTCCCAGCCAGTGTTATCACTTCAGCTTCTGTGGCACCACTGAAACCAGAGAATTGCTCCAGAGGCCTTATGGTTAACATAAAAAAAGGAAAGACACAGTTTGAATCCTGCTGTCAACTCTGCTGAGGCTGTTCACTGAATGAAAAGGAAGGAACCGTAATGGGGAGGAGAGGGGAGGGCGGTGCTGGGCAAGTGCATCCAAACTGCCACAAAAACAATCCCGAACGCAAAAGTTCTTAAGGTTACCTGTGTTTCAGCGGCAAACTTTCAAGGTTGACCGTAATGGGACATCTCTCCTTCTTGCCATTCATGTGCTGCAGCAAACTGCTATGCACAGGCAAGAGTAATTATTTCTGTATATTTGGCAACGTTAGAATTCTCTGCCCTTGGGGACAAACGATTAACGTCCAGTTTTGTAAAATGCTCTTAAGAAATTGTTCCAAAAACCTTCTCGCAAGGGCATGAAAAATAAAAAAATAAATATTATGAATTTCTAAAGTCAAGAATGACGAGTGTTAGACCCCATTCACATAAAAATTAAACGTTAACGTAATGAAATAAGACGCAACACGTTATCTTAGTAGTATGTAAGCATTCACAATAAAAGACAAAATTGTAAGTATTAGCCAATCAAAAATAAGAACAAGCGATCGAAAATGGCTGCTTCTGAGCAGATGGCGGCAGCGTTTATGCATATGCAAAGTGCTTGGAGTAATATGAACCAGGATATCTTTCTTATAATACAATTAATCTTTTGTCCATTCTGTGTACAGTCACTGATCTTCAGCTCTATCTACTATAACTTGCCCTTACACGGAGCACAAAAATCAAGTGCAACTCCTGCTGCTAGCTGCTGCAAGTCCCGAGCGACGGCGGAAAGAGCCGAACTACTGTACGTGGCCGCAGTGTAAATGTTGCATTTATTATTTTTTGTTGAACATAATGAGGTGCTATTCGCTTAAAACCTTATTATCTGTGGAAGTCACTGCCTTCGGCTCTCTGCGCTGTCGCTCGGGACTTGCAACAAGAGTTGTATTTGATTTCCGTGCTTCGTGTATGGATCAATTCTACCATACAAACAAAGTAGCTGTGTTCTGATTGACTGAATTCTTAAGTTTAAGTTAGATGTAGACGCAAAATCTTGGACCTTGCAAGCTTCTAAGTTTACGTCTAATTGTACGTTTATTTTTATGTTTACGTGATTCATTGTGAATAGCATAAAGCGTTTACGTTTAAGATTACGTTACGTTTAATTTTCATTGTGAATGGGGCCTTATGTAATTAAAGTTAAGTAAATTCTCCCTTAGGACTTTTTTAACATCCAAGATGAGCTATGAAGTTTTTGGGGCAACAACGGAATGATTAATGAAATTACATATTTTATTGGAATGCCTTATATCGCCAACATTATATTTTTTAAAGGAAATAAATAAATATTGCAATATAGTTATTAATGAAGAAATAATAGACCAGATTTTTTAATAGTGTTTAACGCCCGTTTTTACTACTGAGGCACCACAGGAGGTGGACACTGATGATACATGAAATGAAATTATATATTGGGAAAGAATTTTTTTTAAGGAAGGAAACGTTCCAGGCCTAAGTTTAGGGTACCTCCCCGGCATTTGCCAGTTATTAGGACTGAGGAAAACCTGGAAAAAACCTCAGTCAGGGAGGACGGTCCTGGTGGGATTCGAACCCCAGACCTCCCGCTTCGTTTGTTAATTAATGGTTATATGCTGAGTTTCGTTGAGAAAATACTATATATATATATTCGGTGCAGGTAGGATCGATGCAGATTTGAAGAAAATTTTCAAAAATCGCTTCATGGGTGCAACTGCAATAGCTACTTTCCTTCCGAATTCACTAAAAACAACGATGTTATGCAATTTATTCACTCACTCGTGCAGTAACAAGCAAAAACAGTACGACTGCAACTAAGTCTCAGCAGGTAAATTATATCTCGTAGCAAATGCAATTAGGTAAGTAATCCAAAATTAAGAATCCAGGAGAGTTTATAGCTGCGGTGAGAGAAATGGCTTTGCACCCTTCTTAATTGTGTAATTTTTAATGATACAGATAGGGGCATTGCCCGAGTCTAGGCTAGCGCTATCTTCAACAAAGTAACAGCGGAACGCAGTGCCTCCTGCACTACAAAGTCATGAAATAAAATTTGGCATCGATGCATCAGCGGTTGTAAGTACTTCCATTACAGTCATTGCTGGAGAGAGAATTTCCATTGAAAATACTGCAACTTGCGGAGAAATAGTAGATGGTGAGGACAACAGCAATAACAATAATAATAGTTGAAACGATCCTTACGAAATATAAATGTGTGTTGCAAAGTTAGGTATAATACATTTACATGTGTTGTAATTAGTAATGTAAATAGCATATATGTATAATACGAGGGTGTTGTTTATCAACAAAAGAGAAAGTCTCCGGTATTTTTCCGTTACGGTGGCTCGGTCATAAAACTCTATTCAGTGTTAGAAACCCGAGGGTTGGTTATGAAGCCCCCCCCCCTTTTTTAAAAGGACTGCCGGATTAGTAAACTGAAGGACTTTTAAAGTCGTTAGGACTTTGAACCCGACAGGCCGTAGTTCTGTTAATCTTTAAACTAGCCAATGCTAACAAAGCATTTTAAACTTTCGAAAATAGTGAATGGCATGTGTGGACATGAACTTAAACCAGCCATTGGAAAATGAATGGGTAAACTTTTAAAGATAAGCGCAAAACTTGCGCGTGCCATTGTGACCCTCTTTGGTATCGTTAAGTTAACGATTACTTGCTTTAAATTTAATATATAAGGAAGCGTTTGTGCTGCGGGAGCAAGCAGTTTATAAGATCTACACGCGGCAAGATACTCCCAGTTAGCAGTACTCATTGTAAGTTGAACGTTACTGAGGCATGCAGTTCCGACACATCAGTTAAACAGTTTTCAGTTTCATGCACCTTGGCACTTTTATATTCGGCATAGCTAAGTCTATCGTACGCAAAACACCAGAGGATGCGGTAGATTTTGAATATAATAATATATAACAGTAATAATAACCAGAAGTCTAGCTTCTTGCCATAGAAGAACTTAACGAGTTCGAAATATAACAATTTCAAGTGTGACTTTATCTCAGTGTTTTATACTTTTCTACTTTTATTATTACTGTTAATTTGTTACTTTGTTTAATAGTGTTCCTTTATTTTAATTTTTCTTTTATATATATTATGTCTCATCGCGTGCTTATTTATACTATTGAACTCCTCTCTTAATCGTGTTGAGCATGAATTAACAAAATAGCAGAATTCACTCTGAGAAATAGTTGTCATTGAACCGTTCGAAGCGATCATCAATCAATCTATAAAACCGCTTCAAAGTTAAATTGGCATCACAACGTGAGGCCACTCAAACCCGACAACAAATCGCTTCAAAAGTGGTGGGGCACATAGCCGAAACCGCCTCACAGTGTTCCTATATCATAGAAAGTGAAGGAAATACAGCATACTTTAGCTTGTTGCTTTGTCTTCTTTCAATTTTTTGAATACAAAATGTTGCCATCATTCTTTCTTTTATCTGGTCTACACTTGTATCTCTTAGTTAAGCGAGTTTATTGGGGAGGCAAAATATCCAGGGCGGCAGAAAACCAGCTGCAGAGAAGGCTTTTTCCTGGTTTTCCCTGGTCACTTAGGCGAATGCTGGGATGTCCTACCCGTAGCATCAGTTACAGGGTAGGAAGCGTGTGCTGGTTGCTGGTGTTGGCGTCTGGTGGGTTCTGTATAGGAGTCTAGGACCGCGGTTGTTCTCGCGGCCCCACTTATTACATACAGAAACTATAGACCCGTGACGTGCATCACCTCCGCGGATTCCTGGCAACCCGATCTACTCCTGGAGATGTCCCCTCACGGGCGTGTGTGCAATAGGCCCATTAGCGGCCGCGGCACAGCAGAATATAAAGAAGAAGAAGAAAATGTGCTATTTATTAAGCTATGATGTAGAAATACAAAGTAACTATGGTTATCTTTTTGGTTTATCACAGCCGCGCTGATAATACTTTTATATGTACATAAGGGTATTAGAATTGAAGATATTGAAAAACAGGAAATATGGAACAATCTTAATGTGAAAAATCTTTGAAATTATATAGCACACTGAAAGTTTTGTGGTATTTAGAATGAATACTTAAGACAAATAAATCAAAGGAATAAAAAACAATTATCTTGCCAATTGCATGGTCACCTGTGGTCGAGGTCGAGTACTTTTCATAGCGACCTCATAAACACGAAAGCTCGGCCAATTCTAAATTATATATCACAATAACCAGTGCTATTTTTCTGAAGTGATAAAGTACATGAAAATAAACACTTTTTCCTAATAAAGCAGTGTCTGGAAATGTTTTGTTTTCAACATCACTCACCTTATGTTTCAGCTGTTCTTGTTACAATGGAAATAATAAACAACTGAAGTTAGTTTGTCACAAAAAATCTTCTGTGAGATCTGTTTATTTAATTTCATCGATATACACATGTTGAATTTGCAGACATGCATAAGACATTTGGAGCAGCTTACGGCAAAGCGAATCCATGAGGAGTCACACCCTCAGCGACACGTTGCTTGCCATACAAGACGCATCAACGTCTTCGAGGTAGAGGTCAGTTGCAGGCAAAGAAAGTAAATTCAGGAGCGAATAGAACATTATACTATGAAGATGAGTTTGAAAATAATCCATAAACTAGCACTCGAGCTGTTGTACTAAACATTAATCACAGATAATTATTGTGATAGATAACAACTTGCTGAATGATATTTACATAGCCTGAGTTTGATAGAACGTATTATGAACAGATGAGGTATGTTTTTCAAGTGATGGTGTTTTTAATGCACACAAGTCACATTTGAGGTGACACTAGTCCTAAAGTTGTACGGATAATTTCCGCATCAATGGAAGTTTTCTGTAAATATTTGGTTTGGATTTGTTGATTAGTGGACCATATGTTATGCTTGCGCCATTGAATGAACATGTTTGCGGAATACTATCTGAGCTACTTCTCCATTATATTCGGAGAAACATAGTCTTTCAACACGACGGCACACCTACACATTTTGCTTAAATTGTCGATATTATTTAATTTGCATACTTCTCAAATAGTTGGATAGAGAAAGGAGGTCCAGTTGCTTGACCGCCACATTCTCCAGATATGACTCCAGTTGTTTTTTTGTGTTTGGAGTGTTATTACATCAACTGTTTATGAAATACCCATCGACACACCAGAAGAAGTAGTAGCTAGAACTGTTTTTGCTTTTGACAATCTTCGTAACCAATCACAGATATTTCTAAGAATTCCTCATTCAACCATAATGCGTTATAATTTGTGTGTTGACAACGGCTTTGAACAGTTCCTATAGTTTGTCAATACCACTTTCTTATTATATTAAAAAGAAAAGTTACTTTGTAATCATAGAGAGTAACTTTCCAAGTTGAGATTCATTCATGTTTTCCTTCATATCACTATAGCTTGAAAATAAAGACTTTTTGAGCATTACTTTCATGTCCTCTATCACACCAGGAAATTAGAAATACCTGCTTTGATACATGCAGCCAAGTCCCGTTCAATGAACATTATGATATTGGAACTCCCGCTGAGGGCTCTTTCTCCAAAGTTAAAAATGGCATTCGGATGCATAACGGTTGAAAAATGCGCGTGTGTTCACTTTTCTAATGATTCATATAACAATGCAAGTTGCGCATTTCCAGTCATCCCCTGACGCGTCTGTTTACATGGGGTGCGGTGGGCGGAACGTCTCAGCGGGACGGTAGTTTTCAACCCTATTTTCCTTTTACGCTTCCTTCTCCCCTTTCACAAAACGCTGCCGGCACTTGTGTCGATAGAAATGCATATGCATATAAAACTATATCTCCTACAGTAAGAAAACCCGCTTTATATCGCCGGTGTAGATGATATTGCGTTTCCAATCGCGGGCGGGGCGAGCTGCACAAAGGTGTAAATAAAACGGAGTTACAGCATTAACTACAGGAGACATAGGCGGAATTTTCTGAGTTCGCTATGGAAAGCTTCTCTTTCTTAAAGCTGCAAAATATTTTTACAGAATATCTAAAAAAAGAGGTTGGGGAATTTTGTAAGAGAGAACGTGCAAATCAATATGTGTGTGTGTGTGTCTGGGGTTCAATTCTCATCAAGACCGTTCTTCCTGATTGAGTTCCCCGCCACATTTTCCTTATTCCTCATAAATGGCAAATGCCGGGGAAGAACTCTTTCAAGCCTGGAATGTTTCCTTCCTTTAAAAAAAAGTATTTTCCAATTTATCATTTCATCTCATGTATCAGTCGGTCCTGGTGGTGTCGTGGTAACCATACTTGCTTCGTAAACCCAAGATCGCGGGTTGAAGCCCAGTCAGGATCGATGGATTTTTTCGGACATAAACATCCTAAGTATGGCTTCCTTCGGTAGGGAAGTAAAACCCTGGGTCTCGTGTCGTACATTTACGGCACGATAAAGAACCTCAAGCCTGAAAGAGGCCTCTGAGCAAAATTTATCGGCAGTTTCACGCCCTGAGTTGAATGGGACGCTGATAACCTGAGATGTTAAAGAGCGTTCGTAAATAAACCAAATCAACAATCTCATGTATAACAATGTCACCGCCTGTGGTGCCTCAGCAAGAAAAATAGGCGTTAAACACCATTCAGGGGGGGGGGGGCTCCAGCGCAAACATTTTTGAGCTTTTACGAGGGGCATTCTAAAAGTATTGCAGGTGTCGCCTTAAAGTCCAAGTCGAAAATGTCTTCTCACAATCCTTCAAAATGCTCTGTACCTGTCTCTGTTCGTATACGGTGCAATCCACATATTGCATATGCAGCCCGAACTAAACTTCTTGCATCACTGTTTAAGATGGTGAAAAGTTTCTATACGAGACATGTTACTTACTTTATGATCTTCTTTCAGAGTATGGGTGAGAGACCGTTTCATGCTTGTAATCTTGGTGCAGGATTCATCTGTGAAACCAAATTCCACTAATCAGCACATTGGAGTCTCCTTTGTGTCAACAAACTTTGACATTGTCTTCTTGTTCATTGCTACTAGCTATGTATATTTTTGGTGCAATTTTAAATCCATTCCTCTCGTTGGTAAATTTAATAAATTTATTATCACTTTGTGTAGCTGTCCTGATCATGGTTGCTATCTGTGCCCCCTCCGTAAACAGAAGTTGAATTAACAAACATAAACTTCATAACTTCTTCAACACTACAGCCACAGCAGGTTTTTCAAACCTTGGAGACATCCAGTCACTTCAAGTATCACCTAGCAGTAAGACAGTACACACTCTTTAGTTGACAGATATGCACTCATCTGACCAAGCCAATAAAACACGCATGTCCAGTTTTCTACGCCTCAGCAAAAACACACTCTTTGCCTTTTTAAAATAATATGCTATTCATTAGTAATTATCTGTATATTAACGAATCTTATAATATAAAATGAGCAGGTATATGATGAAGATTAGTCGGATGACAACCTTCTCTAATAAAAGGGGTCCTAATTATTGCGCATAGCCAGAAGGAGCAGCAGCTTCTAAAGTTCAGGGACTTGACTTCGAATCTGCACGACTTATGCTTCAATAGTTGAAAATCTGTTTAATGTAATAAATAGCACTGGCTGTTTCATTCTTACTGAGCTAATTGCGAAAAATTGGATGACAGGAAAACCAACCACGGGATTTCTTTCGGCAGCAAGTAAGGAAAGAACTAACATGTAGGAAAATGCGTTCCATGTCTAGCCTGGCCATAGATCACGGACATGCTTGCCCTGTAGTGACTTCGGTTTTATTCCAGTAGCGCTCAAGGCTACGTTTATCAGCTTGTGTTATACTGTGTCAGTTGCTGCCTTCTGTTCCAGCTGTAAACACTAAATTGTGCATCACAAAAGTGAAAGTTTATTCAAGACATCTGTGTTGTTAGGTTATTCTTATTGGTTCAAAAATACCTACCGAAAAATTCATGCTTCAACAAAGAATTTTTATGTACGATACATAAATGATAAAGACAATTTCAGGTGAAATTTCCTGGTATTGCAGTTCCATGCAGGGAAACTGTTAGATGTCTGGACAAGTTTAGGACAACGGGTCAACAGGATTGCTGAACTCCAAAACTTGGAGACGAAATCCTAATGAGGAAAAAATTGACGAAACTGGTGCATCATTCGAACGCTCTCCAAGGTGTCTCTAGGACGTGTTGCACAACAAGTGGGTGTTTCAAAAACCGCTCTCTGTTCATAGAGCTGCTAAACTTTTAAAACTGAAACCCTACAGAGTTACTGTAGTTCATGAATTACCACCTAGTGACGACAAAAACGAGTACATTTCTGTAATTGGATTTTATAAAATATCGTTAAGGGTACTGTTGACCTCATTTGATAATTATCTCAGATGAGACATTTTATTTAAATAGGAACAATCTCCACACCATAGACGGACTTAAGAACAGAAATTATGAACATTACACAAGAAGAACTTGTGTGTGAATATGGAAATTTCTTGTGATGATGTCAGGAATGTCTGAATGCAGATGGACAATACTCATAACAAGTTTAGTAATCAGTGCATGTTACTATCACCCATGAGTAAGTAACGCGGAAAACCCCCAGTGTAACAGACAGTGCGATTCTCGGCCTGACAATATAAGGAACGACCGCTCTGTAGAATATTACAACACCTTTAGAAAGGGTAGTTAAAGTACGTCACTAATAGCTAAATAGCGAGATACTCATTAGAAACGACCTAATTCGTTACGTTAATGGTTAGTTCATTTTGTAGAGAAATAAAACGAAAAGTGGTTCAGTGTGTTTTCATTTGTTTAAAGATTTATCCTTAATACATTAAATAGGGAAAAGTAAAAGGCTAACAAAATTACATATGTCAAGTTCTTCAAACTGTTTTGATGAGAGATTTGCTTTGGGTATAAGTTTATGATGCCTTTAAGTCCGGAAATGTGCAGGAATAACTATAAAAGTACATAAACAATAAGACACTTGTTTGCCAGGTCAGTCACGGAGCCCCGGGCGGTGAAAGTTGTGTTTTATGTGCCTTAACGCTGTCGGCATGTAGAGCTTATTGGACGTGTCCCATCACTCAGCAACAGGCAGAAATATGACCGAAAATGCTTTACAGCTACTTCCCTTTTCATAAAGACGCTTTACAACAAGCACGGCCCAATCCGTTTGTGAGCGCCAGCCGCCTCGGTCCAAAGACCGTAAAATGCTTTCAACGTTCACAAAAAGTGTATCTCTGAAAGCCTTTCCACTGTCAACATTGCTGTTTCAAAATACCCTACATTTATATAAGGGAGGGAAATCGCCACTCGACAATAGAGCACTAAAATATCAAACCTTGAACCAACAGTAACATTGTTTTGCTAAAGTATGCGAGGCAGGGAAAGCATGGCAATCGATTTCAAATAAGTTTTAGTGCAATTCCAGAATGAGACGAGCAGGAAGGAATCAAATAAATATGTTAAGGGGGAAATGAACGGCCTATTCTTGTAATGTTCAATTTATCAAATTAGTTCCCATTTTCGTAACAACTTTATGAAAATTTTACAGCATATAGTTGAACTATGCTGAAATATTTTCACCACTAAAGCACGACTGAAGAAAATTATAAATTATTTTCTATTGTTTCCTTTCATTTTTGTATTTCATCCCTATATTTTATTTTTTTTACATTGCCACATTTTGTCCTAGCTCTACCATAATAACCGCCTGTGGTGCCTCAGTGGTAAAAACGGGAGTTAAACACTACTCAAAAAAAAAAAAAAAACTCTACCATAATATATCCATATCATTGCAGTAATATCATGGATAAGTGGTAAAAGTTACAACTTGATAGCTGTGTACATTTTTAAAAAATGGCAAATTTATGCAAAAAATGTAGTTATTTAACGATAGCAGCAAAAAATGTGGTTTTCTAATGATTGCAACAAAAAATTTACAGAAAAACTTACTTTGTGATGAAAACAAACGCCGCCAATTTATGAAATACACTCCTTCTATCATTTAAGACCAGCCACAGCAAATACTTCCTGAGATATAAAAGTTTAACGGAACAAGTGCTCCCGAAATAAATAAATTGGCTTTTGCATAATTATAATTGTATTGAAGGTTAATGAAAGACCATATCAATATAAACACTTTCCCTCTCTATTTAGACATTTTATGTCGTATTATGTGTGTATTTTTTCACTTTAGGTCAACATCTTACGAATTAAGCGGCGACGCTAAGGAAAGTATGTGTTTTGTACTCTCCCCCCTGAAAACCAGCAACAGATCGTAGAATTTCATGTGGTTTCTTTCACCAACTGAAAGGTCATCGAAATATTTAAGTAATCGGAATAAAACATAATTTATAATAGAAAAACCTTTTAATTCCTTGGGTATTCTCATTTTCCTTATATAAACAACACGTCGGTACATGAGTCCAGACATTCGTTTGTTTATATGCATCGACAATAATTTAAAAACTCTAAAAGCATATGATAACAGAAATACTAAAACACCTTGTATGTAATTTAGTGACATGAATGTTTAAATTCTACAACATTCACATTTCCTAACTACAAAAAAGTGTTCAGTTATTTCCAAACCGTAATTAATTTTAGAAACTGTTTATTTTACTTTAACTGGTATATCAACTGCTGCTTATGTACAGTTTGCATATATTTGGTTTCGTCAATACATAACTAAGTTTTCAAGAATTCCTCCACAGTATTAAAAATATTTATTAAATATTGTGCTTGAAGTGCTTTCAAATGATTTTGCTATTTTATTATACAGTGTTGCATCTCCACGTGATATGATATAGTCCGTCCTGGTGGTGTAGTGGTAACCATACTTGCCTTCTAAATCTAAGTAACGGGTTCAAACCCGGCCAGGGTCGATGAATTTTTTCGGGAGTAAAAATTCTAAGTATGGCTTCCTTCGGAAGGGAAGTAAAGCCGGGGGTCCCGTGTCGTACATTTACGGCACGAAAAAGAACCTCAAGCCTGAAAGAGAGGCCTCTGAGCAAAATTTGTCGGCCGTTTCACGCCCTGAGTTGAATGGGACGCTGATGACCTGAGATGTTAAAGAGCGTCCGCAAATAAAACAAATGAACTTCTATGTGATACATAATGGATGCTTTTAGCGAATTCCAAAGGAATGAAAGGTATTTCCATTGTAGTAATAGAATTCATTTTGATAATCTTTCCAAATATCCATTGAGAGTACCCATTAGGCACCAAATATATATATATATATATATATATATATATATATATATATACATATAAAATCTCTCTCTGTTAACGCTCTAACGGTCGCAATTTTTGTTTTCTCTCAATGAAACTCGGCATATAGCCATAAATTAACAAACGATTTGTCGTTAACCACCAAAATTAAACCCTTGGGTGGGGATCACCCAAAGAAAAACATTAAAAAAAATTAATAAAAATGGTTCTAGCGGCCGAAATTTATGTTTTTTCCAATGAAACTCGGTACATTTCTTTAAAACAAATTGATAAAAGTAGTTTCCGAAAATCAGGGCAATCATCAGACTATTAGGAGGGGGGTCTATCTGAAAAATAAACGCGAGTAGTTAAAGTGAAAATTTAAACATCTATCTAGCGGCCGCAATTTTAATTTTTTTTTTTTTTTTAAGGAAACTCGTGAAATAAAGTAGCAAATTTGTTTTCGAAAATCAGCGAAGTTGAACTGTTAAGAGGGGGGACTACCTGAAACCCAAAATTTAAAAATTGCTCTAGCGGCATTAATATTTGCTTTTTTGCAGCGAAATTCCATATATGCCATTTAAATAAACTAAGAAATATAATTTCTGAAAATATGGGAAATCAGGCCATTAGGGCTGGGGATAATGGAAGCCCAAAATTTAAAAATTTCTCTAGCAGGCCCAATATTTGCTTTTTCACAGCTAAATTCGGCATATACCATTAGAAAATAGTTTCTGAGAAGTAGAGGTATGCTTGAAAACTGAAACTAAAAAAGCGCTCTTTCATTTATTTTTTTTTTATGTTGTTTTAAAATAAAAAGAGAAATTAATTCAGCATATAAACTGTATTTATAATTGTACATATGTTTTATAATTAACAAAAACATCGTCGTGAAGATAGCAAATGTGAAATATTAATGTAATATATGTTTGAGAGTTATATTTGTATGTAAGAGCGCTCTGTAATAACCTTCAGAAAACGTTTACGTTACACGTTAATAACATTTAAATTAAATTTCAAAGCCACTGAAAATCGATTTAACTTTCGATTGTTTATAGCTGATTAAGAATGTATTTGCTTGTTGTTTTTAAGTGGTACCATGTTTTTGTTTTATTGAAACATATGAACATCTTCTTCTCAAACACACAATGTAACACGAAACTTTCTGTTATTTCTCTCTCTTTTTAGTGAATGTAAAGATGATCTGAAAACATGGTTACATTTAAAAATGTTTAAAAATACCCATAAAATATAGTTTTGTCTATCAATGGTTATATATTTCAGTTAATTAATACTAAACTATTCTTTTTTGTTTTATATCGCAATAATAATAATAGTAATAATAATTCTAAAAATGTCGTTTCTCTTTTGTTCTACGTAAAGATTGCAAGAATTCTAATTTTGTTCCCCTAATACCGCACAGTAGTGCTATAACTCATTTCATTTCAATAACTATTTAATTAGGTCAGAATTTGCATTTTTAGTTACTCTTAGGTGAAGAATTCGCTTAGTTTACGCAGCTCCTGTAAGTGTATTAACCGAACTGATGTAGTGAAATGCACATGTTATTCTTAACCGCCTGTTTATTATTATGCACAAAAGACATGGTTTCTAATGTATACATGTGAATGGTTATAATGGAACGTTTAATTCTTTACTGGGAGCATGAGATTGCTTAATATTATCTTTTGTCATTTAAAAACCACAGATGATGAACTTGCTGCTCCCCAGAACCACGACTTATATGTAAGATGTTTGACTTAATTGATTACATAAGGTAAAGTTAATTGCAACACCTTATTCAGTTCCCATTTTCTCAATGACTATTAAAGCTAATAAAATGAAACTTTTAAAGCATACAGATATTTGCTGATTTATTATACCGGGGCTCTGAAGCAAATTATAAATTATTTACATTTGTTTGCTTGTTTTCTATTTTTCCCCAAAATTGTATTTTTCTATATTGTCCTAACTCTTACATAATAGATCCGCATCATCACAATAACTGGTAAAAGTTTCAAAGTGATTGCATATACAGATCGTAAGATATGGGGAAAATGTATTTTTTAATTAATTGCAGTAAAAAAAAAGTTTTACAGGAAAACTAAGTTTTTGAGGGAAACGCCAACTAAAAACCCTCCAGCACTGTAAAACAACAAAGTATGATGTTATAGAATCAAATGCTGCCAATAATTGTTTCTATCATTTAAGACAAACCACAGCAACTAGTTAATGAAATATAGAATTTTAACTGAAATAAAAAAATGCTTCTGCAGTGACAATTCATTAAAATATTTATAACCAAGGAATATTAACAAATATCTCATAAATTAAACAAAAATAAAAATATGATTTTTCACCCTCTCATATTCCTTAAGAAGAGTATGCTTGTTGAATTTGTGGACATTTAATATTAGGTAATTAACTTCAGTTGCATCATCAGAAAACAAAACCATGTTTGCAGGTAAAGTTAATGCTGGGAGATCATTTATAATAAATCTAGCACACCACACTTGGTCAACAGAAAGCAGATGCATTCCATTTAATTCTACAAATTGGGTTCTAAACTAGCAAATCGCTCATTTACAACACCTCTTATATCACAAGCTTCCACATATCATAGTGCATCACATCAAAGACTTTAGTGTGATCTGCAAATAGATCTATAGGTCTAGAACATATTCTTTATGTGTTTCGAACGTATAGTAAAGTTTTAAATCGGCAAAATTGCATTATCATCATCATCATCATCATCATCATCATCATAACCAGTGAAATAACGCAACTCAAATTGCATTGCAATAAATACAGCAAACAATGACCCGGGTATTGTATTTTATGTCGTGGGTGGTGTTTACGACGAGTGTATTTGAACAGCAATGCCCTAACAACTATACCCGGTTTAAGAAGACAACCTCAACCAAACTGTTTGGCCCAAGCTCCCTTCACTGAAACAGCTGAAGCACGCAATACGCTTGCTGCAATTGACATGCACAAAAAGCCACTCTGATGACATGATATGGGGTTAAGGAGATGCCGGACTGAGGCTAGAAGTGGTGCCATGGCAAGGAAGCAAGCAAGCAAGCAAGGAAGGGTGGATAGCTGTACGCATTGTATTGATCTGACCCTACCCCCACAACCCTTACATCTCACCAGCAGCTCCTGCCACCCCCAACTGGACCACCGGCGTCACGTCTTACATACCTTGTTCGCGCTGGACGGGCGACAGCGTCCCCGATCCCCAGATATGCAGATATACAGCTCCACGAATTTCCCTCAGGCTGGGTGCACCGTTTTAGCAACAGCTATAGCAACTGTCGTGCAACAAAAACAGAGGAGTGTACGTTTAAAAATTAGGAAGGGTGATTATTAAAATAAAGCGTAGAAAAAAAACTTCAAGACAGAGAGAATTGTCTAAGACATTTCTTTTACAGTCGTGTTTTGTTGATTAAAACATTTACAAGTTAGTATATCACTTGTCCAACTTTGTTTTCAAAAGTTTTGTCCAGTTTAATAGAGTCTGTATAAAAGTACAAGAATTATATAGCGTTAAAATTAGAAACAAAACAGAAGCAATAAACCAGGCATGCCTTTTATCGCCAGCATTATTTAACATACAGAGGATGTCGAAAAATGTATACACTTTAAGCAAAGAAAAACTGTGTTAACAAAACAGAATTCACACAAACAGAAAATGATGAGCACTAATCATCTTATACTTTACAGTTACAACAGTTGCTTAAAATGCCCACTATCGGCGTCAATACACTTCTGAGTACGTTGAACTACTGACTGAGCAACGTTTGCGAAAGTGTCCTCAGCGATTGCAGCACATGCCGTTTCAATTTCTTCCCGAAGTGCTGCCAGTGTAGCTGATTTTTCTACCGTATACAACATTCTTAAGAGTTCCCTATAGGTAGAAGTTTAACGGAGTTAGATCCGGAGAACGCGGTGGAAACTCAATCGGACCTCTTCGTCCTATCCAGTGCCTTGAATTCTGTGCGCGGGACTTGATGCTGTGCGAGGTCTACCAGATCTGCCCTTGTGAACATCGCATACGGTACCACAAGTCTCAAATTTGTCTCGAAAGCGTGCAGTTGTTACTCGCGATGGCGTTCTGTTCTGTACATACAGCTCCATTGCCTTTGAACTTCAACAATTCTCGGTTTTCCAATTCCACTTCAAATTTGCTTTCCGCCGTTCAAACGATAATCTTGACTCCATTCTGTTGTAGCAACGCTAGTAAAACGTAATGCGAGTCACATCTGTTTACAGAACATCATACGATAATCTTGGCTTTATTTGTTCATTGTTGATTTACCTGTCACCTAGCACTGCGAGCATAACGTAATGTGAGTCAGATTTTACAGAACATCATACCACACATTACTGTTTTTTTTCGGTCCAACTTTGAAATATATTAAATAGATAAAGTGTGTATAGATTTTTGGTACCTAATATATATAAAGACAAAGCACTTAAAGAGTGGAAAAACTATTCTAATGGGGGTATTGAAATTAATAGATATAAGTTGAAAATAATTTTATTTGTTGACGATCAGGTTATTTTTGAGGAAACGGAAAATTGTCTACAGAGAAGTGTTAATAGTCTGAAAGATATCAAGGAGACATATAATTTAAAAACTTCAACAACCAAGATAAAACGAATGACTTTTAAAGGGAACAATTATGTAAGATAGTTATTAATGAAGAAATAACAGAACACGTCTCTAGCTTTAACTATCTAGGTTTTAATGTATCATACAGTAAAAATGAAGATCTGAATATAAAACTAAATAAATTAAGACAGATGAACGGAACAAAAAGAAGAACATTAAAGAACAAGACGTCAAAAGCAACAGAAATGAAATGACAGTGCCAACACAACATACGGAAATAAAAACTGAACTATGAACAAGACAAACAGAAAAGGAATAGAAACTGCAGCGATGAGATTTTTAAGAGCAGTAGCTGCATTTACTCTTCTAGATAGACAAAGAAATGAAGAAATTCGAAAACAGTTATATATATAACTGTGTGCGTGTGTGTGTGAAAATTAATGAAAATGAAAAATGATTTGCATCAGCATATATAAAGAATGAAAGAGAACCGGATACCAAAAATGTTATTAAATTATAAAAGTATATCGACAAGTAGGAAGACCGAGAACAAGATGGAGTGATATGTTTAATTATCGACAGGCCTGTACCTTAAAGAAGAGAAAAAAGATTTGAAGAAATTTGTTCTGTTGTTGATAAGAAGAAAACTAAGAATTCCCAAGTAATCAATGGGTGACGTAAAGTAATACAACAAGTATATATAATTAGTAGCGTTAATCAAGTGTTCAGGTTTCATTGTTCATTTGTTTTATTTACAGACGCTCTTTAACAACTCAGGTCATCAGCGTCCCATTCAATTCAGGGCTTGAAACGGCCGACTAATTTTTGCTCAAAGCCTCTTTTTTCAGGCTTGAGGTTCTTTTTCGTGCCGTAAATGTACGACACGGGACCCACGGCTTTACTTCCCTTCTGAAGGAAGCCATACTTAGAAATTTCAAACCCGAAAATTATCATCGACCCTGGCCGGTACTGAACTCGCGTTCTTGGGTTTAGAAGGCAAGTGTAATTATCACTACACCACCAGGACCGACAGGAGGCGCAGAGAAATGGCATACGGCAGTAAAGAAAACATAGCTAGCGCTATTTAACATAAAAAATATATCGACCCTGGTGATTGGTCTAAGTACTTTTCACATATAAGCGCACAGAAGATCAATATGATAGGGTGCGTTAATATAAATAGAGTTGGAGACAGTGAAAATTGTAGTAATGATGAATCATAAAATTCTTTAATTTTATCTGAATAGCGCATAGTAAGGAAAGGTAACAGTTCTAAACACTGCGCGAGTTATACAATATTTAGCAGGGGGTCCAAACTATCCTCCATTACGGGACAAAGTGGTTAGATGTACCGAGAAATAACATTTAACTATTTCTGCGAACTTCTAAACCAAGTTCCTGTAGTTTGATTGGCAAGGTGAATAATTTGACGAAAAAAAAAAATTCTGTTCCTTCAAATGGATGTATACAGTGCCCGATGCCGGCGGAGCAGATAACTTCTCGCTTGCAGCAGCAGGTGAAATGAGAGAACGGAATACTTATGGAACAACATTCGCCTAAGTGACCAGAGAAAGTCAAGAAAATACCAAAGCTCAGGATAGTGGGTCGAAGGGAGTTGAACCGGGTCCCCTGAACGCGGTAGCCTGTAGAGATGTGAGAATTCTAGCTCGAACAGATTGCAAAGACAGTTGACTGTGGTGGATTGAATTGTAAATTGGTAAACATTAAGGGATCAAAATAACATTTTTGTGTTTTGTAACATTTTGATATGATTTCCATTGGTTATAAGTGTGTTTAATAACAGTTTAATTGTGTCACTGCAGAAGTAAGTTTCTTTTGGATTTCGCGAGCACTTGTTCAATTAAAATTTCTGTATCTCAGAAACTGTGGCTTCTCGAATAATAGAAAATGTAATATTTCACAAATTGTCAGCGTTCCTTTGTTGTTTTAAAATGTTGGAGAGTTTTAGCTGGTGTTTCACCCAAAAGTTTTTCTGTAAAACATTTTTGGCTACAATTATTGAAAAAATACACTTTCCACACAATTTTCTTAGGATCTGTTTATGCTGTCACTTTGAAACTTTCACCACTTATTCGTGGTATTATTATGGTAGAGTTAGGACAAAATGTGGCAGCGTAAAAAAATAAAATGTTGGGAAAAAAATAGAAAAAAAGCAAGCAATTGAAAATAATTTATAATTTACTTCAGAGCAGTAGTGAAATAAGTCACCAAAATTTAACTATGGTGTAAAAGTTTCATTTCATTAGCTTTAACAGTCCTTGAGAGAATGGAAACTGATGTTAGTAATTTTAACATTACAAGTATAGGCCTTTCATACTCCCCTTAAATGCCTAGCCTATGAAGCAAATAGTACCCTCATACCTATATTTACATACCATCTGGAATTCCTAACTCCTTTGCACCTTATGATTGCGAATCAGTAAATAATTGTACAAAAACTTGTTCCTTGTTATATACATAAGTGTGTGTGTTCTCGCTCTAGCGGTCGCAATTTTTTTTTTTTTTCTCAACGAAACTCAGCATTTAACCATTAATTAACAAACGACTCATGGATTTTGGTAACCAGCAAAATTGGATCAATGGGATGGGGGTTAACTTAAATAAGAAGTTTTAAAATCGCTCAAGCGGCATTAATATTTGTTTTTTCGCAACGAAACTCTGTATACACGATTTAAATAAAACAAGAAAAAAAGTTCCTAAAAATCAGGGAAATCGGGTTATTAGGACTGGGAGTTTACCTGAAACCCAAATTTTAAGAATCGCCCTAGAAGCACCAATATTTGTTTCTTCGCAACAAAATTCGGTATATACCATTTAAGTAAAATAAGAAAATATTTTCCGAAAATTAGGAAAATTTAACCATTAGGAGGAGGGAATACTTGAAAACTGAAATTTAAAAAGCGCTCTTGCATTTAATATTCGCTATATTGTTTTAAAATAAAAAGACAAATTAATGCAGTATACAAACGGTATTTATAATGATGCATATGTTTTATATTTAACAAAAGTATCGTCGTAAAGATAGGAAATGTGAAATATTAATCTAATACGTGTATGAGAACTATATTTGTATGTAAGAGCGCTCTGTAATAATCTTCAGAAAACGTTTACGTTACATGTTAATAACATTTAAATTAAATTTCAAAGCCACTGAAAATCGATGAGACTTTCGATTTTTATGTTGATTGTTTATATTTACGTAGTGCAGTATAATTGTTTTTAAATAGTAACATGTTTTTGTTTTATTGAAACATATGAACATCATCTTAAATACAGAATGTAACTCGAAACTTTCTGTTATTTCTGTCTATTTTAGTGAATGTGTAGATGATATCAAGGGCTCAGTTCATGAACATGGTTATGTTTAAAAATACCCACACAGTATGGCTTTGTCTATCAATGGTCATATAATTTATAGTATACCATTATTTTTGTCGTTTAATCTCAATAATAATAATAATAATAATAATAATAATAAATAACGATAATTCTAAAAATGTGGTTTCTCTTTTGTAATACTTATAGATTATAACAATTCTAATTTTGTTCCCCTCATACCACAAGTAAAGCCAGAGCTTATTTCATTTCATTAATTAATAAGGCCTAATTTGAATGTTATATTCATTTTTATTCAAAGTTGTTCAACTCGGTGACGAATTCGCTTAGTTTCAGAAATTCCTGCGTGACAGACTTTGTGTGTGTGTGTGTGTGTGTGTGTGTGTGTGTGTGTGTTTATGTAGCTTCGCTTTTATTTCTTAAGCTAATATAAACTTTTATTTCTCTCCAGATTGACTTTTTTCAATTATTTTTGCGGTGTTTTTTTCCCGTCTGTTATTTTTTTCCCATCTTTCTGTTTCCAAGAATGGAAAGAGAACTTTCCTTTTGGTGCTGTTACAGGGACCGTTGGTATAAATTTATGTTTGGCATACTTGTGCTCCTAGCGCCGCATTATTTCCGAAAGGTTATAAAGCGCTCCACAACAACTGCAGCAATGGGCTTGCTCGTACGTAACAAATGCTATCGCTTCCGAACATCTGTTTATAAACTCGCCCTGCACCTCGACCCCGGTATCGCACGCTTGCAGCCCCATTAACACAAGGACACCAACCTTTGCTTTAGAAATAAGACTGCCAGAGCAATCGCTAGAACAAAACTCGGGAAATATGATTCAGTTGGGTTAAGTTACTTCGCCTTTTGCTATGACCGGCTATTTAAATGTGTGATAAGCTCATAAAAGATGAACTTTAAACGCGCCAAAATAATGAATGAAATGATACGACCAAAGTACATCAGTTCTTTAGAGCTACCTTACACTGCTATGAAACGCAGCAGTAGGGATAGAATTTTTATGTAAACGCATATTTTTTCTGTGCTCTCTTGGTATGTGAGTTGGTGTATAATTTCCAACAATTTAAATAATATTTTATGTTTCATATAATATATATGTTGCCTGTTTTATTAATAAGCATAATGTTTCAGCAGTTTGCAAATTATGGGGCATATTTACTTATTTCATATGTATTTTATTTTATCTGCCATCGAATCAGTTTTGAAACTTGGCAACGCACGCATTAAAATCAATAGGTCATATCACATCAGTGAATCTCCGCCTTATCTGCTGGTAGCCGTTCCCTCGCGGTATGAAGGTGGCTGTTAAGGAGTTCTCGAAATTGAGTTCAAATGTGATAAACAGGTAGGAATATAGTGAATACATTTGATTCAAATTAAAACTACTCAAGGTGAATTAAAGAACACAGAAATAGAAACTGACCTCTCTTACATATCTACTCATTTCTCTCATCCTCCTTCCGCCATTACTTGTTTGGAAACAAACAGTATTATGTTGTTAATGTACTTCAAATTAAATTCGATACTTGGAAGTGTTGGGGAAAAAAAAGGATATTATGTAATGTGTGAGATTGAAGAAACGTTCAGAACTGTCTAGTGAAATACACCACTAAAAGCAGATCAAATTGTAGCTTTGCTCCTATGAGGTGGAGAGAAGTTTTCCTGCTATGAGGATATCTCAAGGGACAATGGAAAGCGGCTAACTATGAAAAACTGAAAACTTTGGTGGTCGTAAACTGCAGCAGAAAATGGAGAGTGTGCAGAACTAAAAAATGTGAGTACCATTATTTATTGTGTGTGTATGGTTCCCCCCCCCCATTTTTAAGGAAAATTGACTATCGCAATTTTTACCATTTTCATACTCTGAGCTCGAAATAAACTGAGATGAGCTCGCTTGTAATTGTGTCTGCATAAACAAAGAAACTGGTTTATCAGACGAGATGCAAACGTGAACTTGCTGAATTTTAGAGAGCCGTTGTTCATATTCACTGTTTCCTGTACCATGTCATGACACAGGCGCCGAGGTTCTGGAGAGACTGAAACTACGTTTATTCCTTAGTGCTATGCTTCTAAGTAATGTTCTAACCTAAATATGTTCATAGTGTTCATAAACATTGTTTGGAATACTTATAGATTCCGATCGGAGCCTTGTTCCCTTATGTTTTTAATTCACTTCTACATCTTTATCTGTTTAATGTTTTTCTTTCTTCCCTTCATATTAAAAACTTGACATGGAATCACGTGGTCTTACCGAACTTTAGAAGGTGTCGCTGGTCTTCGAGGAAACTTCGACCACGCCACCGAAGATGTCCGCCGTAGTTGCGAACGAAACGTCTGGAATGCTCTTTTCCAGCAGACCACGGCACAACAGCCCGGAAAAAAATTTGTAGTTACTTTGTTTCGAATGTTTTAAGTTTTAAAAGTAAAGTTTATTTGAATATCTTCTATTTGTCAATGTCCCCAAAGATAAAAACCAGGAACCGGAAAATGTGAATAAGGAAGATGCCATAAACCAGGTTCAATAATACGACGCAAATTCTAAGAAGTCTCTCTCTGTCTTTCGGGTGTCTTTTAGCTATTGTTTCTGGTATAATTAGTGTGGCGAAAATTGTTCACTTTCTCTGTCAATCTGCCACCTCCACATGGTAATGTTAAATAATATACCAAATGAGAGACAATAAGAACTGGTAACAAATTAAAAACTCTCCAATGGAATGCAGGAAACATTATTTTGTAACTATGAAATTGATTACGACAGAGCTATAAAATTACAACTACATACACATTACGATAGCTTTAATCCTTGTACAGACTTATGAAGGAATGAAAGAATCTTATTGAAATGAAATTATTTCTTTATTATTGATGTTAAAATGCTTTTCCTTGAGATCTTCTGAAGGGAAGTAATGGGATGTTAGATATTTTGGTAACGGGAAATTTAATTTCAAGAAAATGTAATAAATGACAACGGAAAAGTCTGTTACGCAGGAAATAAGCGAGCTCTTAATAAAAATTAATATAAAATCCAAATTAGGCCTTGTTAGTTAAGAAATGAAATAAGTTATGGCATGTATTAGGGGAGTTTCGAGTTACTTTGTGTATTTAAGAAGATGATGTTCATATGTTTCAATAAAATAAAAACATGTTACTATTTAAAAACAATTGCAATGCACTAAGCAAATAAAAACAGTCGAAAGTTACATCGATTTTCAGTGGCTTTGAAATTTAATTTAAATGTTATTAACATGTAACGTACACGTTTTCTGAAGATTATTACAGAGCGCTCTTACATACAAATATAATTCTCAAACACATGTTACATTAATATTTCATATTTACTATCTTCACGACGATACTTTTGTTATATATAAAACATATGCATCGCTATAAATATAATTTATATGTTTTAATTCTTCTTCTTCTTCTTCTTCTTCTTCTTCTTCTTCTTCTTTTTAAACACATGGAATAAATTAAACACAAGCGCTTTTCATCTGTGGTTTAAAACCATACTCAATGGTCCAATTTCCCTAATTTTCGGAAATTATTTTTCTTAGTTTATTCAAATAGTACATTTTGAATTTTTTTACGAAGAAATAAATATTGGCGGCGCTGCAGGGATTTTTAAACTATGGGTTTCAGATAAATCCCGTAATTCTAATGGCTCGATTTTCCTAATTTTCAGAAACTATTTTCCTTGTTTAAACGTTATGTACGTATTTTGTTGCGAAAAAAAAAAAAAAACAAACAAATATTAATGATTTTTAAATCCTAGGTAAACCCTCCTACCCTGCTTAATAGTCCGCTTGCACTGATTTTCGGAATCTATCTTTCGTATTTTGTTTCAATGGCATATACCGAGTTTGCTTTAAAAAAGTTTAAAATTGCGGCCGCTAGAACGATTTTTCAATTTTCACTTTTGGTTAACCCCCACCCTCAATGGTCCAATTTTGCTGGTTAACGAGCTCGATGAATCGTTTGTTAATTGATAGTTATATGCCGAGTTTAGTTGAGAAAAACAAAAATTGCGACCGCTAGAGCGTTAACGAATATATATGAAAAATAATGTAACACGATTAACAATGTAACTAAAATAACAATGACTAGAAAAGTAGAAAAAGATAAAACTGCAAGAAAATGTCACAGAACTGCTTGAGTTCTTCTATGGCAAGAACACAAGTCTTTTCTAGTTATTGTTATTTATATGTGTGTGTGCATTTTTTTAAATAATTTTATTTCATTTTTTTTAACTGTAGGTTCCTAGTAGGCACGTCGATGCAGATTATTAAGAAACCTTTCAATAGGACAAGTTGTATTCCTTCGAAATTCGCTTAAAAATCTGAAAATAGTTTGACCAATGGTTTCATTCTTTCGGAATTCGCTAAAAACGGAGGAACGGAAAAGAGAAGTTTCTGAATAGCGGGACACACATATTGTATGTGAAAACAGAAAACCAACTTTCTAACGGTATTTTATTATACCAAAGTAAAGGAAAGTTTTATTATTTCTTGGAGTCTAGGAGCTGGACACTCCAAACCTAATAGACATTTGCCTGTTTCGCTTCATCATATGCTTATTTCTTTTTCGCCGAAAGAGAGAGAGGAAGGAAGAGGCAGGCAAAAAATGCTCACAGTGACGCATAAAACTGCGCAAATGTGTCTATAAATCGAGAGTGAGTGCTCTCACGGCGGCCGTTCCATAAGAGCAACAGGTGCATCACCACAACAAAACCGAACACAGTAAATTGGCGCGAGGCGCGTATTAAACACTATAGACAACGTACAAAGCACTGAGTGAGGAGATATTAAATGAAACACGGTGTATACGTTACTGAGGAAGTTGGCATAGGATTTATAACTCACCGCAAACCTCTTTTCCTACTTAATAGCTCATTTGAACTTCAGTGTGACAAATACAGAAAAATCTCTGTTTCGAACTCAATGCTATTGTTGGAAAAGTTGTTTTTGTTAAGAGTGCGTAGCTTCCAGTAATGCCCTCGATCCTACTCTTACCACGACCTACCAACTGTATTTACCGGCAGGTAGGTATGTGTTAATTTGCAGTTATAGGTGGAAGTAAATCAACAGTAGCGTGTTACTTCTTTAAGTTAACATTGATTTAGTGAAATCACACCAGGAACTTGTTTAATACAACTTTTTAGCACCACATGGGTTTGCTCTTGTGGCAGTGCACCGCATAATGCCATATTTAGCAGTAATTAAAGGAGGAATTAATTACATCGTGAAAGTTTTGAAGTTAATGATGAAACCGTAGTGTGTATTAAACCTATCGCACCAAACTTTGTGGTTAGAGAGGATGTTTTCCCAGCAAATTTCTCTAATCTACTATCGTATGTGGTAGTGTGGGCAAAGAAAGGAAAAATTCGGGGCGGGGGAAGTATGAAGTAGGGCTTGGATCGAGATGATGAGAGTTTTAATGAGTTTCGACTCGTTTGCAAGTGAGGTTAAGGCAAGACTATGTCCCTTTCCATAAAACTGTCGATAATAAATATGACACTCTTCCATGTCGATTAGTTTAAAGGTGTCTAGTTATTTTACAAAGACTTGTGCGTACTTTTAACTCATATTACTTTATATTTCGTTTACAAAGACAAATATTTTTGTAAATAATTTCAGATTCTCTAAAATCGCCTAAATATTTTTAATAATGTCATATTGTAAACATAATACCGCACAAAAGTTTCGTATTTGCTATTGGCAGTAAGAGGGTCACTTCGGCCGCCATTTTTTCCTCTTATTGGGGTCTGGTAAATACAGTGGGTCTTGCTCTTTCCATGTCTTTTTTGCTCAACAATGTTTACCAGCTACGGCGTAATTTTCTACGACTGGACTTCGTTAAAATTGTCCAAGAAATGCATTTAGTAAGAGATATATAATGGAATTTTGAGAGATAGAATGATTTTAAAATAATGTTTGCGTTTTGGTTTTTTTTCTTTTTTCTTTTTTCTTTTTCATGTTTTAGATTCCTTTTAACTTGCACAGTTCTTGGATTTCTGTTTTGGGACTTGAATTTTTATGTATAATGCTAAAATTGTTCTTTCTTTCTTTCTTTCATTTCCATGCGAGACTGTGAAAGGTAATTAGGCTCAAAGTGAGAGCGAACTAACTGCTTTATGAATGAACTGCGCGAAGGGTTCAGACATTAAAGTTCCTAGTTAAATTGTATCCTAAATACTTTTACGCATATTAATGTTCAGTTTTCAAAACTCCTGCAGAGAAATAATTGGAACTTTGGTGTTCTGTCCTTGCTCAGCGCTTCCCAAGCACCAGCGAATTGTTGTATTTTAAACACAAACAAGACACCCTGTACCAACTGTTTTAATTATTAACAACAAGTCCGATGAACAGTTTGCAGTTTACTAGCGAGGCAAGACGTCAGTATCTCAGGTTTGCAGCTCTAGACGTTAATGTGTACCTCGGTACTTGAAGCATGGTCAAAGGCTGACCGTTTGTGTCTATGCTCTCAGTAGGGACGAGATGAGGAAGATACTGGACAACCAGGGTCCAGGAGCCGTGAAAAAGGGACATAGACGCCGGCTCTAACCTTGTTTCCTGATATAAAGCCAAATAATTGAATCCTTCAGAAGATCCATTTCCACACCAGACGCGGGACAGAAACCTCTCCACAGTGTAAGCCACCGCCACAGCGCACAAAGCACCAGATTTCCTCTCGACCCTTTAAAATAGCCAAACTAAGAGAGCGGAAAGAAAATCCAGCGTAAGTAACCAGGAGAGGTCCCAAAAAACCAAAGTTCAGGATGACCGGCCGATAAACAGGACCTTCCAAACGGAGTTTCTAAGCCTCACCGATTGAGTCATCTCACTCAGAATTGAAAAGTTGTCGGACTCGGGGAGAAAACAAAATATGAAAACATTTTATCCACAACAATACATTAAGTTACAATTTGCCCAATTGTTGTAAGTGTCTAAGGCGACTCCTGAAAGTTGTGTCACCACTCGATTCACAATAACCATTTCCAATGTAAGCAATTAATAGTTTATCATGACGTAACACAAATAAGTAACAAATTTAACATTTTACCCTTATTAGCGAATTTCGAAGGAATGTAAGCTATTGCGGTTGTGCCCAGAATAATTTCTCCAAATCGATTGTAACTTCTAGACACCTACAAATTAAAAAAAAAAAGTATTAAAATGTGTCTGTATATGTATATTATATATGTGTGTGTCCATTAACGCTCTAGTTGTCTCAATTTTGTTTTTTCTCAACGAAACTCAGCACGTAACCATCAATTAACATATAATTTGTCGAATTCGTTAATCAACAAAACTGGATCATCGCAACTAAACTTCATATATAACATTTAAATAAAATGAGAAAAACAAACAGTTCCTGAAAATGAGGGAAATCGGGTAATTAGGAGTGGAGGGTTACCTGAAAACCAAAATTTAAAAATTGTTCTATTAGCACCAATGTTGGTTTTTTCACAACAAAACTCTGCATACACCGTTTAAAGCAAATAACAAAAATAGTTTCTGAAAATCAGTGCAATCAGATTATTAGGAATGTAGGTTTACCTGAAACATAAATTTTAAAAATTATTCTAAAGGAACCATTTGCCTTTTCGCAACAAAACTCCTTATATACCATTTAAATAATATACCAAATTAGTTCCTGAAGAAAAAAAAGTGAAATCGGGTTATTAGGAGTGAGGGTATACCTGAAAACCCCAAATAAAAAAAAAATCAATCTAGAGGCAAACAATATTTGATTCTTCACAACAAAACCTGGCACACACCATTTAAATATAATAAGAAAAATAATTTCCTATAATTAGGGAAATTGGACCACTAGGAATAGGGAATACTTGAAAACCGAAATTCAAAAAGTGTTCTGGTGTTTAATTTTCTCTCAATTGTTTTAAAATAAAAGAACAAATTAATTCAGCACATAAACTGTTTATAATGATGCATATGTTTTACATTTAACAAAAATATCATCGTGAAGACAGCAAATGTGAAATATTAATCTAATATCTGATTGAGAATTATATTTGTATGTAAGAGCGTTCTGTAATAACCTTCAGAAAACGTTTACGTTACATGTTAATTACATTTAAATTAAATTTCAAAGTCAATGAAAATCGATAAAACTTTCGATTGTTTTTATTAGCTCAGTACATTGCAATTGTTTTTAAATAGTAACATGTTTTTGTTTTATTGAAACATATGAACATCATCTAAAATACACAACGTAACTTGAAACTTTCTGTTGTTTCTCTCTATTTAGTGAATGTAAAGATGATACCAAGTTCATAAACATGGCTACATTTAAAAATACTCACACACTATGGTTTTGTGTATCAGTAGTCATATATTTCATTTAATTAATAGTATACAATTAATTTGTGGTTTAATATTAATAATAATAATTCTAGAAAAGATAGTTTCTCTCTTGTAACACGCATAGTTTACAAGAATTTTAATTCTGTTTCCCTAATACACATAGTAGTGCCATAATTTATTTCATTTCATTAATTAATAATGTCAAATTTGAATTTTATATTACTTTTTATTAAAAGTGAGGAATTCGCTTAGTTTACGCAGCTCCTGCACTTGTACTCTCTAGCTACATATACTCATTGTTTGCCTAACAGTTTGTGTATTATGGTTGGTTTAGACGGCCATGAAATTCTGATCTTACAACCTCTCAAACTTGGAATATTTTATTTTTTTCTGCCATAAAAATTGTATAATACGTTCTTTTTAAGAATTCTGCCTCGCTTCACTGGTTAACCTCACTGTTCCGGAATGTGATCATAAATAACAATTATTATAGTATATGGTGTTCTTCAAGATCAAAATTATTCTAATAAAATTGAAGATTTCCGATTTTTCAACTGCTCAAAACAGACTTTTGTGGGGCCATTGCTGCTGCATGAGACACGCACAGTTTTGGAGAAAGATGAGAAAGGTTTGATTCATCATTCGAAGTGTGATGAATTGTGGTCATCACTGCGAGAGACTATCATTCTCCTACTGGAACACAATATTTGGCCTGAACACCCTCTATATCACTAAGAACAAGGGTTGCATTTTTTTAATAGTGTTTAACGCCCATTTTTACTATTGAGGCATCACAGGCGGTGAACTCTGATGATGCATGAGATGAAATGATAAATTCGGAAAGGATTTTTTTTAAGGATGGAAACGCTCCAGACTTAAATTTTGGATACTTCTCTGGCATTTGCCAATTATGAGAACGGAGAAAAAACCTCAGTCAGGGAGGACAGTCTTGATGGGATTCAAACTCCAGACCTCCCGCTCACGTGTCCGCGCCTTAACGACCTCGGCTATTGGCAGTAGAGAGAAATTAAAGAAAATGAGATCATCGTAGGGACAGGGAAGCTGATGAGAGTAAAGAGAAGGTTTATTTTTTCACTTATATCATAGTTGGTTTATAAAAGGGACAATACAATGAATTTGATAGAAGGTTTAAAAGAGAATATGTTTTCTTCTATTTTTTAAAAAAAAAAAAATTAAAATTAACATCCGTATTTCGATTGTGGCTAATAAAGAGAGAATGAGATTGTGAGAAAGTTTAGTGTGGAGCTCTATGACGAAAACTGAGTCATGCATGTTATTTAATCATGAACCGGGGTGAATAATATCGCACACTTATTCTCATAAATTAAACTACATAAAAGTAGCATTTTGTATCTTCTGTTAATTAACCCGCACCGAGTGGGTTGCATTCAGTAATTTACAGTGTCAGTAAACTTGTGGAAAATGACATTTAAAGCCGAACTGCATATTTTAACTATCTCACTTACTTCTATAGAACGAACATTTGAACTTTGTGACGTGAAACTTATTTCTATAACGCAAACAGGCAGTGTAACTGTAGAAAATTATAAGGAAATAAGTTTAAAATAAACCTTCCTTCCTGTTAACTTTGTGTATAAACTCAAATTGATTTAAATTATTTGTTCGAAATTTACCACTGTGCAAAAGGAAGAAAAACTTTTAATACTTCAGCATGACAGCAAGGCGTGGATATATCGGTGGATGTGTATAAACAACACAGTGGAGAAAGTGTATTAAGAATATCAGTTTGAAGATTGTTCGGTTATGCTACTAGCTTGAAGAAGACATGTAAATTCTGCTGACATTTGTACAATTGCATCATCTGTTGCGATTTAAAGCCATTAATAGATTTCTGACTCGACTTTGTTATATTTTAACGAGTTTATTATATCGACAAAGAATGGTCAAATCAGACAGTTAGCGTTATATATCTCTCATTGGGTTGCAAACTATTTGATTCTTTTATTCCCACGTCATATAAAATCTCAACCGTTCAAGAAATTTCACAAGGGTTTTGTTATTTAAAGGAAAACTTCAATATCCTAACGGCTTGATTTAATAGCAGTGGGTTGCAATTTTGCCATCACTTTCAAAGTTTCTACGAAGTGCAAAAACTTTAACTGCACGTCCCATCTGTTGAAACTGCAGTGTCTATTTTCATTTTCTTATTATAATAAATACATCTTAATCAAGTGCGAAATATCCTAATTTTCTTTCTTAACACCAGGAAGAGTGTTTATAACAGCTTTCCGTTGTTTTCAGAGGTTTTACCACAGTGAAATGTCTGGATAGCATCTGACAGAATTTCAGGCCTGCGAATTCTGAATCAGGAAGAAATACTTTGTTTTCTTCATCTGTGCAGCAGTTCAAACATCTTCATCGCTTTTCCATAGCAGTTTTTGTATTTCATGTTAGTCCCTTTCTGTAGGAATAGAGAAAAAATCATTTCTCAGATAGTCTTCTTTAAATTAAGTTTTATGCAAAAGTAAACAACTGAAAGGGCGTTTATTAAGAAAAAATAAACCTTATCCATTCTTGACAAGGCTCAAGATGCGGTAGGATTTTTCTGTGCATAAATAGCACCATTTCTTAATGCAGTTAACAACAGAAAGCGTTCTGAAACAATTTAGACTACCAAAACGATCGAATGACATCAGATGCTGAAAGATGTTTCTCTATCGTGTGTTCGTCAAAGCTCTAGAGGTCGCAATTTTTTTTATTCAACGAAACTCGGCATATAACAAACGATTCTTCCAGTTCGTTAACCAGGCAAATTGGATCATTAGAGTGGGGCTTAACCTAAAGCGAATTAAAAAAAAAAATTGAAAAATCGCTCTAGTGGCCGCAATTTTTGCTTTTTCTCAACGAAACTTGCTAGATTTCTTTAAAAGAAATTGACAAAAATAGTTTTTGAAAATCATCATCGGACCATTAGGAGTGAAGTATACCTGAAAAATAAATGGGGGTTAAAGTGAAATTTTAAAGTCACTCTAGCAACCGAAATTTTAAATGTTTTTAAAGGAAACTCAGTATATGTTATTGAAATAAAATAAGAAAACTAGTTTCTGAAAATAGTTAAATCGGAACTATTAGTAGCAGCGGTTTACCCAACATTTAAAATCGCTCTAGCAACATTAAAATATATAAACAATTCGTCGAGTTAATTACCCAGCAAAATTGAACCATTGGAGTGGCGGTTAACTTTTAACGAAAATTTTGAAAAATCTCTCTAGCGGCCGCAATTATTTTTTTCTCAACGAAATTGGATTGATTTCTTTCAAATGAATTTATAAAAGTAGTGTTCGAAAATCAGGGAAACCCAATATTTAAAAATTATTTATCAGCGCCAACAGTTGTTTCTTCTCAGTAATATTCGATATATACCATTTAAATAAAATAAAAAATAGTTCCCGAAAATTATTATGGAAACTGGATCATTAGGAGTACGTTTTAAAAACCAAATTTAAAAAGCGCTCTTGCATTTAATTTTTCTCTACATTGTTTTAAAATAAAATGACAAATTAATTCATCATGTAAACTAAATTTATAACTTTTCATATGTTTTATATTTAACAGAAACATCGTCGTGAAGATAGCAAACATGAAATATTAATGTAATATGTTTCAGAATTATATTTGTATGTAAGAGCGCTCTGTAATAATCTTCAGAAAACGTTTACGTTACATGTTAATAACATTTAAATCAAATTTCAAAGCCACTGAAAATCTATGAAAATGTCGATTGTTTTTATTTACTTTGTACACTGCAATTGTTTTTAAATAGTAACATGTTTTTGTTTTATTGAAACATATGAACATCATCTTCTTAAATACACAATGTAACTCGAAACTTTCTGTTATTTCTGTCTATTTTAGTGAATGTAAAGTTGATATCAAGAGGTAACTTCATAAACATTATTACATTTAAAAATGTTTAAAAACACCCACACAGTATAACTTTTTCTGTCAGTAGTCATATATTTCATTTAATTAATAGTATACCATGAATTTTTGTGGTTTAATATCAATAATAATAATAATAATAATAATAATAATAATAATAATAATAATAATAATAATAATAATAATGATTGTAAAATGTGGTTTCTCTTTTATGTAACTTATAGATTGCAGTAATTCTAATTTTGTTCCCTTTATACCACAGTGTAGTGCCGTAACTTATTTTATTAATTAATAAAGCTATAACTTGAATGTTGTATTCTTTTTTAAAGTTGCTCTACTAGGTGGGGAATTAGCTTATTTTACACAAATCCTGCTTGAATGTCTTTATACTTATGTAGAATTAACTATAGAAAATTAAATGTATAAATACTGTTTAATAATGAAACGCTCTAAGCGAGTCAAGCTATACAATACACAGGTATCATAGCAACGCTGCCCAGAGATATGCCGGAAGTGTTGCGCTATTGCCAGTCAGCCTTTACGGTGAGTTTGAAAGAGAATTGGGGTAACGTTCCCTCACAGCATCAGGAGGGAGGGGTAGGGGCTTTCATACATGACTGATATTTTAGCGAGAGTGTTTTTTATGTAGCATGCTGTGCTGTAATGAGATCTTATGTACAGAATCACTTCAAACATGCATTTCATCACTTGCCACTATTTTGTTCTTTCGAATGGAATTGAGACAGTCGTTTTAGGAAGAGTTTTACTTTAAGCGTTTCATTTCTCTTGAAACAAACACAAATTCTATCTTAACTGAAACATTTTATAATAGGATAATACAAATGCAATTACTTCCATAAATATACAAGTCGGCTTGAGTAGATTTTCAGAAAATCAACAAAAACTGAATATATCTTGAAAAGCATATTTTTTCCCAAATAAGACATTTATTTAATTACAAATGTCGCCAAATATTAAAATAACGAACACCAATAATTTGCCTTTTCAGCGTTCCACTTCCTGAATTCTCAGCATTAGAAATCTGCTCCTTATCATACTGGTGCAGGTAAAATATCGCTGTCTTTAAAAGTTTTTAGGGGAATTTAATTTGAATGTTGAATGTTTTTGTAACTAATATACCTGCCTCTCTGTTATGATTTTTATTTAATTAATTTATAAGATGTTACTTTCCACTTTCTTGCTTTTTAACATCAATAAACTTTATAAAAACTGCCTTAAAATTCTTAATCATACTGTCTTCCACTTTCTTTTCGCATTACGCCTGTCTATGTTTACTTCGCTAGTGTTTAAACACATTTTACCTGGCTGCTTTCCACTACATGGGAGATGGACTTGCATGTCGAGAAGTCAGACGCTCACAGCGATAAAAAGTGGAATTGTATTAATTAAAAATCGAATTTTAAAGTTTGGAACATTAAAAGTAAAATATGATACAGTCTGCATAAGGAATGTGTTATATTTTAATTTCTCTTTAAGAACATAAGGGAACACGTTTAACGAATTTAGGAAACATTATCATATTTTAATTAGTTTATATTATTCAGACATGTGAAAAGGGTAAGCAAAATAATCAATATTGACATTTTGTTGCTCCTAAACTGATATTTCATTATAGAGTATAAATCACTTCACTCGCATGAACGTCTTGTCTGAGAGCCGAACATGAGCTGAAGGAAGTCGCAAATGAAACGTATACCTTGTAAGCTAAAAAATGTAAGAATATGCTAGAGCAATGTAAACTGTGGGTTGAAATAAAGAACTCCTTTATTTCTTGACTCAAGAAATGCGGTATTTTCGCCTCCAGTTTTTGAAAAATTATACATATCGCTATAAAACAACCCGTTCATGACCTTCTTTAACTGCTTTTAATATAAAAGTAAAATGTGTCAGCCTGGTAGGCAAGCAAGAACTGCTTGACATTTCCTTATTAATAACACGTATCTGCTCAGGTTTCTTGGTTTGTCATACAGTATGTACAGGTTTCTGTCGAGAATGGATTTTATTGTGAGCACAAACTTTTTTAACCAACTTTATCTACAAACCCTTTCTAAAAGTATTACTGATTCAATTAATGAAAAGAAGACTCAAATCGGATATAAGGGAAAACCATGTCAGTGTCTTACTCGTTTACAACGCCTAAACTGCTGGTCTCCATCGCAATATGTATATCATAAGGAGATTATCGACAGACCGGACTTTATCAGTGCCTTGTTTATTTTTATAGAATTTGACAAGCGAAAGGTCATAACTCCTTATGTAGCAGATGCTTCAAAGTTTTATACACTGGTGTTTAAAATATAAAATATTTGTGAAGCTTTGCATGTCTTTTAAATGTATAACTTGCCAAAGTTACCTTAACTGAAACTGGTTTTGTCGGTTTAATTTTAACTTAAATATTAAAGAAAATGTTTATAAAAGAGAACTGTGTGTCAATAACTGTGAATTTCCAAACTTTTTTCACTATTAGGATAAAGAGAAAACTTTGTTTTCTTCTTAAATTCAATGTCCTTCACTTGTGTCTCTTTTCAAACACGTACATTAATCAGTCATGATTTACACATCCCAAGACCTTGATAGTGGTTTCCATTGTTTTAATGTTTTTATGAAACCACCACCAAGATTGGCAGGGAAGTAATCAATGTGACTCTTAAGAAAATGCACTTTAACACTCTTTCTACACCCTAGCTAGATTTCTAAATGTTGTAACATTTCCTACACAATTTCTTTATAGTTCTCTTGTTGACAAGAAAGTTTTCTGTCACTTTTTTGTATGTCAATCACCAACTCGGAGATCGACTGAGGAAAGACCTCATCCTGCATAAGCTCACGAGTCTGGGGTCCATCTGTTATCTTAGCTTCAGTTTTCTGTGGGAACTTGTAATGAAACTATCGCTATCCTTGTTGCTTCATTAGGCCTAACTTAATATGGAGTGTTGGAAGAAGGACATTAGACATTTTTTATGTTCCTGTGATTTAGCGGTACTGTCCCATTCACAAAGTGAAGCATTTGTCTTGTTTAAATCTCTCATAATATTTATTTTGTGTATCTGCTCAATGAACAAATAATAAAATTGTTATTTTCTATAATACCGATTTCTGAAAAACTGCAGCCCAATGAGACAAAACTAAGGCTGGTTTGAGAGATTTATGTGGTGAGGAATCAGAAAATATGAACAGTTTTCATTCAACAAGACCGATATTATCATCAAGAAGTAGAAGGTGGTGTATTCATTTTATAAACTTAGAGGAAATACTTTCATATAAATAATGTACTACATGTCAGTGTAACGGTGCAAGCTCTCCCCTCTATGCCCCCCAGCACTCCAGATAGCCAAAAGCTGTGTGCTTGCTTGCTAATCGTTTCTCCGAAGTTAAAGCTTGAACGTTGTCGCTGTGGCTCAAGGGCTGCGGTGAGGGGAGGGAGGTGAAAGAGGTTGCCAAATTGCCCTACATCAGAAGTGAGGATTCCCGGACTCGAACCGTTCCAGGAAGAAAAGAAAGTTATTAAACTAGATAGGGAGAAGCGCTGACTTGAAACAAAGAATACTCTCTCGGCCTTGTGCCTGCTTCACAGAACAGATGTCAGCACAGCTGCAGCGATGTTTATTTGAAACACACAGTAGTCACCGAGGGTAACGACAGAAAACAGGAATTCATTTTCTATTTAACACAGTTGCAAAATTCAGTAATATGACAAAAGACAACGGAAGTGTTACTGAATTTCTCTCTTTTATATTTCTTATTTACTTTCCTTCTTTTTCTTTTTACTCTCAACTGGTAGAAATACTAAAATCCAAAAGATAAGGAACATTTTTAATTACACAATTTTAACTTCTATGGGCTTATACCGACACCATTATAATACAAAATCAATGACAAAAACAAATTTTATATTAACGCGTTTACTTCACAATCCTTAATGAAATCAAAAACCGACATGAATTTTCCAGGATTTCCTAGAGATGAACATTTTTTTTTTTGTTGAAAACCAGCAGCACTCCGTTATAAAGTGTCTCACTTACTGCAGCTCTCGCACCAGGTTTAGAAAAAAGATGATCTTCAGTTAATTTCGTGTAACAGTCCTGTATATCTTAATTTGCTGTTGGGGTTCTTGTATCCAACTGTTTGTGTAATAACCCTTTGCTGGGAGGATATATGGGACACTGTCGTGCAGTTTCCTTGATGAGATGCTATCCACATCAGGGCCATTTTCTGGATATTTCTGTCATATATATTCCAGGTAATACTATATAATTGTACAATTTTTATTTTCGCTGAATGTTATATGCTCTAAGATCTTTTTATTGCAAATAGTTCAATGGAGAAATTTGTGTAATCTGGTAGTTTATGTAATGTGGGCCCTATTCCACAAAATACATAATAGTTCAAACCTTGGTCTGTTCCATAAAAGAAGTGCAACATGGTAATGTAAGAGCAAGATGGAGAAACATACCTTGATTTAGGTTATGTTCACTCCTTAGGGATTTTTAATGCACAGTTCCTGCTAAATGGGTCTTGTATTTTTTCTCTAATGTAAATACTTTTATTATGAATTTATCGATATTCAAGTGTAATAATTCACTTTGAGACGACGCGACGGCCCCTTACAGGTACATTGAGGAGCATCAATTTCAGTCGTCCGAAATGTAGCAGAAGAATCAAGCGAGCTTCCCGATTGCTCTCGGTAATTTATTTTATTAGACCATTTTATTATTTATATTTATTTGTGTGTTTATATTGCTTGACATTCACGTTCGCATTATAAGCAAAAAACTGGAAAAAGTGTGTCAAAATAGATTATATTAAAATAGAATGAATAATGAAAAGAAATTATTTTCGTGGCATGTAGCAAGAACCTTAAAAATACATTAACTAAGATGCTGGTCTGAAATATACATTTGGAACAGGAAACGTCAATGTCAGTCATAAGCCGTACTTAACCTAACTTTATCATTGTACACAAATATTTATTTATTCTTTCTTTATACATGTTCCTACACATCATTATCATCACTTTCGCTAATACTTAGCGGATTTGGTTCAATTAACTCTAATACAACGAAAAATCACTTGTAAGTATGGAGTTGTAAAGTACAAGAGAAGCAGAAACCTTTGTGTAACAGAATTTTACTCATAACTACAAGTTACTTTATTTATTTATTTATTTATTTATTTATGGACGCTCTTTAACAGCTCAGGTCATCAGCGTCCCATTCAACTCAGGGCGTGAAACGGCCGACAAATTTTGCTCAGAGGTCTCTCTTTCAGGCTTGAGGTTCTTTTTCTTGCCGTAAATGTACGACACGGGACCCACGGCTTTACTTCCCTTCCGAAGGAAGTCATACTTAGGATTTTTACGCTCGGAAAAATCCATCGATCTCTGACCGGGTTTAAACCCGCGATCTTGAGTTTAGGTGGCAAGTATGTTAACCACTACACCACCAGGACCGACTACAAGTTACAAGTGCATACTTTTGTGAAACACGGCTGAGGAGCACATTCATTTCCGTAAGATGATTGAGAACCATCGGTAAAGATTTTGGTCACTAGAATGACAAGCATTTAAACGTTTCAAATACTTGGAATTTGATGTATTGCGCCATTTCAGAATTACTTTGTGGAGTTTTTAGTTTCCCTGGTGACATTTTATTTATTATTAATATACTCATAATTCTAGGAATAGAATTATCTGTCTACCGTAATGACGTGTTCCTTGGTTGACTGTAACTGACTCTAGTCTTTTGTAATTGCAAGTCATATGTGTTGTCTTGTGTAATATTTCCAAGCGATTGATTTAAACATTAGGCAAGGCTTAGCTTATTTCATGTGTAAGTTTCCAGTAACACTTGCTCTCCTAATAGCAAGCATTTTTATAAAGTTTATCGGACTTGCACATTTATAGATTATCCGACCAACGAACTAAGACTCTATATGTAACATTCAAAACATGGTAATTAGATCCCCAAATAATATCTTCGGGCTATTTCCACTTTTTTTGCACCCTCCCCCCTTTTTATGAGGGACTTATGTTAGTCTCTGATCAAATGTAGTATCTAGTATTTTGATCAAGTTGGCAATTATAATTTTTTGCCCATTAATATATACTTCAGTTTCATGAAATTTCTTGGAAAAAATTAATGCATTTACTTTTGTTTATGGAAGGTTAGGTTTCATTTCAGTTTGCTACAACCATGTTGTCAGTTGTATGAGTTGTATCTATATTCTTGTCTTGACAAAATAATGTAAGATCATCAGCAAATAGGGTTGAGCCTTATTGTAAATACTCGTTTGGAAAGTGCGTGTTCAAATGTTATTTGTTTAGTTCTTGTATTTATGAAAGTACATGTAAAATGTTTCATATGTCCATAAATGTTGTTTTAATTAAATTTTAACGATGAAAGCATCGTAAGCTATTTCTATATCTAGACTTACTGTCAAGAGATGGTGAGATTGATTAAAAGCATTTCTAGCAGTGTCAGTTGTTAAATGAATTTTAACAAACCCATTTTGAAAATCTGTAAATTTTTTTCTAGAGTTCATCTCTATCGAAAATTTATTGTTTTTTCTAGAACTTTGCATCAGTTCTATAGGTCGGTACCGCCACGAGTGGTCGAGATCAACGGCGCGGACTCGTGAGCAGGAGATCTGGGATTCGATTCAGGACCGTCCTTCCTGACTGAGATTTTTTCTAAGTTTTCTTCAGTCCTCATAAATGGCAAATGATGGGGAGGTACCGCAAACTTAGGCCTGGAACGTTTACTTGCATAAAATAAATCCTTTCCGAATTTATCATTTCACTTCGTGTATTACCAGTGTCCACCGCCTGCAATGCCTCAGCAGTAAAAAATAAATAAATAAAAAAACTCTGAGGAGGTGAACTATCTCGGTTAGGTTTCAAAATAGAAAACAACTGGACAATCACAAAATATTTTCATATTTTCATGTAAGTGTAACCAAGTTATAATATTACGACACTTTGAAGAGTCTTAATGGCAATTAACAATAACGTTAAATTGTATACTTTGTGCTTACAATGGATTAAGACTTACAGAAAATTTGTCTATTTGTGTATGTTTAGGTGGAAGAAAGCAATTGTCAGGGCATGTTGAACATTATTACATAACCGAATGTATGCAAATGTTAGACTTGTAGGGAAACTCTACAGCAATACACAATAAATAGCAGCAGAATTAACACAATGACACGATATATCTAAGAAGTTTCCCAAGAGAAGACAAGAATATTACGTGACCCTCTCTGACTCAAGAAAAAGATTGAAACTCTCAATATACCTTTAGAGGCGCTGGACGCAATACGGAAATAAACACAGTTTAATCTTATAATTTAAAATTATATAGGATTTCAAATATGAAACAATTATCACTGCAATAATAAAAGATTGACTCAGAGAATAAAACCAATATAGGTTAAGGCTGAAGGATGGATGTAAGGGATATAGAGTTTGAACAACCTGCAATACGTTGAGCCTGTAATGTTTATTTGCTACCTCATTGGAAGGAGCGCCTTCATTTTCCCCCAAAATCTGTTCTTTGTAGAGTTGCAGTGTTTTGGTTCCAATGTCAGCGTCAATTCCCAGGTCTTCCCTGTTATAGAAAGAACAAATCTCTTTCTTTCCAGGATTGGACACTCAAGCAGGATATGCGTCCTGTTTACACGTTCTACAAGTGAGTTCATCTTTATAAAGACCCACTTTTCGTAGATTTTTCCTGAAGTGACCATGTTAACGTAATTACTTTTCTTGTTCTTCTTCTGTCCAATTTTAGAAAGAGTGTTGCTTGCGTTTGACACCTCAGTTGATGCTTTTCTCCAATCTATGCCTTAGCCGTACGTCTATTGCCAAAAAAGGGAGTATCAGCACTGCTTTTTGCCAACTGATCTACTTTCTCATTCCCATAAATGCCTATATGCCCTGGGACCCATTACATTTCGAGTCTGTTGCGAGATGCCAGGACAGGCAGGACATTTTGACATTGCCATGCCATTTTTGACTTCACCTGGTCAGAGGAAAGTGCGTTTAGTGCAATTTGACTGTCTGATTGGATGAGAAGTCGTTTTTGGCGATAACCCTTCTCAAGTTCAGAATAGCAAATACTTCTAATTGAAAAATTGAGCAATATTTGTCAAGGCTTGTACTAAAGTTAGTCCTTGGAGATAGGCCATATGTACACATCCATCGGTATACCATAAGTTGGTTACGTTCTTTAATGTGCAGCCTTCTTCAGATCACGCTGATAACCTGAGATGTTAAAGAGCGTTCATAAATAAATCAATAAATTCGAGTTACCTTAAATGGAGGAAAGTATTCATTAGGTCAGACCTCATCCTCAGTTCTGTAATGTGCAGGAAATTATGTCCAGTATATGCAAAGCTACTTCTCCGCTTTCCTGTGTGTGCCAAGCGTGAAGAAAAGGTACAAACAACCCGGTAATAATTTAGTTATTATTAAAGTGATTATTAGGAAAACTGGAAGAATTAAATTTATTATACTGCAATGCACAAAGGATAGAAAATAGTAAGTAGTGTCAGAGGGGGTATGAAAACTGCCGCACTTCAGCCATAGGGGTTTTGTGCCACCGCCAGACCCCTTATAGTAATTCGAGTTCTGTGTTCTTAACACAGTCCAGAACCTTACTTCCTATAAGGGGATATGGTTGTGGGCCGAACAGTTGATATCTTCTTCTCTCCAGAACTTCACACTCAAAGAGACTGGTTGCAAAGTCTACAGATCCGCTCTCACTGAAAGAGTCCCATTTTCTGGAGACGTTTCCTAAATGAACCAGGTCCCCGGAAGGTTTGTCCGAGATAGTTGACCCATCGTGTCTTATGTTGCTCTCTGACCCATAACCAAGTTTCTGTTCTTGCAGTGAATTTGTTAACTCCGCAGGCTGCTTCCGGTTCAATATATGCTCCCTTTTTGTCGTTCCCTGTCACACCTCCATGGGCTGGTAACCACCACAACTCAACAGACTTATCGTCTGACAGTCCCATACGAACTTTAAACAATCAAGTGCTTGAGATGCGGCTTGAATATCCGAGAGAACCACAATACATTTACTATGGTAGCCCTTTTTGAACACAGGACGAAATTTCCCAGGTCTCTGCCTGAAATACGGTGCAATACTTCGCAAGACTTAAATACCGGCTCATATATTGTTTCGTTGTCGGAGTCTCCCAGTAGTCATCTATCAATCATCTGGAAGGTTCAGAAGTTTTCGGAACCACAGGCAAACTTTTGCATAAACAGAAGAAGATCGCTACCTTTGGACTTAGCCCTCAAAGGTTTCTGCAATAATATGAACAATAAACATCTACAGTCTTTATATGAGGATATGTTAATAAAGTTTGCTTTTAGGTTAACATTTCGAGATCTATGTCAATGCTTATTGTATTCTAGAAATTAATATATTATTTTGCTCAGCAAAAACAAATAAATTTATTATATGTTTTTAAAATTTATGTACACTTTTCTTAAGAACCAGTAGTACTTGTTATGAAAATATTCTTTATTGTAAAAAAAAAAGTTGTATTGAATGTCATATCTAACATATTTAAAATGTGCTTTTTGATTAAATATTAAAAAAGAAGCGAACTCTTATTATTGTCACAAATGACCGGAGAAGCTGTTAAGTCACTAACTCGACATCGGAAGGTCTGCAATTCGAATCCTGCCAGGCCCGTTCAGTCTGACTGGGTTTTTCTTTTGTATGTGTTTTGTTGTTTGTTGTTGGTTTTTTTTTTTCTTCGGATTTTTCCAGTTTTCATCAATGACAAACAAAAGCTGGGGAGGTATTCTAAACTTAGGTCTGAAACGTTTAATTCCCCCATTCTCCGAATTCCTTGTTCAGTTTCCTATTTCACCTGATATATCATGTGTGATGCCTCAGTGTTAAACCCCATACAAAGGCAAAAGAACAAGCCGCAAGAATCTGCCCGGTCAAGAGGGATGGACAAAGAGGCGACCGGGCTTTGACCACGAAGTATACTTAACCTAAAAGAAGGATGAAAGGTCTGAAATAAGAGTTTTGTTTACTTTCAGATTAAAAGATGTCAAATTTTGTAAATATTTTTGCTTAATTGATATCATCTTCAAAAATGTAATTCTATATTTATATAGTCACCGTGATACTTGCAGGAGGAAACTGGCATTAAGGAAATTAAAATTGAAAAGTGATACTGTGTAGGAACTGAATGTCTTTATGTACAACTTAGTAACAAAACAAATTAGTATTATTTATTACATACAATTTAAAATGTCAAATATTTTTGTAATAATAGAATGCTCTGGGAAGAATTTGGTACCCATTTGTGTTTAGGAAAATAATCTCATATTTCTGTTATAAAATAATTTCTCTATCATATTTTCATTATTTAGCATAAGATATTAAAGACATGTGTGGCTTTTTATAGACATTTATTTCCTAGAGTTTTACACCATAAGTGAATGTCATTTTTCTGATTTTAAAAGATTAAATGTGCATTTTTCCTTGGAAAAATTGGCATTCCACATTTTTTTCTCAAAAATAATAAATTACTATTTTTCAAATATTAAAAAAATTCTAGAGAAAATGCAAAACGAAAAGCTCATATTTATGTATGTGTGTGTGTACAATCAAAGAACATAAAAAAAAAAGAATTAATATAATTAAAATTGCTAAAACTGCATTTTATAATTAACAATTCTCAAGCGTTAATCAAACTTTATCTTTTGTTCTTTTCTAGTCAAAGAAATTGTTGCGTTGGATAAATGCTGTTATCATATCCAGGTACAGCGTTTTCGGTGAAGAAGAATGGTCCGTAAAGTTTCCGCGATGACATTGTTCACTTTAGGAGAATCCCGCTCAATTCATGAGGATTCTGGGTACCCCATATTAGACAGTCATGTCTGTTGACTTTGTCATTTGTATGGAATGCCATCATCTTCCATCCATTGTTGCACTCGGATACAAAACTCCTAACGTTTCAACTGTTGCAACCGTCTCTTACGTGTGTCTTCCACACTTGCAGCTCGCGGCATGCTCTACCAACTGATTTTTTCGAACTTGTTATGAATGTCTCTCTAACACGGTTAACGGTCTCTTCACTCAAAGTCGAACAGTCACTTCATACACATCTGTAAGTCTCCATCTTTACAAAACGCCGAATGCGGCGAATGTGGGAACTACAAGTATTGCCGGTAAAACCCAAACAAAACCATTTGAGTTCCTGTTTAATGTGACATATATACGAAAACTGTATCATTTGTAGTTTTTGTTTAGTAAATTAAGACATGTGTTACCGGACTTTAGGGACATCCTGAACTTTATTCTGAACCATTAGTTCAGAGCTCTATCCCTAAGGAATATGAGCAAATTGGAACAATTATAGAACCAGCTCACTGTTTTAGATAACCAACCAATTCAAAACATACGAGGAAAAGAAGGCATAGTTTTTATGGAAAACATCTGCAACTTGCTGAAAATCGATTGTGGATACGATAACAAAATGTCACTAGGAAATTGAAAACGCATTAAAAGCATTAGCACTCAAGTCAAAATGTGAGTAAATTCCTACAAATGCAATGAAAAAAGAACAACTAGAAATTGATGTAGATTTGGGAGAGAAAATACTAGAAACAATAAACTTAAGATACCCTCACACCGATCTTTACAGATCCCAAATGACACGTTATGTTTCAACTTGTTTCCTTCTTTGCAGTTACAAGACAGCAAACAACGATTTAATAACCAGATTAAAGCTTAACACGTTGTTTGTCTGATTCCAAATCACTTTAATGGCATTCACCTCCTTCCTTGAGTGAAACATGTACAGACCATGAGAAATTAATCAGTTTCATAAACCATTCTCCTTCATGCCTCAACAGTGTACAAAACCAAAGCAAAAAATGAAAAATCGTATTCGAGAAGCATATTTCAGGTGACCCGGTTTTGAAATGGATGACGGACAAGTGGAATTACATATAAATGTCATTATAATCAAATCTATATCTGAACGTCTATATAAGTGATTAATCTTTAAATATCTATGTGCTCCCCTGCCCCAAAAAGCCATTATGAAATAAATGAAAGATGCCTATGGAAATGAAGTTGGAGGCCAGGGGCTTAAATTGGCCGGCATTAGACTGTACAAAGTGAAAGTCTCTAGAAAACCTCATCAGGTAAGTTACCCCAACTCCGCCCACAACTCCTTGGCTTACCTTTCAGGTAACGTGAAAATCCATTAAAGCAGGAATTTTTATTTTGACCACCCCTTGGCACTTCAACAATGAGACTGTAGATTTTACTTTTGGTGCCATGAGACAGCCAATTTGCTTGTTACTAAAATGGATGCAAATTCAGAATGTTTACTTTTGTATCCTTTCTCTCTTTTATTTGTCAGATGTCTCTGACCAATCGAGTCTGTTGACATTCCATGTGAAGCTAATTGCCAAGTCTACAGTAGCTAAACCTATAACAAGTTTTTAGCTTTATTAATAAAAGTGAAACAGGTATGTTCTTTTGGAAATAAAAGAGATAACTAAACAGAATTTTCATTTTTTTAACATGAAATCGTAATAATATGTGTTCCTTAGAAGAAAAACACACTCTATATTATAGGCATCACATGCATCTTAAGGTATGCTGAAGATACAACATTCATCAGTAAGGAAATACCAGGGATGCTTTTTGCAGGGGATTTAGTAATTGCATCTAGTGGAGGATTCAGAAGGGCAATTGAAGTAGCGAATATTATTTGTAACGAATCAGGATTGAAAATCAAAGATCAAGGTTTTTAAAAGAGGTTATAAATTGAGAAATGGGAGGTAAATAGAGGTAGTCAGGAAATTTCAGATATAAGAGTCAATTGGCTGGAAAGATTTACACAACCACAGCAGAAGTTAAAATGTTATATGGGACAGAAATGTGAGTGTAGAGGAGGCAAGGAAAGAAACAGAAGGTTTTGTAAACAGATCTTAGTTTTACTTGTACCTATAGCATCGCAAAATGTATAGTTAGGCAGGCTTTCTAACTTATTACAACAATTATGAAATACATGTACATTAGAAGAAAGTGATGTTACAGTATCTAAGAGAAAGGTAAGTGGAGAGAATCATGCATGGTATCTGAGAGTGCAAGAACTTTTGTAACAGATAGGCATCGGAAACTTATGGATAAATATGAATATCAAAACAGAGATAAACTTAAGATTGAAAGATAAATATTTGGTAGTATGAGAGAAAAGAGTTCATTGAGAGAAATAAAAATAGTATGGGGTGGGGAAAAATATATAGAAGAATGTAATAAAGCAGGTAGAGAAGGGTAAGCATGGATTACAACTGCAGCTATAAATTTCAAAGGGGTTAAGATATGATAAAGATTTAGAGAAATGTCCAATGTGTGGAAAAACAAATACGATTTTCATTGTTTATTATACAGCAAGCAAACAAAGTTATGGAGAGAACAGCCCTGGCAACCAAAATGGAAGAATTAGATAGGGAAAATATTAATTAGAAAGATTTTAACTGTAAGATGAGAGAAGAATATTAAAATAATAGGGAAATACATGGATAAAGTTAGAGGGAAATGAATAAGAGGAAGATAGAGGGAAAGCATAACAGTTCAGATAATATAAACAATATGATGTTCACTGATAGGAGGAAGATAGAGGGAAAGTACAACAGGTCTGATAAGTATAAACAATATGATGTTCACTGATAAGAGGAAGATAGAGGGAAAGTAGAACAGGTCTGATAAGTATAAACAATGTGATGTTCACTGATAGGAGGAAGATAGAGAGAAAGTACAACAGGTCTGATAAGTATAAACAATATGATGTTCACTGATAGGAGGAAGATAGAGAGAAAGTACAACAGGTCTGATAAGTATAAACAATGTGATGTTCACTGATAGGAGGAAGATAGAGGGAAAGTACAACAGGTCTGATAAGTATAAACAATGTGATGTTCACTGATAGGAGGAAGATAGAGAGAAAGTACAACAGGTCTGATAAGTATAAACAATGTGATGTTCACTGATAGGAGGAAGATAGAGAGAAAGTACAACAGGTCTGATAAGTATAAACAATATGATGTTCACTGATAGGAGGAAGATAGAGGGAAAGTACAACAGGTCTGATAAGTATAAACAATGTGATGTTCACTGATAGGAGGAAGATAGAGAGAAAGTACAACAGGTCTGATAAGTATACAGCGATAAATGTGATGTTCACTGACAACCTGGAGTTGTGTATTGGGATCAGATTGTAAACAAGCAACTCTAGAAAGAATATCTTTGGAGGATATAAATAACGATAGTATTATTTTATTTTGTAATGAGTTGACAAAGTGTAGTGGGTTGAGATATATTTTCAATAAACTTTCATTTCATTTTCATGTGTATTTATAAAACAAAGAAATTTATGTTTTGCTTGTGTAGAAATCTGTTGCCATTTCAGAGTTTGAAGTTGGCGTTAACAGTTCATCAAAAGTGGGAAATTCGTTTATGGGGACTCACCTGGCCTGGCGAGCTGGCAAGAAGGCAACAGCGTCGCTTTCTTGGCAGGGTGCATCCATCCACAAGCAGGTAGAATAACCTTCACCTATCCCATCCCCCATCCCTCAGTAGGCTCCTCTTTCACATCATCCCTTAGAAAACTTTCCCCTTCCACCTCACCTTTCTACTTTTTTTCTTTCTTCTCGAAACAAACAACCACCCCACTGCCTCATGTTGCCAGATTTTCGCGCTCATCTCAAAGCTGAAACGTTTCCCAATGTTTTAGTATTAATCTAGTAAACGGAATAAGATCAGGAGTTTTCTGTTGCTTCATTACAGTTCCTTGTACTGGAGCATATGCCAAGAAAGAACACTAGGCGTAAGATCAGTAATGCGAAATATCAGTTACTGTTAATAACAGCTAAATCACATTTACCTTTAGACAACACAGGAATATTTGTTTCAAAGCCTATCGACACTTTAAGGGAAGTATTAAAGAATGCTTTTACACCATTTTAATATTCGGACTTTTCTGTTTGTTTTGGTAAGATTTTCATTAATGTTACTTGATTATAAATATGAAAAAAAAAAAAAAACAATAATTACGAAGCTGCAGAAGCCTTTTCCTTTTTTTCCCGCGAGCATTTGTTTAATTAAAATTCTATATCCCAGGAATTATTTACCCTAGAAGACTGCGGTTTGTCTTCAAAGGTAGAAAAGGTTGTATTTCATAAATTAGCAATACACCCTCCTTGTTGTTTTGCAGTGTTGGGAGGTTTTAACTGATGTTTCCCTCAAAAAGTTAGTTGTTCTGTAAAAACATATTTCTGGTTGCGTTTATTGAAAAACGAAAAATTGTTGCATAAGTTTCCCTTTTTTAGGAACTGTATAAGCTATCACTTTGAACTTTTTATCACTTATTCATGATATTATTATGATGATGTGGATCTATTGTAGATAGAATCAAATCTGACCACGTAAAGATAAAATGGGAAAAAAAAAAAAAAAAAAATAGAAAAAAGCAAACAGTTGAAAATAATTTATAATTTGCTTCAGAGTTGTCTTATATTATATTAGTGAAAGTGTCAGTAAATTTCAGTTATGTGCATCTGTATGCTGTAAACGTTTCATTTTAATAGCGCTTGAGAAACTGAATTTGTATTACAAGGACAGGCCTTTCATACTCCCCTTAAATCAAGAAAGTCTGCATAATAAACCGAAGAAATGGGCCAAGAGAGTGAATAAAAGTGTGTGTGTGTGTGTGTGTGTGTGTGTGTGTAGAAAGAAAGAAAGAAAGAAAATTAATTGTCTTGAAGTAAGTAAACAGAAGATAAAACGAGGCTCAATATCAGGCCCAGTGCTGTTCCTGCTATTTTCTCACAGACTGTTCAGCGCTGGTTTTATGCGTCATGGTATCTCCCTGTACTCCATTATACTTTACAGCAAGAAATTAAACAGCTACAGCTAAATGAAAGTAAATCAGCAATATTACAACTAAATAAGGTCGAAAGTTCAGAACAGTTTTGAAAAATGAACACTTTTTGTGTTAACACCAACATAAAGTAAATGCAGTCTCCAGTCATGTAACAGCTACAGTATCATTATATTCATATTAATTTATACTTGAAAGACAATGTTCATTCTTACCGACAAACATAAATATAGAGCAGTCCCACTATTGAAGAATGATTAGGGATGTCAGTCCTGAAAAAGAAAGAAAAATATAAGAAAACCATAATTTACAGGGCGTTTACCTTTACTGTGCTTCTTGACTTACCCTTTTCCTTGTACTTCACATACATGATTCTCCTTCTCACTCTTTACGTTTTGATTACTTTTTTTCCTCCCTTCCGTATCTCGTTGTACTGTTTCTGCTCTCCCCATTCTCTAGTTCAGTCCACTAACACCGTCGTCAAAGTTTCTTCTTTCGCTATTGCTCTTGCATAAATTTGTTTGGCTGTAGCATCTGGTAATGTTCTGTAGTCACTTACACAGCAGTAGAATATCTTTAGATTTTCTTTACAGGGTATTAAGAATGCACTGGACTTCAATTAGGTGCAGTGATTCAAGATTTCTGAATCTGCGCGCCTGGGAACAAAAGCCACTCCTTTGTTTAACATTGATCATTCAAATGTTTTATAGGCACCAAACTTTGTTTATTGATAAAGCACGTATAACAGTTGTGCCAATAAATTACATACATACGTGTTTACTGCTATTTGCTACACCAGTATCCCCTGGGAGAAAACATATTAATTTATTATTACTTGCTCAAAACAGGAAATAAGACTTATCAAGGAAATTACAGATCTATGACACGTTTAACAATTTTATTGAAAGTTTTTGAATAATGAATATACAAGAGAATTCGAGAGTTACCGTTTAAGTTGTTACAAACGACGGCTATTGAGTAATGTCATTATTAACAATTGACATTTGTTATTGTGAAAACAGTTGCAGCTCAGAAATTGACCAAGTAGTTTGTTTACAGTGAGCGTTACAAAGTTACAAAGTAATTTTGAAAAAAAAAAAAAAAGGAAATTTCGTGTACAGAGATACATTTTTACGATTTTAGTGAAAACCTAACTCGGCAATACACAGAATCGCTTCGTTTTGATAATGAAGCACCATAAGAAAAGACTGTTTACAGTTGGTTTGCAGAATTTCGTCGTGGTCTTGCGTCCTAAGTGATGGAATTTCGTGAAGGTCAAACAAAATCGGTTGTCATTCCAAAAAACATTACAACATGATTGAAGAAGATCGGCATGTGATTTGCAGTGAGATAGAGACATCCTTAAGCATATCTAAGGCTGTAGTACATTCGATTTTGCATAAACATTTAGCTGCGAAAAAGATCTGTTTCCGCATAATTTGACTGAAGTTCATAATTGTTGTATTGAAATGCTCAAAAATTCCACCGGAACTGCCATGTACAACATCGTAACAGGTGACGAAACTTGCATGAACCGGAAACTGAGCAACAGTCTATTGTTTGGGTGTTCCAAGATGAACCAAATCCCATAAAAGTTGTTCGTTCACGAAACACTTCCAAGAAAATGATCGTTTGTTTCTTCGGTTGTACGGACATGTCGCAACCATTCCTTTAGAAGATTGAAGAACAGTTAATGCTGAATTGTATACAACAATTTGTTTGCCAGAAGTCATCGACGAATAAAAACATCGCATCATTCTACATAATGACAATGCCAACTGTCACACAGCTCGTCAAACAATTGATTATTTGAAGAAGAAAAACATGGAATTAATATCTGACCTGACTTATCACCTAATGACTTCTTTTTGTTCCCGAATGTCAAACAAAAATGCGTGGACAGCGATTTTCGTCACCTCAAGAAGCTTTTGAACCCTTAATAACCGTGTTTTTGAGATACCAACTTCAGAGGGGAAACTGTTTCCAGAATTTGCTTGAACGCATGTAAAAGTGTATAATTTTTAAATATGAATATTTTGAAAAGAAATAAAACGGTTAATTCCAAGGAATGTTCTTTCTTTACTAGTTTTGTATCAACTTAAAAGGTAACCCTCGTATTATATTGAAAAATACAAAATAAGTGTAGCATTTAGTTTAAGAGACATGTGTAATATATTAAAAGTTGTGCCTCTATTAATCACAAACGGCATAGGGGGGTATTTTACTGCCAACCTTAAATTACTCTGTAGAGTGAAAGGTAATTTAGGATTATGGTAGTTTGAGCTTTTGTGCAAATAGTGAGTGTAAAACAAATAAGTTACACTTTTAGTGCAAAAGTGGAAAAGGTTACCCATTGCATCTCATACTTCAGGGATAACTTTTATTTCTGTAAATTTGACTGTATAGTAACCATAAGTCACATAAAAGATAGCTATCAAATTTAACCTAAAAAGTATAGAAACCACCTCTGATCTAGTGGTTAGCGTTGCTGACTGCTGCCCGGGAGGCCAGGATTCGATTCCCGGCACCTACTTAGGAATTTTTCTAAGATAGAGAGGTCTGGAACGGGGTCCACCCAGACTCGGGAAGCTGCCTGATGGAGCGGTGGCGATCTTCGATTTAGTAATGCGGTGTGATATAAACACATGCCCCCCCTGCAATATTGCACTCTACAAATGATGTCCTGTCGCGGTAAAGCTCAGGTCCACATGGGGCTTTAAAAAGGCAACACAGAGAGAATTTGTAAATAAACATACGCCACAGCGGCGCTAGCATGTAAATATGTTACAGTGATACTTGTAAATAATCATACGCCATAGCGGCGCTAGAATGTAAATATGTTACAGTGATACTTGTCAATAAACATACGCCACAGCGGCGTTAGCATGTAAATATGTTACAGTGATACTTGTAAATAATCATACGCCACAGCGGCGTTAGCATGTAAATATGTTACAGTGATACTTGTAAATTATCATACGCCACAGCGGCGTTAGCATGTGAATATGTTACAGTGATACTTGTCAATAAACATACGCTTTAGCGGCGATAGCATGTAAATATGTTACAGTGATACTTGTCAATAAACATACGCTTTAGCGGCGATAGCATGTAAATATGTTACAGTGATACTTGTCAATAAACATACGCTTTAGCGGCGATAGCATGTAAATATGTTACAGTGATACTTGTCAATAAACATACGCTTTAGCGGCGTTAGCATGTAAATATGTTACAGTGATACTTGTAAATAATCATACGCCACAGCGGCGTTAGCATGTAAATATGTTACAGTGATACTTGTCAATAAACATACGCTTTAGCGGCGATAGCATGTAAATATGTTAAATCTCAATAAACGAGATGGCACCACAGATACCATGCGCTAATGACCAGGTCCCAGGAGTCGCAGGTATAAAAGCCGACCGCGGAAAAAAAAATGTCCGGAAACTAGCGAGTGTTATTAGTTCATGCTTTCGTGTGCACTATTCAAACAATAAAGGCTTCTAATTTTTGCTAAACTCCTTTAAACCCTATTTTCCTTTATCTGTTATTATTTACCATCATTGACGATCCCTGGCAGGGTGTTAGCACTGATCAGGCGTAGCTTTGGTAGAATTGGTAAAATCACAGACACATTTTTGACTGGTTTGACGAACCACGACGAGGCTTTGCGAGCGAAGTTTTAGGAAGAGTTCGGGCTAGTCAGGCGGTGCTCTAGTCGGGTTGTAACTACCCTTACAGCTAGTACGCAACATGACGACATCATGTCCCAAACAGTTATTCTGAAGGCAAAGATAGGCTAATTTTTCAAATTTGGGGGTTCTGAAGGCTGAGATAGGCTAACTTTTTAACTTTGACCGTTCTGAAGGCTAAAATAGGTTGTGATAGGCTAAAATTTGAATTTTGGCGTTCTGAAAGCTGAGATAGGCAAAGTTAGGGAAAGATAGACTTAAATTTGAAGGGAAAAGTCAAAGATAGGAAAATATAGGCTAAATTTTGCAGGAAAAAAAAGGCAAAGAAAGGCATAAATAGGCTAAATTTTGAGAGAAAAAGGCAAAGATAGGCTAATGTACGCTAAAATTTGCAGAAAGAGGCAAAAAATAGGAAAAGTTAGGCTAAATTTTGAAGGAAAAAGGAAATAATACCAAATTTAGCACATATTTGCCTATTGTTTCCTTTTTCCCTGAAAATGTAGCCTATCTTTAATTTATTTTTACAAAATTTAACCTATCTTTGCCTATCTTGGCCATTTTCTACAAATTTTGCCGAAAAAGCCAATTATAGGTTAAATTTTGTAGAAAAAGGCAAAGACAGTGTAAATTTTGAGGGAAAAAGCATAGATAGTCTCAATTTCGCAGAAAAAGGAAAAGATAGGCTAAATTTTTAGGGGAAAAGGCAAAGATAGGTTAATTTTGCAGTTAAAGGAAAAAATAGGCAAAGATATACCAAATTTCGAGGAAAAAACGCAAAGGTAGGCAAAGATATGCCAAATTTTGCAGAAAAAGGCAAAGATAGGCTACATTTTGTAGAAAAAGCAAAGACATGCATTAAGATGGAAGAAGGCAAAGACAGGCTAAATTTTGAAGTAAAAGGAAAATGTAGGCAAAGATAGGCTAAATTTGCTACAAAATTTAGCCTATCTTTGCTAATCTTTTCCTTTTACTTCAAAATTAGGCCTACTTTTGCCTTTTTCCCTAAAAATTTATCCTATCCCGTCTTTGCCTTTTTCTACAAAATTTAGCCTGTCTTTGCTTATCTTTGCCCTTTTCTACAAAATTTAGACTATCTTTGCCCTTTTCCCAAAAATTTAGCCTATCTTTGTCTTTTTCCCTCAAAATTTAGCCTATCTTTGCCTGTCTGCGCCTTTTTCCACAAATTTTGCAGAAAATGGTAAAGATAGGCTAAACTTTGTAGAAAAACGCTAAGATAGCCAAAGATCTGCTAAATTTTGAGGGAAAAAACGCAAAGATAGGCTACATTTTGCAGAAAAGGGCAAAGATAGACTAAATTTTGTAGAAAAGGCAAAGATAGACCTAAATTTTGCAGAAAGAAGATAGGTTAAATTTTGAAGGAAAAAGGCAAAGATAGGCTAAATTTGCTTTTTTTCCCTAACTTTGGCTTTTCCACCAAAATTTAGCCTATCTTTGCCCCTTTTTTTCCAAAATTTAGCCTATCTTTATCTTTTTTCTACAAAATTTACCATATTTTTGCCCTTTTCTCCCAAATTTAGCCTACCGTAGCCTTTTCCTGACAATTTTAGGCTGTATTTGCCTTATTTCGATCCAATTTTTCATAATTTTCCTCTTTTCTAGAAGATTTAGCCTGTCTTTTCCTATCTCTGCCTTTTCCCGAAAAAGTTAGCTATATCTGCCTTATTTCGGTAAAATGTTGCCTATCTTTTTTGCCTTATTTCTTCAAAATATAACCCAACTGTTCCTTATTTTGGCAAAATTTGACCTATTCTTCGCCTTTTTAACAGACTTTTGCCTAACTTTGCCTTATTTCAGCAAAATTTAATTTATCTTTGCCTTTTCGTACAAAATCGAGCCTATCGTTTCCTTATTTCGGAAAAAATTAGGCTATATTTGCTTTATTTCAGTAAAAATTTAGCGTATTTTTGCCTAATTTCGGCAAAAGTTAGCACATCATTGTCTTTTCTCTCAAAATTAGCCTAACTTTGCCTTATTTCCGAAAAATGGGCTATATTTATGTATTATTTCAGCAAAATTTAGCTAATCTTTGCCTTTTCCCATCAAATTTAGCCTATCTTAGTCTTATTTCAGCAAAATTTCGCGTATATTTGTCTTTTCTCCCAAAATTAGCCGAAGTTTGCCTTTTCTCCCAAAATTTAACCTATATTTGTGCCTCGCTATATTTCCCTCAAAATTTTGTCTATCTGAACATTTTTTAAAAAATCTGAAAAAAATTAGCCTATCATAGCTTAATTAGAAAACCTGAACAATTTAGCCTATCTTTGCCTTTTTTAAAGCATCTGGAATATGTAACGTATCTTAGGCTTCTTTTTTTTTCATTCCCAAAACTTTTAGCCTATCTCTGAATTTTTTTTTAATATTATGAGAAATTTAGCTTTCCATTTGCTGTCTTTACCTTTGTTAATTCCTTGAAAAATTTCTGCAATTATTTTGCCTGTCATAACAAAATCTACTTAGTCTTTCAGAGCAAATTTGTTGCCTATTGGTGCCTTTCCACCAATTTTTTGCCTATCATTGCTTTTTTATTTTTATTGATTAATTTAAATATATATTCCTTTTCTTTATTGCATACATTGGAGTTACAAACAATATGCGTTACTTTTTATGTTTCTTTATTTACGTTAAATCATTTTGAACTTTTATTTAAAATTATTCTATGACTGAATCAAACTACACACTTATTTATGTATAAATAGAAACAGTTTAACAGACTGTTACTTGAGGATGCCGATGATGTTCTGTAAAACAAGTAACTATAGCCAATAAACTCAGTCATACAATAATCATATGATTTGCTTCGCTGTACAACTTTATCTGTTTACAGTAGCAGAAGAGCTTCTGTAAACTTGCACCTGCAACAAAGCAAACAAAATACCAATTAAAAACATTCCAATGGTAAGATAGTTTTCGAAATTAAAATCTACAGAAGACAACTTTAAAACTAAAGCATGTTCTTTCTTGCAGAAAGCCTAGGGTGACAGCTACGTTAAAAAGGGGGGGGGGGGGCTGAAAACAGCTTAATAATGGAGATGTTGATTAAAAACGGTATAAAATTTCAGCATTTTTAGCCTCTTGTGAGATTCGTCTTAATCTTCATTTGAGCCTGAACTTCCTAATAGTTCATCTGGAAATATAATCAGCGTTCCTCTATTTAACAAAAGAAATTCACAGCCAATACAGAGATGATTTTTTTTGCCTAAAAATTAAATTGGCAATACCTTTTTCAAAGTTACAGTCTCCAGAAATTACATTTTAAACTAAAGGAGGAAATAATGTGGTCCCCTGCAGTGAACATCGGACCTCAGCTTTAAAAAACTGCAAAGAAATTTAATATCTGATATAACAACTGCAGAGTTATTCCTCAAAATAAATACAAACTTTTGACATTTTAGCAATTTCAAAACTTCTGTATGCCTATAAAATTGCTTCATTCATGCTAATAATTCACAATGAATACAACCAAAACATTTCAAATGAATGATGACTAATAAAAAGATATATTAATAAATAGCTGCAATTACTTATAGTTTTCTTACCTTTTTTCACTGAAAGTAGCATTATGTAGAAAAAGTAATGGCATTATACAAAGCCATCATTTGGATGCGTGGCCAACTTGATGTGGATTTGCCTGCCCTGTTTCCCTGTGGATATCATTTCCAACATCTTCTATGACAAAGGTATGTGCATATTGTAGTTATAATTTGCATAAGAAATCTATGCACTTGAATTTAAGGGACTAAAAATATCAGCATATTTCCCGGTGCCAAGAAAATTCCTGTTAAGGCATCTAAATGAGGGCTATATGTAAATAAACTCCTTTGCTCAAGTAACTTATAGAATTAGCAGATGTGCAGAAACAAATAATTCAGTCTTTGAAAATTAAAATTTTCCATTTCCAAAGTATCTCTTACCTCAGTATATACAAAATAACACAAATTTTATTATTTTTGTTTTTTAAAATATGCTGTAATTTTTTATCTTATTTTGCACCCCTTTTTGTAACATTTCTCTATACACATCCTTAGCTGATACAAATGTTCTCGTTTTGCTAAACGTGTTACTACCGAAGCTAAAATGCATACTTTGTATTGTGCATGTGCATCTAAGGCATGAGCAACATGGACGCTTTAATTTTCCCATTGCTAGTTGATGCAGGTTAGCTATTGACCAGGTCTCTTGTGACCCTAAAGCTCTAACATTCTTCTCATGTTGTTGCCAGTAAATGAAAGAGGTTTGCTATAGCACTGTGGTTTTTATAAATTTAGTTTCCCCTTTTTTCTACTCTTTGGAAATAAAACGAAGAACGAAACAAAAAATATTTAACGTTTTGTCTTTAAGAATTTCCAACTGAAAATTCTCTTTGTCACAAACCAGCTTTTAGCTATCCTGTGTTCCTAAGGGACCCAAAAAGTTAATTTACATATAGATCTTATAGTTAAATGTGATGGTAATGAATTACTTTTTTAATGGAATGGCTCTATTTTGAGCAATTTCATTGAACATGTTTTGAAGGCTGTTTCCTTCATCAGCAGCCATTTTTCTAGCAATATCTGAAGATTGTATGAATCAGGAAATGAGATTATTTTAATTCAGCAGATTAAAATTAACTATTTTTCTTTATTTTGATTTAAAAAATCTCTCTCACCCACACACGATGAACTATATAATACAAACCTGCTGGTTTCTGTGTTTCACAGCTCTTTATTCCAAAAAATATGCTTAACTTCAATTACACTACCTGAAATAGTAATAGAAGAATACGTCATCCCCACACAACTATGCCTACACTTCATTTAAAGGCAAGTTTTATTCACAAAAGAATGATTTGACCATAGATAATCCACTTTACCTGTTTTTATCAGACATTTACATGAGTTGAAGCTTTCCCATTGGCACGCAAATGCTGGATTGTTACGTAGATGACAGTTTAGCAATAGTTAAAAAAAATAGAAAGATGACGAGCATAAAATAATACAAAACAGTAGAAATGGACACAAACAACACTCATTCCTTCCATGGATATCAAATTATTAAGAACCACAACACACTGGACACTTCCAAATAATCACATTAAGAACAGCAGCCAAAGGCAAAGATGTGGTAAAATTTTAATTTTGGCCGTTCTGAAGGCTAAGATAGGCTTATTTTTGAACTTTTAAGCGGGTTAAAATACAGGACTACTATAAATGATTCGTTCGTTTTCAGAACGTTACATGTTCCACCTGATATATGAAAACGCACCAAGATTGCACCAGATGGCAGCACGAGTTCAGTGCCTTTACAGAATGGCGACAAATCAATTGAAGTAATCGCTAAATTCTGTAAGATAGGGCACCCCCTCATTGGGACATCGCTACCTAAACAATGAACTTCCGCAGGGTGTGTTGATGAGAATGACGTAGCTCTGCTCCCTTGACGCCCCAGATCACCTGTGACTTTACATTACGTACCCCCACTGCCAAGAACACATCGATGCTGCAGTGATGTGTGGACGACCCCCTGTGAGCACACATAGAACATTTATAGAGTGAGAAGAAAACTTTATGAGTTTGCGGTTCTTTTCATATTTGTATGTGTAATCCGTTTTGAAAAATAAATAAATCGTTTACAGTAGCTCTGAAGTACATTTTTGTAGACGAGGTCAAGCGTACAGACCTACCGCAATTATTTTCTGAATACGTGGACAGATGTCTTAATTATGTGCAATTCTAGCGGTTTTGAAAATGAATATTAATACAGATGTTTAGCAATCAAACATAATTATTTATTATTTACAGGGAATGTTTTAATTTTTGTTTCAAAATTTCACATTTTTAACCAAAATGAAATTGTATTTTTTCGTGCTGATTACGAAAATGGTAATAAAATTGTTATATGTGGTCTAGTTTTCTTGTAATTTAAGAAAGAAATCGCTAGAAAAGTAACTAAACAGGGTACTTTTCGGCAGGGCTTACTTCAATTAGAGACGCCTCTTTTTAGTTTGTCTACTCTACTGGACTTCGAGAACACCCCTCATCGCCTACCAATAATAATCATCCAGCATGGATGCACTCCATGTCCTGGTATAGCCTTTGGAATATTGAAATTGTTTAGTGAAAGTTCATCAGAATCTGCACCACAATTTTCTGGGGAAAAGTTTAAATGGGAGTGGAGAAAATGTATCTTCAATAATACATTGCATAAAACTTGATGATGTCAACAATGTCATGCACCATTTCCCGGACATTTTCAGGTGACCGTTCTGAAAGATTCCTAAACCAAGAAGCCAAAAAGAATCATCTCTAAGTCACCATCTGTAATTTAATATTCTGATGTCTGTTTCACATGAACTACTTTGCCAATTGGAACCAAAGGCAAAGTGTTTCCATCGTACAGTTTTTAAGGCCTTAGCGTGTGGAAACATTTAAAACAACTCCACTGTTTGGATATTTATGACTTCCATTAAGGTTTACACATCATTACAAAAATTGTTGCAAAGGCTCCTGGCGCGTTCTAAACACAGACACTTTCTGAAAGATAATTAAACTTTGAAAGTTCCAAGTCATTTAACTATTTTGAGTCATCCGAGAATCTGAATGTTGAAATAGACAGCGTGAGATGTTGAAGCTCCAGGTGTATCTTCAGATGTGATGGATTTTGGTTCGTTGTCAGAATCTGTAGAATGTATATGACTCAGTAGGGACACTCGTCTCCTTTTTCATTTTAGCCAATCACTGAGGTTTGTAGCTCAATCCATTATGGTGGACCCAGATTTTATTTTGGCTCCCTATTTTGCATTCAAAATACAAACTGTTGCTTACTTTGAAGTTAACAAACTATAATAAAAGTATTACATACACCTATTAATTTCTATCACACAGTGAGAATTAAAAATGAATCTGCTGGTGAAGGGGACGTGTGTCCACCATTAGGCACAGTATTACAAAAACTAATGAATTTACATCAAAAGAGAAATGAAAACAGGTCTCCAATCAGCAATGTCTTTATCTACCAGTGATCATTTACTAGCAAACACGGCCCCTCAGGGTCATAAATCTGTCTCCACATGTGCTGTGACCTTAACCAGCAGCCGCTGACTAAGACATTTGCTGTACATTGAAAACCATTTACTATCACATTCGTAATAAGCGGGATAAAAGTACTCAGAAGTCGCCTATTTTGTTTCCGTAACATTTTGACTGTCGTCCATATGAACATCTGTGAGTTATGTTTCTACTTTTAGCTGTGTAGTGTGTAACAATTGCTTAACCTGCCCAGCACACCAAGATCCTCGTGTGTTTCGTGCCACGGAGTACTTTTTGACCGCTCTTAACATCTGCAGTTGTTTACTTAAATTGTGCGAGGGAAACAGCAGCTGGGGGAGTGGAGATATGCGGTAAAGAAGGCCATGGATTTGCGGTTAAAGTGATTGCAACTGGCATTTGTGGTTAACACCTCATTCGCTTGCGTTTAAAGGGCTACTCCTAAGAGAAAAACAAGTATACCGCTATCAGAGTATCAGCAACAAAAAATATCGTTATAGGATATAGCAATATATCGCCGATGTTATATAAAATATACATGTTTTTATCTAATATGCGCCTATACATTGGGCTATGAAAATACAAAGTTTAATGCTTTCTAGTTCAAATAAATGAGATAGAAAGTAGATATTTTCTTCTTCTTCTTTCTCCAACCAAGAATTACACATTTCAACCTGTTAGATCAAATATGAAAGAAGAGGCCTCTGAGAAAATTAGAATTTTGATATCTATAACTATCATAAAAAAGAAACCATATTTTAAAATTATTATTATTAAAATGATATACTAATAATTAAATAAAATATATGACCACTGATAGACAAAGCTAGACTGTGTGGGTATTTTTAAATGTAACCATATTTATGAACTGAGCCCTTGATATCATCTTTACATTCACTAAAATAGACAGAAATAGCAGAAAAGTTTCGAGTTACTTTGTGTATTTAAGAAGATGTTCATATGTTTCAATAAAACAAAAGCACGTTACCATTTAAAAAAAATTACAGTGTACTAGGCAAATATATACAATCAACAATATACAATCGAACGTTTCATGGATTTTCATTGGCTTTAAATTTAATTTAAATGTTAATGTAGTAAAAATACATCATGCATCTGAAGGTTATTATAGAGAGCTCTTACATACAAATATAATCCTCACATATTAGATTAATATTTCACATTTGCTATCTTCACGACAATGCTTTGTTAAATATAAAACATATGCATCGTTATAAATACGTTTTATATGCTGAATTAATTTATCCTTTTATTTTAAAACAAGATAGAGAAAATTAAACGCAAGAGACCTTTTAAATTTCGGTTTTTGAGTATACTCCCTGCTCCTAATGGTTCAATTTCCCTAATTTTCGTTAACTATTTTTCTTATTTTAGTTAAATGGTATATACCGATTTTTGTTGAGAAAAAACAAAAATAGGGACCGATAGAGCCTTAACGGACCACACTTACACACACACACACACATGTATGTATATTTTTCGCTGTAGGTGTCTATTAAGTATAACTAATGGAGATTTGGAGAAATTATTCGAAAACCGTTCCATAGGTAAAACCGCAATAGCCTCCATTCCTTGGAACTCGCTAAAAGCGAATGATTATACAAAAATGGGCAACCTGGATAAGAACCAGGGTACACGGGAAAGAACATTTACTTCCATAGCATTGCGTGATGCTGCAGACGTAAAAAAAATGGATTGTGTGGCACATTAAGATCCACGAACTACAGGAGCTGAAATCACCTTCTTGGATGGATGGTCTGGGGCGCGCTTTCGGTAAGGGGCGTGGAGGAAGGGATGTGGTGAGTGAGACCCTGGGCGTCCAGGAATCACGGGTGGTAACTGCGCGGTCGCAAATAGGGTCCCTAACATGTTTCCAGATAGAACACCCCAAAGCCTCTGGCTCTATTCCAGACGCCGGGGCAGAAACCTTCACATGGCCAAGGCACTGTAACAGAACAAACGGAATGAAATGGGAGAGCGCTAATTTTGTGGAATGTAAATATCCATTACAGAATTTACCTAAGTGACCAGGGAAAACCACGTAAAACCCCAAGGTCAGAATTGCCGACCGAATGAGAAATTCATCCGCGAATTTTAAGAGGTCGCAATCACTTTCTGAAAATTTGGAATCGAATCTAAAGAAATGATTAACGGCAGGGAAAGAAAAGGGGGAAATGAAAAGAAGAGGGCGATCATTGCCATAAAGCTGGCCTAACAAAGAGGAAGGGAGTCCGGTGTGGTAATGTAGCATGTATGTTGCTGACTGGACTGTCGCTATAAAACGCTTGTTACGAGGCCGTCTTGCCTGGCCGGTTGGCACGTGATAAGGGACACGGAAGTGCTACTTGTAATGGGCTTTGAATGAACTCGCAAGGCAAAAAATGCAATGGGGTGGACGGTTTTCCAACCCCTTCTTTGTGTGTGAGAATTATTACTAGCCGAGCGAGCACTCGCTGGTCAATTGAGCGGTCCTGCCGAGGGTCAGGTCGGGTCAGCCGGTCTCAAATGTTATAATTGAAAGAGGATTCGGGTCAAGAAGTGTTCCGATGCTGTTTTTTTATTTTTTATCTCGTTCTCGTCTTTGGAGGCCGTCCGCCATTTCTAATGTCATCTGCCGACGCTTGCCGGAAACGTAATGACGAGATGCGCGCAAAACAGGCGCATGTTAACCTTGTCGTGCCATTTAAACTAGTGAACCTTATGAATATATTTAAAACATGCATGGATTAAAGTGCTCATAATTCTGAACTCAAAGGTCCAAATTCAATTCTATTTGAGGTCTCTGCAAGTTATGGGCCACGAAAATCCAAAACCGTATATTTATTTATTTATTTTATTTTTTAAGATGGAAGAAAATAAGCATTGGTCCTTTTATATCATTGAAGTATATTGATATATGTTAAAATATTGGCATTGTTGTATATACCTTTAGTCAAATTTCCAAACTTCATCCTATTGTGATGAAATAGACATCCACTCAAGAGTTGACGTTTATAAAACACAATTGTTTTGATCTGATATAAATCCCTCTGCAAATTCATGTGAACAAAGATATTACTCTATTTTTTTAATTGTTTCCGAAATTTTCATTATCACTTTTTGCTAAATAGTGTTTTTAGTATTTAATACGCTCATCTTTCGCCTTAATTATAATTTTTACTCGTTTGGGCATGGAGTCAATGAGTTTCCACATAATTCTATATTTATGGGTCACTACACCACGAATCATCTTTCTTTGGTGGTGTAGTCTATTTACATCATCCGTTTCTTGACAATCGTCCAAAAATTTTCTATAGGGTTGAGATCCGGTGAATTTCCAGTCCAATGCAAACACTGAAACCATTATTATTATTATTATTATTATTATTATTATTGATATTGTTATTTTTGCCATAAAGCTTTAAACATTCTTCGATGCCATGACATGGGGCGAAATCTTGCTGAAAATCATCTTTTCAGTGTTCAATTGCTCTGCCAAACTCTTCAGTTCTGGAGCGGCTTTTGGGGAATACTTGACTCGGTTTAACATTCCGTCAATAGGAATCAAACATTGACGCAAATTATATGCTTCCAGTTACATTATTAACAACATTCAAACTTACATTACATTCAGTTGATATCTGTCTCTTGGGTTAAATTACTAAATTCACTGCTTAGGTGTGATATCCATTGTGAGTAAAAATATGCTTGCTAAATAAAATGTTAAAACAGCTAGAAACACAAGCAAATTGCTTAACTTATAGTACAAGCTACAAAACAAATAACTGCAATTAACTACCTCAACAATGGGTAGCAATGATGCGGTGCAGAATTGGAGGGAAACAGTTATTAGCATTGAATAACTTCAGAAAACTAAATTTACCTGCTTGTTCACATTAATTCGCAAAAGGCTGTAGCCAAGGCACATACTATTCTGTTGAATTAGGTTAATAAATGCTTTTGTACATCCAGCGTCTTTTGGTTTCACTATTCTCGTTTCTTCAGCTCTGAAATCTTCCCCTCACACATAATATATTGTTAATAGCAACTTTTCTTTAGTTTGGCTCGTACTTTGCCTTAGGCTTCTTCTGTTTCAGCTAAATCTGCCTGGAATGGTCTCTTAGGTCCCATTCGGAATTAACGCAAATATAATAAATTAAACTTTGTAGTATTTAGGCGAAAGATGCAAACGTATTAGCCAATCAAAAAGAGAGGGGGGAACGAAGATCAACAGCTGATTGAAATTGACTGCTTTTGAGCACAAATGCTTCGAGAGTTCGTAGACGTGTTGCTACCATCTACTTTGAGCTTTGCTGCTTACGTAAATGCCCACAATTTGCTTTCAGTTTATGGCTTATTAGTTTTGAAACATGAATGTTGTTATGTTTATATATTTATGCCAATTTTGGACTTCCTGCTGTATGTCTATTACGAAAAATGCTTGCTGATTTATTTCTATCCCATTCTTATAACTGAATTGTTCATTGAAACCCCGTTTTCCACCCCAGTAGTAAGGAAATACTTTAAGTCTTCTATATAACGTCCGATGTCCATTGTATGAGTCTTGTGGTTATGGAGAAAGACTAGAGACTATAAAAATTATTTTATGAGAATTTGTTAAAAGTGACATTAACCTGATAGATCCACCATTTTTCCCCTCCAGAGTTTAAACTTTATCGTTACGTTATAAGAATTGAAAGATAAAGACGACACTTGTTTAAATCTTATAATAAAAGTGACAACAATTGCCTGATAGGTTAAAAAGGCGGAATTTCAGAAATAATTGCTGCAGCAAGAGTAACCGGTCGATCTATAGTAGCCAAAATGGTTTCGCACGCGAATTATTTCATCTCTCTTCCACAAAGTAAAATATCGAGGATCCAGAGGGGCTAGCGTGCAGGTTAATGTGCTAATCCAACGATTGTAACTGTGCTCTGGAAGACGTATCAGAAAAAAGCATTTCGCGCTCAATATGGAATAAAATGTCATCAGCAGTGTTAAAACCTATGACTGCTTGGAGTACGCTGCCGCGCTTTCAAAGGGCAGTAATTAAATAATTATTAAAGAAACTAAATATATCGGCTCGACGTCACACTCAGAATTTATATTCCGACAATAATTATGATAATAATGGCCACCTCTCTGGTCTAGTGGTTAGCGTTGCTGAGTGCTGACTGGGAGGCCCGGGTTTGATTCCCCGTACATATTTAGGGGTGAAGAAGGTCTGGAACGGGGTCCACCCAGCTTCGTGAGGACTACTGGGAAGCTGGCTGTCGGAGGGGTGGCGATCTTCAATCTCCCAAGCCGCGATATGGCGACCGGCGGAATGCGGTGTGCTGATCACAGGCCCTGTGTCATATAACAGAGACAGAGGTTGCTGCTGCCGGCCACGGCCTTCCTTGGGCTATGGAGAGCCATAGATGACAATAATAGTCTTTGATGCAGCCAAAATTATAGGGTGTTACACTTTAAGAAGAGGTCTTCTGGAGTTCTTGAGGATTACACATGTGACATCTGCCAAATTATAAACTGAACTGATAGCGCAATGTTTACTCTCGTTCGAAAACGTTTTGGAGTATGCTGCAAATCACAGTACAGTCTTTTGTTACTTGATCCTCCAGGTTGTGGGCAGTGGGTGTTGAGTACTTCAAGGAAAGTGCATTATTAACTTTTATTTATCAATTGACAGCTTATTGTTGCAAGGGATAATTTTCTTTGATGTCTTTTTAATATGATTTAATCCATTTCCTAATTTTAGGTGGATTATTTACTTAGCATAAGTGGATGGTATGAATATTCTTACCATACACTATAAAAATTAACCAAATCCTGTTTTTTCCACTCCAAGATACAATTATAAAAACTACCGTTATTCCTACACAAGTTTTTGCAATGCAAAAATTAAAAGACGGCCATGATAGTCTCCACTACAAGAATAACCTATTTAAAATTCGAAACCCAGGCTACTGAGATTTCACGACGGTTAAGGAGGCATTAAAAAAATTAGAACTCGCCCGAGGAACCCCTTGTGGAGATAGCCCCTTGTTGCAGGCTACGTGTTTTTTCTAGCGTCCCGTGATGTCCAGGTATAGTTAAGAACAAAGGTGGAAACATTTGTCCACTGATGCAATTTCCATAGGTCACCCGGGTGGTTCGTTGTGCGAAGCTCTCGCATTTCGGTTCGCTAACGGATTTAGCATCGTGAATGCGTTCCCCAAGCCCGCTCGCTGTATCTGATTTTGTTTCAGTTTCGAATTGCAACAACATCGATTTCTAGTTTTTGCTAGTTTGCAATTTCCTGTTACCTTTTCTAAGTATATTCCTGAAGGGACTTTCAAGAATGTCCTTGTCACTGAAAACCAGATTTCACGTTTCTGAGCACCTGGTTACAGCAGTAAGAACGACTTTACCCCACAGTAAACATCTCGCAACTGAGAGGGCGGAAGGGAAAAAGAAAGAACACCGTGACACTACTATAAAAACAACAGTTGATAAGATTTAACGTACGTATAGAAACCGAGGTAGTTTTAACTTATCACCTATCACTTAGCTCATCAGAAGAAAGTGTTTTCTAATGAGCTCTAAAAGCAAGCAAGAAGAAAAAGTAAGAAATGCGGTCTTGGAGAAATGTATCTAGAAAATCCAACAGATGATTAATAATAATAATAATAATAATAATAATAATAATAATAATAATAATAATAATAATAGTGCAGGTTATTTACACAGTAATCAAAATATAATTATAGCAATATTATTGAAGCGTTTCTCTATTAGGAATAGTTTGGCACAGATTTAAATTCTAAGTCTGTCATATTTTTAATTGACAATATAATATAGTTCCTATTTTATGAGGGTCCTTATTGGTTTGAGCTTTATGCATGATCACCCTAGGTAATCGTTTGCTGTTCTTGTATTTTATGTAGGGCAGTCTTTATTAACCATGTTAAATTCTTTTTTATAATCTTGATGAGTTTTGAATACATATAGTGAAAATACAGTTAGGATACTTTGTTTTAAGAATATTTCCTTACAGGACTATTGAAACTGAAGGTTGTATATATTTCTTATACACTTTTTTGTATTTTTAACATTCTGTTCGTGTTTGTTTCTCTGGTACACCGCCAGATTTCAATTATAAATCATGCCAAAATAATCTGTTTTTTAGAATATTAAAATTCCCATGTTTTGTTAGTTTGCTAAATACTGTGATATTTCACCAGCTGCACTCTGCGGTTTTCTTTCTAGGCCTTCCCTGTTGTCACTCCAACATGTTATAGATGTATCATGGGCTAGAAGATCACCTTGCTGTTTTCAGCTGAGGTAAGTTATTTTTGTAGATTAAGAAAAGCGTAGGTCCCAGCACTGACTGATTGGGGTGGTGTCCCTGATTTCACTTTATTATATTATAGCCAGATTTAATGAATTTATTTCTGTACATTATACACGATTTTTAGGTATGTTGCTAGTACTTTATGTTGTAAATATAAAATTACGTGATCGTTATATACAGAGTCGAAGGCTTTAGAGAGATCTAGCAAATTCCTGCTGCTTTTCAATTGCAACAATTGTTGCACATATTCCGCTATAGCTGTGAAGATCGATAATTTAACTATTAAGGATGTTATTAGATTAGAAAAAACTATTTAAACTTTTCATTAGTACTTTCTCAAATAATTTGCTGAAAACAGAGTTTAGAGTAGTTACTAACATCTGCATTTGAACCTTTTTGTGAGTTGGACATACCACACTGATTTTTAATAAGCCCTAGTGTATTAGATACACCAATATATTCAGCAATCTCGTTTGCAATGTTTTAGTATTATAAGTAACATCCACCCCATCATGAGAATTGTTGATGTTTAAAAAGCAGCAGCAGCAGCAGCAGCAGCAGTAGTAGTAGTAGTAGTAGTAGTAGTAGTAGTAGTAGTAGTAGTAGTAGTAGTAGTAGTAATTGTAATAGTAGTAGTAGTAGTAATAGTAGTAGTAATAATAGTAGTAGTAGTAATAATAGTAGTAGTAGTAATAGTAGTAGTAATAGTAATAGTAGTAGTAATAGTAGTAGTAGTAATATAAGTAATAGTAGTAATAGTAGTAGTAATAGTAGTAATAGTAATAGTAGTAGTAATATTAGTGATAGTAGTAATAGTAGTAGTAATAGTAGTAGTAATAGTAGTAATAGTAGTAGTAGTAGTAGTAATAGCAGTAGTAGTAGTAGTAGTAGTAGTAGTAGTAGTAGTAGTAGTAGTAGTAGTAGAATAAAAATACCCAAATTTTCTTTATCAATATACTGTTTCACCTCATGTATTATCAATGTGCAATGTCTAAACGTTTTAAAGAACTATTAAAAAAAGTCAAGTGAAGCTGTTCTGAAATTAATTTAATGAAATCGGAAAATAATTTTAAGATCTGACCCAACTTAACAGCAAACAAATACGTTTGAACAGTTACTTCGGAAGGGTTTAATGCTTTGCGTAAAATAAGAATAAAAGAAAATAAAATTAAATTAAGTTCAAAGATAGGAAACAGGGAAATGACAATCAAAGTAAGTGTTGCCAAAATACTTGTTTCAACACTAAAAGCGTGAACACAGACATCTTATGATGCACACAGCAGCTGCTAGATATCAATAGACGGAAATTAACTTTGATATGGACTGTAATAGATATGGACACATTAGTAATTAATTATAAGCTATCTAATTAACTTTTTCCGCCCTGAAAATAATTGTAAGCCCATAGGTTGTTTACATGATTGTAATTCTGTTATACTTGTCATACATAACGATGGGTTATTCATTCTAAATGTGAACCTCTTAATTGTAAGGTATGTGCTTCATTACATATTAATAAGTACACTGAAAGTTTATGATTCTTCCTATAATCAATAGAGGAAACATTTCGTCCGACACTATAGCGGACATCCTCAGAGGAAAAAAATAAAATATCTACTTGACAAGTAGATCACGGCCAAAAACACCGGAAAAGTTTGTTAAGATCCGGACTCCGGCCGTGAAACCCTACGTATGGATTTAGTTCCACTGAAGATTTAAGTTTACTAGCTGACTTTCAAATAAATGCCTAGTTAGTTTCCTTTTGCAGTTTGGTGCAGGCGGTAGAATGACACAATAAGTTAGGTAATCTGTACTAAAAAAGAAAACAATACACAGGAAATAAAAAAGTTATTTATAGTGAGAAAAGATGAAGGATATAAAGATCAGTTATCATTATCTATGCTAGACCTGTTTATTATGTGTATGAAATGCTGGATATTTTCTACTTCAACCTTCTGTCGTTTGAACCTACGCCCCCTGGAGGAGCGAATGAGTTGAGCGCGACAGTGGGCGGCCAAAATCCACAGACAGTGAGTGACGCAGAACACTCCGAGGCTCGTGGAGCCCCCCCCCCCCCTTTCCCAGGAGTTTGAGCCTCTCAGAACGGCTGCCTGTCTCAATATCAGACGTCGGGATAACAAATTTACCAAAGCTCAAGCAAGCGCCAGCTCACTCACCCTGTAACAGGACCACGACTGAAATGAAGAGCAAAAAATTCGTGACTAGTAAATATCCTATGTTGTGTACGTCTGAGTGACAAGGGGAAACCACGAAAAACCCAACCGGCTCCACGGGATTTGAACTAGGGAGCTCTCAAATACAAGTCCCCACCCGAGCCACACCCCTCGGTCAAAATATGTCATACACTGTATCAAAATTCGAACATTTTAAAATTAATTATCAACACAAGTACCGGCCTCAGGCAGCTGTCAGCTGTTTCCAATAATAACGAGCAAAAGAAGTACAGCTTCTGAATTACAAACAATAACTCATTTTGTAGAGATCATTATTTTGTTTCCATTTATTAATTATTAAATGACGTATTATTTCGCCTGCTGCTGAAAACATAAAATAAACGCTTTCCCTGTTTTTAAAGGAATTCTTTTCTTCTCTTGTTTTGTCTTTGTCCAGTTTGGCTAGAATTTCTTGTGTCAGTCACCAGGTAATCTCAGCTTTTCTTTGGATCAGCCCTCACTGAATCGACGCATTTTAAGTTTGCGTTTAGTTATGTTGTTCTATTTTTCGCATCTTTCAATCCAAAGTGCTTTCAGTTCTTTCTTCTTCTTTTTTTGTGTGGACATTTTTCTAAAATTGATTGTTCTCTATGATTGTATTTCTTAAACACTCTCCTCTAGTACACTTTTTACAAACCGGCCAGTTCTTGCATTTAATTTCTCTCTTTCTAATTCTTCTTAAAAATAGAAAAAATTAATAGGTAAACTTAAAATTATGTTTATTATTTACTTTTATTTTTACGATTTTTCATATGTGTTGCCAACTCTTCCAAATTTATGGTTTTCAGACTTCTATATTACAGGCAAGGAGTACAGAATGCGAACCAACTCAAAAGGATGCTAAAGAATAGTACGATGCATTTTATGTTAACCATTTTTTTATACAAATAGGATTTGTTTTTACATGTCTCCTTTTCTTGTTGTTGTTCTAAGGCAACATCATTTTTTAAAATGTATTTCTCTATATTTTCATTTGAAAACTTCACCTATTGATACGAGTATAATTGCCGGCATGAAAGTATGGAGCCCCTTTTAATTATGCTTCCTGCTCTATGGATGTGTTTAGAAGTTGCCGGCCAGGCACGGGATTCCGCTTAAGTAATTCTACACCCCGTTTTCTAACAGTTATCTGCATGTTACAGCTTTAAGACGCCCAGTCGTATGTGGGAACCTCAAAAGTTAAATATAGGATAAATTTAATAAGATTGCCAGCTGATAGTTATAGCCAACGGTTATATGTAATCGTGATATAAAAGATGTACGTATAATAAATAAAATTTATGTACGTCACCCTGGTACCTGGTTTCCTAAACCAGAGCATGTATGTAAAACTTTCTAATTATTATAAACTATACAATAGAAAAATCTCTTACTTCATTATTTTATACATTTGACTAATAACTAGAGCAAACAATATAATAAAATAATACATTAATTAAATTAAACCAAAATATAAGTTTACTAAAATACTTCAATGTAATATTTCAAAATCTACAAAATCTATCAAATTAACAAAATTACTAGGAGCTAGTAAGAATCATAGCTGGTAGCTGCTATTCTATCCTAATGTATTAATTACTGTACTGCTAACCACTGGTTACCAGCTGTATGTACAGGAATTTCTCTTAAATGTACACTCATCATTTAAACATTACACTTGTTAATCTTTCAAATATCTATAATTCATCTCATTCATAATAATCACCTTCTCTTTATCAACGTACTTCACTTAAAGTTCAGTTTTCACTATTAATCTTTCCTACTCATTTCATTTATTTATGCCAACGCGTTAACTCATTAAACACTATCACCACATCACTCTGCAACTTTTCTTTCCAATCGTCCCTTCTTTCAATCCACTTGATCCTCCTGGACCCCTGGTTACACCATTTCTCCATCCTTCATCTCCTCTCGCCGCTCATTCCCGAGGATCTTCAACCACCCTCATCTTCTTTCCGATCCCCACAACTCTTACAGGTAAAAGTCTTTATCTTCCTCCTTATTCTCTACTTCAGGTTTTAATTCAAAATGATTCCCGTCTTTTATAAATCCTTCTCCTTCTTCCTTGCCTTCGTCTTCTCCTCTAGCATTCTCTTCCTGTTGATTTAATTATACATTTTCTTTTCTTGTTACTTCTTCCTCTGCTTCTTCGTTAATTCCTAAGATATGCGTATACAAAATTTGTATGAAAGGTTCCAAAGCAAAAGTAAAAAGGTGAAGAAAAAATATATCGGTGACGAGGTTAAACTTCTCAAGCGTGCATTTTAAATGAGAAGAGGGCTCTACTAGTTCGGCTTTTCCCGCAGCAAAGGAATGCTTGGGCTGATGCTATACCACATTTCAAACCTACCGGCATTCTGGAGGGCTCTACGGCGCGCGTTTACTGGGAGAACCGACCGCTTCCACACGGGAAGAAAGTCAAATCACCAGGCACGCTCAGTGTCATTCCAACACCTTTGGAAAATCCTTGTTTATAATGGTGCGGTACAGTGTCGAGCATGAATATTTATTGTTAAAACTATCTCTTAAAGAGACAATCTTATGTAGATTTCGACATCTTTTCCTAGAGCTACTGCTCCTTCTAGACCTTGCCTAACAATAAATCTATTGCAAAGCTAATAACTTAACAAAAAATAAGATATAAACATATTTTAATAACACGCTGAGGAGATGAAATACTTAAGTATCTATTTTGAAAGTAAAAGGGCATTCCTACTGCAGAAAAAGCTCTTTATTAATTAATAAGCTATCGAAGATAGCAACATTATAACGGGGACTGAAACATTGAGCAATATTTATAAAGGGACAATTATGACAATTCTCACCTATGGAGTTACTGTTTATGGAGAGTTTTTACAAAAGAAAGAACCCATTACATTATTAAAGAAACCAGAGGCCAGTCAATATCAAAACTTTCAAAAATGTTTATGAAGTTTCATGTGTTAGCAGGTTTGGAACTAATAGCTATGTGAAATAATTAAAATATACAATATACAAGAAAACTCACTTGACCAGAAATTTCAAGAATATGACGCACTTTTAGGTAAAAGAAACTGGCCAAATCAGGCAAAGAGAATTGCATTAGAAGACGTCGAAGAAATATATACACATATTTACAGATGGAAATAGAAATTGCAGTTATCGTTTTTCACAGAGGGGGGAATTAAACTGTTAAGGCACAAAAACTTCGAAAATCGAACCTCAAAAAAAGGAAAATTTTCAAACTCTGAAAACCGACTGCAGAAGTTAGAAACACACAAGGGCGAAAATAGCAGCAGCAATGTTCAATAATATTACCAAAAGATTATTGAATCCATACTACAATTTCTTGCAATATTCAACAACAGTCCACAGAACTTAAAAACACACGGTGGGATAAAAAAAATAAAAAAAATTAAGGCAAATGCAGACACCCAAGGCAACGAAATGACTGACAAATTTTCCATAATCGACAGAGGTGGCCTAAGGCATGGTTCAAATCCGGCCAGGACCGTTTTCCTTGATTGAATCTTCATAAATTGCAAATACCAGGAATGCTTCCCAATTTAGCAAGAAACCAAATCACTGGTAGAATTGTTAATAAGGCAATGCCCTGGAAACTCATTACAGTATGTCTTATAGCTTCTTAATGAAACAATTGCAAATATTGCCAACTTTGTACAATTAGCAGGCAGCATGTATTTCTGAAATGCATTTTTTTTATAATGTACAACAGAAGTTCTTGCAAACAATACATGCACAGCACCGAGGAATGCCATTTTCTCATACATATTTGCAATAGATTTTTGTGTGTATTGTGAAAGTATTTGTAAATATTTTTTGAGTATGCCAATATGGGCATACATACCCCTTATTCCATAACATTTCATTTAATAACTTTTTATAGTCTATACCAAAGTTCCTGAAGACCTGCCCTTGTGATCCTCTAGAATTTAGATGGAAGATTTATTTAATAAAATAGAGCTCAAATCCAAGCAGGGGGGAGGGGAAACACACGCATTCATTGAGAACTACAAAGAAACAGGATTTCATTGCAAAATTTTCCTTTCATGAAACCATGTATTGATCACTGTTTTGGTATCTGCAAAATCTGTTATTATTCTGTTTTTTTTAAAATTAATAAGGTGAAGATCATATAAATTTTATGCTAAAAATATATAGTTTATTGAAAATAGTCTTGAAATCCTTTAATTATGAAAAATAACTAATATTTATTTTCTTCTACAGGGCTTTCAGGATTTATCCTTACTGCTTGCATGGGGTTTTGCATCTTGCCAGCCAGACATGTCAGTCACCCATGCCTATACTGTGACTTTGCTTTTTAAACTGTGTATAAAATCCTACCTTTTAACAAATGCTGGAAATGTCATCTGCCCTCAGCCAAACAGGCATTGTACCAGGTAAACAAATTCAGGTTGACATGATTAAGTTCCGTCACTATAATGTTTCTAATTTCATTTCATATGTTTTCCATGAGTTCTTTGCATGAAAAGAGTTCTTTGCATTTTGTTTTATACACTTTGTCCTTCAGGCTACCCCACATATAAAAATTTGGGGAGCAAGAGGCCACACATCAATACTAACAACTCTATCTTCAAACACTTCCCTAATTTTACCCATGGATTACTCTGCTGTATGACCAGTGGCAGAATCTTGTTGAAACCACCCATATGATTTCTTTTCTTCTAACAGCTGATTAAAAGTTGGGTTCAGAAAGTAATTTTGGTATCTCTCTTCATTTACTCTCTCAAACCGATATGCATCTTCACTAATTGTCCACCAAATCCAATTTTCTTACCATAAAGAGGGGTTTCTTGTATGCAATTTGGATTTTCAGGATACCAATAACGAATGCTGTGAGTGTTCACATGGCTATTTTGGTGGAGCCACATGTCATCTGAAAAGAACACAATCTGGGGACCAATTAACTCTGATGAAGGAAATCATTCACAATAATGTACACATGCTAAGCATCATCTTGTCATAGACAAGAACACATGTACACCTGCAAGGTTTTAAGTTTTAACAATTTTCTTTCTGTATGTGCTAATTTTGGTAGTGATTTTGTTGGCAAACATTAAGATTTGCACCAATTTGTCTTCTGTTAAAAAATGTATATCCTCTGATGTGATTCTTGTTTTTGCACTGAATCTGTAATATCAAATTTATTCACTAGATCATGAATTGCAATTCTGCAAGGAGGATATTGCCCAGGGTACATTTTTCACATGCAAGCAGTTAAGGCAAGTACCGAGCAGATTGACTCAGGTAGTAATGCTGGAAAACCATTCATTAGATCAGAACTAGATTTTGGTTTACATTACAGACAGATATCCAATAATGTTTAATGCCTGTTTTTATTACTGAGGCACCACAGGCAATGACTACTGATGGCACATGAAATGAAACAGTAAATTGGGAAAGGTAAGGAAGGAAATGTTCCAGGCTTAAGTTTAGAGCATGTCCCTGGTATTTGCCACTTATGAGGACTGAGGAAAACCTGGAAAAAACCTCAGTCAGGGAGGATGGTCCTGGTGGAATTTGAACCCCAGACCTCCTGCTCATGAGTCCGTCCTTAACAACATCAGTCACCCATGGTAGTATATTCAATCAGTAAACACATGACAAGTAAATACTTATGGTAAAAAGGTTAACTGACACTGGCCTGTAGTTATTTGAATTATTCTTTTCCTGCATTCATTCAACATCATAAATGTTTCTATCCATTTAAGTGTATGCCTCAACAGCAAGGCTGCAAACAATGATAGCAAAAGTCCTGCAAACTGTTCCTCTGTTGGGTGGTACTAAAACCTTCATGAGCTTGTTCTTAAGTCTAGAGCATGTAGTTGTGAAATGCAAACATGATTTTACATAAAAGCCGTTATGCCATTTTGTATATAATTCTTTGTTATCCTTCAGATATCTAAATTGTACTGCAGTCCTTGCCATAGATGATTAATATGTAACCAATTAAACAGGTTCTGTGCACTAAATAAGTATTGTTTAAACAAACACTGGTTATTCTTTGTTTTAAGTTGAGAAAGAAGTATAAAAGGGGCAGTTTCATTATAGTGACTATTCTTTCCACATCCTACCTTCATATCCAGTGTTAGAAATGTTCTACTTAGAGATACAAGAACAATTTTGGATTATGCAGAGGAAGTCAAAGTATGGCCTTTTGATCTATAATCTGTACTATTACATTTAACACCAGCATATTAATGTCATTTTGTGATATCACAATATGTTATGAAAATAATAAATGCCCTGTCGCTTGATTATTTGCTAAGAGTACCCAACACTAACTATTAGGTTTCACATTCATAGTCAGCAAAAGATACAGGGAACCCTCTATTATGTAATGATCAAGGAAAAATAAACATGAAATTGTGTTCCATGATGAGGTTGCTGTTCTGGTTCTATATAAAGATACTGTAAGAAAATCAGCTCTTAGATTTCGAGAAGGGATTTAGAAATTGTTGAATTTCTAAATGTTCTAATGTAAGAACAACTAAGTTACATTGAAAATACAGGGTGTCCCACATAAAACCGATATGCTATTCATGTAAAAGGTATGTGTCACTATATTATATTACTTCCTGTGTAAATAATACATAGTTACTAGACTTAACAATTTATAATATGTGCTGGAAGTGTCCTCCACTGACATCGCTGCACTGCACTTATATGACAATGTTCTGATTAACGCGTAATTCTTGAGGAAAGATGTTATTTATCTCATTTGTAACATTATTTTTCAGTTGGTCTATCATCTGAGGGTTGTTAGCATATATTTTGCCTTCCATAGCTCACCATAAATAAAAATCACAAGATGTTAAGTCTGATGATCGCTGAGAGGTCATTAGTTTTTGCTGACAAGCCTGTTTTCCGGAAATACCTGACAAGCCTGTTTTCCGGAAATACTTTCTTGATATGGGCTCTGTTGGAAGTGTGGGAGGTGGCACCATCTTGTTGAAAGATGCCATACTTCTTTTCATTTTCTGATAATTGTGAATTGCATGACTCAAAGATCTGCAGATATCTTGTGCTGTGGATTGTCTCATTGAAAAAATGAGACTGATAATGCACATTTCTGACACTGCACACCACATGCCTATCTTCTTTCTCTGAGTGAAGAGGTTCTTCATACACAAAATGTGGGTTATCTTGCAACCAATATCTGCAATTTTGTGAGTTAACATAACCAGATTTCATTTGTTGTGAAGGGTCCAAGTAACCATCAACAATCAGAGAAAGAACCAGTTTATCTTTATCTAACAATTACACAAACAGAGTGCAGTGCAGGCAAATTCTAAATATGAACTCAGTAAGGTGTAAATATTAGCCCCAGAATGGCAATGAGGCCAAAACCTATTTATGAATGCAAAGGTGTACCATATAATACTGAGGCAGCACAGGTGGTGGACACTCATTATACATGAGATGAAATAATAAATTAGGAAAGGATATTTTTTTAAGTAAGGAAACATTCCGGGCCTAGGTTTAGGGTATCTCCCTGGCTATACTAGAGTGAACTCTGTATAAATCTCTACATTATATGCCACAAGAATTTGGCATTTCAAAAAGGTTAGCCATAGAGTTAATATTAAATTGCTAAAATTGATACTTTATGAAGTGTTTGCAGTCTAAGAATTATTATAATTGTTTGATAATATATGTAAGAAAATTTCTGATCCATATTTTATATTTTTCTCCATTGAGGCATGGTATCATTTACATGATTATGTTTAATTAAAATGAAAAATGGAACTTGCATGGTAAAGTCAATCATATAATTGATATCATTGTGTGATTTAGTTGAACTACACACTCTTAATGCTACACTTACTTGTCTTAAGGTACGAGGCATGTCCGGAAAGTAAGTACAATTTGGTTCTACCACCACTGCAACGCCAGTGTCATAGTTCCACGCATGCGCACTTGTCTCTCTGGTTCATTGTCTGTCCACTGACGCCATTACAGTCGGATCATGTTGTGTTTACAGTTGTTTGTGATCGTTCGAAAAATTTAAGACAATTGTTGTTCCCACCGACTGTGAAATGCGTTCACTAATACGATTATTGAATGCAAAGAATATTAAGCCAGCTGAAATTCATTGTCAACTTGTAGAGATTTGCGATGAAAATGTAATAGCAGATGGAATGGTGAGAAAGTGGGTTAGGATATTCAATGATGGATGATCCAATGTTCATTATGAAGCACAGAGAGGGCTTGCTTGCTTGCTTGCGGTATAATTTTTATGCATAATTCAATTAAAAATGAATGTAGGAATCCCACAGTGAAACTATCATAAATCTTGTTGATAGTTGAAATATGGGTAGGCCATTTAAATCAGTACTTGTCCTAAAACCCTCCACTGCAGAATAATTTGTACATACGCTATATAATTTCACTTTTTCAGGTATCAACACACATGAAGAAAGTTCAACAGTTGGGTGTACTGCCTCTTGTATCAGCGAGGATAGTAATCTGTATGGCAAAAAGCAAATTGTTCTTTCTGTGAGTGATGATGCTGTTTTAACATAGCAGGTGTCACAATAGAACATTTTACTTCTGAAGAAGATTCTTGCAGCATCAGCTTGAAAAAACAGACACATATGAACACGAAGGGAACTGGGACAATATCATCACACTGAAGAGGATCCTGACCATGAATTGTAAGAAGAAGACAGTGTAAACATAGCACAGGAATATGGAAATTGGAAAAAGGAAAAAAATGCAAAAAGCCTATTTATGGAAGAGAAAATAATAAACTTTTATGAATGAGGGGTGAAGATTACATCGGATTTAGACAAAACAAAGTCAGTGGAAAGTATGAAAAATAGCACATAGAAATGTAAAGCATTTAGGACAAAATTCTGTGACAAGATTTCTGAAGAATCTACAGCCTTGTTTGCAAGCAATTGAACTGGGTACAAAGATAGGGGTCTTTGTTGTTAACAATGTATGTTTTATTGAGCCCAAGAGATAGTATACTAAAAATGTTGTTTCCAGAAGAAGCGTACCACTTGCTTAAAATTAATCTGATGATTGATAAAATATGCAACAGTCCATCTGTTTCTCAGAATGCAATAATATATTTATATACAAAAGGAAGCGTTCGTTACAGGCATAAGTTTACGGTACCTTAATCTGCATCAGGTCAACCTGCAAACAATTTTAATGGCTTATTACGGAAGCATCTGGACATTTATGTATTGAAACACTTTGTCAATACTCTCTGGAAAATCAGAGAGTAAATTGTCCGAAATGGAGGAAGCATTAACAATGGAAGAAATTTCACAACTTTGATACTCAGTGGTAACATCTGTTAAAATATGCTTTTCTCAGTCTAATCAATTGTATGAATTATTTTGACAGTGATACATTGTAATGGAAATAATGAAGTTCAACAATGAACATTCTACTGCCACCAGATTCTGTAACATGTACCTTTTCATCTGATCAACTAAATATGGCTATTGCTATAGCAAAGACGGTAATAGATAGATTGAAAGTGAGAAATTTAGATGTAAAAATTTTTTGTGACTTAATATTCAAATAATTTCATGCTTGATATATTAGAATTCTCATCATGTTCTTTAGATAATGCAATTAATGCTTTTGTCTTTTGAAGCTGCTGATGAAACAGATTATCATGTATTTTTGTGTTCTGTGCAATATAATGTAGATTATAAACACATGTAACAAATGTCTGCTTGGAGCAGAGTTCCTCAGCTGCTGAGATGATGCTGTTCTTCATTCTAATGGACTTAGATCTCCAGAGTTATTTTATAACTCACAATAAAAAGATTTTTCTTAAGCCTCTTTACCTCAGCATCAGTCTTTGATCTCAGACTTAGAATAATCTATGAAATGGTGAGGCATATTATATGTTTTCAATTGTATTCATCCATTATGGTACCTCCATGGGTGGTTGAGGTCGTTAAGATGCAGACTCATAAGCAGGCCTGAGGTTCAAATCCTGTGAGGACTGCTCTCTCTGACAGGTTTTCCTCACTACTCATAAATGGCAAATGCCTGGGAGGTATCTAAACTTAGGCCTGGAGTGTTTCCTTCCTTAAAAATAAAATCCTTCTTCAATATATCATTTCATCTTATGTATCATCAGTGTCCATTGCCTGTGGTACGGGTGTTAAACACAATTCATTCATTTTCATTCCACTTATGGCAGATGTGCTCGCCCTTACCTCCCAGCTGATCTGCTTCAGCTCATGAGGAAGGAATGCTGCTCATGTCAAGTCAAGGACCTGCCTCTCTAAGAGTAAACATCAGCTTCAAAATGACCTGGGTGCACATAAGTCAGCTCATGGTTCTTGAAACCTTCTTTCATTGAGGATTCTAAATTACCTATTTTCTGTGGACTTGTATTACTAAATTTTAACTTATATTTATTATCTTTTGGCATCAAATTGTATTTCATTTATTTTTCTAGAGCATCTACATGCCATATCTTGTATCCAGGAGATGCCAGATTTGATCATTTGAGAATTTATATTTATTTGTTCTGGTTAAATATTTTAATGCATTATCATTTAGTTGTTCTGGCATGTTCTTTTTTTCATTAAAACATAATATATTGAAGGGGCAAACATAATTGGAAAATCTTTAATATTGTACTTGTTGAAAAATATATTTTTTTTTAATTTGCCGAAGTTAAATGCCACTGTCCTTCCAACTTTATGCGTTAAGTGGTTCATTTTGGAGAGGAAATGAGTTGTAGGTGCGATTGCATACTGATATGCTTCCCTAATGAAATCTGAGCTACACAATGGCTGCAGAGTAACTTCTTGATGACCCTTTACTATTAGTAGAACAAATTAGTATCAGTATAGGCAGATCAGTACACTGATATGAAAAAGAAAGGATGGATATAGGCAAACTATGTACATACTTATGCCTATTTTGCTCAAAGGAGCAGATCTTATCAGGTTCCATTGTGTACTGTTATATGTATAACAGTAAGAGGTTAAGGCTTGCAATGTGACATTGATGTAAGAGCCTCAGCGAAGGAAAAATATTTTTCCTTACAAAAAATATATTTTTTAAACCATTGTAATTTCTTTGGAAACTATAAAAAAGGAAGGGAAAATAAGTGTGAAAGATAAAGGGGCACTTGTTGCCTAATTCTAAAAATTAAAAACATGTATTCCTTGTCAATAAGGATAGGGTAATAAAGCAAGAGTGTTTATGTAAATAATACATAGACTTTCTTTGCCTAATAATGCAAAGTGAAGAAGAGGAATTTCTCAATTAGAATAGAATTAATCAAAGATAATGCATGGAAGTAATAAACAGAATTTTTTAACATAAAAATGTTAACTTCAATGTCTAGTCTACCATCCTTTGCAATTCATTGAGGCACGAACTGGAGTGGTTACTTTCTGATGCTTTCACATAACTCTCTTTTTTCCTGTTTTCTAAATCATGAACTGCTATTGTCTATATGCTCTATTGGATTTAGATCTAAAGATTTGGCAGGCCATTTGATGGGATTGATTTCCAGATGGCTACATTAATTTTGAAGTGTGCACACTGGTGTTATCATACATGTAATTAGTGGCATCATTTCCTCAGTTGGATAAACAGTTCGAATGGTGGGTAACATAAAGCCTCCCAGCACTTGATTTATTCTTCCAAATTCTCATACCTCAACAAGTTCAACTGTATCCATCCCCTAGAATGCAAAACTTAACTTGCTCTTGCAACAAAGTGCTTGGGAAATTATCTGTGTTCTCAGGTTACCAAAGCAACATTTCATCCTCATCTGCCCAGATTACAGCACTCCATAATTGTGCAAGAACAGGCATTGTAATTGTATCCATGCACGATTTTCCGTTCATATCATTAAATTATTTTGACTGGGCACTTCCAATTAAAACAGATCTCAACAGTGATTACATAATGTATATTGATAGACTGCCAGTATTAAAAGGTGTAATTTGCAGAGTTTTCATAGATCTTAATTTGTGTGATTTATTGTTAGGAAATGTAATGAAATGTAACAGAAGACCATTTGAGCCTAATGATATTCAGTCTCTAATATGTCTTTCTTAGTAGGGTGCCTGTGGTGGATTCCAGTGGCATTGGGGTTATTCCTTTAATTCTGGGTGCTAACTATGAGATTGCAGATCTTCCCTAATGAAACTGTGGCAGAGAAAGGATTTTGATGACTAGCCGTGTATCTCCCTGGGAGCACCAGATTTGTTCCTACTTTTTAAGTCACCTTCTTCTTCGTGGTAATGGTGAATCCAACGCTGAACTTACTTTTCACTTTACCCTACTGCTTCCACTATATCAGATGTGGGATATCCAAATCATGCATCCTCTTGTTACCTCTGAAGTGTATGGCATGGTAGACAATGAATGACTAAAGTTTTTACTACATGACTAACCTGTGGTCTCAGCCTAGAAAAAGAAATGCACTATGAACAGAGGACCTCCAGCTCAAAATTGTTTTCTGAACTGCAGAACAATGCCCTTTATTTTGTATTATGAGAGTAATTTGCAACAACCTATACTATAAATGTATTTTGCACAAAAGTAACGATTATTAAATCATTTCTGAATTATTTATTTTTTATGTTTAATGTAAATTTTTCTTTCCAATATGAAGCATATATGTGCATTGGCTGGGCTTCCAGTCTCATTATATCATCATCAGTTAAGATGGGCAAGTATTGAAGTAGACCATTATATCCACGTATTTAACATGAGAAATCTGGTCATCCCATCAAAGCATAGTGAGATTAGTTCAGTCAATAGACAGGCTTGTGAAACAGCACCACATTCACTGTCTACTCTTACTGAACAAAATTGAATAAAAGGGTCATAAGTCTTAAGTGATCTAGGTTCCCTTAATCTGTCCATTACTATTTTTGTTTGTGCACACAAGAGAATTTAGTTGCTAGAGCTAGTTTTAAAATTATAAAAGACATAAGTAATGCGTTTACTTCCTCTAGTGAATTATTGTGAAATTATCATGTTTTGAAGTATAAGATTTCCTCAATGATATTCCATAATAATAAAAAAAAAAATTGAGTGTGAGAGAAAACTGTGTGCATATTGTATAATGTAGCATATTTTTCTAGAAAATATAATGCAGCACAATATTTTTTCTACCCATCACAAACACTTCATTATTAAATTTCTTATGATTTGTAAACACTAAAAAAACAAAGCAAAAGACCTAAAATATAAATTAACATTACAAAAATGCTCACAAAGCCTGTTCAGCAAACTAGTACTGTGACTATGGCTTCATACAAATTTTGTTGTGTATTTATTATATGGAAATATAAACAATGCTGCCAAATCTGTGTTTGTACTTATTTCATCCATCACAGGACTTCAGTTGTCTCATCAAACTGCCATGGATTAAACAGATGTTTCATTTGGAGTTTCCAATCATGTCAATATTTTTTACTACAGTTTGATAAACGCCTGATAATTCCAATATTTGACATGTATTAGAATGGTTTTGCAACTGTGAAAGATAGTAATTTACCATTTTTTAATAATTTTGCAAAGTAACAGGTTGGGGTATCTTCAATGTTTGACAAGAATAATGGATTTCTTGCTGTTATGACTAAGGGTGAATCATTTCCAGAGTATATTTCATTAGGAAGCTTGGTTTTGGAGTTTGACCATGTCATGAAAGTTTTAACTCTTGTGGAAATTACATTACATCAGCTTCTACTTGCCATAAACTTTCAGTAATCTTTTAAATGTATCAGATGCTGTACATGATGCAATTCTTCATGCAGATACAAGGTAGAGGGAAAATACTGGAATGATTCTGCAATCTTCTAAATGGTGCCAGAGGCTTTCTGAAATCGTCTCATGGGAAATATTATTATGAACTTCCTATCACAGTTACTAGATTTAGCTTTCTTGATAGTGTCACTTCAAACTTAAATGAGTTAATTCTTGAAATACAAGTGAGCAACATTTCAGGTATGAAAGGTGCATTAAAAGCTTTTTAGAAGAAACTAATGCTATAGATTGAATATTCGGAATGTCCTTTCACATTTTTCAAATTTGAAATCTATCATGGAAACTATAAATGTTGGTGAATATGATCTTCCATTTTTAGTTCAGCATCTGAAATCCCAGTGATGGAGTTTTGTTTTTGGTTAAATTTTTTGAAGTGTGAATCAGTAAAAAGTTTTAACAATAATGTATTCACTGCTGTAGATCTTAATTAACTTGGAGGTTGGTTTGTGTAATACTCAGAAAATAGAATCTTGGAAGAACTAGAAATGGAAATTTTAAATCAAGACATATATTTGAAATCCTCTTATAAAATTTTTGATTTTAAGTGGAAACAGTCATAAATATCCTTGTTTGTAGTGTGGTTCTGAAAATATATTCTTTTTTGGGTTCAATATATCTTAGTAAAGTTACATTTTCATCTTTGAGTTCATCAAAACTAATACCAGTTCTGCCTGAGAGACTGAAACCTTGATGGTGTATAAAGAGCAACCTGTTCCAGGTATGCACCAGATTTTTCAACTTACAACAAACTTGCAGTATCAACTTTCACATTATGTAAATATAATTACTCATATATTTAATTAGATTTTATCAGTTTTAAGCTTTTTATTTCATAATGTGGTGGTGGAATTATCACATGGCATCTGCAAGTACATAGGCCTGAGTGCTAAGAAGGTTGAACAGCAATTCTTTAAGATATTTGCCCCTGTGCAACACTAGCGACAGTGCTCTCTTGTAATTAATGCATATGGATATGATTTGAAATTCCTTACCTTATTCTGTAATTTTTTATTAACCTCAATCTAGTCTAATTGTTTTATCTTCTTGTGCTGGGCTCTGCAACATTCTCAATATTCTTTGCAATTCTCTTTCAAGTGTTTTGTCTCTCTTCCAATACCAAGGTTTACACAACTTCTTTGTTTTTTTGTTTTGTTTATATACTTTAATACTTGAGAATTCCTTTTCTGATAATAAATCCAAATCACAATATGAATCAGCAATTATTCCAGTCGTGCTGAACTTGATCTAGACCTGTGTAAGAGGTACACCATTTTGCATACTAACTTACTGACAGATTCATACCTCTTGACATTTGCAGCATGTCCAGTCATATAGCAGCAGTACTGTGTTGCTATCTAGAGATAGTATTTCTCGTCATTTGTAAAGCTTGAAATTAAATATTGTGCAACCATACAAGTACTTAGTTTTAGAGGCTTTCCTAGTGGTTAGGTTAAAATGTGACATATTTAAATTATGCAAACAAAATTCATATTTTCACATTATGTATGTTGCATTTTATGGCTTGTTAATCTCCTCCGTTAACTTTTGAAAGGCTCCAATAATTACGCAGTCTATACCATAAAATTTTGATATAAATCATGCATCATGTATATATTTAATATTATTATACATTTACAGTTTAATGTTGCAGTTTATTGCTTCCTAAAAGGTGGAAATGAATTTTGATGATGCCATCCTTTTTAGTGCTTTATGATGGTCTTATATTGTCTCAAGTATGGATAGGTTGTATAGCGATAACCAGAACCACCTATTCAGCAAGATAATAGATCCTTTCATTACAAACATATGAGCATTTGCTGGAACAAGAACTTCAATCTATTCTATGACTGCATTCAATATTCTTGCTACATTTTTAATAGTGTAACAAAATAGTGTTCGGAACCTTACAAGAAGAGTACTTAGCAAAAGAAATAGGATGCCAAGTTATTTAAAACTTTTTATTCTTGACCTAAAAAAACAATGACATCAAAAAATAGGATGATGATGATTATAGTAATGAGGGGGAGCAGTATAAAGACATTTCATTACCATATTCCTTATATAGCAAACATGTGTTTTTTTGTATTATTTATCAGTTTGTATGAGTTTTCATTATTGTAAACTGTTTATAAAGATGTCCTATAATGCAAACATTATAGCTAGCCATTGAAGTGAAAGTAGATTTAACATGATGTCAGGGCAGACTTTACAGGAATAGCAGGTACAGCCCAGCTGCATCAAATCTTCTACCCTGCTTGTATGTAATTATTAATTTTATGGTTTTCTGCTTTTAACTCAAATTTAAAACTGAGAGTTGGAAAGTGGGCAGCATCTATAGTAGGAAGAAATTTTTTAAAAATTCTTTTGAAGCTCACACAGTGAAGCTTGTTAAATGTAAATTCTATCTAATCTATCGTCTAACACACTCTTATGCTTCACTTAATTTTAAATCAGTCAAGTTGGTTGAAGATGGAAAGGATGTCTCTTTGAAACCTGTCCCACCATATTTAAAAGTAAGTGAAGCTTAAGAGTGTGTTAGACAACAAATTAGATAGAATTTATAATTTAAATTTTACATTTACTAGTATAGTTATTTAGTTGTTTTAAACTCAACAGCTATAAAATTGCTTGGATGTTAGCATATTACTTATCACTATTGCATTTAATAGCAGCTATATTGGTATGCTACTAATGTTTTAACTTCAGTTTTTTATAGCACTATTTCAGTGCATAAAGTGCATTATTGCATTTACATAAAATGATGTACAAACAATGAATCTTGTAAGTACATCAACATACTTTAACAGTTAATTTTTCTATTATGCATTTTATATTGAAATGTAGTAATTTTTACTTTATCAGCCTTCAGTTGTGTAATATGTAGTCTAAAGCAGTGGTAGTTATAATTATGTACATTATTTTCAAATTAAACCTTATGCGGAGGTAGGGCGCACTAACTTTTTGTCATGAGTGGCCACTGCATAATGTACTTGCATGATCTTGCAAAATAAAGAGATTTGATGCATATTATAATGTTAATATTTCTGCTTTATTCCACTCAAATGTTTGCATATCAAACATGTACGATATGGTGGGGGATCCCTCCCTGTACCAGGGGATATACACACAGAGGTCTGTGCAGCCCAGTGGTTTTTTTACCATTTAGGACAGTACCTAGAGTCTAAACCAACCCCATTCAGCCACAGACGATCTTGTTGCCCAAAAGTGCTAAGCGAACTTAGCTACCAGATTCTCACTGGTAGATAGGTAATGTCTAGTACAGACCTATTCAATTATAAGAGGTGAGTCATTCCAGCATTAAGGTAGCCACCACCCACCTCACAATAAGTGATTCAGATAACACCTGCTCCCAAGGTACACCCTTTAGGCACTCTCTTGGGACACACTTGCATCAATGTTTCTCCATATTTAAAAAGTATATGCATACAAAGAATTCATCTTCATTATCTTCTCCATTTGTAGCAGAGAATGTTCTGGCCAAAGACAAGTACTTCACTGCAACTGTAGCTTCCAGTTGACCTCTTAAATGAATTATTAACAGAGACATCTAAAGGTTAAAGCTGACTAGTTAGATCTCTGCATTTAGTTTTCAATTTCTTGAGTTAACTTTTTTTGTAAGAACAAAACAGATCCATACTAGAAGGGCAGGTTTTTTTAACCGTCCATAAGGGCATCTAGAGCAAATTTTATCTATCCATAACTCCATTCCTCCTCCATTCATTCCGCCTTTTGCATGAACATATACAATATTCCTTTACCCAATTTTGTCTAATCAGCATACTGATTAAATAACCATGCAGTAAGTTTTTTAACACATTTTGTGCCCTTGAAATCCACAGTTTTGTTTGAGAATTTACCAAAAGTTGAAAGAATCTCATCTGCATTCTATTTGTTGATGTTAGAATTTTTCTTATTTTGCTACAATAATGATGAAACAATGAAATTCAATAACTTCTCCATGTTCAGCTGGTATATTTTTGTTTCGGTTCACACATAAAGATGGTTTCTCTCTATGAATCTTTTATAACAATTATGATAAGAGTAAAATCAGTAATCTGTATTAGTTGCTATCATTTTACATTGATCAATAATCACTTTTATAGACTTAAAATTCTGCTTTTCTGTGGCCTAATATCTCCCTCAAGTTCTGGCCATTTTGCAGTTCCACTTCATAGATTATATTTGCTGTGAATTGCTGTTTTTAGATCTCCTCGATTCTGCCACTTTCTTCGGTTCGCTGGAAATGCCTCTCTGCAGCCATTTTCAAGATCTTTAGCATAAGCAATCACTCATAGCTTATATACATTATAGCAATGCCAACCTTGTTTTTGTTAACACTTAAGCTGTGATTGTCCATTACAGTTCATGCACATCTACTGAACTCTACATAACAGGAATGCTTTCACATTACACAAGAAAACAAACCGGTAATTGTGTAAATCAGAACATACAAAATTTCAGAAATAATATTAGGTAATCAAAAACTTGAATATCCACATATAACACACTCTGTTTTTCAGATCTATTTTCAAAGTAAATATTGTGTCCTATATGTCGGTAAATACAATATACCTATTTTATATTAAAAAACAAGCATTCATTTTCATGAAGGTTTATTTATTAACATTTCTGGAAGGTAGGTAGATAATTGCTTCATGGAGTTAAGGATAGTGTCTACAAACAAAGACGACACAAGGTATTCACCATTACCTACCAGCTTTAAAAACATGGTAGCCGAAACACTTCCTGATTTTATCAAAAAAAGTACAAAAAAACACAACTGAACATATAATATAAATATAAATGATTATGTCCATAGTTTCTTCATAAAGTTATCTTATTAAGCAAATAATAATAATAATATTATTCTCAACAGCTACATCATTAATAAAGTGTTGGGACTATCCATGTCATTATTAACATTTCAATTACATAATTATAATCTGTGGGGCTGTTTTTACAGTGTGGTATGAACTCAAGCTCTTGAAACAGCACTGGAATCATTGGCATGGAAACATTTATTTGGAAGATGGGTATTAATTCTGTTAGAACAGCACAGCCACAGCAGGAGAGAGAGAGAGAAAGAGGAAAAACGGTTTTCTTTGACAGATTTTCTCCTTAGCATTACAGAAAATACATAATCCTGTACAGTCATACATGATAATAATCCATGGTCACCTAACAGATTGTAGTTTCCGACAATAACACATAACTTTTATGCTGGACAGGTTTCTAGTATAAGTAGGTAACTCCAAGCACATACAGTGGATTTCCAGGTTTGCAGACTGTACTTTACTATTGCAATAAACAAAATTATTCTCAAGTTTTACATGAAGGATTTTATCCTGCCTGGACAAACAGAAACAAGCTGCTCTACAAATATGCACATAGTCTCCATTCAGTCTTCTGTTAACATCCAAGATATTCTGCCAATCTAGTGGCCAATATTAATTTCTAACAGTGTATGATACATTATATTTAAAATTATATGTATATATATATATAGCTTTTGAAATAGATGATAAACATCTGTATTGCAAATGGTATCTTAATTTTTTTATGATAAATGTAGAAATGCTGTATGAGGCTCTCTTTGTATACTGCAACTGTAATCAATGACATCAGCACATGCCATCTCAGAGCTCAAGTTTTGTTCTATTTTCTTTATAATTCAGTACTTTTCCTTCCAATTATAATCATAATATGCTCATAATATATGTAATATTATACTCTATCCACAGCTGGCTTTAACAACAGAAACAAAGATTATAGCGTTTAGCAGTTTCATATTTTCAGTCTATATACAAAACATTACAGTCTCTTTATCCACCTCCTCTTATCTCATTGCACTTTGTTTCAATTCAGGAAATCGATCAACTGATGCACAGTAGTAAAAACACATATTCAAAAACAATTCCATTGCGCATGTTCTTCAAAATTATTTACAAACTACAATGTAATAAAATTAATAATATTAATTGTACTTTGGAAAAAAAGTCAATGCACCATTCTTGTTTTCTCTTAAGAAAAATCATCACATACAAGCTATAACTGACCCTAAGCAACTCTGCTTGAGATCATTTGGTTCAATGCTTCACTATTTAAATAAATGTGAAAAATTCAAATGTATGATGTGGTGACAGTCTTTAACCTTCAGCTCATGGCACTACATCAGAATTACCTGGACTAGTATCAACTGGCCTGCACAGTCTTGCGGTAGATTTTCTGTGCTGTCGCTTCACACAGCACAGAAATAGCTATCGTTGCTTGCACTGTCAGTGCAACCTTGCTGTTGAGAGTTGAGTTGTCTCGCTGCGTTTGGGGGGAGGTGGTGGTGGCCTCTTCTTGTTAGCAATTGCCATAGCAACACTGTTGGCCTGCTGCCTAGAATAGTAGTCCACATTACACGATGTAGCATTGGATGGAAGGGAACCTGCAGTACATGGTGCAGGCTGATTTCTTGATAAAGGACTGGTCATGTATGTCACTTCCTGAATTCCAGAATTTCGACTTCCTGACAAGTACACATTTTCATATAAGTTATCACGGTGATTTGCTCCACCATAGTGCTCTTGAACCCAATTGCTAACATTTGTTTCACGGTAATCTGCCACAGGAGGGGGAGGGTCTCTAAAGCCAAGCACCTCATGAGGTGTTGTGCTTGTATCCAATTTGCACTTTTGTGCCACCTGCCATTTCTTTCTCATGATGCGTTGCAGGTCCTTAAGGAAGTCCTTGGGAGGGGGCGTTAAAGTCGAGTCTGCATCTGAAAGCTTCTTTGGTGAAGGTACAGCAGATAATCGTGTACTCTCGCTACGCTTTGGTGGTAAGGGTTTTTTATTACGACCCATACTACCACCAATTGTTGGTGAAGGGGGACCACAGGATATTTCCTCTGGAGTAAAATTAAAGGATATCTTTTTGGGAGCTGTTCTTGTGCGTTGTTTAGTTAGCAATATAGGACTTTTGGGCACAGATGGTGGTGAAGAAGGAGTAGCTGGACTGCTTGGGCTAGTTGCATTGCTAAGAGTAGCTTTGCGAGCCATAAGAGGAGAACCTGCTTTAAGTTCAGCCAAGTAAGGAGGTACAGCATAATGTGACGCTGAAGTATCACTGCTAGTTTGTCTTGATAATGAACTCTGTCGAGACACTGTTGGTGAAGGTTTTAGAGGCATTCGTGGTGTGGAAGTTCGTGGACTGGATGGAGGCGAAAAGCAAGGAGGACATGTTCTTGTTGGAGTAGTTGAGGGTGATAAAGCATTTGTTGGAGTGGAAGAAGTTGAGGACTGTGGGGTTACCTGAGATGGTAGTGGTGGCGGCGGCTGCTGTTTGCGAATTGTGGCAGAATCAATGCAAGGACTGGGTGGTGGAGGTAACGAAAGTAATGAAAGGGAACTGCCTCCCAGGTCAGAATATACAGGTAGTTCAGATGGGGGTGGGGGTGGTGGCAAAGAGTCTAGGCTCAGAGTACTCTGAAACATTTCAGGCGGAGGTGGAGGAAGCTGATCATCCAGAGAAGATTCTTCTTCTGTACTAACAGGCACAGTGTTTTCAGGAACCCTGGAGGGAGATTCTACAGGACTAGGTCGTTCCCGAATGGGAGTTGAGGCACTGGAAGATGAACCAGAATTTGGTCGTGATGCCTGATGATGATGATTATGACAACGTTTTAGTGTGCTTGAATTGCTGCTAGACTCTTCTGAACTCAGATTGGAAGACCTACGCCGGCTTTGTCGCACTCCACTTCTTGTCAATGTACCACTCCACGATTCTGATTCTGGAGGTGAACACGACTCTACTACAGTCTCTCCAACCTGGCAACATTAATAAACAGAATCATTTAGTATTTTGTTTAAACTTATATTAAAATAAATCCAATGTTTAACTCCAATGTAACCTTAATATTTTTATATCTGATTTGCCTTTCAAAACCTTGCTTACACATTATGTGGAAGAATTTGAATTAACTCTTTAGTGAAGTGAATGAATAATCTGAGCCAAAAGTACTTCAAATTACATCTTAAGATTTCTTTCAAAGAAACAAAGTTTTCTGGATAGGTTAATTCGAATAGAGTAGTTAATGGCTGTGGCTAGAGAGCCATGATAGCTCAGTGGTACAGCAATGGTATGGTAAGGTGAAAGATCTAGGGTTCAAGTTATATATGACCTTGAATTTATTCTATCTGGTTCACATTTCAAATCTTACTGTAAATGTTTCATGCTGTAGAACAAAAATAAAATCTATATTTGCTTGTTTTGCTTGCTCACTGCTCAATGAATATATATTCATTCAATATATATTCCCAAACCTAACATTGTACATTTATTAAGTTTAAGGTTACATTTGAAATATAACATAAATACTTGCCCAACCTGCTTTTAGTGCATATCAATCAGAATTGCAGAAACAAGTGGATTAATTAAATTATATAATATAAATAATAATTAATACTAACATTAATTCATGATAGCAAATTTTCAAAAATATACAAAGAGGAATTAACAAGCTTTATAAAAGCATAATACTATAAAAAAAACAACTTATTATTATTGATTGTTACCTGCTTAAAAATATCAGAATTTTAATATAATAATATTTTTAAAATATTCATATTCATCAAAATCTAGGATGTACTTTCTTTATACATATTCATATTCAACAATGTCTTAATATAAGTTATGATCCATTTCTGAAAAAAATGTATGCAATACTTTGCATTCCATCATATTACTACCATAAAAATATATAAATTAAAAAACTCTGCAGCAAAACAAATTAATGTGAAAAGAAAAAAAAAAATGGGGAACAGGGTGCATCAAAACCTGACATAACTCCGAAACATTTACTGTTTTTAATGGTACAATAAGCAGTTTACTTCTGAACACCATTTAAATCTGTTTTATCCTCTTTGTCTTCTCTAATCATTACCTGTCAGAGAATAACGTAAAACTGTCTCAATTATATAAATCTGATCACAATCTGCATATTTGATTTCAAAAGATACATAAAGCCCAATTTACTCTATGGAAGTGAGATAATGTCCACAATAAACAACCAATTTAAAACTAAATAGGATACAATACAATCTGGTCCTTAAGAAGGAGCCATTAAAATAGAGCTTGATATTAAAAAGGCTATACTGGGACACAAATTAAAAAGTAATCAACACAGGAATAAATGGTTTCAAATTCCTGACAGCACACAACAATTAAAAACACAATAGACTTTCAAAAATTACATACAGAAAGAAGATTTATATAAATTTTTAAAAATAAGCACTAAACCTGTCATTATACCAACTGATCCTTTGCAATATATAGATATTAATGTGAAACAAAATCTGGATACAATGGTCTCCAAGAAGAACAACCACCTGAGGTATTAAGATTGATAGCACTTCATACACTAAACAACTATTATCCATATTGTACTTACGAAGCTGTTGACAATGGAGTGGCAACCTCAACTTAGGTATTCATTTTTTACACTAAACTCCATTCAGTTACACAAAAGTACGACGCGTTTCGGGAGAATCTCTCCCATCTTCAGTTGCTCACTGAACCGCTGTTACTGGAAACTATGGCTGGACAAACGGATGTTCCTGTGGTGGTCTCTGTTGGTTGAAGTAGGAAGTTGCTGAGTTCATCCGTAGGAGGAAACTCGAAATTCATTAGGTTTTCTCTATTTTTTAATATGAACATTTTTTGCCAAGTGTACAACTCCAATAGGCTGTGAAGATGTTTCAACAGTTTTATTCCAAAATTTTTATTATTTTTGGACCAAAAACCATGAAATAAAACTGGGAATAAAACTGCTGAAACATCTTCACAGCCCATTGGAGTTATCCACTTGGGAAAAAATTTTCATATTAAAAAATAGAGAAAACCTAATGAATTTCGAGTTTCCTCCTATGGATGAGCTCAGCAATCCTACTTCAACCAACAGAGGCCACCACAGGAACATCCGTTTGTCCAGCCATAGTTTCGAGTAACGGTGGTTCAGTGAGCAACTGAAGATGGGAGTGATTATCCTGAAACACATTTTTACTTTTGTGTAAGTGAATGGAGTTTAGTGTAAAAAATGAATTCCTAAAGTTGAGGTTATAAACTATTATCCAATTTTAAAATATTCAGGAATCAATACAGTGAAGATGAGTATTAAATCTCCAGTAGATAAAATATTTTAAAATGCTAAAACATTTCTGTGGCTTCACTTCAAATGAACAAGGAAGCACTCCGAGTTAAAAACATTTAAAATATTGATACAATGTTAAAACACTCTTAACGTTTCATTCTCAAAATTAAAAAATTCAGGACATAGTCATTTAACAGTTGACAATGTGAGCAAAGGTCTCACGAAACCTGTCCTGAAATTTTTAATTTTGAGAGTTAAGTGTTTTAGCATTGTAAAACACTTAACTTTTATATAAACAATGTAATACAGTTTTTTTCACACTAACTCCATTCACTTACATAAAATTTGGATATATGTTTCAGGAGTGATCCCTCCCATCTTCAGCCTGTAGATAGAGCTGTATTACATTGTTTATATATATACCACTCCATTGTCAACAGCTTCGTAAGTACATTTAATTGACTTAACTTTTAATTTTGAGAGTTAAGTGTTTTAGCATTGTATTAACATTTTTAATGTTTCTAGAACTTCCCTCTAAATTGAAATTCATCAAAAGATTAATATCTCAACAAGAACTACAAAATATCAAACAAAAACTTAAAGGAAAATCATATGAAGATCTAAATACTTTCAATCCTCTTTTATTGAAACTAGGAAAAATTGGAATTGCCCAATTCCATTTAATTGTTGGGCAAGATTGCCTGTCAGAACATCTCTTCAGGATGAAGAATAGCCACTGCCCACTGTGTAAGGATGAGAGTACTATCTTAAATAAAGAACATTATTGAAATGCAGCCAACTAGATAGCAACAAACAAATAAAAAATAATTTGGAAGTTCTTTATTAGGAAGCTAGGGAAAAAATGATAACTATCAGCATCCCCAATGACCACTAGCAATCAACCAAATTTTTGATTTTTATTCTGTTGTTATGGTGTCCGGACAGAATTCAGAAATCCATGAAATCAAATGAGTGGATTAACATAGGAAAAACAAACAGAAATTTGGAGAAAAAAAACACATTAGGAGTATTTGTTTTAAGCAAGTTGATAAATCAGCAGTGGCAGCTCACTTATGGACCAAAAATCATGAAATTAAACCAAAGGCCAAGATGATGAAAGCAGTTTACAATCCAATGGAGCTACCCACTTGGGAAAAGTTTTTCATCTTAAAAAATAGGAAAAACATAATGAATTTTCATGTTCCACCCATGGATGAACTTTGCAGGTGCCTAATAAAACCATCAGAGATTGCCACAGAAGCACCTTGGGATCCAGCCACCAAATCAAGTAGTTGGTCAACAGCTGATGATAGCGGTAAGTGCTTCAGAAACATGTCCTAGTGTTTTGCAAGTATGTGGAGTTATGTTTAATGCATGATTGTAGGATATATATTTTTAAGTAGTTAAAGCTTACATTTTGGAACCCAGTTACAAAGGGTTTATAATTTAGTGCATAGTTTGATATTTCATGGTTATAGATTTCTTGAGTAACAATAAATAAAACAGACCTCTTTAAGTTGCCTTGTGATAGATGTAAGAGGAAGTTTGGGATTCATAGATGGCTTGCGTTTGATAGTGCCTGTGGTAGGAAAGTCGCATTCGAAGGCCACTTCACAGCATGATGAAGGAGCTCCTCCATCACTTAAACATCCACTGGAGCTTGAACTAGATGCTCTGCTGCGAGAAGAGTCCCTCCTACATAATCTGCTACCACCTTGTGGTCCTGTTTAACAAAGTAGTCTTCCTTAAATAACTGGTGCTTCTTTTCTCTTAAAATATTTGACACATTATTCAAGCCTTTAAAACAAATAAATATGCATCAGATTGATGGTTCACATTTATGCAACACAAGCAAAAAGAGTTTGGTCAGCTTCTTTTAATGATTTCAGTTTTAATCCAAAAATGCATAAGATTTGCATTTTAGCAATTATATTCAGAGAGTGTTATGTGCAACCTCAGTCCATTGTTTCTAGAAGCAGAATTTTCCTAGATCTATAATTCAATTTATACAGTTCTACATATAAATTCCTTTTAATCACCAAGAATAAGACCCTCAATGATCATTCCCAAGTATCACTTTCTGTATCGTTCGACATGTTTTTCATTTTTATATAACTTGTATCCCAGATATATTTTTGATCACAAATCATTGATAAATTGTAACAAGATTGTTATTTATACATACCTACTTTAGCATGGTTCACATTGTGTGAAGCAGCATTGCTATATAGACTGGGTAAAGACAAAAGATGTATTTAGCATCATGTGTTTCAGTGGAAGTAAAGTGCAAATAGAAATGAAGATGAACAAGTCCGATAACAGACAAACCCGTGAATGAACTCTCACAGCAAACAATTATCTTTTCATTATCAATTTTAACCTCTTGCATGTGCCGCAAAAAAGGAAGATTAAGTAATTATGATTGTTGTACGACTGAGTCGAACTACACACTCTTATTGGTTCCATCTACTTGTATAAATTTAGTACATGTTTCACAGACCATTGTCTGCATCATCAGCTAACTGTCAAATGCTGGAAAATTCGTTCTGCTTTGGGGATGTATATTCTGCTCTGGCGGAGGTGTGATGAACTTAAAATTTATGTTTATGTTTTCATACAAATTTAAAATCTGGTACAGATATGATGACAATATATTTGCCATAGTTAACAAAACATATTGACAATGCCATAAAACTTCTGAATATACAAGATAAAGGCATATCATTCACATACAAAACAGAAATAGATAACATGTTACCATTCTTGGACATTAAAATAATAAAACATCAAAGAATTTGTAATCTATAGAAAGAACATGCAAGCAGACAATCACATCAAAGCTGATAGATTTTATCCCAAAACATTTAAACATTCTTAACATACAGGCTGTTAACCTACACATTAACAAGGAAGAATACAAACAAATAGAAAGAACAGTGATTAAAATGGATTTAGTAAAGAACTAGTTCACAAAAAAGACAGAAATTCAAGAGGAAGAAACTTAAAGAAATCACAGCACTTTCAACATGAAAAGAAAAGATACTTTTTTAAAAAAAATTGCATATCATCCATGGGCTAACAAAAATTTAAAAATATTCTAAAAGATTTTAATATCAGATAAGCAAATTTAATGTTAAAAATCTCCTGAATGACAACATTAATGACAGTACTGGAGCAAAACGCAGATATTTACCAAAAAAGTTGTGCAGAATGCAAAAAAGTCTATATTGGAAAAACAAAGAGAAATATAGGCACACAGTTAAAAGTACATTTCAGGAACATAAAATACAAACAAATGGAGAAATCAGCAGTAGCATCACATTTCTGGACAGAAACCACAACACAGCACAATTATTAAAATCGTTACAAGGACTACATGTTGGCAATATGGGAGAAAAACTACATTTAAAAATACAGAGACAAAATAATGAACTTCCACACTTCTGGGGATGAAAGCATAAACTTTTAGTTCATTCACACCTCCATCAGAGTAGAATGTACTCCCCAATGCATAACGAATTATCCAACAGTCAATGGTTAGCTGCTGATGCAGACAATGGTCTCTGAAACATGCACTACATTTAAACAAGTAAGTGGAGCCAATAAGGGTATACAGTTCAACTCAATCATACAATGATCTTAATTATATGATTTGCTTCACTATATATTAGCATTTCAAGGAAGATTCAGCTTTATTGTTACTGAATCATGACATAACCCATGAAGTTCTTAAGGACACATGATAAAAAATCTAAAGGTTATTTTAGGCCATGGGGATCTCTGATGGGAGGAATGTGATCCCCTCAATATTTTGATTCAGTAGCATATTTGTATGTTCTGCAGGCTTTCTTTCAGTTTAGTCAACAAGCACTCTCCCTAATTTTAACATGCCAGAGATGACTATGTTTTAGAACCCCTTCCTCATTCATCATATTTCTGCATTTATTGCTTTCTTTTGCTTACCCCACAGGAAGATACCTGTAGATATTGAGGAGCTGATCATAAATTTTGAATTTACTCTTATTTTCAATTAATTCAGTAGATACTAATACACTCTTTTTAGCCCAAAAGAAAATTATAAGTAAAATGTTTACTCTAAACAAATGCACCCACTGTAAAATGTACTTTATATAGAACAATATACTTACCCAACCATGCCTATACATATTAGGAAGTGTATGTTTCATAAATAGTAATATACAACAATTTTACTGCAATAAACCAATCTATAAGCACAGTACTAGAACCAGCAACAAAATTCATTTACAAACTGCCAGAACATCTATAAAGATCAATTCAATCCTGCATAGTGGCATCCAAATGTATAGCTTAATAACCAACGAAATCACAGATAAATACCTGATTAGATTTAGGAAGAAAGTTAAGAGGTTTTCAATTAGTCAGTGTTTTTATAGTATGCAAGAATTCAATGCATACTTTAATAAAACTATCTATACAGATAAATTATAAGTATTAATAGTTTGAAATTGTTATATTTTGTAATTGACGAAGAAATGAAATTGTAACAAATTTCCAAAGGTGAATAAAGTATATGATATGATATGATATGATATATGATATAACAAATTATTTATGAGGAAATCACTCAAATTTCACTAGTTTTGTTACACTTTCATGGTTCAACTCAGCTGCAGTGGAACTGTGCTGATGATGAAGGCAGCAGCCTTAGGAACATGTCCAAGAAATTTAAACAAAATTAGCAAAATTTGAGTGATTTCCTCATAAATAATTTGTTATATTATACTTCTTTTCACTGTGAAAATCCCAGTTATTTAAATCTAAAAAGATTTATGTTATTTTTAAACAAGCTTTTGCATCAAGGAAACTTATATACTCTAATTAACAGACTTACAGATGAAACTGCATTATAAATCAAGTCATGGTTTGGGTTGTATTAATTACTTGCAGTCTAATGTTATTTTGTTTCAAAAAAATATAATTGAGAAGATATGCAATTTGGCAAGAAGCTTTACAAATTAATTTTTATATATATACAGCAGATAATATGCTTTGAGCTACAGTTTTGTTGTCTATTGTGCTGCAGTTGCTGTCACAGTACAAATGTGTAATTATAACTGGAATGAGTAATCCAATATATTACAGTATTATTTGCTTGTTTTAATTTACAGGCGCACACACATGTAAAGTAATCATTTGGAGCTAGTTACTCCCATCATCGACTGCCGTCCATGTTCTTCATGTTGGTTTGGTTCGTCTCTGGTGGTAGTTGGATGAACTTCTTGGTGGGATTTCAAAGTTAAAAACATGGTTTTTGTTCTTCCAGATATAAATGTTTTCCCAGACTATAAGTTCTGTTTTTCCTATTATATTTTTAAATAGTTTCGGACTCCTGTTAATTCTATGCTATTCCTTCCAAAAATACAAAGCCACTGTTGATTTTTCTTCCTGTTTTTTGATTTATGTTCCTAATGTGTTCCTTTGCTCATGTTATTATACTTCTCTTGAATTGTTGCAATTTATTTTATATATTCCTGGTTTTTCTCTTGTGAAATATCATCTTTTAGTTTAGAATTTAGAATATTTTAATGGAGTAACTGTTTTAGCGGCTAAAATGATGTTGTGTTTTTTGAAGATCCTTTGGAATATATAGAAGACTGATGAATAATATGTGAATTTTTTGTACATTCTATTTTCTTCCTTGTTGGGGATGAGTGTGCCGATGTCTTTGATTCTCTTTTTATTCTTTGCTCTTTTTTTTTTTTTCTTATATACAATTTCATTTTTTAATCAGTTTTCTGTGGCTATATTTATTATATTGCTCAGTTCGACTATTCAATTATGTTAAATTTGTTAAAGTATTAAACAGTACTGTTACAAAAGTCCATCACACGTAAAAAATTATTTCTTTTACTTTATAAGAAAAATTTAAAAAACCAATTGCATAGAAAGGATACATACAAAGTTAAAAATATACTTAAATAAAAAGGTTAGCAGTTTTGAAGAGATTTCAATTTCACAACTAATTTTAATGTAATATGTTTTATGCCTTTTATTATTTAGATAAACTGATAAGTAGCTTTGTTAGAGAGTTAGTGCCCATACAGTTCCAGTTTAGTGCTGCTGCATTTGAGCTCTGACTGTATATGAAAACATGATCAAAATCTAGAAAGGGGCTAGATAAAGCACCAATTTGTTTAAATGATTGGAGAACAGCTGATGTGGGGTATGAAGCTTACTTTTAATTCACATCAAACCTCCTCCCTCAAATAATGTCTAACGATTCACCTTGCAGAACACTGCAGCAGAAATAAATATTTTAGTTTAGATTTAAATTTAAACATGGTTCTCTTTTTAAGTTAATTTTGTTTACCTGGCAAGCCATCTGCCATGTTATGATTACAGGTAGGAGTGGTTGGCTGATCTATATCTTGTTCTGATTCTGAACAAGGAGTTCCTGCTGGCTGTCCTGTTGCTATAGAGCTTACTGAACAGGATCTAGCATGCGCCAATAAATCCAAATCTTCCTGTGCCAGATCATCAACCAATGATCTGTAGCTGTCTAAAAGTTGTCTTCCATGCTGCAATATCATAAAAACTAAACTTAGTAATAAATATCAAACATGATTTTATAATATCTGTCCCTTACAGGATTATATCACTATTGGTTACAGAGAGATAGTCCTCAGTTTACTTGATAATCAGGAGATCTTTTTCCAGAAACATTTCTATCATAATTATACAAAGCAAAAAGCATTTGAAAATACTTATACCATTGATAAAAATCACAAAATGCAACATGACTTGCAACAATTCAACAATGACTTGGAGATAATCACTAAACATTACGTATAAGTACTAGCTCTAAATTTAAAAGCAATGTACTTGAGCAATCCTAATTCATTTCAAAATAATTGCACTTTTTGTTTCAATGTACAAAATTTATTTCATTGATGAATAAGCATCTAGTAACTTAAGGTGCGAAACCATTAAAAATGGAGGGGGGAGATCTAAACTAGAAGTATGATAATTTTACTGATTTAAGAGTGCAGTTAATAATCTGAGACTTCATTGTTGACTGCAGTTGTAACATGAATATGTGCAGTTGCCACAATACTGAAGATCTGATCATCATTCTATTATTTCTATATGCATATTATTGCTGTTATTTTCATTTTCACTTCAATGTACCAAATCTATTTCATTGATGAATGAGGTTACTAAAGCATCCAGTATCTTAGGGTGAGAAACCAATAAAAAAATGGAGGAGGGAAAGAAACTAAACTAGAAGTACAATAATTTTACTGATTTAAGAGTGCAGTTAATAATCTGAGACTTCATTGTTGACTGCAGTTGTAACATGAATATGTGCAGTTGCCACAATACTGAAGATCTGATCATCATTCTATTATTTCTATATGCATATTATTGCTGTTATTTTCATTTTCACTTCAATGTACCAAATCTATTTCATTGATGAATGAGGTTACTAAAGCATCCAGTATCTTAGGGTGAGAAACCAATAAAAAAATGGAGGAGGGAAAGAAACTAAACTAGAAGTACAATAATTTTGCTGATTTGGCAACAGTGCAGTTAATAATCTGAGATTTCATTGTTAAATGCAGTTGTAACATGAATACGTGCAGAGATGCCACAATCCTGAAGATCTGATTATCGTTCTATTAGTTCTTTATTTATATTATTGATGTTATCTTCATAGAAATACAAAGAATAACACATTATTTTCAGTAATATATGTATTGTACATTTTCCATGTTGTTTTATAATGATAGGATTCTCAAATTTTGTTAGGGGGGAATTTTTGAGATAAAATCATTGGTGGGGGAAAACTGAACCCCATCCCCCACAATTTCGCACCCTCAGTAACTTCTTATGATATAACAATGTGATTCAGTAATGTAACTGACTTAATTTTTAATCAGATCAAGATATTGTTACATACTTTTGGTAGGGGAAGAGTTATGGTTATGGTTTTTACTCTCTGTGTAAAACAAAACAAATGTTTCACTTTCGTATGTATTTAATGCCTTAATGCAATGAAAACATTTGAAATATGTAGTACATTGTACACTCTGCAGTTAAAAGATCCCTTTTAAACCATATTTGCGGGTGCATCTGCATCTAAGCACATTAACATGCATTTTAATTTGTAACATTTCCAGCTTTATTACTATTAATAAAGAAACAGAACATTTTCAATGTTTTTTTTTTAAACCCATTAAATTAAACCTTTAAATATAATAGAGTTGAATCCCATGGGAAAAATGCTCCACTAGAGGCTCAAACTGGAAGCAGCAACAGATTTCTAACGTACATGCCAAAAATCAACCAACAAACCAGCCAAATTTAAATAATAAAAAAGTTTTGCAAATAGTGCATGAAACCCTATTTCTTAAAATGGTTATTAATGAATTTTTGTAGCTAAAGGACATAGATAGTAGAGGCCTGAGAACTCAAGCTAGACACTAAAAATGCAATTGATTCCTAATACTAAATCATTGGTTCAAAGTTCTGTGTATTCGCAACTGACATTAAGTCATTTAGTTCATTTTCAAGTTGAAAAAAAGATACTGAAAACGTGCACTTATGCCCTAAACAAGCATTTACCTTTGCAAGACGAATACCCATTATCCATCTATTCAAAGATGCTTGGTCTTCGGCACAGAGAAATTTTATGTATTTGCTAGATTTCGGCTGCTGCAAGCGAGGATGCTTGATAGCAAAACAGAAATCTGTTGGAGCTTTGAATTTCTTTCGCCAACCTATACCATGGTATACCTACAGAACACAGAAAAGTACATAGCTTTAAAGTACTGTAGACACTTTAAATTCTCATACTTTTTTACAATTCTGAATATCACAACTTAACAGAAGCATGTTTATTAGTTTTTCAACTGTTTATGAGATTACTAGTTGAATAAGAACTCCAAAAATAGTTCTTTCGCAGTCAACATCGTAGAAAACACAAATAGTATAAATAAGCACATAAAAGACATGCAGGTTTTTCCAGAATCCTTCATTCCAAAGTCTTATTGGCAGACCAACCAGTCACATAATAATTCAACAACACACTGACTGCACATATATTCCCTCTCTCTCTAAAACACCTTACACTGCTAGAAATGCTGTACTTATATTTTCACATATATAATAAAATAAAGCTGTAATGCGACTTTCATGCATCAAATCAAAAATTCAATAGTATTTATTAAATACATGTTGTTTTAGTTATGATCCAAACATACTATTACACTGATTTGCTTTTCTTAATGTTTATTTTAACCTGAAATAATAAGAGCAATTTCTGATATTTTTTGAATTGCGGGAATTTTTAACAGTGAAATATAGTATAATATAACAAATTATTATTGAGGAAATCATTCAAATTTCACTAATTTAGTTCCACTTACTTGGACATGTTTCAAAGGTAGTTGCCTTCATCGTCAGCATGATCCCAATGTCCGTTTCCCCGCGTGGTATTCAGATGTCGCTCTGTGGATTTTATGAACTTTGTGATAAGGTTACTATTGTTTGGAAGATCAAAATTAACCAAATTTTCTTTGTTTTTATTTATAAATATATTTTCTCATACTGTCAATTCTATTGGTTTTTGAAGAGCTTTTAAGAGTTTTGGTACCTTTTGGAATTCGTGGTTCTTTTGCCAGAAATGGTCTGCTATTGCTGATTTTTCTGTGTTTATATTTTACATGTCTCATGTGCTCCTTAAACCGTATGGAAATATTTCTTTTTGTTTTGCCTATATATTTCATATTGCAATCTTTGCAAGCAATTTCATAAATGCCTGATTGTTTTTCTGGAGGAATTTTGTCTTTTGTGTTCGTTTTTAGAAGGTTTTTTTAAACTACATTTGTTTACTGGAGCCAAAATGATGTTTGCCTCTTTAAATTTTTTTGGAATTTTTGGTGTGTCCATGAGTGGATTGTGAATTTCTTATATATATATATATGATCTCCTTTGTAATATCACCAAACTAAAAGCCTACAAGTAGATCATATATATAAGAAATTCACATTCTACCCATTGGAATACCAAAAATGTCAGAAGATTTTTAAAAGTGGCAAACATCACTTTGGCTCCAGTAAACAAATGTAGTTTAAAAAAACCTCCTAAAAACCAACACAAAAGACAAAATTCTGCCAGGAAAACAATCAGGCATTTACGAAATTGGTTGCAAAGACTGTAATATGAAATATGTAGGCAAAACAAAAAGAAATATTACCATATGATTTAAGGAATGCATGAGAAATGGAAAATATAAACACATGGAAAAACCAGCAGTGGCAGACCATTTCTGGTAAAAGAACCACAAATTCCAAAACTCTTATAAGCTCTTCAAAAACCCATAGAATTAACAGTGTGGGGAAAATATATTCATAAACAAAAACAAGAGAAATTTGGTTAATTTTGATTTCCTGATTTCCCAAACAACAGTAACGTCATCACTAAGTTCATAAAATCCACAGAGCGACATCTTAATACCCTGCTTGGAAGCAGAGAGTGGAACCATGCTGAAGATGAAGGCAACAGCCTTTGAAACATGTCCAAGTAAGTGGAACAAAATTAGTGAAATTTGAGTAATTCCCTCCATAATAATTTGTTGTATTATTCCTGTACGATTTAATTTTATTATTCTTTTTATTTAACTATATGACTTTTTTACAATATCAACTGCAAATGGTAACCTATTATAAATTAATTACCCCTACACCTACAACTACTAGTAACTGGAAACCCCCACTGATAACACTTCTACTTAAGAAATGTTGTATACGTACTTTCATTTGATTGTTCTAGTCATTGCTTACCTATACTATTAGTCTTTTAGGCTTGCTTTATGTTGTATGATTGATTGTAAATTCACAGATCTTGTAAGTACATTCCATTTGGACTAAAACTACACGTTGCATTTAACATAACTGATTCCAAGATTTTCTCTTTGTTCCTAATGTGGTCCATGGCCTATTATATAGTAAATAAATCTTTTCGATGGATTTGGATGTTTCTGTTTACGGCCTGGTTCTTGTATTTGGAAAAAATTCATTCATTCATCCATTTATTTATTGAAGTGTTTTTTTTTCATCTTGTCATTCTTTTGAAAGTTATTTCCCAATCTCATTTTGTGAAACAGATTTTGCCTATTGTTTCTTTAACTTTCAACATATATTCTTCTTTGGCCAGCAGCAAGTTCCTCTCTTTCTGATTTGCAGATCTGGCTCTTGTTATTGTTGAAGGCGTGTGGAAAGATCTGGGAAAAATTTTACTCTGAACTGAAAGAGTGCTTCCTATTGTTAATCTTCACTTTATGGGCCCATATTCCACACTGCTGTCATAATGCTATTGTGATATGTTCTTATTGCGTGCTTAGCAGTTCTGAGTCCTGTTTGATGTATTTTGGCAATTTTCAAGTGTACTAGTGATGTGTTCAACATGTTTTCTATCTCTCTCATTTTAAACAACACTAATGCTGGAGGAGAGACTTATCAAAGATATAAGGCTAGGAACTTCCCCCACCATACCGTCCTTTCAGTACTGCTCTGGCTTCATTCACCAATAGTCTCTCATGCCTACTCAACAATGCAGTTCCATTAAGTGCTACTGCAATCACGAATTTCTTCTGAATCGCTATTTCACAATTGTGAAGTTAAGTAACTTTTCAGTGAAATTATTTAATATATTTCTAATCACATGTTTTAGAAATTGATAGAATCTTTCAACAGATGTTAATTTATAACTTCTGAAGCATGTGTTATATTTACATAACCCCAATAAAGGTACATAAAAATATGTATGCATGCACATATGCACACAAATTTCTATGTCACTGATGGCACGATACACACCTATTCCCTGAGCATGGAGGGGTATTTCATAGTTAAAAATGGATTTTTCTATGCTCCAATACTAGATATATAGTATGAATATACCAATCTTTTTAAGATGGAACCAAATCTCTTCTGAGAACAAATATGAAATTAGTGTATTTCATTCTCATGCATATTATTCAGAATCCACTTAAAAACTACTAGATTGGTATAGCTTTACTGTAGTTTTATTTCACTTTAATCTCAGAGGTCGCAGCAATAGGCATAGGCTCATTCCAGGCTGTAGCACCAAAGAACTTTTAATCTTTTGCATTGTGCTACATGAACTACTAGTTTGTGGCAATAACTTTTGGGGAAATTTTCCAATTAAAGGCAATGTCTTGAAAGTCTTTTCCAGTACGTATTTTTTACTTCAGAAGTTCAGTTTTCTATCACTAACAATTTCCAACTCATGAAATATATTCAGTAAACTATGTTCATGGATAAACTCAGTATTCTAATGCTAGAGAACCTTTAACCCCTTTCTGAGCTTCACATGTCATTTTAATAAATGTGTATTAATTATACCAGCAAATCACTATTATAGTCATGTGTCCCAATCAACAGTTATAAACATTTTAGCAGTTTCAACCAAACATTATCATCATCTAAAGTCTTATTATTCAATTCCAAAGGCTTGTATCATTTAAAATTTTCTCTCTCTGCAGTATTTTCATGTTATACACCTAGATGGTAACCATAATGACCAATATGGTTCATATTAATAAACAATAATTCTCAATCAATTTCTGTTTGTCTATGAATCAGAGACTGATATTAGAGGAAATATATTAATTAAACAACATATTTAATTTACCTCATTTACATCAAAAGTAGCTAGGCATACTAGATCTCTGGAAGATTTCACTTTTTCTTTAGGCCAGTAATATAGCCCGGAAGCTCTCAGTACAAAATGATGCTTCTTCCAGCCTTTCTTGGAGTCAGCCTTGAGGAACAATGAACCTTCTACTTCTGGGACTCCCACTCCTGTGCTTGAGAAAAACTCCTATGTAACAGGAAGAGAACAACATTTTCTTATACTTTGACATCTTACAAACTCAAAGGACAGAGCAATACAAAGCAAAAATAATAGTTTCCATTCACTACTTATGACAAGGAGATTAAAGTTCTGAACTGCTTCTACACACAAATATGTATAAACTATTGACTATAAAGAACAGGAATAAAACTTTTCAATTCACTTCCTTAACAATAAATGCTGTAAATATTCAGCTATTCAAAGAAAGAGTATATAAATAGTTGGTTAATTTAACATCCTTTCTACAGCATACAAGAATTTGAAGTAGAAAATAAGAGTAATGTGGAATACAAAAAAAAAAGTTATAATATATATAGTGTAAATAAGCTGTTACTCTTCATCCATAGACTTTAAGTCTCTTTCTCCTTTTTTCTTATGACAAGCCTATTGTAATTACCAAATGGTGAATAAACTATTATTATTATTATTATTATTATTATTATTATTATTACCATGACTACTCAATACACAAACCATACTACAGGCAGTTTAATCCAGCAGATATGTTCACATAACTACTAGATTATAGGTGATAGCAGCACAAATGCATTTATACCAATTTTAAACAACATACATATTTTGAATAAAAATATCCAAAAGCATTTTACAAAATCTTAAAAGAGAAAATAATAATAATAATAATAATAATAATAATAATAATAATAATAATAATAATAATAATAATAATAATAATAATAATAATACAGATTTTTAATGCCTGCATCGACTGCCATGGTGTTTAGACCTGCAAATAAAATTAATTATTTAAAGGAATCCTGAGTAAGATACGGCCTAATACTCTATTTTCATGTTAGGGAAAACTCCAAAATAAAATTCATTCAGACAACTTATTCTCATTGAAACTTTCTCCCAACCAACTGATAAGCAGACTCTCAGTTTCTGACCATATTAGATTTGTACCATCTTGCAAATAGTAAAGATAATCTATTTTTTGCAATGGCAATAATTTTAAGCAGACTGTAACATACAGTATTCAAAACTCATTAGCTTTCTTTAAAAGCTATTTTTTTTCCCTTTTCTTTGCTGATAAAAATGTCCATATTTTCCAAAAGTTAAATTTTTAGCAGATAAAACCAATAATTGAAATCATTTTATGATATAGTCGAACTACACACTCTTATGCTTCACTTACTTGTCACTATTGTAGACCGGTTTCGAGAACAGTTGTTCTCATCATCAGTTCAAATCTCCGAACTGATATCTCTTAGATAAAACCAATTTTACAGTCATTTTAGTGAAATACGGGTCCTTTTATTTACACAAAACTTGTCTTTGATTCATAAATATTACAATAATATAAATAGAGCATATATAGTTCATTGTCAGGGACCTTCCTTTCTTGTGCCATTCTTGACATGATGTGAGATAGTGGGAAAGTTGAATAAACAAGAGTTAGTACTTTTCACTCATGGATTCTGAGATGTGTCTTGCAGTCAGTTTAATAAAAAATAGCAATTACACTAATCACAGACACCTGTCTCGCAGTCACAGTTTCCCCCCAGTGATTGCACTGGTCTTCTGCAATGTCTGTAGACTGTGAACTGAATACTATATGCGTAAGTCTGAAATGAAATGAATTAATGATGATGACATAGTGCCCCCCCTCCCAAAAATTTTTTTTCTCAGTGGTAAATGTGGCACCTCTTCTTTCATTATAGTCACTCAGAAAATGAAGTGCTAACTAAACCACATTTTTTCCTTTTTAAAGCAGTATAATAATATATTATTTATAATAGAAACCCCTACTAGCTTTGTATGTCTTCATTCTTCTCTGATAAACTTTGTCATCACTTCCTACATGTAGTCTCAAGAGCAATGAGTTAGCTACTGAGTTACATCAAGAAATTGCAAAATACTTCTCTGTTCATCGAGATAAAGTTTGTTTTTATTCCACTAGAGCAGGAAATAAAATTCTGTGGGCTGCCTCTGTGGTTTAGCGGTAGAGTTTGTAACTACTAAACCAGATGTCCTGAATTCAAATCCCGGTTGGATCAGCTACCTGGCTAAGGTTACTTTCGGAGTTTTTCCTTGGACTGAGAAGGTGTATACCAGATAACTTTTAAGTGCCAAGGCCTCCGAGCTCATTTGTGATGACCCTGGCACTAGTACTGTATGGAAAGTTGTGGATGCAAACAATTTGATATTTCCTACAATGGCAATTGATCAAAAAAAACACAAAAGCTGAATGGCTTTAAAAATATACCCACATTCTCTAATACTATGCAGTGATCAATTGCACCCATGTGCTATTAAAAAAACTATACCAACTTTCAGATGAATACATTAATAGAAAAGAAGTTATCCTTGTGACTGTCAAGGCTACATGCAATGCCAAAAATATGCCCACAAGTATAGATGCTTCTTGGCCTGGATCTCTAAAATATGGAGAAATTCAAATGCTTATTTAGTTATTAATGTTAATCCCACAGATGCCCTTCTTCTAGGTGATGTTGGCTATGGAATGATTATTTCTACCGAAGAAGCAGTTTTTTCTCTCCTTATCTCAGGTAAAAGATATGCACAGTTTTATTCCACTAAATGAAGACATGTGTCTCACTTGGGAAGTAATATTTTGATTGCTTGATGGACATGACCCATGAGTAACAGCTCCATTTTATTCAACTCACCCACTGATTGCCAGTGTACATCTTTTTATTTCATGTGCACAAAACTTCACCAAAATAGCACACATACACTTATCTTCTTTAATGATCAAGATATGCTAATCATAGTCTAGGAATGGGGAAAGGTTGCTGAGGCTACTTTCCCATACTTCCACCCTTCCCTTCCTGACATCATCCATTTACTGGGAGTATATGAAGTAATTCTATAATCTATTCATATTGTAAACTATCATGGGAATTATTACTAGGTTAGCGCAACATAAAGATTTAAATGTTGTATCAGCTCAAGTGATATATCACAACAAAGGTAAATTTTTTTACTTGTTAGGATGCAATTAATATCATTCTCTATAGTTCAGTTCACAGCAAGCTGCAGTGAAAACAAATTTCTATGTAATTAATATACCTGTTCATAATATCAACGACTCAAGCACATTCTAGGAATGGCACATTTTAATGTATATATTGTTACCATGCATCCCATTCAAATATCTCCCAATGGATTAGTTTTGAGCCAGTCAGCATGCTTGGTTAGCAGATAGCTCACTGGAATTATTACTAATACTAATTATTACTAATGTTATGACTTGGAAAGGAGTTGAAAAAGTTATTCAGATTGGAATCTGAAGAATATGAGCTTGAAAAATGGCCTGTATTTCATCATCATTTTTAAGCTCTGCACAGCCTGTTCCATGGCTTATATCTAGTTAGTGAAAACTGCAATGCAAATGCAGAGATATCAAGTAACCCAATCAAACATATACTAGCCATGAATACAATGTCTGGCTGGCAAGCTGTCAACCAAATAATGTGGCATTATGAATGAATAATGTGGCAGAAGGCTGAATGGGACACATGGTATTTGAGTCCTGATGTAACCAAAGTTTTTCCAGGGCTTTTCTCTAAAGGCAAATAATCAGTGAATATAGGATAGCTTTAGTACCTATAGGGCTCATAATGCAAAATTAAAAATCTGTTCCTTATTACCATTCACATCACCCTTAAGTTCCAGCTATACATGTAGCAAATAAAGCATTATTAAATGTGTGAAGAAAAAACATGAATGCCAAATAAAATAGAAATTTGGAGAACACTGCAACAAAAAAAATGTGCATGGCCAGGAAAATCCAGTGCAATTTTAGGGCAAAATGTGTTTGATGACTGTGGCTCAGCACTGTGGCATGTGATTAAACTTCTTGCCTTTCACTCTACTGGCCTGAATTTTATTCTATGATAAGTGTGGATTAGTTTGTAGCACATTAAAAGGCATTTGGTTATGTTACCTCAAAGTACAACACCACTGCTACCATTCTTGTGGTGCTAGAAAATGCTGCATTATGTCTACAATTATTATGCAGTCACAAGAATTTTTACCTCCAGCAGCATAGTGCGAGCATGGTCATCATAATCTCCATGATTGCGATCAGATTGAGCCAGAAGGAAGTTTTCAGGTGTAGAGAACAGCTCTGTTTTGTCTGGACGCTCTAGAAACAGCAACTTGTTCTTTGAGTCTCGTGTCCACATCATTAAGTTTTCCACCAGCAGTTCATGATCTTCATACACACGCTCTATAAAGAAAAACATGTTAATCTTTTATGTGTTTTTAATCAATATTAACTAGTTACACTTCTTACCAGTTACGGTTGGTATTCAGATTTAATATTCTTATGGGGAGTATGGGATGATGTGGGCAATGACCTGTGAAGCATATTCTGTACAATTTAATGGTAAATAGAGCATAAGGGTATTAAATGGACTCACCAACCAATTAAGAATATATAAGTTGCTTCACTGTATTAGTACCAAGACAAAGGTTGTCTTAAATTCAATAGTTAAGTTTGTTTATAAAGTTTTTTTTCCAAAATAAACACCCTATGAAATATCTTACAAAGTAAATTATTAGAAAGTTCCTATTTCTACATCATATAACAAACAATGATAGCAACTTCAGTCAGGACTAGCAACAATGGAAACAATGTACCTTAAAATAGTTCCAGGTATAAACACATTTAGTGAAACCAGGCAAAATGGTTGCTGATCTCTCACAGTCATTGCAGAAATGTTTGAGAGAGTGAAGATAGGCAGGAGGTAGAGTATGCATATTACAGTAAGCAAAGATTTTGCTATCAGATACACGACAATCAAATGCAGTTAGGCCCATAAATAAAGTGTCAGTTTTGCAAAGGTAAAACATATTAAGGATTCAAAATCATTCTTTATGTATTAAAAAATTATTTTATGTTGCTAAAATATGGCTTTGATAGTAGTTATTTATGTTACTACTCTTATTTATGTTATACTTCATTTTTGAGTGTTCAGTGTAACAATTCTTCCTTCTCATCTGCCATGTTCATAATAATCCCAGCCTACCTGTCTTTCATAGCCTCAATTTTTTTTACAGTAACTGTATGAATTTGATGTTTCAACCTTACACTTTCTTTTTAATAGTTATAGTGATCACATTATTTACAAAGCAGATATTAGGGACAATCCATTTCCAAGCATGTAAAATAAAACTCTTATAAATTTTAAGGAATTAAATAAGTCATGAAATTAAATATAAATGTCCAAAATATGAAAAAAGGTACAATTAATTGGAGTGCCATTCTAACAGAATATGTAAACCAGTAATTAATTATACAACTGAAAAAACAAATTTTGGTACCCCTAGGAAAAGATTATCTAGCAAATAGCTTTCTAATACATGGAAAAAAATAACATAGGGATCTATGTAAAATCAAAGTTAAATAAGTAAATACATAGTAAAGATGCAAAAGTATAATGTAGAAATGTAAAAAGCAAAGAGAAATTTGAAGCATAACAACTGAGATTTACTAAGTATTGACGAGGTCTGGAAAAAAAATATGCACATTTTATTGCAATAATCTTTTCTCCCTGCCCAACTCCTTGAATATACATTGCTTACATGTATGCCTAATTTCTTTTTCCTCTGCAGGCGCACACAATACGTCCAATTGCCTACATCCATTCTCTTTTGCATCAAAAAAATTAATTTCACTCAATCTGAGAGAAAAGTAGAAAAGTATTTGTGGAGACTCTTTGTTTTAACACATCATAAGTCTTTTGAATAATGAATTAATACTGGAGCAAGTAAGTTCAGAATCTGATGGGCCCTGAAGTGGAATATTCACCTTTGTGCAGTAAGCTAACGCTCAATAAAAATAAGCAACTTGTTCTATATGGGAATTGAACTGAACCTCTCAAACTAAAAAACTCAGCTGCCTACAGGCAAATTTCTGAAACTATAAGATTTCTTAAATGTTTCCATTCTGCTTATCATATTTTTCAACAAAACCATTATGGATATGTATAACAGAAAAATAATTTTGTTGAAGAATACATAGTATTGTGCATTCACACCGTATACAGGGAGTATTATAATATCATAATAGGACTGCAATAATATCAAAGCAATTGATAAGTTTCCACATGCATACTTACAAGATACATACATACTTATAGAAAACTTTTTTTTTCCTGCCATTTGTTTATTGCTTTATAATTATGGGATATGATCTGGTTTTGGTTACTTTATTTTCTAGTTGTTTTAGCATGGGTACAATACTATGGCATTAAAGAGCAGGGTAAAACAAGAATAATATTAAACTAACTGAAAATGAGCAAAAATAGACACATGGTTCTGAAATATAGATATATAGACAGAATACATACCCATATAAAGATCTGGCAGATGTTCCACAATACCCCACTTAGGATCCATATGTACATGGTTCTTATCAGCCAAAAGCCGAGTCACATAGGCACATGTCATCTTTTCATCAACCAAAAGACTCTTAGTACTTCCATCTGCTGAGAATGCTTTAATAAACAATTTCTTAATGCTTGCCTCCTTCATTTTCTCCAGTGCTATACGGATTTTTTCTGCCTTGGCTCTACTTGCTGAATCCATCTGATAACGAAACAAATTTATTTTTGCTAAGCAAAAACCTGATGTTCTGTTTTCTTTCACAGTGTAACATTCACAAGCCTAATACATTTGAGATGTTAAATCTACTAAAGTGGAATGTGCTGAACAGAGAATATAAAACATTATAATTATATTTTTTAATTAAAAATTAACACAAACTGCATATTTAAGTGCTGTTTTGGAAATGTGTGCTTTAATCCCTAGATTAGAGCAAGAATTTCTATTTTGGACTCTAGGTGTATACGATTATTGATGATCTGAATTGCTCTTTTCAATCAAAAACGTATCTTAATCCAACAATGGTTCATGGTTTTCTTACAGTGAACAGAAGCCCCCCGCCCTCTATACATTCCACATGTTTGTATGTCAATATAAACTTGAACAAGTGACATACAAACCTTCTACCCACATGCCATACATGCAGCTTGCACAATAGCACTTGTGCATAAATTGCTCTAAAAAGCAATGCAAATATAACCTCTCTTCAGCACTTGTTTATTTTAGTCAATTTTCCAAAGTTATCAGTGATATGTCTGGCACTCATTGTGTAATAGTTGAAATCACAATTTTTTCCTTCATCCATGTTTGCCAACTGATTGTATCAGTTTGATTATTGGTTATGCCAAATTGCCTGAACTAACCTTTCTCTTTCAGTTTGAAAAATTGAATAATGTAGCTATAGATTCTGATGAACTCTAACCCTTGCACCATTAATTGATTTCCTTTATCATTCCCAATAAACTTCAGGAGTGAGGGGTATGTTAAAGGTCATCCCTTCCCCCAAGAACATAATTTTCTCTTCCCTGTATAACATCATTTTTAATAAGAAAGTTCTGCTGTGACTTTCATTATTATTTATGTTATTCTCAGTATTAATAATGTAAACAAATCTGAGCTGCAGTATTTAATTTCTCATTTTTTGAACATTATTTCCAGCTCCTTGCCAACTGCTTCCAGAAAAATAAAAGAATGAGGAACATTCACATTGCTGGAAACCTGTAAAGTTTGTAATGAATTTTAACCATTGATTTTAAAAACATTTCTGAATGAAGCACAGCATTTTGTTTTTCTGAGAAATATCCTGCAAATACAATTTTAAAACCACCTCATCATGTATGATTTGTATGCTCAGTTTTACTGTTCCTAGGTTCTGATTCAAACATAAATTAAATAACTGCAGATCATTTTTATCATTAATTTTATAAAGATTATGAACTCAATCTTGTAGTAGCCTTCAGCTCTCTGCTCTCCTGTAATTGAAAGTTACATTAACTTCTACATGTACACTTATATAGGCAAATTACCTGTGTAGGTGAAGGTGCAAGGTTGATGCCACCAGCTTTAGAGGGATCTGTGCGTCCCCCACTGCCTCCACTGGAAGCAGAACTCTCACTTGAGAGCATAGATACGTTGTCTGAGAAAGCAGAATCATTGTCTGGACTCTCTGTTCTGATACCTAGATACAAAAATTTTCTATAAATACTCATGTGCTTACTTTTGAACATGCAGTCATAGATAAGTTAAATTTAATGAATATTATTTGGATAACTTATATATGAGGGGGTGGAAAAATCCTAAATTTATTGGAGTTTTCCATATTGAGTGAAAAGTTTTTATAAGCTCTGTTAAAACATTATTCAAACTCAAGAATGGTTGCACATCCTTTGTGTACCTTGAGATTCAAAAGAGACTTAATAATTATTTTTCTGTAGGGCTACTCAGTGGTAAATGGGATGGCATTTAGCACACTGGGCCCTGTTCCACTAAAGTATGGTCTAATACATATGGACTTTTAACTAGTAGTTATTACTAAATTCTGTTCCACAAAGATTTCTGCTGTGCTTGTACTTCACAACTCCATACTTACTATTTTTTTTTTCTGTTCCATAGAAGTATTAGTATTAGTCGGGCATTGGTAATTTGTATAAATTTCTCTACAAGTGTAAGAATATTGGTAACTTCAAATACTAGCACAAATTTTATTATCTTTTTAATGATTTTGGGAGTCAATTGACCCAAATGTACTAACGAATGAATAGCGTTTAACGCCCGTTTTTGCTACAGAGGCACCACAGGCGATGGACACTGGTAATACATGAAATGAAATGATATATTGTGAAAAGATTTATTTTTAAGGAAGGAAACGTTCCATGCATAAGTTTAGGGTATCTCTCTGGCATTTGCCATTTATGAGGACTGAGGAAAACCTGGAAAAAAACCCAGTCAGGGAGGACGGTCCTGCCGGGATTCGAACCCCAAACCTCCTGCTCACGAGTCAGCGATTTAACGACCTCGGCCACCCGTGGCGGTCCAAATGTGCTAAGTATTAGCAATGATGAGTAGAAATATGTATAAAGAAAGTATAAATAAGTATTTGTGTACAATGATAAAATTAGATTAAGTACAATTAAAGTACAGCTTATGACTGATATTGACGTTTTCTGTTTCAAATGTATATTTCAGACCAGCATCTTAGTTAATGTATTTTTAAGGTTCTTGCTACATGCCAGGAAAATAATTTCTTTTCATTCTTCATTGTCTTAAAAAATAATCCTTTAGACACAATTTCCCAGATTTTGCTGATAATGAGAATGTGATTGTCAAGCAATATAAACTAATAGATACAAACAATTGATCAAATGGACAATAAAATAAATGACTGAAAGCAATTGGGAAGCTCTTGATTCTTGTGCCATCTCTCCACAACTGAAAATGATGCATTTAAATGTAGCTGTAAGGAACCATTGTCTCAAAGTGGAATATTATACTTCAATATTGATAAATCATAATAAAATATTTAAATATCATAATATTTGAGAAACAATATAAGAACCATATATCAGGAATCACAATAATCCGCTCTGTACATTAAAAATCCCTAAAGGGTGAACATAACCTAATTCAAGGTATGGTGACGTATGGCAAACAGCTGTTCCTCCAACTTGCTCTTATATGACGTCACTTGTAGCTTTTTACTAATACTATACAAATGCTGCAATTCTTTTGTGAAACAGAAAGTTACAAGATCATATTTTACTTAACACACTTGTATATTTAAGGAAGGTCGGAGACACTTGTATGTTAGACCATACTTTTGTGAAATAGGGCCCTGGTGTACTGCACAACTGTAACATTCACTATACTCATTCCTGCCCTAAATTTTTCATAGAGCCTAGAGCCCAGATTTTGTTTTCTGTAATTTCTGGTTTTTTGCTTGAAGGGCAAAACAAGATTTCAGAGATTAAGGAAAATGCAACAAACAAATGATGGTGATCCCAAAAGAGAATTTTTAATAGATGGAAGTAAATGCTGAAGGAAAGATGAAATAATTATATCATTAAGTTAACAGTAAAGTGAAAGAAAAAAAGCTGAGAAAAATAAAGGTATAAGTACAAATAATAACTTAGGGTGATAAATTGTGTGAATCTATAATATACTGATAACCAGTGTGTTAGGGTATATTTTGGTTGTAAATATGATAATTGTGTTAATGTATTATTATTTGGCTCATGAAATGAACAATTTCTGCAGAATGATAAGTGGAAATTATTTGGGGAAACCACTATCATCTGGAATCCTAAGGATGGGGACTTCATATTTACGAAAAGCTGGCAAGTGTCTGAAGTAAAATTTTACAAATCTAAGTAATGTTCAAAGCTAGCCCTAAAATCAGCACATTGATACTGTAAAGCAGACTTACCCATTTTTATTAATTACTACAAGTATATATTACAGGAGGTCAAGTAACTAGACTTGCTTGTCTGTTTCTTTTTCCTGTTGCCTTTGATCAAACTTATCCATATTGGTGCATATTAAATTGCCACAAAAATTTAAGCTTAATATCCTCCTCCATTTTTGCATGATTACTTACCAATTGTTACAGAAAAGGATCTGCCATAGATGATTGCTCAGTGCATTTAACTTTATTTTTGATCATAAATGGAATTACCTGGTTTATTCTAAATTCTGTACAACTGAGGTCTGTTTTGGGGTTGTGCTGGTGCCTCCAGGACCAGCCAAAGACTGGTTCTACTAATAATAATAAGGAACTAATTTCTTTAGGTTTATTTGAGGTATTTATGTAGTTAATCCAATGAATTATTAGATGATTTAAGTCAATGAATGTATTTGGTTAATAGCAAATGGAAAGATATAAATTTGAATTGCAATTCCTTTTGTTTTTGGTTAAAAAAATTCATTCACACATTCAACTGGTTTGAAAAGAGGAACAGATGTTTGCATATTTGCAACAATTCCTTGAAAGGTACCAGGTACAATGTGTCCAATGAACTGCTCTTTTTAATATTAAATGACTGCATTGTTTCCAGAAAGAGCATACACAAATAAAGTGTTTCTTTAACTACTTCTACTGTTTATCACAACCAGGAGGCAGCACAAAACTTTTCTCACTCAGTGCATACAAGTATTATTCAGTAATAATGAACAAATGTAGCCTTATGCACAACAGTTTTAAATACTTACCTCCTTCACTTTTTGAAAGCATATCTGTGTCGGAAGAACTTCCATCAATTTTAAGCAGCCGGTTTCCTTCAGAGCTGGAGCGAGAGTGCGTACGCCGATGTTGCTGAACTTGTCCTGTACCTAAAATTTACCAGCTTAATAATCACTTGTATCAAATAACACCTTTCTTCAAATACAAAAAATATATGCTACAATTTGTTTACTCTTAAAAAAGTCATCCAAATTATAAAAGGAAGTAGTGTGCATAATATACTTTGTAAAATAGTAAAATGAAATAAAGGTTAGCATTATGTAACATATAACCATATCTTGTGGCAAGATTAAACTGGTTGTTATGTTGGAAAAAATTTCAGATATCATATAACAAGTTGCCTGCATTCACTTAAATAAAAACTCACCTTAACAACTGAACCTAATAACAAAATGGATCCCTTTTATGTTGTGCAAACTTTTTTTAATCATCCTGGCAATTCCCAATGTGTTTTGAGATGAAAAATTAAGGGAGTGAATGCAAACAAATACACAGCTTGAGGAATCAAAAGTTTTCTTGCAATCATTTTTCCAGGGTAAAGGAATGTTCCCGTAAAAGCTGTACCAAAGTAATGTTCTGGCAGACCCGAGTTGGAACATGTTACCTAGGTCTACCAGAATGTTCCCAGATTAAGAGTTACTGAAATAAAGCAAAATTCCTATAACAGCTGTAACTTAGGAAATATGTAAATCAACTTTAATATTGGAATATTATAAAATTCTGTCACCTTCACAGAGAAACAGATTATTTCAATAAAGATTTCTTTAAATAAGAGAGTGCTTTTGAAACATATGGCATGGAATCACATTCATGTTATTATGCATTCAACAGAATCCTTCCATTTTAGCACTTGTTCTATTCTCTATTGCTGGTAACAGAGAGTGCTGCATGCTCTACAAAAAGAAATCTGCTTTGCACTCAGTGAAAATACTATTGATAATTATGCATAAAAGTACTAAAGAAATTTAACTTTACTAGAGCTTTTCCTTTTTAAATGAAATGGGGGACTTCATGTTTTGTAGTAAAAGAAAAAACCGTCATGTTTTATAGTGGTGCAATATCACTTGAATCAGCAATTAAAACATTACACCATATTAATTAAAGAAAAAAAAAGAGGGATCAAACCCACAAGCTGTCAGAAGTAAGAAGAAATGAATGATATAACCACTCAGCAATATTTGAGAGAAGGATCTACAGCAGAGTGGAGAAAATTAGAACGAAGAATGGAAGGAAAGAGGGAGAGAGAGATCAGTGATTACATTCCTGTTTAAAAGTCCCAATATTTTCCAAAATACATAGTTTATCTTCTTATTCTTCTTTTCATTTGGTGCTATAGCCCACGACCAGCGACCTCTGCTTCCTCTATCTCCATCTTACAACTTTACTGATAGAGAGCAATATTGCAGGAGGACATCTGATCAGCATGTCATGTGGCTTTCATGACAATGAAATAAATAAGTGTTCAATTAAGGATAGTGACAGCCAGGAAATATCAAGTATGCATGGGGTTCTCAGGATGAATGATGTTTTTGCATAAGCATTTCTTACCTGTGTTTGGTACGGAGGTTCTTTTCGTTCCTGCTGGGTAATAGGAAGAGGACTCATACTGATTCTCCAGTGCACAGAGTTCACCCAGTATGGCATCCAAATCAACATCTTGGGAATCTGAAACATGCACAAAACTGATGCTACTCCCATTTCTGAACATTTTGGATGAAAATAATTGTTAGACAATTCCATTATATAATAGCTCTTATCAATACTATTTACTTTGATTACATGTTTACTAACCAATTATATTTAATGAAAACAGTAATTTTCAGATGCCAGACCCCACAAATAAAGTAATATATAATGTACATAACTTGGCTAACACAAGGAATGTTTTCATAGTGTTTTTAGATCTTCTGGGAAGTGCTGTATTATTTTGAATACAAACAATAATTGTTAGTCTTATCACAGCAATGAAACTTGAAATGACATTCAAACCTTTGTCCAAGAAACTAATATATTATCACTATTTTGTATCTCCTTTCCTGAATTACTGACTTCTTATTTGAAAAAAAGGAGTTAAATAAAGAGAAATAAATCCTTTGAGTTACCAAGAACTAAAAAACTGAAAATTGTGCACAAAAATTTAAAACAATGCTAAAAATTATTCTAAAAGAGTTTTATTTCTACTATACACTGCAATTTCTGAAACAATTTGTACTACATATTTAGTTTGTTAAATTTTTATTACTAAATATGTATACAGTTACATGTTTTTACTTTGTACTAATTTGTTTTAAAACAATTTGTAGTATCCTTTGTTAATTAGTTTAACAATTGTCTTTTTTTTATTAGGTAGCCTTGTATTGAATGGCAAATACAATTTGACAGGTAGTAGTATTAAATGACCTGGAATTATTTTAGCACATGAACTTCTAATGTTATCATGGTTTAATTAATTATCCATTAAATTTCTTCATAGTGAACTGTATGCTATTTAAAAGTTTCCAAATTATTTAATAAAATATGTTTATAACCTCATACTTCTTCTCATTCCAATTTATTCACAACTGTGAAGTAAGAAACTTTCTTTCAGTAATAAAGAGTTCTTCCCCTTTTATATAACCAATTTGTTTATGAATACTTTTAAATTTTATTTAATGACATGCTCCATTACTTTGTAAAAAATATGGCCTTAACTTTTAAATCTCTGCATTACTCTAAGAAAAAATGTTTAAAAATTTGTTAATAATTGGGTCATTGGTAGGGATAGAGATCAATGATAAACAGTATTTTAAAATAAAATACTATAACAATTTGTGGAAATCAGAAACTCCAAAGATATCAAGATCTGTTAGAGCAGAAACTAGAAGTAGAGCTAAGGATGATATAAAAAGAGTTATGCAAGCAGTTGATAAAGTAAGGCATTGGGAGAAGAAATTAGTTACAATAGGTGAAACAACAATGAAGATCTACAAATGGGTTACATTATCAAGTAGTGAGCAGAAGAAAAAAAAAAGGAAAGATTATTGCAAATAGAAAATTACATTATCCAGAAAGGCACATGCAATGGACTCTTCCAATTAAAATTTTAATGTTGCTGAAGATTCTAATACATGTTTTTCAATGGTTAGTAATTCCCAAGGTCGAACAGATTTCTCAGCACAGCTTGGATTTTCAAAGCAGTGAACTAAGTAGTAAACTATTAAAAACAGATTGATGCTAAGGAGCATATCACAATACATTAATATTTACCACAACAAAGTTGAAGGTGTAAGACGGCTCAAAAGTTGCAGTTCTATCTTTTGAATCTTCTGTGACATTAAATATTTTTCATGTGATTTCAATATTTTTAAAAGTATTTTATGTTAGAAGTTTTCAGAAGTAAAAAGGAAATAAATGAGATGCTGAGCACATGTGTCACTTTATCAGCTTCTTTACAGTTTGAGAGTTTATTATAGTTTTGTTCTACTACTGTTGTTGAAATAATTATATGTTTTCTGTGCAATTTTTACCAATAGAAAGCATCAGCTATATGAATGAGTCTAGATTAAATTATAAAAGTTTGACTGATGAAAATACAGCTAGTCTTGGCTGGTAATCTTTGGAATGGCACATCCCAAGTTCTGAGATTATAACACCTATTGATCAGTGACTTCCAAGAAGAGGACTCGCTATGTTTTCACAGAATGAAACTGCATATTGTTGCCAGTGTTTGCCCTCTGTCCAATGGACCTTAATTTTCAAAATTTGTTGAAGGCATTTTTAATATCCTGTTCAATGTAAATCCTGATTAATTGTTGAATATCGCTTTTTGAAACCTGCTTGATAGTCTGAAAGGAGATTTTGAGATTTCAGATAGGACATTAATATTTTCTCCAAAGTTTTAGCAACTACTGATGTTGAGGATATAGGCTTATAGTGTCCAATTCATTTGTCTTTCTTCTTAATTGGTATGACCATGGCTTTTTTCCATATGACAAAAATGCTATCTTTACTATTCCAGATCTTGTTGAATATGTTCAGTAGTACCTTCTTGGCTCTGCCCCTTAACTTCTTGATGTATTCACTATGAATTTTATCTGGTCCAGGCTATTTTTGTTCTTAAGAGATAATATTGCTTGATTGAGTTCTTGAATCATAATGATGTCATAAAATAAATGATGTCGACCTGCAAATACCTGGGACTTATATCTTTTTAATACTTTAATTTCCCATTGTCTCTATTTAAATTAAGTGCAATTTTGTGATGAGTGGCAAATCTATTGGTTATGTCTATCCATTATCCAACAAAAACTTAAAGAAAACCACATGAAAATCCAAATGCTTTCAACATTTTTTATTTAAACCAAGATAAATTGGAGTTGCCCAATTCTGCTTAATTATTCGGCATGATTGCCTGTTAGAACATCTATTCGAGTTGAAATTAGGTGTAAGGACATGAATACTATCTTAAACAAAGAATATCTACTGAAATGCAGTCAACTTGATATGAAATGAAAAATAATTTGGAAGTTCTTTATTGGGAAGCTAATGAAAAAATGATAAATATCAGCATCCCCAAAGGCCACTAGCAACCAACCAACCTATACATATTGAGTGCCCTTAAACTTCATTTCTCATCAGAGAGACCCACATAAAGAATAAAATACAAATCATCCAGAAGTAAAAGCAGGGTGAATAAAAATAAGAGGGACTGATTAATTCTACTTAGACATTCACAAGATAAAAATAGGTTCATAATCTAAATTATACTGTTGTTCTTTATTATTATAATAGTCATACCCTTTTACTAAATTTATTTTCTTATTTTTCAAAAAACTAATATGTGATGTGTGTACATGCCAGTTACAAGCTGTATTTTTACTCCCCACCTAATTCTGACTGGGAAGACAATGGCTGGAGAATCAACACAGGATTTTGAAGATTCATGGTTCGATACAATTCCAGCCTTGGCTTTAAATGTTTCATATCTAACTCACCCTGCTATTCTTTAGCTACAATTAACAATTTCTGAAATGAATAATAAAAGATGTTCTATTACAATTGCATAAATTAAAATAGTGTGTTTAACAGCTGACAATGTGGACAGAGTACTATGGACTTCATCTATAAAATGTTAACACAATGAATTTTATCACTCTTAAGTACATATTTACATTGACTGCCTACAAACTTTGAAATTATTTATAGTAATTTTAACTGTTTGTGCTGAGATATGATAGTTGAAATGTCATCATATTTCTGGAAGTTATCAATGCAAATACATCATCAGGCATTCCCAACAATTATCATAATGAGCCAAAGCCTACTCATACATTATTAGTTTCACTTTGTTGCAACAGGGCTTTCTCAAATAGGATTTAGCATAAATATTTTTATTGCATTTTTGTTCAGCATTAAACAAATAACATAATTAATTATACCCCATTATATAATAATAGGAATTTGCTTGTGTTGATATTTTTACGTTTTTGCTTCCATTAGCACCTGTGACTTTAAGAATGACAGAATTAAACTATTGTCTTTCAAACTCCTCAACTCCTGTGTATAGAAACAAGCAGTGGATGTGTTCAACTACATTTCACTTTTATTTCTTTTCTATTGGATCTTAAATCATATCAAATTACATATTACTCTGAAACATTCTGTCTCCCATAACAGGCTATAACAGGCAAATGCATTTTTCATATAATACCCACACATAAAAAATTTTGAAAACTACTCATGATTACAGAAGGTAAGAAGTTCCAAAAATACATATCGAGCTCAAATGTTTTAGCAAGATAGTCTATTTATACAAAAGTGTCGAGCCAACACACAGCCAAGCTTTCTGAGTATGCATAACAAAGATGTTTTTTTTCCTTTGAAGTAGCACAGACAATGCACATGACAAAGAATGTGACACAGTGCAGGATTTTTGGTTGGAGCAGAGAGGGAAATACATGAGCACTCTCATTAAGGGATGCTCTCCAAACAAGAACACTTGGCTACTGGAAAGACAGAATGGGGGACAAGCATGAGCGATGCAGACAACAAATGCTACACAAATATACAGACTTTATTTCCTTCATTTTGGAAGTCTGTTAATTCCTTTAAATATGCAATGAGCACATATTATCTTAGTTGATACTGCAGCACATCATTATAAGTAACCTACAGTGACTGTTGTAGCTTTCAAATTCATTTTTCCTAATCCCCAATGCACACATTATCAATTCAAAAGAGAAAAGTCAAATGTTTCTACAGATATAAGTAAAGAATGGAAATTTATAATGAATGTAAACCTGATTTCAACCAAGAATGGATTTTCAATTGAACCAAATGCAGAGTATTTGATTCTGCAGTTGCAAGTGTGTGACTTGCATATCTCAAATACTATAATTTTAAAAACCAAATAAAATTATAAAATTGCAAGTGAATTTTCGTAATGTTTGTTGCAAGGTTACTTTAAAAAAAATTGTAAATAAGTTAAAAAAAATGTAAGTCTGTGAGCATTAAATGAAAATATATCACTTATTGAATGCATGGCCTTGGTTTTAAAGTTATGTCCATTTTTTAATTTTTAAAATACTAAAGTATTTTGAAAGCAATCTGTGTAAAAAGTGTTAATAATTACAACTGCTTTCAGTAGAAAGAAATAAAGATTACTTTATCCCTTTTACTCAGAGGAGTTTTGTCTTGAATTATATAAACAATATGTTCAGATTTATTCCATTACGCGTATTAGCTCTTTATCAATTAAAATACCTCCTATCCAATTTAAAAAAGAGGTTGATACTCATGCATATTGCATAACCTCGCATTATTATTAACAATGTTGGCAATCTTGAAATAAGTATTATATTTCTTATTGCTGAGATAAATAATTTTGTGTCAGTGCAGAAGTGTTTAAGCTGCAGTAATGATGTTTCCTTCCAGAAGTAGAACATGTTGAAAATGATAAAAAATAAATAGTATATTAGATAATGTAGTTTGCACTGAAAATAAATATGTTTTAAGAAGACTGAGTTTCAGTGATTCAGACTTTGAGTTAAATAGTATTAACAAAAATGGTACAGAGCTACTACATATTCACAAATAAAATGCAGAGTAAGAATGGGGTAAGAAGTGAAGAGAGTAGTGTTTCTGGTGTGATGTCTTGTGACGATCCTGATGAAAATTGCCTACGAGGAAGAGGAATGCAAAACAGTTCCAATACCAGAAAAATTGACAAATGTAGGGACAGAGAAGTAAGACAGAACAGGAAACAATGCAGCAGCATGAGAAAGTTTACTGAAAGTAAAAACATGTTAGGACAAGATCCTTTGGTACAGCAATTGCAAGTCGACTGAAAGATAGGGAAGTGGGAAAGAGAAGTTTATTTGGTACTTGTTTCTTCATGGCAGAGAAGAGCATCTTAACTAATTGGGCAAATGATTTCAGTTTCAAAAAAAATCTCTAGGAAGGAAAAAAAATCCAGGAAAAAGAAAACAATAGAGAGGTTCACACTCCTGTTGAAGAAAAGAATTTATTAGTATCTAAGTCTTGTTTTCTGAAAGTTTTTAATGAGAAACTAAAAGTTTTGAACATTCTTTGTCAATAAAATCAAAAGTACACTGGAAAGAGTAAGTACATATAAGGAAGGTAAATTTTCTTCTCCAAAGAAAATTAGTGCAATTTTTTTTTTTTAACTCTTTGTCATTATAAAGTGCCATTACTGTCAACATGATGCTAACTGAAGTGTATAAAAGGTACAATGATCAGCAACAAAATTGCAGTGGGCTAAAAACATTTTTTCACACATTACACATAGTATGAATTTTGCTATTAAAAACCTAATATGAATACAAAGAACCACAGCTGTTCTACTAAATATCACTAAAAGAGGAAGACAAATTTTCTATCATGGACCTACATATCACAACAGCAGCACAAGCACCTTGCCTTGTGCCTAAAGTATTACACTGAGCTGCTGCCAATCTTTCAAATAAAAAGTAGGATGCGGTATCATTGTTGCCATATATTGCCATGACTTCTAGACACTTTCCTGTAGTAAGTGGTTCTGAAGATGATTGCATGAACAAAATGTTAAATTTGTTGTTCAGAGAGTTAAAGTAATATATTGAAATTGTTCTGCATTTTTTATTGAGTACGACAAGTGCTAAGCATATTTGTGCATGTTTTTAATAATTTGATGCAATCTAAAAATTCTTTGCTTTTGAGGAAAATAATATTAAGTGAAAAAAATACAAAATCTCTTTTTCCTTTTAAAGAATCAAATAATCATTGACATTAAACAATATTTTCTTTCCATTAAAATTCACAATCAAAGATTTTTTAAATAGTGATTAACACCAGTTTTAACTACTGAGGCATCACAGGCAGCGGACACTGATAATACATGAGATGAAATGATAAATTAGGAAATGATTATTTTTTAAAGGAACAAAGCATTCCAGATGTAAGTTTTAGGGTACCTGTACGAAAGTTGCATTTATAAGAACTGAGGAAAACCTAGAAAAAACCTGTTGGTCCTGGTGGGAATCCAACCCCAAAACCCCCACTCAAGAGCCTGCACCTTAACGACCTTGACCATTCATGGTGGCATGATGAAAGATTGAATTATCTGCATTAGTAACAGCTTGTTCAAAAATAATGTGGAAATATGTTAAAATGCATTACATTTTTATTTCCCAATACTCAATTAATTATATAAGCCAGTGAACAAATTAACAAAGCATGCCAAGGAAACATATTCAATAAGTTGAAGTTAGTTACTACTTGCTAAAAATAGGCCTAATGTTCTCCCAAGAATCTGAAAGTATGTTAATTAAATTAATAATTATAGATAAGAAAAATAAATATGTCTGTGTAACTGTTTATACAATTTAGAATTCGCTTTTAATTTAATTTAAAATTAGAATTGCGATGTAATATAATTGCACTGTTGAGCTTACAGGAATAACTCAGTGACTTAATAATTTTGCTGAGGTAAAATCCACACTAATAACTTCAAAATAATTACATAAAATAAATTGACATACTTTAAAATTTTAAATATATATTTTTTTCCATTCCTTTTAATAACATTTCTCTCCCCCACTTCTTGTAAAATGGATAAAAATCACTTATTCTCATTTACTCCAAGGCCATCCAAATTATTTACCTTGACATGTTCAAAGAATGATAAAAACACATGATCTAAGAGAATTTTAACTTGGTGGGTGGAAGACCCACAGTTAAACTAAAGTATGGAAGTGCTGCAAAGGGGAACCGACAGATACAAGGAACCTTACCATAAACTTCAGTGAAATCACTTACAATCACAGGATTAAAGACACAGTTTTCAAATGTGTGTGACAATATACATTTCAGTAAAGTAAACGTAGCATTAATGTTTTTGTTTTAGAAAGTCTGTGCTACCTATTTTCACAGAGATGATGTAAGTTCGTAAAAGACAATAAAAATAATGTATCTAGGGTGACTTGTTAATATCCACAGCTGATGCAAGTTGTTCTAGCCTGGAGCCCAAATTCCCATTTTCTAGTTTTAGTGATGTGATGTAACCAAAAGTCACTAAAATACTCATATAGCCATAGTGCTCTGCTATACAGATAAATTTTTAATTTTTATCACATAATGTCTCTTTCTTTCGAGCTTATGATCACATTCAGCTTTTATCTATGAAACAGAAACATAGTTGCCAAGTCGTTAACTTCTAAAACTGCTACTAAATAGTAATTCACTTTATGTTAATGGCTGATGTGTGTGTTGTCATTCTGAGAGAATATGTTTAATAACTGCGATGTGCACATTTTGCTGGTTATGTAGAGCTACATAACCAATTTCATACTTAGCTTATATTAAGAAAAAAAGGGGAAAAGTTAGAAGGACTAAAACAATAGAGGACAATGCAAGAAATCTGATCTAATTCAAACCTCAGTTTGATGTTTACCACAAACATTTCTATCTGAGAACAGATCTCATTGATTTTGTATATTGTTAATTTTGTGAGAACATTTTCCTCTTCAGCATGCAGCTGTCCATTTAATTATTTGCTGTATTATCATAAAATATATGACAATTTTAAAATGCATGAAATATTAATGTCTTTTATATCTGCAACATGTCCAACGATACAAAACTATTCCTGCCTAAAACCAAACTGGTAATGCTGACAATTGTTTGTTGCTATATTTCTTAAGATGCAGTGGTGTTTCACATCGTACAAAAATGATGAACCTCAATTTGTGACACCGATCATGACATTAGTAATTCATTCTGGTAACTTACCTTCAAGGTTGGCCATGGAGAAGCGGTAACTATCGATACGTGGAGTGTTGAGATCCGAGGTAAGAGGTCGCAATGCTCCTGATGTCACATTGTCGAGCCCCTGGAAGAGATGACACACACAGCATGAGAGAAAGAAGTACAGCACCAGTGGGAGATGAACCCGGGGCTAGTGCCGCAGTGCGAGAGCAACGTCCTGCCCGCAACCCCGTCAAGACCGCAGCACGTGAGAGAGAGATGGGACGCTGTAGTGAGTCACATCATCATGGGGGATGCTGCACGCTTACCATTCACCGCGCAGGTCCGATACCGCACACCCCTACACAAGATCACTGCTGTACATAAACGTGACCTCTTTCATCTCCGTGGAAATTGCTGCGTAAAACATGCATCATGTTAGTGACAAGCTCGCCAATTGAGCATCTTTGATCTGCTGTTAGGATTTTGTTGTTCATTTATTACGGACGCTGTTTAACATCCCAGGTTATCAGCTTGAAACAGCCAATAAATTTTGCACGTTCCTTTACGTGCCTTAAAACTACGACACGATACCCGCGGCTTTACTTCCCTTCCGAAGAAAGTCTTACTTAGCATTTTTATGCTCGAAAAAATCCACCGACCCTGACCCGCGATGCTCATATGGTTACCAACACACCACCGGGACCGACAATGAGGTCTTTATTCCTAAGTTTTCTTCCCCCGCCCCCCAAATAATCCTTTTATAATTTATTAGTTAATGCTAGGGTCAATTTTTATCGCTTATCCTATATGCTTCAGTAATGGAAACAGTTTCCCTGGCGCATGTTCGTCTTCTACAATTGCATGTTTTATTTTTCTCACCACCAATTTTCATGTTCAACTGGCTTCTAATGAGTACAAATAAAACAAGCCATTAGGTGAGAAAACTGAAGACGATGCATGCAATGGTTTGTTTTGTGCATTGTGAATCTCTAATCTAAACATTCTTCTTGTTCCATTTTACTACACACATACATTGCTCAATAAACCAGGTTTGCCTTGATCTGACGTTCTTTAAAGCATTTAGCAAACAAAATTTCTAATTTGGTACATTTTGCTCTAAAATGCCACAACCAATCCTTCAATGACATTGAATCTCATGAAAATGATGGTCCATGTAGTGTGTTGACAGCAGCAGGTGAATGTATAGTTGAAAAACCTTTGTAACCTAGATTTGCACTTCTAGCACTATTTTGATGGTGTCGGGAAAGAAGTTGCTCTTATTTACGTCCTATTTATGTCATTTTGTTTTTGCATTATTGTCAACTTCGTGTGTTTTCTTGCAAAGTCTAGATGCTTCCGTTGGTGAATTTTGCTTATTGCAGACCTTTTCTTAAAGCTATTGTTTTAAATGAGATTGCACCCTTACGGATGCAGCAGAAACTTTTTGCCTTGCATTCGATTCCGTACGAAACATTGTTCTCTCAACTGCTACAATACCAAGTGCCAAGTAAACAAGAGACCGTTTTAGGAGCCAACGGACTCAGGTCCATTTCCATTCATTGTTTCAATAGACCAGAACAGTTGACGACGCGATAAACGCTTAAACCCCGCCCCCTTCTTTTAAAAGAGAGAACGTTTCCTTCTTCTTCCTCCTCTTTGGCATTTTTTAAATAATCATTATACAATATCCCAACCTTCATTTCAATATTTAAATTGCGGTTCTTAGAACACTCTTCCAGTAGGACGCTGACTTGTTGGTCTTCCTTCGATCAACTAAGTCGTTTTTTTTTATCTTCAAAGCTCTTCTTGTAGAACTGTATATTCCTAACAACTGCTGCGAATATAAGGCTTTGCAAACCTACTTTACATACACACAGTATCTACCGAAATAAACAAAACACATGAATATACTATTCGCCTTTATCGTTCAAATAATTACGATAGAAATATACAAATTTGCTGTTAGTGACATCACAGCATTGAATAGTGTGTCCCAGCACGTAGAGGAGCAATATTGATTATTAATATACTTAAAAAAATAAAAATTAAAAAATGGTCTTGCTTGGGCCTTTTCGTCCATTAGCCACTTTCATTCCTGGCTCACTCCATCATGTTACTACACTGGGTCAAAGCGTACAACAAAATGCTAACTTTGTGTAGTCATTACATATAAAGATCACACACGCCATCTACCGGTTTGAAAAAACCTCGTAGCAAAATGTTGCATTATAATTATATACCCGGATTCTTGAACGATTTTCACTATTAGAAGCAAACTTTCAAAGTTTTCACAGGACATCCCAAAACAACTTTTGCGTGCGTGTGTTTTTAACGCCCGTTTTTACTACTGAGGTACCACAGGCGGTGGACACTCATGATAAATTGGGAAAGGATTTTTTTTAAGGAAGAAAACGTTCCAGGCTTAAGTTTAGCGTACCTTCCCGGCATTTGCCATTTATGAGGACTGAGGAAAGCCTGGAAAAAGTCTCAGTCAGGGAGGACGGTCCAGGTGAGAATCGAACCCTCACGAGCCCGCCCGCGCCTTAACTACCTCAGCCAACCGTGACGTGCTTTTATATTCTTCGAACCCCCCCCCCTTGTTTGTTCCTTTTAAAAGCAGGTCAATGGAATCTAATATTTTATAATCTAGTAGTTTTTATACTTCTGCCCACCTGGGAATAATAATAAAGATGGACCTACAATGGAAAATGAACCAGGGTATGACACTCTTTAATTTCCGTAATGGCAGAAGTGACAACTTCAGACAAAATATTTTAAAACCGCCTGATGTACCCTGGACACAGAGATATGGGTCCAATATTTACCTATCCCGCAGACTACTTTATACTCAAAATTAAAAGATCAAGCCATAAGTGTAGAACTTTAAATAAGCGAATGTGGTGTTATAGAGCGAGCTAAAGCCAAACTCTAGTTTGTATGATATGCATTGACATTTCATATAGCAAAACGAAACGCTTTCCTTCCTATTTCAATTATTTCATTATTATTATTATTATTATTATTATTATTATTATTATTATTAAATAGCTACCGTTTTAATTAAAAAAAACGCATTATTGCCGGCATCTAGTATTATCTTTTTAAAAGCGCAATAAACTCTCTAATCCACTTTCTGAAATATAGAAGTAAGCAGGCAATGCAGTTGCCCTGTTTTCGCTTTTTAAGTTACTGTGAAGGGGGTCCCCTCAATCAGGAAACTATCTTAATAACGAAATTAAGCTGAAGCCGCCAATTAGACATTTATTTGCTTTTACCGTTCAGTCAAGGCTGAAATCTTGAAAATGAGGGTGGTTATGAAGAACACGTTTATGTCTAGCAACATCGCCATTTGTATTTTGTATAAGGGAAACAAAGTATTCGAACTTTAGCCCTCTATAAATACGAAAGATCATTCAAGCCAGTATAGTTCGACATAAAGCCTCCATTTCCAAACTTACATATATTCACTCTTTATAAAATTGCAAAGTAATTGTTTTCCTGTAATGCTTTATAATAACTCCTGTGTTAAAGTTTAGAAGCAAATAATGTGATCTTTTTATTGCAAACTCTCTTGTTTCAGTGAATATTTAAATAAAAACTCTCAAATCCAACCGAAACACTTAAATAACTTAATTTAAAGTATTATAGCAAAGTATTTTATGTTTATCAAATGACAAAACTGTAAATTTTGGCTACGAACACTAATTAGGTAAACTGATATCTGTTTTTCACGTTTTATGAAAAAATCGTTGATACTGGATACAGGCACTGTTTGGAAGTGAAGACTTCTTCGAAAAGTGATTTTGAAGGGTTTGGTTAGGAAGTCAACCTTATTTTTAAAAAAAGTCTTGAATTACCTACATAACTATGTAAATGTGGTAAAATTAATATTTTCATATAAACCACAGCTATCAACAGTACAAAATCTGAGAAGGGAAAGTTCGACCACAGAGGTGAATCGCACAGGGTGATGGTCAGCACAAGGGCACATTACACATTTTCTGGGAGCTGCATAATTCCTTACTCAACATTTTCACGGTTCGCGGTCCCTAAACCAGTTCTGTGAATATGTGTTTGCTGCTGTAAAAACGTCTTAAGAGAAATGAAAGACAGCTGTACTGAGAATGTCACGGATCAGAACCATTCCAAGAAAATTAAATGCAGTGTAATTCTAAAAACACTGAGGATGCCAAAAAATGTATACACACTTCAAGCAAAGAAAAAACTGTGTTAACAGACAAAACTGAATTCACACAAACAGAAAATGATGAGCACTAATCATTTTAGACTTTTACAGTTACAACAGTTGCTCAAAATGCGCATCATCGGCGTCGATACACTTCTGAGTACGTTGAACTACTGACTGACATTTGCGAAAGTATCCTCAGCGATTGCAGCACATGTCGTTTCAATTTCTTCCCGAAGGGCTGCCAATGTAGCTGTTTTTCTACGGTATACAACATCGTTAAGAGTTCCCCATAGGTAGAAGGCCAACGGCGTTAGATCCGGAGAACGTGGAAACTCAATCGGACCTCTTCGTCCTATCCAGTGCGCGGGACTTGCTGTGCGAGATCTGCCCTTGTGAACATGGCATAGCGTACCATAAGTCTCAAATTTGTCTCGAATGCGTGCAATTGTTACTCTCGTTGGCGGTTCTGTTCTGTACACACATCTCCATTATCTTTGAACTTGAACAACATTCTCCGTTTTCCAATTCCATTTGAAAATTGCTTTCCGCTGTTCAAACGACAATCTTGGCTCCATTTCTGTTGTAGCAACGCTAGCATAACGTAATGTCAGTCACATCTGTTTACAGAACATCATACGATAATCTTGGCTTCATTTGTTCATTTTTGACTTACCTGTCACGTAGCAACGCTATCATAGTATATGTGAGTCACATCTGTTTACAGAACATCATACTACACATTACTGTTGTTTTTCGGTCCAATTTTGGAATATATTAAACGGATATCTACTGTGAAAGTGTGTATACATTTTTTGGCACCTTTGGTAGGTTAAAACGCTATGAATTTATCAATCCCATTTCAAGCTCACAAACTATTGCTCGATAACTACAAATGCTTGGCTCTTCGTTGTGCGCCCGAAGCCACGTGATACTATAGTTCAATTGTAACGCAGAGCCTGGGTATAACGTTTGTGAATGAATGCTACGAACAATGCACCTCGTTTAACTTAAGGCTACCGTTTTATTGTTACATGGAGATGTGCATTGTATGCCCAAAGCATGAGCATGTAGTGCCGCGAAGTAACGAGATAGAAGGCAGCAGTTTAGCTGGGGAGAGTGCACTAGTCACGTTAGAACTGTTGCATTGCATTTCAACATTAACACGCTTTGGGTCTGCAACTTCCCAGATACAGATGAGAGGTTTATCGTGTGCAGGAGTCTTGCTCATAGCCCCGCGCTGCATCGATCCAATATGAGAGTTTGCTGCCGGTCCGTCCGGCCACGTCCATTGTAGAAGGTGGGTCCCCGACCCCCACTTCCGGTCACGTTTTCTTACCGATCCTACTTTCGACCCAGAGACTTAAAAGCAACGCCAGCCATGTCATTTGCATAATACACCGGAAGACACTGCATCTCAAATGCAAACCAACAAGCGATAAACGCTCCTCCCGCTAGCAGCCCCAGATGATTCTGCGAGGGGTCATTGCCCTTGAGCATAGGAGGTCACTGGGCCCGCCAATGATATGTTAAGGGATCCGCTGGGCCAGTGCTTAATTTATACTCTGTCCAAGGTCACCCAAGCTTCCTCTCTACCAAAATTAAAGCAAATATCACGCACTGAGTGATAAATTCAAAGCACAGCACTCGGAAGTACCCCGTCGCTACAAACTTCACACAAGTTGCTCCTGAAGGTTCGCGTACCGTGTCTGTAGAGGACGGGTCCTCGTCGGCCTCGGGTTCGCTGGAGTCCAGGAAGCTGTCGGTGCTATCTTCGCGCTGGAGCCACGCCGCCGCCATATCACGTGACCGGCCCGGAGCAGACTGTACGATGCTGCACGCACACACACCGTCTAGCGCAAGTCTCCCCCGCCAGCTCGTTAACAACCCCCGGTCTATCTGTGAGGTAGGTCAATGAGATCGGCACCCCTGACCCGGGCGCAGTCCATGATAAACTCTTATTCTTCTATCGGTCAACGTGTCTTGAAAAAGCATCTGGGTTGCGAGCAGGTGCCTCATTGCTTAAGCGTAAACTGTTAACACGCAGAGACTTAGCCAGCCAGTTACACGCACGCGCGTGCGCTTTATTAGAGGTGGGCTCAGCACGCACTCTTCACCTCTGAGAAAGCAATCAGTACGTTGTTTATTCGCCTGTACCTGAAGACCCGCTAGCATTGTGCATAATTCTTAATGTCACAAGAAAAAAAATACAGCGCATGTCGTTAAACTAGAGAAAATATGACACAGTAAAGGGAACAAGGCCCTCTCGGGGGCCATCGCAATGGCAAGAAAACAACGCCATTCATGGTAAAGTTTACGAGAATAAATAACCTCAGGTAGTTTCTGGCCCCAATGCAAGTTCAATGTTCATAATCATTTTCTTAATGAAACGTAAAGAAATATAAAATGACTGGTTTCATTATTGAAGAACAGCACTTAGTGGCAAAAATTCCTTTTTATTCGCATTACAGGAATGAATGAATGATGGTGTTTAACGCCCGTTTTTACTACTGAGGCACCACAGGCGATGGACAACGATGATACATGAGATGAAATGATATATTGAGAAAGGATTTATTTTTAAGAAAGGAATCGTTCGTTCCAGGCCTAAGTTTAGGGTACCTCCCCGGCATTTGCCATTTATGAGGACTGAGGAAAACATGGAAAAAACCCAGTCAGGGAGGACGGTCCTGGCAGTATTCGAACCCAGACCTCCCGCTCACGAGTCCGCATCTTAACGACCTCGGCCACCCGTGGCGATGCATTACAGGAATGTAAGCGTCATTAAGAATGTCCGAACTGTAAGCAGCTGTCACATTGACTGCTACGAGTATTACATTTTAAGTTTTTACAAAAACTAGGAAAGAAAGAACATTTTTGGAACAAACCGTTTTATTACTTTTCAAAATATTCGCTTTTAACATTTATACACTTTTGCATACGTTCAATCCAATTCTCAAAACATTTTTTCCATTCTGAAGTTGGTATCTCAAAAACAAGGCTTCAACAGCTTCTTGAAGTGATAAAAATCTCTGTCCATGCATTTTTTGTTCAACATTTGGGGGGAAAAAAGAAGCCATTAGGTGATAAATCAGGTAAATACGGGCAATGAGACATTAATTCGCTGTTTTTCTTCTTTAAATAATCAATTGTTTGACGTGCTGTGTGAGAGCTGGCATTTTCATGAAGAAGAACGATGCGACGTTTTCGGTTATTTTTCCTGATTTCGTCGATGATTTCTGGCAAACAAATTGTTGTATAACATTCATGTTAACTGTTCTTCCATCCTCTGAAGGAATGGTTGCGATATGTCCAGTACAACTGAAGAAACAAACGATCATTTTTTGGAAGTGTTTCGTGAACGAACAGTTTTTGTGGGATTAGGTTCATCTTGGAACACCAAACAGTGCATTGCTGCTTAGCTTCCGGTTCATACGAATATATCCAAGTTTCAATGTTGCATAAGGATTTTTCAGGTCCTCGGTGCAATATTTTGAACATTTCAAAGCTTCGGTCAAATTATGTGGAATGATTAGGGAAGAGATCTATTTCACAGCTAAATGTTCATGTTAAATCGAATGTACTGCAGTCTTCGATATGCTTAAGGATGTCTCTATCTCACTGTAAGTCACATGCCGATCTTCTTCAATCATGTTGTGATGTGTTTTGGAATGAGAACCGATTTTGGTCCACCTTCACGAAATTCATCCCTGAGGACGCAAGACCACGACGAAATAGTGCAAACCAAATAAACAATTTTTTCTGGTGGTGCTTCATTACCAGAAGTTGAAAGAAGCGATTCTGTGCATTAAACCTTTACTTTAATATATATAAAAGAAAAAGAAAAAGAAAGTAACACTATTAAACAATGTAACAAATTAGCAGTAATTATAACAGTAGAAAGGATAAAAACACTAAGATAAAGTCACACTTGAAATCGCTATATATTTCAGCCAACGAAAACCTCAAAATTTTCCATTTTTTTCACAAAATTGCTTTGTTTAAACACTCAATGTAAACTAACAACTTGGTCAATTTCTAAGGTGAAACTGTTTTCACAATAACAAACATCCATTGTTGCGAAAATAGTCACGACATATCTCAATAACTCCACCTAGTGGTCGTTTGTTAACTACTTATAAGGTAATTCTCTATAACGTACTATTATTTGACGTTCAAGGTGCCGGCAAGTTCTAGTACTTTTTTGAGACAATGCAACGATATGATACAGAAGAGTATTCGTCTTGCCTCTTCATAATGTTATCACAGAAATAAACGGCATAAGATATCAGTGCGTACTGTTAAACAGTCACTTAGCATCTCTTTTAACTACAGCATTTGCTGTTAACCTGACGGCCATTGTATTAGATAGGGGGCCGCATCTTAAAACTAATTAACCATTTTCAGCAGTACTTGAAATATTAAGTGAAGCAACCGGGATGTCTACAACGATTCCAGACGGAGAACAGTCCATGAAGCAGCTTTTGTTCCGATTCTTGGCGAACTTCATGGTGGAGAATGTACTTTCATATAAGTAGGTGCTTCCAAACATTGATGTAATTTTATGCTTTAAGTCGCACATATTAGGAAAATATTCGGAAATAAGTCTGACTGAAGAATTCTAACCCGTTTTCCTTCATATTTTGGCTAATTCTAATGAGAAATGAACCTTATAGTAACAGCTGTTTGTTACAACAAAGCATTGTTGCAGGTGTGTGTTGAATGAAACTTTATACCGCAGCATCGCTATACGCAGAAACATAAAACTGTGAAATTGTTGTGCAGTATTGCTATCGTACAAGTATACTGCAGAAACGCTTATTAAGTAATTAATAAGTTAATCCTAATTTCAGAGGGAGGAACAGAATCTTTGGATCAGACATTTGCTTAGGGGCAAGGGCCGCATCAGGATCGATGAGACGTGTGCTGGCCGCGGCCCAGAACTACCGTAGCAAACGTCAGGTAGGAAAAGAAACAAAAAAGTTCATATCCGCAATACAGAACATCACATTGCATTTTGCACGACACTATGCAATTTATTTTTGACAACTTCTAGAGTAGATGTTTGAAGCCTCTTATGAGTCACAATGCAAGCGCTCGCGCATTACATGGACTGATGCACACATTCCGAATAGCGCCACAGGTTGCATTCTTTGCACATCAGGAACTGGTACAGCATACACGACGCTTTTCAGGGGCAAGTGTTCGAGCGAGCCATGCAAACCACGCAATCTGCTGGGGAAGATATTATTGAGTTACTTACGGAAGTGTCATGCGTCAGCACATGACCTTTCATACTGCCAATGGCACATCTTCAAATAGGACAAGCAGTGTTTCCAGTAGGAAATGGCGATATTGTGTTATAGCATTATGGAAGAACAACCAGTCCAAGTAGGTGGTCATCCAGCCCTAACATGGTGATTATGAAGAGCTTCAACCTTCCCGAGCACACAGAAAACGGTTAAGTAGATTGACTTGCCCTTATAGACATACGATCCTCGTACTGGGAGTCAAGCCTCCTTTCGGGAACGGCAGCGGAGAAAAATAAGGAATGACTGCATCGATGCTGAAAAGTCGTAAGGTGACTTAACAAATACAGGCGGATATAACATTCTAATTTACAGCAACAAGCAATTGGGTGAAAAAAAAATGGGAAACTGTAATGTAGCAAAGTAAAAAGTAAAGGAAATTATTGATAGATAAAGGCCTACGCTTTTAACAGTACAAGTTATGGATTTTTTTAAACTTAAGCTACCCTAGGCTAAGCTAACTTAAATTTGCAACCTATGCGTTAACAGAATATCTTTTGCAATTTTTTATACCTAAGCTAACCTAATCTAAATTTGCAACGTATTAAAAGTGCAACATATGCGCAAAAAAAGATACAAGTTTTGTTATAGTAAAAAAAGTGTAGACAAATGATGATGATTAAAAAAGTTAGCCACGGGGAGGGGGGAGCGAACCCACTACTTTTCTATTCGTAGCACGAAGCTCTAACGAACTGAGCCACCAGGTCGACATGGTCAAAATGGAAATTATCCGCCAGTTGGCTGGAATTGGGCTTGGTTTTCTCCGCTGCCTTCCGCCGCAGTTCGCGGAAAGAGGCAAGACTTCCAGCATGAGGATCTCTGTCTATCTGCTCTGGCTACTGTACCCAAGTCGCTCTGTCTGTGAAGAGGAGTGCCGACAGCTTGCGACACGTCGCAGGTGATAGTAAGACGTTCAATAGAGTAACTTACACCATGCTGCCTGAAGTTTGTACTCGCTTATCCCCAATGCCCTGTAGAACACGTTCTTTCAGCTCAGGTGTACAAACATGATGAACAACTTCCCTTCAATCTAAAGAACCCGTCTCACCAACCGACGAAACTCTGGTTACTGTAAATTCCTGCGGCCTCCTTAGAATTTCCATTCGCTTGTCCATAGATGAAAATGATCTCTGCCTGTTCCTGATATGAATAACAACACTTCACAACGCAAAAGCAGATATGTATCAGAAAAGAAGCATAACTGATAAAGGACTAACGCCACGAAGAACCGATTGTCTCTTAACATATATTCAAATGAACATTTTTGTTCCTTTTCCTATCAGTTGTTGATTTGATTTATTTATGGACGCTCTTTAACATCTCAGGTCATCAGCGTCTCATTCAACTCAGGGCGTGAAACGGCCGACAAAATTTGCTCAGAGGTCTCTTCTTTCAGGCTTGAGGTTCTTTATCGTGCCGTAAATGTACGACACGGGACCCACGGCTTTACTTCCCTTCCGAAGGAAGTCATACTTAGGATTTTTACGTCCGAAAAAATCCATCGATCCTGACCGGGATTGAGCCCGCAACCTTAGGTTTAGAAAGCAAGTATGGTAACCACTACACCACCAGGACCGACCTTTTTCGTATCACGAATCATATGCAGTTGTCTCACAGTCCAAATTCGTCCTTTATGAAAGTTAGGGGAAAAAAGGTGGGAATATATTTTTTTTATTCAGATCAGACATTTTAATACCGTGGCGTATTCAACGTCAAGCAACCGGTGATTACACTTTATGAAAACCCCCCTCCCTGCCAAGAACCAAAACATGCTCCAAGGCAGGAATTCTCAAAAGGTGTGCAGCGAGATATTTTGGGAATAGCAAAAATATAATTTGCCCCTGGCAAATTCAATTGCACATTTATTTAAACGAAATCGTCCAAGGCCCTATTCCACAAAAGTATGGCCTAGTACAAGTCCTTGTAAAGTATTAGTAAAAAGTTACAAGTGATGTCATAAGAGCAAGATGGAGGAACAGCTGTTTGCCATACCTGGAATTAGGTTATGTTCACTCCTTAGGGCTTTTTAACGTACAAAGCGAATTAATGTCATTCTGCTAAATGGGTCTTGTATTTTTTCTCAGATATAATGATAATTTAAATACTTCATTATGTATTTATAGATATATAAGTGTAAAAATCCCCACGTTCCCTTACAGATACATTTAGGAGCACAATTTCAGTCGTCGATAGGTGGCAGAAGAATCGAGCTCAGTCGTTTATTTTATTAATACATTTGATCGTTTATATTTATTATTTCGCTTGACAATTACGTTTTCATTATAAGCAAAAGCTGCGAAAATTGTGTCAAAAGAGATTATTTTAAAAGAGAATGAAGAATGAACAATATTTTCGTGGCATGTAGCAAGAAGCTTAAAACACATTAACTACGATGCTGGTCTGAAATATGCATTTGAAACAGGAAACGGCAATATCAGTCATAATTGCTCTTAACCTAACTTTATCATTATACACAGATATTTATTGTTTCTTTATACATATTCACACTCGTCATGATCATCACTTTCGCTAACACTTAGCACATTTGGGTGAAATGACTCCAAAAATCATTAAACACATTTTGTGCTAATATTGGAATATTCCTGTACCTGTAGAGAAATTTATACAAATTACCAGTGCCTGACTAACACTAATACAACGAAAGTATGGAGTTGTAAAGTAGAAGTGTAGCAGAAATCTTTGTGTAACATAATTTTACTAATAACTACAAGTTACAAGTCCATATACCTGTAATGTATTAGACCATACTTCTGTGGGACAGGGCCCTGGAGTCACAGACCTGGCGCATTGATAAAACTGTTCATACTTTCGGCTGAAAATAACATCATAGTTCTGGCGTTCACTTAAATTTGCTATTGCCACCTGTGTGATAGTTTAACTTCCCTCGTGTTGGTTGCGTGAGAGAAGCGTACACCTACTTCATTAAGAGCGCTGTGGGAGGGGCGTGGCTACGCATACAACCCCCTAACGCCCATCAAAACAAAAGACGAAAATGAATGCCATAGTTGAAGAATGTTCACACCCAGAAGGGAACAGCGACGTTGTAACATTGAACAGACTATCATCGAATCTTACAAAATTGTGTGCAAGTTGGTAGTGGCATGCCTCAAAGCTATGTTTCCTCACATAACAACTTCTGGGAAGGTTGTAATTAAATACCTATATAAAATAAAATCATAAAGAATAAAACGAAAAGGAGGGTCGAAATTATGCCCGCTCGCTTTAGGCGTTAGTTAAGAACCAAAAATGTAAAGAACTCACAGATATATTTATTAAAGTATCTGTAAAGGAAGTTAGGGTACTGGATTAAAGGTTAAACTAAGTTAATTTTTACTAACAATATGATTGACTTTCTATATCTTAATGGAGATTTTGCTACAATGCAACGGTTTGAATTTACTCTTTTGTTGCTCACTTTAATGTAATTTTGAACTGGAGAGCGAACAGTGAAACACAACACTTTGTCTGTACTGTTAACATGAAAACTTCGCAATATCCAGCACTTATTTACTTGTAATTAAATAAAAGGGCATTTTATTAATACTTTTGAATAAGGTTTTTTATTTGGTTTATTTATGGACGCTCTTTAACATCTCAGGTCATCAGCGTCCCATTGAATTCAGGGCGTGAAACGGCCGACAAATTTTGCTCAGAGGTCTCTTCTTTCAAGCTTGAGGTTCTTTTTCGTGCCGTAAATGGCTTTACTTCCCTTCCGAAGGAAGTCATACTTGGGAGTTTTACTTCGAAAAAATTCATTGATTCTGGCCGAGATCGAACTCGCGATCTTGGATTTAGAAGGCAAGTATGGTTATCACTAGAACACGTCAACGATTCGTCGAGTTCGTTAACCAGCAACATTGGACACTGGGGTGAGGGTTAACCTAAAGCGAACATTTGTTTAAAAATCTGAAAAATCGCTCTAGCGGCCGCAATTTTTTTCTCTCCTCAGAGAAATTCGGCACATTTCTTTAAAAATAAATTGATAAAAGGTTATTCGAAAATCGTGGCTATCGGGCCATTAAGAACGAAAGGAATTTAAGTGAAATTTCAAAATCGCTCTAGTGGCCGCAATTTTCATTTTTTTTTAAGAAAACTCGGTATGTGCCATTGAAATAAAATAATAAAAACAGTTTCCGAAAATAAGTGATGGGAAGGGAGTTGAAACCCAAAACTTAAAATTCGGCACTAACATTTGTTTCTTTACAACGACATTTTATGTATACCATTTAAATACAATAAGAAAAAGTAGTTTCTGAAAAATTAGGGAAATTGAACCATTAGCATTAGGGGTATATTCGAAAATGGAAACTTAAAAAGTGCTCTTGCGTTTAATTTTTTTCTATGTTCTTTTAAAATAAAAGGACAAATTAATTCAGCATATAAACTGTATTTACAACGATGCATGTGTTTTATATTTAACAAGAGCATCACGAAGATAGCAAATGTGTCAAATTAATCTAACATGTGTGAGAAATATATTTATTTGTATGTGAGAGCGCCCTGTAATAGCGTTTGCGTTACATGTTTTTACTACAATAATATTTAAATTAAATTTTAAAAACCAATGAAAATTGATGAAACGTTGGATTGTTTATTGTTGATTGTGTATATTTGCTTTGCACATTGTAATTGTTTTTAAACAGTAACATGTTTTTGTTTTATTGAAACATGAACATCATCTTAAATACACAATGTAACTGGAAACTTTCTGTTATTTCTCTCTATTTTAGTGAATGTTAAGATGATATCAAGGGCTCAGTTCATAGACATGGTTACATTTAAAATGTTTAAAAATACACACACAGTATCGCTTTATCTATTAGTGGTCATATATTTAATTTATTTAATAGCATACCATTAGTTTTTGTGGTTTAATTTCAATAACAATACTTCTAAAAATGAAGTTTCTCTTTCGTAATAATTATAGATTGCAAGAACTCTAATTTTGTTCCTCTAGCACTACACATTAATGCCATAACTGATTTCGTTTCATTAATTAATAAGTTGCTCAATAGGTGAGGTTTACGCAGCTCCTTTCTTGCTCTTGCCGTGGAGTGGTATGCTATAGAAATGATACGTTAGAGCTATGGGAAACCGAATCAAGTGATTCCCTTCCTAGCATTCTTATTGTGCACCACTCTGCACCTTCAGACATAAAAGCTTCTCCATTTTTTTTCCTCCTTTTTCTTTAATTTACAATGCGACCCTACCGGTTTTTCAACCTTAGACAGATTTATTGTTAAGACGATATCCCTGAAGTATATAGTGCAATTCTGGTCCTTAAGACCATGCATACAAGGATCCTCTCAAATAACTGTAAGTACAGAAAAGGGAAGCACGTGTTTAAATTATATGTACAGTCTTTCCGGTTGAAAATTACCACTGGTTTCGACTAACCATCAGCATTAGGTGTGCAGAAGTTTCAAGAAAAGGTACCATATGTGCTGAATGCTTTTGAAATCTAATACGAGCGTTACAGGTGTGCAGAAGTTTCAAGAAAAGGTACCATATGTGCTGAATGCTTTTGAAATCTAATACGAGCGTTACCTTTTAAGTTTTTACATAAACTAAGAAAGAACAAAGTGTTTTATTACTTTTCAAAATATTCGCCTTTAAGATGTATATACTTTTACATGCGTTCAAACCTATTGAACTATTACGTAGTCTTTCCTATGTGAATGGGATAGCAGAGCTAGGTCAGAACACTGGAAAAAGGAACAGTGGCCATCAAGCACTGATTTTACACCGGGAGTGGGTCTCAAAAGTATTGTTGCCACCTCTGCATGTGAAATGAGTGCTTTCAATATCTTCGTGTTAACTTCCCCTCATTAAACTGTGAAAAAAGTATTTATTGGCCCACAAATTTGAAACTTGATAATGGACAAACAGTTCCACAATATGAGAGTGGAAATGTAAAGTATGACTGGATTGCGCCGAGAAAATTTTAATTTCCTTAAAAGTAAAAGAATCCAAATTGTGTTAACACAATGAAAATGATGTTACAAAGTTTCAAAAAGATTGTTGCAACACCAGTGTCAAATTACCCAATTTCCTTCATCCCTTCTAAATTACTTTCCTGATAATTTAGAAGATTTTAGAGAAGAATAAGGCGAAAGATTTCACGAAGATATAAAAAATAACGGTTCAAGGGAAGTGAAGTGTTAATATGTTAAAAAGGGACTGCTCTCAGGTCAAAAAGAAGGAAGTTTATATTGAGGTAACATTATGCACGTGATTGTTAGTAGCTGATAGCAAATTATAACATAGTTTTTTCTCACAAAATACTTGTGGAAAATAATTATCAGGGTATTTCACAAAGTTATAACTTCATTTCTAGGTAGCAATTAATTTGCAATTAATTAACATTTTATGACGTGTAGTGAAAAATTAGAGATTATTTTTTAATTCAGCTTAAAAAAAAAATTACGAATGGCATAACAGATGCAAAAGAACAGAAAACAAGTTTTAAAACTGCAGACCAGTGTAATCAGAAATGGTTTACGGTAACCCCCCCCCCCCTTTCTCTAATAAGCAAGCCATACGGATTTCCTAGTGACTCGCTTTATTTGCTGTTCTTAGTTTTGCTCCAGTTAGCTAAAGTAATTGCATACTTAAGCAGAGAAGCGAGAAAACAGACTTTTTAACTTTATTTCAGGCCCAACAGAAGTAGCATTATAAATGCCGAGCCACAATTATACTCAACACTGGAACACTATTAACTAAAAATACCTAAATGCAGTCTTTATGTACATATTATTACGGAAACTTATTTGTATGCATTGCGTTTCATGCCATTGCCTAGTTGTAACAATGACCAAATATTTCATTAGTTGGCATCTTCAGTGTTGATATCCCGCCAATATTCAAAATGTTTCGCTGAAATGCGATAGCTGGTGTGATGTTGCTAGATTTCCAGTAATGAATATGAAAACAAGAGCATCAGGGTTTGGGTTTCATGTTAAACTGAATTCTGACTGGCACACATTGAACTATTCACCTTTATATGACGTTTGTTCGAAATTGAATTCCTTTATCTTACAGAAAGAGTACGCAAAGATTTAAATATCCATATCTGAATCTATTCAAACAAAAAAGAGATATTAATGCCCCATTCACAATGAAACTTTAACGTAAACATAATAAAATAAGACGTAACGCGTAAACTTTGTTGTATGTAGGCATTCACAATGAAGGGCGCGAATGTAAGTATTAGCCAATCAAAGCGAAGAAGAAGAAGAAGAAGAAGAAGAAGAAGAAGAAGAAGAATAAGAAGAAGAAGAAGAAAAGCGAAGATCAACTAACAGCTGATTGAAAATAACTACTTCTGACCAGACAGTGACAGAGTTTATGCATATGCAAAGTGCAATAACTAATTTGCTTGGATTAACATATTTAAAAAGTCGATCATCTCACCGAAGAGGATGGTGGGTCATACAAGCAAGGATAGGTTTGAGATAAGTCAACTAATATTTCGTCCATTGGCGCCATTCTATCAACAGAGCAGCAATGCGTTTCTGACTGGTCGATTTCTTAAGTTTTCTTTTAACCACAAGATACAAAACCTTGGAACTTGCAAGCTTCTAAGTTTACGTTTATTTTTATGTTTACGTCATTGCTTGTGAAAGGTTCCATTACAATACTACCAGTATCTAGTTTTTACGTTTACTTTTACGTCACGCTTAATTTCCATTGTGAATGAGCCCTAATACATTTTAATACTGCTGTGTGTTAGTGGGAATGTTTTGTTTGTTAAGTGTACAGCTTACAGCTGGTGTAATGCTGTTCACTCTCTAGTCCTCCATTCATATCCTGTCCCGGGGCAAGGCCAAATGACAGTGGACTGGTTCTGTGCGCTAAGGAATCGAACCTTAGATCGCCAACAAGAGGCATCTTAAGTACATTTCCCATGGCACAATGTTTGTTTTTTATTACTACTGAATGCTAATGAACCCTGAAGTTCATAATATCGATTCATTTTTTTGCACTATATGCTGTTCATTTGATTTGTTTTATTTACGGACGCTCTTCAACTTCTCATGTCATCAGCTTCTCATTCAATTCAGGGCGTGAAACGGCTGACAAATTTTGCTCAGAGGCCACTTTTTTCAGTCTTGAGGTTCTTAAAAATGCCGTAAATGTAGACACGGGACCCACGGCTTTACTTCCCTTCCGAAGGAAGCCATACTTAGGATTTATACGCCCCGATTCTGGCCGGGTTTGAACCCGCGATCTTGGGTTTAGGAGGCAAATATGGTTATCACTAGACCACCAGGATCGACACTATGCGTAGAAGACGTTACCTAGGGAGAAGTCGAAGGTTCTGAACTCTATTACTGTGTGTTTGCGGATGGAGGGGAGAGGTAAAATCGAAAAAATAATTCTAATAGAAATAGAGAAATACTTCTACTATATAATCAGCAGCGGTTTCTTACAGGCGTGGGATAGCTCCATAAGTAGCAGTTAACTAACCTTAACGGTATCTGGTCCACAGCTCTGGCAGCAACGCCGCCGCCTCCACCTAGTGACATCACTAACAAGTGGCGCCGAATCGCGGTCGCCGTCTAAACTCTCGAGGGACCGGCGGCGACGACTCCTCCTCAAGGTGGCGCACAGCATTGTTATCACTCGATTGATTTATTTACAAGTATGATCACTGCATATGCTCAAGCAAAGCACCAAACGCAGCTCCGGCTTTCTTTGTTCTGGCCCTCGCACCTCACCGCACAGCACTGCCAAACCTTCCCGTCCGTCCCTTCAGCAATCTCAGCGCGGCTGACCGGAACTTGCTGTTATATACCTCACCTCAGCTGCAGGTAGTCGAGGAGGGGGGGTTGTCTACTACTCACTTACATTTCTTGTGCCTCAACTTGAACTGTAGCAGTTTCTAGCGTCAAATGCAGCACATCACAACCTTTAAGAACAAATTTAGGGGGGAAAATCAACTGTCGATTACTAAAGATTATGTACCACTTTACAGCAGGCAGTGTTACGTTGTCATGTCACAGGGTGCCGCCATTCTCTGAGAAGCTCTATAATCCTAACATAAACGTTTTAAGTGCGTTAATAATGAGCTGCACACAAGATGTACTTGTTAAAGAAATGCATCTTCAACAATGAATTACAAAAGTACTGGATAGCCCACGAAAAACCGGCCCCCGTGGCTAGAGGCTGGCCCGGTCGGTGTATCATGGGTCATCCCATAGATACTATAGAAAAAGGGAAAACGCAACTAACCCTAAAAACTGATTGTGTTTCGAAACTGACAAAAGAGATCGGTATAGTCAAAGCAACAAATAACCAGTTTATTTTACGGTTCCATTCCATTTTACTCCTGACAAATAGCATGAGTCAGTCACTGCTTATGAAAAAACTAGGAAGTGTTAATAATTTAAAAAAAAAAAAAAAAGACTTTAGCACACCTAGCTTCTCAACGATTTCATTAATATGCAAACATAAAACAATTTGTTATTAAAATTCACATAGCTATAACACAAGTCAAAAGTAAGCATATTCTATTTCTCTAGTATATATACTAGAAAAATATAATTGTATTATATATAATAAAATATATCAAATTTTCACTAGTATTTAGAGACATGTAAAATTATTGAAGAGCTATAAGAACGTTGAAACATTATCCAAGAATGGTAAATCTATATTACAGAGAACTGGGCAATCCCTTAACCAATACATTCTGACAGACAACATAATTATGCAAGTGTTCAGTACGACAATTCATATGTAATCTCAAATTAATATTGGATTGCTGCAAACGCTTATCAATTGCGCCTATCTTAAAAGTAATACATTACAAGTGTAGCTATTAATAAAATTTCACGCTGGTACTTCACAACTCCACGATTACAGGTGCACAAGCGATTAGTTATTACAAGTGTAGGCATTTATATAATTGCTGGTACTAGTGCAATTTTAATTTAGGAAATTAATTTACCTAAATACTCTTTCGTTGTAATGTATGATAGTGTATATTGAAAAAGAATAATTTAGTATTTGAGTACAATAAGCGTTTTATGTTAAGTAGGAGTTTGCCCTTTCCTTGATATTTCAGTCCAACATTGTACTTTGTTGTTTCTAAAAGTTCCAGCTAAATTCCCCAAAAAAATAATTTCTTTCCTTGCCTCGTTCTATTTTAAAATAAATAATTTAGTGTCTTTATACACTATTTTCACAAGTTATGCGCTTATAACGAAAATACTAGGGTAGTTCCATAATTTCCCGGCCTCGCCGATAAGGATTATCGCCTTCACAAAACTCTTATCTGTTAAGTAAATAATTTCAGCTGTTACTTCCGCTCCTCTGTATTCAATTGTTCAGATATAGTTGCATAAAGAACGCTATGTGTAGAAGATTGTGACATCTTCAAAACGAAGTTTCGAGTTGTTATTAAGTTCTTCACAAAAGAAGGACTTACTCCAAATGAAATTAAACAGCGAATGGACGGTGTATATGGGGAAGCATCCCCCTCATATTCTACTTTAAAAGAATAGGCCAAACTTTTTTGACTGGTTCGAGAAGGCATTGAAGACGAAGAGCGTGCAGGTCGGCCCTTAGCTGAAAACATCGCTTGCTCTTGTGGAAGGAGAAATTATGGAAGACCGGCGGCTCAAAGTTACAGAAATAGCAGCAAGATTGGGCCTTTCTAAAACAACAGCCCTTCGAATTATTCATGAACATTTAAACATGAATAACGTTAGTGCAAGATGAGTGCCTAGACTTCTTTCCTTAGTCCAAAAGCAGAACGAGTCATCTGTTGTCAGGCATTTTTGGAACTTTGCTGTGTCAACGAGAGAGAAGTTCTGCGAACCATTGTTACAGGAGATGAAACTACGGTCCTCTACTATGATCCCTTGTCCAAAAGAGAATCAATGGAGTGACGTAAACCTGGCGAAGCACCGCCTCTAAAGGCCAAGGTCACTCAGTCAACCAAGAAGATCATGGTCACAATCTTTTGGCATTGTGAAGGAATACTCTTCATTAACTTCAAGGAGAGGAACACCACAGTAAATTGAGAGTACTATGCTGGTCTACTGCACAGACTACTTGCTTCCATCAAAGAGAAAAGACGAGGAAAGTTGAGTAGTGGTGTGCGCCTTCTTCACGACAACGTGCCTGTGCACACAACTCTTGTTGCAAAGGTAGCTGTGAAGAAATGTGGCTTCAAGGAGGTGGGTCATTCACCCTACAGCCCATATCTGGTTCCCAGTGACTATTTTCCCTTCTCAAAACTCAAGAAGAACCTTCGATGAAGGAAATTTAAGTGTGAGGAAGAAGTGATGGGTGCTGTTTATGCCCATTTTGCAGACAAGACTTCTGACTGTACTGGGGGGGGGGGATTGAAATGTTAATGCAAATATGTGAGAAGTGTATTGCAATAAAGGGAACTATATTGAAAAGAGAAATATAATTTTTATCTTTTGTCTTTATCATACTTAGAAAATGGTTAGACCGGAAACTTATGGATCTACCCTCGTATGTAGACGGACGATATTCCACTATTGAAAATCTTTGGAAGTATGATGTGCAAAACAGAAATATGTTTTTGAAGCGAACTGTATATTCAGGTTACTCACACATGCTGTAGCGCATGCGCCCTACACGGCAACAGGTTTGCTCACAGGATTTTACCGCAAGTCAGCACGTGCCCTCTGTGATGGTCAATCTGTTGCTTTCTTTGCTTTTGGATTTAAGTGTGTGCCATTTTTTCCCCTATAATCTGACACCTGCTTTTAACTCTGGCTGAGAAGATAATGCGACAATTTAAATGATATCCACATAGCCATTTGAATTAGTTTTTATATACATCTCTCTCTCTCCTAAAACGACATTCTTTCAATATTTGTCCCTAGTCTGGCAGAAATACAACCAGCAAACTTCTATCTCAGCCCCGAGTATAGCATTAAAGACTAATTTGTTAAGCATTGTGATCATCCAAAGGCTTTGCGAAAGTCCTTCTAAGACAATGATGCCAAACTCAAGTCGATCATGAAGTTACCTGACATTCACAAACAATTTGTCCCTGCCGCGAATGAAGTTCCAGGTTGCAAGTTGAAAAGCGGACATTGTCAACGATTAAAACAAATGAATAGCAATTCAGTGTGGCAAGTTCGAGCCCTGCCTCAGAGATGGTGCTATTTGGTGTATTTCATATTGTCTTTGTGCAAACATTCAGTGTATGTCTGGCAAATAGTTGCAGCTGCGTCCCTGTAGTACGTACATGGTTGAAAAAGAAAAGTTTTTTTTTGTGCTCTTTCGAATAAACTGCAATAGGCCAAGTTGGAAGTATGAATAATAATAATAATAATAATAATAATAATAATAATAATAATAATAAACTTAACGTTAAGGCCAGACACTTCAATTTATTAGTTTTTTTTTTAATCCATACTTCGATAATTGCAATGTATTAGGTCCATCGGCTAATTTACTGCACGTGAAACCAAAACTTAGAGGCGGCTGGTACTTGCCTGAGAATGAGGAAATTTCTTTTAAAACTTGCATTAGAAATGAACAAAATATATGTCGTTGTTACTATCAACCAATCACTTTTGTTTGTTCACAGTCAAACACTATTTGATTAAGAAATTGTCAAGAAACAACCATGAAAATACTAATTGAAGTGAGTAGCATTATTATAACATTTAAATCCATTTAATGTACACAATGGTCGAGTTAGTAACTAAGTGTACAGATTATTTTAAAAATACTTAGATTTTAAAGTCTTGGTACTTAAGAGGTATTTTATTTTAAATCCCATCCTTTTGAAAAACCGTGAAAGCAAATGTATAATAAAATATATTTAACTTATGATTATTTCTAGTGTTTAGAAATGTGAATAACTTATCTTAAATCATATAGTCAAATGCATGTATATAGAGAGTGTGTGATAGATAAATAAATTCAATTTAGTTGTTTACAATGTTCATCTGATACAGAAGTCATCTGTAATATGTGGACATTTAATAATAGTAGTAATATTATAATGATGTAATAAAATACAAGTTGGCTCTTATAACATCTGTGTCGGTGGAAATGTCTTTTTCAGCCTTTAAAATAGTCTAACTGTTGAAAATTTGGAGAAAATGTTGATGATAATTATTATGCTGAAAATTATGAAAACAAATAATACTACATCATACTCACAAAAATGTAAAACCACTCACTTTCCTGCATAACTAAAAAAGTAGTGTCACCTATTCAACCATTTTGTGGCTCATTTTAGGTGCCAAAGCATATTTCCTTGCCTTAAATAAAAAAAAAGCCTAATTCAATTATTTAATAACGTATTTTAGATGCCTAAAACAAATTTTCGTTTATAAAATTTCGAAATCTAGTCATCAGAAAATACAACATAAAATAAATATAAGGTCACTGTCAATTAATAAAAATGGACCGAGTATTGCTCCATGGATTATGTCAACAATATCTGAATCACTGCTGTTGTCTACCTAATAAATATGAGTGTAGCAATTTTAAACTGTTTTAGTCTGTCATAATATTTCAAATTACGAATGATGTTGCGAGGTCGCAGAGAATGAGAGATGCATAACTTAACGCGGCACGAGAAGAACTTCAAAAAGCCGCCATATTTTTATCTTATTCAACTTTTCAGGAAGCTGTGGCAGAGAACAAGAACTTTTCACTTCCCACTCACATTTGATCCCAGGTACGTGGAATTTACGGCAGACGGAACGTCGTCCCATTTTCCTCGGCACGCTGTGCTATTCTTTCTCCAACATCTTTGTTTCTATCATCATCATCACCAATACTAAGGGTGATTTACGAACGACTAATTTCCCAATTGAATTCTAGGCAGAATTCACTAACATCTAAGTATAGAAACTTGCAACTGTTGCACAATTAATTATAAGAAGAATGGAAAACTGTGACTTTGGTGTTCGTAATGTACAAAAAAACGAGTTTTACTACCACATACATTAAAGAGCCAATGACGGAGTGGGTTAAAGAAATGCTCATAAAAAGTCTTCTAAAAGAAAGTATTGCATTTGTGTGAATGTAATGCGCACTATTTTTGTCTAAATTTTGTATTTAAAATTGTGGTGCGCATTGAATTCGAGTGCAAATCCCTTCCGCAGTTCGCCGGCTATTTCATTCGAATATATCGTTTATTACTCATAATGCATTGCTGCAAAGTTCGACTTCCTTACATTTATTGTTGGCCTATTATTGCGAATAACGGAGGGCAAACAGACAAGAACATCTTATGGTGCTACTTTCTAGAGTGAAGTAATTCTTAATGGTGGGGGGGGGTGATAGCAGGAAGAGAGTTCAGTGTAGCTGAGGGCAGCGTTCGCTTGTGGCGGTAACAGAAATTGACATTATTTACAACTAAAGCTAGTGGTAAGAAATGCCATGGTCCCCCAAAGGAAGACATCCTGACTTTAAAGAAAAAGGTTAGAATTCCTACATGAAAGGAGAAAGAACGGGCAACCTGTGACTAGTGATGCCCTTCTTTGACCTATGCCAACTGTCCTGGCAAATGGAATTTGTCATATGTAACAATAGTTAAGTTATATATTTTAGTTCTGGTCGTTTTATTACGCTTATCTCTAAGACGCCGTACAACAATATGCCAATATTGTGATTTTAAGTTTGAAATTTGGGGTGACATTAAATTCGCGTAAATACGGCAAATGTTTGCTCACAAGTGAACATACGTCTAAACAGCTACCTGTGGAAGACGTAACGTTATGATCAGACCTGACACAATGTCAATTTTGTCTTCAGTGCCCTCTATCAATGTTACTAAATTCATAGAACACAAATACAACAGACTGATGTAAATCCAGGCTGGGTTCAAACCCGCGATAATGAACTAGTTTCTAATTGTCTCAACTAGCAAGCAGCATGACTTTGAGAAACATTATACATTCATTTTGGGGGAATTTCGAGCTCTTTTCCCAACAGTCACAGATAGTGACGTGCTTTCAACAAGTGAAAATACGAAAGAAAAACGTTTCTTTTAATATTATATAGTACTGAACAGTTACATTCACTGTACGAGTAAAGCAAGGGCATGCAAAAATAAACTCTACATAAGTGTGTTTATCAATGTAATGGATAATAGTTCCTAACTAGAAAAAGGCCTATATTACCATAAGTCGGCATTTATTTTCTTTTGATTGGCTGTAATAATATGGAAAGCAATCGCGACAGAGTCCAGGGCAGGTGGTCGATACGGACAGGTGCCAATATCCGCACCTGCTACGGCAGATTTGCATCCAGTAGACGTTTGAGATGCCACAGTGTAATTGTTTGAAGCGGAAAACTGTATCTTTCCTTATTATGCACTTAGTGAATCTATTCAATGAATTTGCTCAAGATATACAGCGCGCTTTGGGGGGAGGGCACAGAAAGTTAACAATGCTTTAATCGATGATTCCGTGTAGTTTTGGGAGAATGCGATCAATCAAAAATAGATATTACTGTTGAGCAGAAAATAAAACTTCAGAAAAAGACATGAAACAAACAAATTACTAAATAAAATACTGTCACAAAATGGGCTCTTTTGCCTACAAATACCAAGATCTATGACCCTTAATAGGGGAACGTAGCCTTACCGGGTTCACCTAACTGAAAAAAATAGTTAATAGGTAATAATTTATTACAACAATCTAATTATCCAAGAATGACAGTACACCAGGGCCCTGTTCCACAAAAGTACGGTCTAATACATTACAAGTGTATGGACTTGTAACTTGTGGTTATCAGTAACATTCTGTTACACAAAGGTTTATGATACTCTTGTACTTTATAACTTCATACTTACAAGTGATTTTTCGTTGTTCTGTTCCACAGAAGTATTAGTGTTAGTCGGGCATTGGTAATTTATATAAACTTCTCTATAGTGTGTAGAAATATTGGTAACTTCAAATGCTAGCACAACATTTATTACCTTTTTAAAGATTTTGGGAGTCAGTTGACCAAATGTGCTAAGTGTTAGCGAAAGTGATGATAATGATGTGTAGAAATGTGTATAAAGAAATAATAAATAAATATTTGTGTACAATGATAAAGTTAGGTTAAGTACGGCTTGTGACTGATATTGACGTTTCCTGTTTCAAATGCATATTTCAGACCAGCATCTTTGTTAATGTATTTTTAAGGTTCTTGATACATGCCACGAAAATAATTTCTTTTCATTCTTCATTCTCTTTTAAAATAAATATTTTGAGATAATTTTCCCAGTATATTGCTTATGAGAAAGTGATTGTCAAGCAATATAAATAAATATAAAGGATCAAATGTATTAATAAAATAGAAGCAATTGGGAAGCTCGCTCCATTTTTCTGCCATCTCTCGACGACTGAAATTGGTGCTCCTAAATACTAGCTGTATAGAACCGTTGTCTTGGAAACAAATGAACAAGGAATGCAAGGACGGAAAAGAAAATAACAACCAGTGAGTTTTTTTTGTTTATTTCTTTGTTAGCTATGGGTCGGCACAGCGCGGCCGCGTACTGAGAGAAGTCAGTCGTTCGTATAATGCATGTGCGGGTAGCAGCATGTAGTTTATGTAGTACGTCAGTGAGCGGTACTTTAACTACGTGTAAAATGTGCACTTGTTGTTTTTTGTTAGTTATGCCACATCATAAAATAGGGGTTTTATATACGATACTTATGCGAAAAGAGATTATTGCAAAGAAATGGAAGGTGATTCGCAAGAAAATATCTTACATTGATGCTCCAGGTAGAGAAACTTTAGTTGATTAGTTCCAAAAATTCAGCATGTGCATTACAAAATGAGATAATGCACATTCTAAATGTTGGCAGTATCGTATAATGTTTGTAACTAATTTTGTTAAAAACAGGGGTAGTTCCAAAAAAGTGTATGTCCACAGCACGTGCTGTTCCAAATGGATATTGTGTTACTGTTAGTTTGTTACCATTTGTATAAAATGGTGGAAGTTCAATAATTAACAACAGTTCGTTCTTTTATTGTTGGTATGTTACATTATAGCGATTATCGTGTTCAGTGAATTCAATACTTGACACAGAAATGGACGAGGAAGATGTTTCTGAACCAGGACATTGCACAAAACGAAGGAAGGCAAAAGCAACAGAAACGTGAAAAATGGGAATATTGTATATTTAAATTTCACATTATTATCTTGACAGTGTCCCACTCTTGAAATTCAGGGGAGTTTATACGTCAGTAAACATGAATATGAAGACATTCTTTTCCTCTATATTCCAGACATTCCTCAATCAAGGATGTTGAAGGAACTTTTTGGTACTGAGTGGGAACTTAATCCAGAGGTTAATTTCTATCATTTGAACTTATCTGAGCAAGAAGATGAATACAGACCAATGATGGGGTTTAATGTTATTATTTTGTATAAAAATTGCAATAAATTTAATTTCCTTTCTGAAACAATGAACATTTGTGTTATGGTCTCTTGACATGTTTGTATATTCGAGTTATCTGCAAAATAAACAATAAAACAGTTTTTTAAAGTCGTCATGTCCATTAATGTTTGTTCCAGAAATAAACTTGACCCCTTTATATGTTCAGAAACTCGTCATATCCAACAGTATGTATATATAGCGATGATTGCCTCAATCGCAGATCAGCTTGCAGCATAACTTCGAATTAGCCATTTCCCCCCCCTTCCCGTAATTTTTATTTCAGCATTTATTGCGTTAAGTTTTTCTTGACTTACATTATCTGGACATGTCGAAATTTGGAACTAATGGTCTCATTTGTCATAAGCTACGAGAGACATTTCTCAATGACAAGAAACGTGTTCTTCCTGAAAAAAAGTTAAGATGAAATACAGGAATTTTCTATGCAGATGCCGGCAATGTATTGCCGCTAAGGGGCATCGTCTTCAATATCTCTTATAATAGCGGTTAGTGCTTATTATTATCAATTTTAAATACAGTATAACTTTATGCTTTCAGTAAAAAAATACAAATACACTAATTTAACGCGCGGCGGTTGTATTTCCCCAGGAATCAGGCCAGCAAGTCAAATAACCTCATAGTGCATTTTGTTGTTCGCTTTTTCAAGCTAACGTTTTACAACTAAAGAATAGTCAGTTGCTGGAAAGACTTCTTATATAAATAATCACCCTCTAATTTGTATACGTTCATAAAATTTATTCTAGATATACAATAATGCAATTGTAAAATTAATGTTGTATTTTCCGGGTTTTTACACGCAGGCGATGGCTGGCACGAAGCAGGCTAAAAAGCGCAACAAAGGAACACTAGTGGCTGCTTGCTTGTTAGGATCATTAGGTATTAAGTTGAAATGCATCCAAGCTGGTGTGGCGAGGTCACGGACAACTGTGCAGCTGCTCCTTATACAGCACGTGCTCCCGCACAAGATGCCCAAACACACACGTCCCACGTGGGCAGCAACAGGGTGCTTTTTGTTAAGTAATGAACATTTAATATGCAAACCCTATAAATCTGTTCACAGTTTTGCAATCAACTAAATGCATGTCAACTGGGGGTTCCAAGTTCGATTGCAGTTCGAGTCAGTTTTACTACGGAATGCAACTGAGAACTAGTTTTCATCACAAGTTTCACGTTCTCAGATAGACAATGTTAATATTGTCAAAATTGCTTGCCAATTCATGAGGTATACGAATGCCTACCAAACCTTGGCTGAGAAAGTAAGGTTTGAACAAATAACGTCATCCTTTCCGTACCATATGCTTATTGCTTTTAACTTGCTTTGGCTCGAGTTGGTTCCGCAACTTCGGGGAGGATTGAAGGTTTTGGTAAATGGCTACAGGCACTGCTCGTTCATCGTCAATGACAGCCTCAAGATTTGTTGTGCGCTGGGGCCAACTCCACACTTTCACCCAGTAAAAGAGATATACAGGATGTTTCAGAAATACTTTTACAAATCCTGGTTGCGGGTTCCTCACACCAAAGCTTATAAACTTATGTTCAGAAACCCTTAGTTTCTGAGTTAGTTTAAGTTTACGACAGAGTTAAAATGACTTTTTGTTTTAGGTTACGAACTTTAGTTGTTAGATTGCACCTTGAAACGCATAGAAGCAAACTTTCATTAACAACTCAAAAACTAACGATTTCAGAACACATGTTTATATGAACTTTTTTTCTTGTTTTGGTGTGAGCAACTCGCCATCAAAGTTTGTAAAAGTAATTCCGAAATTTTCTGTATTATAAGGTAGTCCATACATTTCCGGCCTAACCAATTTGTAGGTATGAAAAATACAAAACTACATTTCACTTTTCAATATATTTACCCGTTATTGCAATACTCTTCTCACATCTTTGAATTAACATTTCAATCCCCCCCCCCCAATATAGTCGGAAGTCTTGTCTGCAAAATTGGCATAAACAGCATTCATCACTTCTTCGTCACACTTGAATTTTCCTTCCTCGAAGATCCTTCTTGAGTTTTGAAAACAGGAAATAATCACTGGGAACTATATTTGAGCTGTAGGATGGATAGTCGATCTCCTTGAAGCCACATTTCTTCACAGCTTCCTTTGCAACAAGAGCTGTGTGCACAGGCGCGTTGTCGTGAAGAAGGCGCACATCACCACTCAGCTTTCCTCGCATTTTCTCTTTGATGGAAACACGCAGTCTGTGCAGTAGGCCAGCATAGTGCTCCCCATTTACTGTTGTGTTCCTTTCCTTGAAGTCAAGAAGAATATTCCTTCACAGTCCCAAAAGATTGTGGCCATGATCTTCTTGGCTGACTAAGTGACCTTGGCCTTTAGAGGCGCCAGGTTTACCTCACTCCACTGATTCTCTTTTGGTCAACGGATCATAGTAGAGGACCATGGCTTCATCTCCTGTAACAATGGTTTGCAGAACTTCTCTCTCGTTGCCACAGCAGAGCTCCAAAAATGCCTGACAACAGATGACTCGTTGCTACTTTTGGACTGAGGAAAGAATTCTAGGCACCCATCTTGCACTAACCTTATTCATGCTTAAATGTTCATGAATAATTCGAAGGACTGTTGTTTTAGAAAGGCCCAACCTTGCTGCTATTTCTGTAACTTTGAGTCGCCGGTCTTTCATAATTTCTCCTTCCACAAGAGTGATGTTTTCAGTAGTGAACACCTCCAAGGATCGACCTGCACGCTCTTCGTTTTCAATGCTTTCTCGACCCATTCGAAAAAGTTTGGTTCATTCTTTTACGGTAGAACATGAGGGGAATGCTTCCCCATAAACACCGTCCAATCGCTGTTTAATTTCATTTGGAGTAAGTCCTTCTTTTGTGAAGAACTTAATAACAGCTCGAAACTCCATTTTGAACATGTCACAATCTTCTACACATTATGCAACCATGTCTGAACAACTGAACACAGCGGGGCGGAAGCTACAGTTGCATTTATTTACTTAACAGATAAGGTATGACACCAGGTAAGGATTTTGTGAAGGTGATAATCCTTATCGGCGAGGTCGGAAACTTATGGACCTACCCTCGCAAGTATTTAAATATACATTTTTGTTTGTGCTGGGATTTCTTTCATAAATTTATTTTACATTTAAATATCAATTACATCAGGTTCTTATTGTTATTCAGTATTAATTCTATCGCAATTAAATGGGGGTATGGGCATAATTTAACTGCGACATTTCATACTTATACGTTTTATGTAAAACGCAAGAATGTGAAATTAAATTAGTACTAAAGTGGAGCTCGGTTGTTAAATTGTAGTAGGCGAGTTTAAATGTTCAATTGTAGCATTTGCCACTCACTGAGAATTACAATGAACGTGGCATCTGAAAGTTGTTACTGTAAATCTCTAAATATATCTTTTTTTTCTATTTATAGTAACCAATAGCAAATATGGCCAGAGAAAAGTGCATTGTTTATTCATCCATAAGCAAATACGGCAAAAACAAGTTGCGCAACTTTTCCCTCTAATTGGTCAGTGCTGATTTCTCCGTTTCACACCTCCACAGTGACGTACATTTTAGCACTAGGAGACTACAGATTGGCGAAAACTTTCGCCTAAACTTAAATAAGATCCAAATTAAATACTTTCTATACATTTCAATATCAGATCAATTCTGGTTCCTGCAGTGTGCAGAAGTTGAGCATGATTTCTGTCTCTCTCTCTCGCTTTGAGCTATGAGAGCACAGTTTCATTTTCATGAGCAACAAGTAGTTTTTTGATGATTATGTGAAACTGACATGCCATTGAGAGAGCATATAACAGAAACAGAAGGTAATGAGCTCTATACCATTAAAATCAGCTTTTCTCAAACTATTTTCAAATAGGGCCAACTTTTTAAAGTTAAAATGTTCTGCTGGACACCCTGCTCTTGTTCCGTTCGAAAACAATTTTATCATGTGATTTTTCATGTTTTAACACGCACACATTTACCAGCACGAGTGGCCGAGGTCGTTAAGGAGCGGACTCTTGAGCGGCAGGTATGGGATTTGAATCTCGTAAGGATCGTCCTCCCTGGCTGAGGTATTTTCCAGGTTTACCTCAGTCCTCACAAATGGCAAATGCCGGGGAGGTATCCCAAACTTAGGCCTGGAACGTTTCCTTCCATTAAAAAAAATCCTTTCTCAATATATCATTTCATGTATCTCAGTGTTCACCGCCTGTGGTGCCTCAGTAGTAAAAACGGGCGTTAAACACCATTAAAAAAAACCTCACACCTACCTCGTATATTTTAAAAGAACGTTAATTACAATTCATTTTACAGTTTGATCAAAATATAGAGTTAAAATTATTAAATAGTTGAAGGATAGCAACGCTACTTTACAAAATATCGGTATATCGGTCATTTAGTTTTACAACAGCAGTTATATTATTTTTTCATTATCGACTGAAAAAAGTAAATAAATGTAACTGTAGAACGAAGACTTTACAGCTGGTGTCAACTCTTCCGGGCTGTAAGGCTGTGGTCCAATTGGATTCCCTGCTTCATCTTCGTCCACAACTGCGGTGGACCTCTAGCTTCCGGGGGAGTTTGTTGCTTAATGGTTCACGTGGTTTCTTTGTCTTGGTAGTTTGTAAGACCAGATACCATGCTGAGTGCAACTTCAGAGCTTCCTCTTTCCCGTTAAAATAATTGTTTCTGTGTTTGTACATTTCATTTGTCTCCGGCATAAGCGAGGAGAGGAGATGAACTAATCCGATTTTACTCAGCGACGGCTGATCTGTCTGCCTGACCTGGACAGCAGCTGAAGCAAATCATTTCCTTTGTGGAGCGGGATGGGTTTCTAAACCATTTTGTCGTTTTAAAAACCGTCTCTACGTCTATGTCGAAGTAACTTGGAGATGATGTCCCCTTATTCTTAGGCAGTGTGTCCATCAGTTTCGTGTTGTTTCCTTGGTCCCGTTCTAGTACTTGTTGCGGAAGTTTTTCTCTCGTCCTAGGAGGGTTGTTGGAGGCCCGTCTGTGTGGGTACTGTGTGCCCGGAAAACTAAGTTCATATTAATACATGAGACTGAATAGCCCGCCAACTGTTCCATTTTTGTATACGTGTTAGTGAGACTAAGTCTAAAAGGTGCATGTTGAGGGAATGCATAAACAAATCTTTTCGTGAAAGAAAACACTTGCAATGCAATATCCGTCTCTTTGTGGTTCACAACTATTCAGTAATCCGCAATTCACATGAATTTAATTTTATCCCTCACTTTATTTAATGTACAGATCACGAGAAGCACAAGAGCAGACCTCGAGGACCGCTTGTTCGTTTGAGAAACGCTGGTATAAAGCAAAGAGGCATATGCCTGTGTGAATGAAGTGACAATTACATACGAGAGTAAATCAGATTTTGTTTAAATTTATTAAAACTAAATTAAATTTAAAAATGGAATACATAACTTCCTGAGTTACAAACATTTCTTGCAGCCGATAAGAAGCTTTTTAATCGCATTATTGAAGAAAAAGTGGGGTTGGTTTCAGCTAGTTGCGAAAGATTATCGCCGACCTCTCAATGCTGCTTTTATACGTCCAAATATTTGCTAGCCCTAAGGCGATGACTATAGGAAGAGTGTTTCAATGTTGACCTCTTGTCAAAGCAGTTGTGCCTTTGTCTTGGAGAAGGATTTCTCGAATCAATTGTTCGTGTCTTTTTCGCCGCTGCATTGACAGTTCAACGTTAACGAAATGCCTTGGGAAAGCTGTCAAGTTTGTCCTTTGACAGGAGCGGATTCTCCACCTTTCCTTCACTCCACGTTCGCTTACTTCGACTCGGGGGTACAGAGGTGTGCCCATGTTTCATCACAATACAGAAACGTTTCTCCTTGGTATCCCGGTATTGAGGTTAAAGCAGCCTTTTGATTCTCAGCGACAATTCGGGGAACACACCTCGAAGTCATCTGTAATGATGGACTGAACAACTCATAACATATCCCGACCTCAGAAGCGTTTCAGAAATCGTCAAAAGTCGGTCACACTCGATAAGATCTCGAACGGTCCTAATGTGTTTCCGCTACCCTTGTCAGAGGTTGACCTTGGTGACATCTTCCACTGTTTCGTCGCTGCTGTTGATTTGGTTGATTTACGGACGCTCTTTAACATCTCAGGTCATCAGGACATTCCATTCAATTCAGAGCGTGAAACGGCCAACAAATTTTGCTCAGAGGCCTCTTCTTTCAGGCTTGAGGTTCCTTATCTTGATAAATGTACGACACAGGACTCGCGGTTTACTTCTTTTGAAGGAAACCATACTTAGGATTTTCTGTCAACTTATGTACCAACTGATATGGTCAGTACATCGGAAAAGTATTAGGGGGGGCTGAATTCGACCCAATCTAAATCTTCGTTTATCGATCTTATCTAAAAAGATTGATGAACTCCTTTTCGCAAATGTACTTTAGTGGAAGGCTGAATTTTAAAGGCAAACAAGCCACCCGATTCTTTTCGTAGACACACGTTATGATATTATCACGTCCGGCTCGTGTCGCGTCGGTCCTAGTGGTCTAGTGATAACCATACTTGCCTTCTAAACCCAAGGTCGCGGGTTCAAATCCGGCCAGAACCGATGTATTTTTCGGGCGTAAAAATCCTAAGTCAGGAAGTAAAGCCGTGGGTCCGGTGTCGTACATTTACGGCACGATAAAGAACCTCAAGCTTGAAAGAAGAGACCTCTGAACAAAATTTATCGGCCATTTCAAGCCCTGAATTGAATGGGAAGCTGATGACCTGAGATTTTAAAGAGCGTCTGTAAATAAACCAAATCAACAACAACGTCATACTGCTCATCATACTGAGTATTGCACCTTGGTAATTCTGTTTGGTCAAAAGTCGAACAATCCTTCACATGCATTTTATTCCAATTTCACCGCAGAGCAACAGTTGTTTGTCGAAGCAGAGAATTCTGTTTCCTTGTTTGCAGTTTTGTCATATGGCTCGCTAAAATTTACTGATAGCGGTATAAACAACACCTTCTGGAGTTATGGAACTAAACGCCTAAGTTACCAGAGAGGATCAGATTCCATGGAACCGTTCTCAGGTTTCCAAATGAAAGTGGAGGAAGGTAAGCCAAGCAAGACCTGAGCCGCTTTGCTATTACCGAACTGTTCTGATCTACAGCTGAACTTCATTGCCAATTATTGATGGTTTGTGGGTACTGCAGCTAAAGATAAGCTGGATAAAAGGATTTAGCAACTTCAAATTATAAATTCTTTTGTTCACAAGACCTGCCAATTTGACGAATATTTATAAAAACACATTTACTGACAAGTGCTGAATCTCATAAAATGAAATTGTTGGAAAACGGTAGCTAATTGCGCTAATAGAAAATAATGTAAAGCTGGAAGAAAGCGTTAGTAGTGCCGAAACCGGAAAAAGGGGAGATTAGAATCGCCGCGCGTAAAGTTGGTACTTGTATTTAAACTGAACGCGAAAATTATCCTGTATTTAAAATTGGTGATAAGCACTAACCTGTGTTATTGAAAACATTGCCCCTCAGCGGCAATACATTGCTGGCATCTGCGTAGGAAATTACTTCCACAAGCACTTCGGAACACATTCCCTATCTTTCGTAACTTTTTAAGATCAGTTATCCAGGATATTTTCTTGTCAATCTCATTAACACTTCTCTACAATACTATATATATATATATTAGCATGACTAATGAAGTACAAATTGTACATAATGAAAGCATCGAGTAACATACGAACGCGCAATCACTCCTTACTCAAAGTAACCACAAGCTGCTACCTGTACATGCGATCGTGGCTGGTTTTTTCCAGTACGCAGCCGCGCTCTGCCAGTCCAAGTTTTAAACCACTCACTACATCTAGAAAGCATATTAATTACTGAAGACTCTTACTCGACGCTATAGCTCAATTCAGTTTCGCCTTCTCTATCGCGGAATTGTCACAACGCGGCTCAGCTGCCAAAGAAAAAGCTGCAAATTCTGAGGACGCAGGTTGGGTCAAGTAGCCTGAGTGGGGTTTCTTCTACAGTTTTCCCCCGTTTACATCTCGAAGACTTTGACAGTTGGTATAGCGCGCCATGGAACCGATAACTATTAAAACTGACGAAATTTGAAACAAGTAGAAAGCAGTATACGGTAAAATGTTTGCTTATAAGAATGACAAGCCAAGTTAGGGACTTTAGCTTTTTAATTTTAGAAGTGAAAATGCTTCTTATATAGGGGATATTACATTTGTGTGTATAAATAGAAACAACATGCAGATCGCATGGCGCCGAGAGTTGCGAATGTCTTATGTTGATCTCAATGAGCGAGCGGAAGGAAGTGCTGCGCTCAGGCCAGGAGATGCCATGTGCTCGCTTTCCAGCTGCTTCCTGCTGAGCAGCGCTTGGGTTAAGAATAGTACACTCAGGTGCTTCAGCAAACGTGCACCTCTTTCCTACAGTGTCAAGTGAGACAAGTTCCCACTAACTTACTGCTTTTCATTTTAACAGTCCGGGCTCGTTTTGCAGTTGCAGTCCAGAAAAAACATTTTAATTTCAAAAGCGGAAGTTCTAATATGTCCTTCACTTGTGTCTCTTTTCAAACAGCAACAGTAATCAGCCATCATTTACACATCCCAATGATCTTGATATCGGGTTTCCATTGTTTTAATGTCTTTATGAAACCGTCACAAGATTGGCAGGGAAGTAATCAATGTGACTGTTAAGAAAATGCACTTTAACACTCTTTCTACACCCTAGCTAGATTTCTAAATGTTGTAACGTTTCTTTATAGTTCTCTTGTTGACAAGAAAGTTTTCTGTCACTTTTTTGTATGCCAACCACTAACTCGGAGATCGACTGAGGAAAGACCTCATCCTGCATAAGCTCACGAATCTGGGGTCCATCTGCTGCTATCTTAGCTTCAGTTTTCTGTGGGAACTTTGTAATGAAACAATCACTTTCCTTATTACTTCATCAGGTCTAACTTAATATGGAGTGGTGGAAGAAGAAGGACATTAGAAGGAGAAACCAATTGTTCATACTTCGCATTTTTCTTTCCAGGCACTAAATTGCTCCTTTGTGACCAATATTTTCTGATCCAATGTTCTGATTTAGCTCTACTATTTCATTCTCAAAGTGAACAATTTATTATCTTGTTTAAATCCCTCATAATATTTATTTTATGTATCTGCTCAATGAACAAATAATAATAATTATTTTCTATAATACCGATTTCTGAAAAACTGTAGCCCGACGCAACAAAACTAAGGTTGATTTGAGAGATTCATGTGGTAAGGAATCAGAAAATATGAACAGTTTTCATTCAACAAAAATTGTGTAGACCAGTATTTGGAAGAAAATCGGAAGAGACAGAAAATGTGAAGGTGTTGTGTTGTTTTTGTTTATTTATTGAGCATGATAATACATGCTAGGGTGTTCTTATCTGAAATATTATTTATAATTTAAATACAATATAAAATGTGTGACTTTTATCTTTGAGGAATTGTTAATCCAAGGTTTACAGCAAACCATTCCTGAACTTAATGAAGAAACCAGACGCGCTATCACATTTGACCCACAAGTCTGCGAAAATGTGATTGTCATAGTGTGCGAGTGTCATATGAGACGTGGGGGACATTTGTCAGATATTATTTTACATATTTGATCTTTCAAAGTATGTCACAATTTATGTATACATAAAGGTAATTTAAATTCTGCCTTACTTTTGAGACATCCTTTATATCGTTTTCCGAGGATCGAACTGTTGCGGCCATTCATTGCTAACACAATATTAATTCAGCTTGTAGTGCAAACGCCAGGGTTTCCTTATTAGTCTTATTTACCGAGCCCTTCAGAACGTTCAAAACGTCTGCAAGCATGAATGTTCCTCTTTTCCTTGTAGATGAAACCAAAATAAACGTCCCTAAAATCAGTAACGTTGAGGGAGGAACTTAAAATATCTCATCTCTTGTAGCAGATGGGGCGGTTTGTTATCTTCACACCATATATCTAGTAATTTAGTTAACTTATTTTACAGTGTCACTAAATTGAGAAATATAAATTTTTATTTTGGTTTTGACTAAAATGTTGTTTTATGAGATTATGATACACGAGAAAAAATATCACTTCAACACCATAATATTTCGTTTCATCATTTATTATATTATTTGTACAAAATGCTCCTTCAATATGAGATAACCACAGCGCTGTATCTAATTTCCAGAACAGAGGTAATTTAATCGCAGCTCTTGAAATAACTGTGATAGTTGCTTAGTTTATATTTTGCATGTTATTAATAATGTTTTATAGATGCAAACGTAACAGCTCAATGAAATGTGTGGCGGTTATAGAAGTTTTAGAAAAAATTAAATGTTTAATATGGAAAGGTGCACAAACATTACAATATAACAACAAGAACGTACAAAGAAATCAAAAGCATTAAAATTTCGCCTTTTTGCCTCATTAAAGTGCATCGGAATTTCTAAGTACAAAAACCAAAATGAAAGCGGAATAAAGTTATGTTGGTACAGTAGGTTACGAGCCACAAATTAGCCTCTTTCCTCATGTCTGTCACTTATCAATTGTTCGCCGGCCGGGCAGTGGCTGATTGCAGTGTTCTTGCTCTCTTAAGTAGTTTGAATGTACCTAATTTGATGTTATGTGCTTAAAAATCCTGATAGTGACCAATACATTTTACATCCCGTTCAAATTCAGGATGAACTGTTATTGTAGTATTGTCGAACTGCATTTAGCCTGCCTTATTAGCAACTGTCTGCGTATTATCGCAATTATTTACTTCTAAACAAATATGAGAAAATTTTTCTTAAGAATATAAAGACTATATGGCATTGAAAGGGGAGTAAATTATAAAAATACAGTATATATTTCATTTTGTTAATAGTTTAATTAATGTTTTATTCGGCAAACCATCTTGACAAATATCACTCTTTAATATTTTTTTCTCTTTTTATATTGCAATATTTGCCGTCTGCAATGGCATGAGCATAAATAATTATGTGTGAACTATTATCACGTTCCTTCAATATCAACGTCCCTTTCCTTCATGATTAGCATCATCAGTTAGAAGGCGTTACTAAATACCAATGAAGAATCAAAGTATATACCCTTAATTCCTCTGGCCTAAAAAAAAAAAAAAAAAAAAAAAAAAAAAAAAAAAAAAAAAAAAAACCTTTCGCGTGTACTAAGTTAACGGAAGCTGTGTGACTTTTTATAGCACACGTTTAAAGTTTTAAAAGAATTGGTATTTAGAAAATATTAAATTATACATCTATGCCAAATTTTGGCTTATCTAATTTTTTTTTTTTTTTTTTTTGATGATTTTGGCCATATTTTGCCTCCGGGATATCTCTCTTCATGGTCCAGCATACCTAGCACTCTCCCTCCCTGCTACTCTTTTGCACAGTAGAAATCTGCTGATGGTAAACCCTCACCATGCTCATCAGTGACATCCCCAAGCTTTTCTGGGAAGAATTCAAAGTTAGAATACACTAACTGAATTTTTAAACATATGTTGCATGAGTTCAATTTCGCTGTAGTTTTCTTCTTTATTACAGTCAAACTACAACAGATGTTTTTTAATGTTTTCCACGCTGCGGATGTAACAGTTCCTCAAAATGTTCATCATCATCTTCACGATTCTGATCAACAGCTGTCTTCAAATGTAGAGTCGCTTCTCTCGTTTCTTTGTCTTCAGTACGAGTTGGAAGTGTTGCTTAAGATCAAGAAACCGGGATACATGACACAGGTCTCATTGCACATGCCAAATTTGGATAACTAACTGTGTACTTTGTTTTGGATGTGGTTAGTTAATCAACTGAAGATGTTCCTGTTCCCTCTAAATGCACTATTTTCCTATCAAGTAAAGAGCCTAACACCGATACACATTCTTCATCAAAATAAAGTTAATATTTCACAAATTCATCTCGTTTGTTCCCCACACAAGTGGCAGAAATTGTTTGGACGATTCTTAGCATGGTGAAACGTTTATACATGTGTTGACTTACAATTGCAAGAGTGGCTGTTTGTTTACTGTAACAACGCAATATTTATACGTGTTAGAACTTGAATACGCCTGCACAGAGATGGAACAAGTTTCAACTTGAATCAAGTCTGCAGTGTTAGCAACTTATACTGAATAAAGTAATTTAATTCTATAATTTATAAAAACTATAACGAAGGAAACTTAATATACACAAAAATGACGGTCTGATGGGAAAACTCATTACATATTTGAGTTCAGAATTTAAAAACAGTTTTCTTGCTTCTAAAGTCACTTTCTTCACCAAACTTGTTACTGTACACAGTAATAGTTCATCATGTGCAGATCTACAATTCAATGGCTGAAACACGGTCTTCTCGGTAGTGCAATGGCAAAGCCGCGTTATTATAGAAAGGACACGTTTTTTCATGATCTGCAGGCTTTAAGATTCCGATTTATCCTATACACAGCTTTTATTTTATGTTCTATGGTTTTTATAACGTTCTAATTGTTTTTTTTTTATTATAATATTTTTACCCTTCCAGCTAAGTTTACCCTATAACTCGGTATTTCCAAAAGTTTCTACGCCTATTTTTAGGATTTCTATTTTGCCAACAAGCTCATTGCTTCTTTAGATTTCCCTGGCTTTTATATATCTATGTCAGTTAGGTTTCTAAAATTTTTTATTAAAAGTATTTATAAATCTTGGGATTACAATTTTTAACATATTTTAAAAGTTGTTTAGAATAATGTAGGGAAATGTTTAGTCACTACGCACCTGTGAGTTTGTGTACCAAATTTCACCATCTGTACCGATAAGTTTTCCGCAAGTAGTATTTGTATACAGGAAGTAGTAAAGAGCATTAAACCAGTGCTGGAAAGTTTTGTATATACGAGGGTCATTCAAATTTGAAGCAGATTTTTGTTCTCTGGGCTAGGAAAGAGTGGCGGGTGACAGTGGTAGTTTAGGTAGGAATGTGTGGAAGGAATAATTACGCCAGTAGCACTATGACTGAGCAAGAGGTTGCACCGTCCGTTTTCTAACCAAATAATGAGTCAACCCGACCGAGATTTTGTCCACACTTAGGGCACAGTTAGGAGAAGCTACACTTTCACGAACCCAATAACAAGTTCCTCGGTGGTCGCGATGAAATGAAGAATGAAAACCTCGAACGAGCGTTACTTAGCACATCAGACATTTGTGACCTTATAGAGGGTGTCTGGTGCCTAAGTGTGCTCGAATCGTTCAGAGGTGGGCAAAAGGTGTGCAAGTGAAAACACCATTATTTCTGAAGAGCTAGGATTTCGGAAAGCGTTGGCGAGGTGGGTTTACTTCTTCTCACTTATGTTCGAAAGGACATCGTCAGAGGATTCCTCACCGGTTTGAAGAAGAAAGTGAGCACTTTTTGACCCGAATTGTGACCCGTGATGAGAGTTGGCTACACTCCCGAAAACAAGAGAACCAGTAAGGAGTGGCGGGGAAACTGTTCCGGTTAAGGTCAAAACTCGCCATGTCATACACTAAGTTTGGATAAAACGCAGTAAGCGATTTCTGTACTTTCAACATGTATGTTATGTTACAACAGGATCAGCCGGCCATAGCACCTTAAGTGCAACATTAATGATTCTTTCAATTGTTGAACCATTTATTGTCTCCAAAGGTTCACAGAAAATTAAATAGAGTTTAGATGCAGCCTCAGAGTCCAACTGGAACATAACTAGATGCACCATGAAAAGGCCTAAAGTACCTGTCATCTCATCAGCAGAAAGGCATATAAATATGAATCACTTGTTTCTAAGATGTCGATATTACAAGAATCCAGGTAATTCTTCCTGACAATGAGAATTGACTCGTCCGGAATGTTGCGGTTGAAGATTTTCTGTAAGAAATGTTTATATTTCAGAAGCTGAAATGCAGATATGTTCGCTGCAAACTTTGTCTTGCATATTTCTTTGTAATGTCCATGATATAGGCTGTACTATATGTATGTACATTGTTTGGTATATGTTGTTCAATACGAGATTTTATCGTACACCCGATAGATATATCACAAGTTTGGCAGAACTCCATTTGTTGTGAAAGAACTGCCAATAGAAATTCATGTTTTCAGCTTGGACGATAACGAAGACGCGGCTGATGCTACGGTTAACAATTGACTACTACAAATTCTGATGCGTTTTGAAGTGAGTCATTGTTGGCGGCATCAACAAATGTAACGACAATGCTATGAATGGCGTTTACTACATTACTGGGTAATTCAACAGAAGCGCAAAATAAACCGAATAATGCATGATAATTCTGTACTAATGTTAAAATATGTAGAACGACGTGAAATCTGTAATACCAAACATATAAAAAAAATTATCCTTAATGTGTATCTCGTCAACATTTGTCTTTTGCTTGCGCATAAATTTATACGATTAAAATATGAAATTACATGAAATCCGGGCTTTAATGATCATACGTTATCATTACGCACGCGCACATGGCCAGTAATAATTATCAGGTGACAAGAACAAATGGCAGGCTAAACATCACCTGTGGGTCTCAGTAAAACGGCCACCAGTGGCGCTGTACATTCATAAACGCAATTTTTATAAACCTAACCCTACTGCTCCCTCGCTCCCTCGCCTGCTTTTACAACGAAAACCCAGATACTTAAAACCTTACCTACTGTCTAATTTTAGCACTTCGATGAAAAGCCATGTACGAGAGTAGGTTCATAAGTTTCCGGCCTAAGCATTTTCTAGGTATGATAAATACAAAAACAATATTTCACTTTTCAATATGGTTACCCTTTATTGCAATACACTTCTCACATCTTTGAATTAACATTTCAATGCCCCCCCCCCAATATAGTCGGCAGTCTTGTCTGCAAAATGGGCATAAACAGCACCCATCACTTCTTTGTCACACTTAAATTTCCCTCTTCGAAGGTCCTTCTTGAGTTTTGAGAACAGGAAATAGTCACTGGGAGCCAGAGCTGGGCTGTAGAGTGGATAATCGAAGGTACATTTCTTGCTTTCTTTTGCTACAAGAGCTGTGTACACAGGAACGTTATCGTGAAGAAGGCGCACACCACCATTCAGTTTTCCTCGCCTTTTCTCTTTGATGGAAGCACGTAGTCTGTGCAGTAGGCCAGCATAGTACTCCCCATTTACTGTGGTATTCCTCTCCTTGAAGTTAATGAAGAGTATTCCTTCTCAGTCCCAAAAGATTGTGGCCATGATCTTCTTGGTTGACTGAGTAACCTTGGGCTTTAGAGGCAGTGCTTCGACAGGTTTACGCCAATTCATTGATTCTCTTTTGGATAAGGGATGGATCATAGTAGAGTACTATAGTTTCATCTGCTATAACAATGATTTGCAGAACCCCCCCCCTCTCTCTCTCTCTGTCTCTCTCTGTCACGGCAGAGGTCCAAAAATGCCTGACAACAGATGGCTCGTTGCTGCTTTGGGACTGAGGAAAGAAGTCTAGGCAATGACTGACCATGTTCATGTTTAAATGTTAATGAATACTTCGAAGGACTGTTGTTTTAGAAAGGCCCAACCTAGCTGTTATTTCTGTAACTTTGAGCCGCCGGTCTTCCATAACTTCTCCTTCCACAAGAGCGATGCTTTCGGAAGTGAGCACCTCCAAGGGGTGCCCTGCACGCTCTTCGTCTTCAATGCTTTCCTGACCCATTCGAAAAAGTTTGGCCCATTCTTTTACGGTAGAATATGAGGGGGATGCTTCCCTATATACACCGTCTAATCGCTGTTTAATTTCATTTGGAGTAAGTCCTTCTTTTGTGAAGAACTTAATAACAGCTCGATACTCCATTTTAAACATGTCACAATCATTTACATATAGACTTCTTTATGCAACTTTATCTGAACAACCGAACACAGCGGAGCGGAAGTTACATTTGCAATTGTTTACTTAACAGAAAAGACAGACAACACCACACAAAGGTTTTGTGAAGGCGATAATCCTCATCGGGGAGGCCGGAAACTTATGGACCTATCCTTGTATGAAAGTTATGTTAGAATTAGATACAGTCAGTGCAAAAAGGATGAAAAAATTAAAATTATTCGATTAAGAATAGTGTAGAGCATTTATGAAGATTAAAAAAAACCGGTATAATTTATTTTGAGAAAAACAAGTTTACAAGAAAAAAATTATTCAGGGAAATCGAACCCAGCTCAGCATGGTGTTAATGGCAGTTCCTGAGTTCCATTCCCCTGTTTATTCTCCCCCCGCCCCGTAATCTTTCTCAGAATAAATGTTACCAGGTTTTTTGTAATCTTCATAAATTTTCTATACTATTCTTAATCGAATAATAGTTACTTTTTTCATCCTTTTTGCACTAACTTTATCTAATGCTAAGGTAACTTTCATACGTTAGGAGACTAAAACTGAAACTTGTGTTGATCTTGTTATGAATTAGGAAGTTCCGTCAATACACACACTGTTGATCGTATCCTGACTGCAGATACGTTCACCGGGATGACTTGTGTTTCCGTCGGTTTTCTCCGTCGCCCTTCGTGAAAGGAGGCGTGACTTAGCCAGTCGCAGTGCAATCCTTAACGTTAAGTCATTCCTTATCGTAAAAAAACACGTCATATTACAGCTCTATCGCTTTTAGTAATGAATGCGCATTGTTAGGAAACATCTGATGATAGAAAAATCTGCATCCGGTATGTCTCTCATGCTTTGATACCCAGTCAGAAAGGATTTCGCACCGAACATCCGATTCGGTTCAGTAGTTTGAAGTAGAAAAAAAAATTACAGTTCACTTCTATCACGTTTTCCGGCATCGGGTGACCTTCAAATTTTACTTGGGTGCTGGGTCAGCAGCACCCAAAAGAATTCTTAACTTTTCTTTCTTTATCACATTTTCCCACGAGAGTTTTTCAAACCGGTGGATGGCGCATGCATTTCTCAGACTGCTTTTGTCCGACATGGAGTGAGCTAACCGCTCTCTCTATTGCTCAGAAAGTGCATAGGCAGTGGTGGTCCTGCACGATGCCAACCCCCAATCTCATTTGTCTCTTTTAATGTGGGATCGATACTCAGGTGAAACGGAAGAGGATCTGGTCGCCAGGATAGTTGCAGCAACAGAGAACATTAAAGTAAATCCTGCAGTAAATCCAAACATGCAAATGACAACGGAGCCAAATCTCATTGTAAACGTCCTGTCGAGGCAAATGGTTTACGTTACTTAAGATGTGGCGTCTTCGAAAAACAATAGGAAAATAGGGAAAGCTTTAGAGTTTGCCAGTTAACTTTCCCCCCACTCTACGTCAGAGAATCAGACAAAGCGTATGAGGACAGTCTGATGCCTCAATATAGGTAGCCATGCAATTTACGTTGATGCATCTGTCTTTAGAATATCAAGTCATTCTGTCTAATGGTTTATCAAATACAACTTTTTAAAGCAGGCGTGTTGTGGGTATCGCATAAAACTGAGTACCGTACAATGATACAGTTCTTTGTAAAAGTTGCTTTAACGTCAAGAAGAAAATTCATAACAAATTTATAAAAGTTTCTTCTTCACCGTCAATTATTAAAAAAATGGACTGTTGAATATAAACATAGTCGAACCAGCCTTGAAATTGAGTCACGAGAAGATGTGCAACAATATCAAACATGATGTGACGTTATTGGTGTGAAACTGCTGAGTGCAGGAATTTCAAAGGAACGGTTAAGTTATGCAGCTGGTCACTGAAGCCATTTTACTAATTAATTACATTCAGGAGGGTAAAAACATAACAATATAGTGCGATTCCAATCTTTTAAACCAAACAGATGAAAAAAGTCTTGAGAAAATCGGGGTTGCAGGGGTAAAAAAAAAAAAAAAAAGAAAAGAAAAGAAAAAGAAAGAAAGAAAGAAAGAAAGAAAGAAAGAAAGAAAGAAAGAAAAGAAAGAAAAGAAAGAAAAGAAGGGGGGAAACGTTGTTTAAATCAAAACAATACACCTGCTGGCAAACGTGTTTTAGCGATAGGAAATTTGTGAGATTTAATGCATAAATTATTGTAGCATTCCTCAGCTGCCCAGATTTGACTTTTCCTAGTCAGCGTTTTACATCAAATCAAGAGAAGCTGTAGAGAAGTATTTTGTAGACTTTTCAGAAAACTACTTCAAGATGACAATAATGACATTGGAACAGCGCTAGAATAAACGTATTGACCTTGGAGATTACGTTTCTCTGAGTTATTACATCTCAAGACCTTAAGGTAAACTATATTTATATTTCACTTAAAAAGCTGGTCAGTAGCTGCACACCTGGCTCAACGGAGGTGCGTGATTTTCTGGTCGAAACGAGCATACTTAAGAGTGGCAGGCACAATCAGTGAGCGGCGTGTGCCGGCCAGCAGGCTGCTTGCACCTGGCGGGCAGGCCTAGACACTGCAAGCATCTGTCGTAGCAGCTGCCATCGCTTCCTCCGGTAAACACCACCATAAAAAAACTGGTCCGCCCGCTGGGATTTCATCTTACGACCTCCCAAATGTGTGCCCCCGTTCTGACACACCACCTGCTTCCATCAACCTCAAAGCCTCGGTTCGATCCCCCCACACTTTATGGAAGGTGGTGGCCTTGAAGGAGAAAAATGAGATACTTTTGAAGCCTACTTTACTCCCTGGATGACGAAATGCATTCTGCGCACACTTTTTTATGAATCAAATGGAGTGCTCGCCAGAGAAATCAATGAAAGTTCTGCTACAACATCACATAAGGGTGAAAGACTTCGCCAACTCCACACAGAGCTGCTCTAAACTAGTTTAGATTCAGAGTATGGGGGTTTTCCAAGGGTTTCTTCTGTTCAGTGGAGAAACTGAATGCATACGTTGTTTTGACAATTAATGCATGAAGCATTCAGTATTTGCACCTGCCTAACCGTCGTGAATCAACAACTGGTAGAGAACCACAAGCAATTAAAAACGTTTACATTAAGAATGTGCACTGAATGTAATTTTCCGTTTTAAATCGAATAGTAGTCAAAAAAGTGGGATCTATTACAGACCCTTCAATATCTTTTGTTAACAATCCTAACCAATTGTCAGGAAATGCGAAACACGACAAGAATGTTTTAATATGCGAGCCTAGAAATGGCACGTGATTTCAGCTGTGAAATGAATTTCCCTTTTGGTGGGCGGTAACGCCAGGCACTGTAACATAGTCAGCATATTTATATACAAAAAACTCCAATAAAAGTTCTTAACTTTTAACTGTAATGTAAAATGTATCTACAGGTTAGTTATCGTGTCTATTGCATAAAAATAACCTTAGACTACGTAACCTAGAGTTTGCAATAACCGTCAAATCTGTGGTAACATCGCGAAATAATAGCAAAATTCGTGTTTAGAGCGAGTTGATGCTCAACTGTTCAACCTAAGAAAATAAATACTGAGGGTGGCAAACAAATGTACACACATTTTCACGTAGATATCTATTTAATATATTTCAAAGCTAGACCAAAAAACAACAGTACTGTGTAGTATGATGTTCTGTAAACAGACGTGACTCTCATTACGTTACGCTAGCGTTGCTACAACAAAATGGAACCAAGATTATTGTTTGAACAGCGGAAAGCAATTTTGAAGTGGTATTGGAAAACCGAGAATGCTGTTGAAGTTCAAAGACAATGGAGACATGTGTAGAGAATAGAACCGCCGTTGGACTTCTACCTATGGGGAACTCTTAAGGATATTGTATACCGTAGAAAACCAGCTACACTGACAACACTTCGGGAAGAAATTGAAACGGCATGTGCTGCAATCGCTGAGTACACTTTCGCAAATGTTATTCAATCAGCAGTTCAACGTACTGAGAAGTGTATCGACGCCGACGGTGGGCATTTAGAGCTACTGTTGTAACTGTAACAGTATAAGATGATTAGTGCTCGTCATTTTCTGTTTGTGTGAATTCAGTTTTGTTATGTTAACACAGTTTTTTTCTTTGCTTGAAGTGTGTATATATTTTTGGCACCCTCTGTATTTATGGTTTCTCGCCTCCTAGACTTTTTTTTTCTGCCTCCTTAATATGTCACCAAACATGGATAAGGAAATGTCAAAGTGAATGCGAGCAAATTTTAGCAAATATGAGGATATTATTATTTATCTGCTGTTAAAATACAAGGGAAGAAGACGAAAAAGATTCGATCTCGTATAAGGACAATGTGCAGTCTATATCACCTAAAACGTCAGGAAAGTTGCGCATGTTATATAAGCTTAGCACCACTTTCCTTACATCTCCCTCTTCGGTTGACATTTAAATAAACTGAGGTCTCACAGCTCTAGTAACTTTTTGGATAGTTCTACTGGCCGTTCCACTTTAATATATCTCAAAAAACTATTTAGAAGATCCCTGTCGCATTGAACCTTAAACATCATGAACACCGAATTCAAAGCTTGATTTCGCTTAGTTTGTGATTGTAATTGGGGACGTAACATCTGCTCCAGTTCTTCAGCATTTTTGCTAAGCGAAATCGCATTTTGAATTTTTTGTCATTCAGTTCTAGGAACGGATTATTTCTGTCATGAAATACACGAGGAGCACAGTGAAATTCGTCATTGTAATAATCAGAAATCTGTACAATATATCGCTTGTAAGATTAGCTTAACTTAACATAACATACAATTAAACTCTGCCTGTTGTTACTACGCGAAAATGAAAAGTGAAACATTGAACAAACTTAGAGGTAGAATTTTGTTTATAAATGAAGTTGTTATGCTTCTGTACTCTGAGAAATATTTTAGTTAACAATTACTAAACTCCTAGCTAGTGTTTTAACTTGTAAAATTTCGCGAGTTAGATTTAATTGGAGGTTAAGGCGAAATAATCTTAGATAAATGTTTATAAAACCAAATTTTCCAAGTTAAGTGTAACTAATGACTAATTTTATGCTCTAAACTCTCTATACAACTGGCTCTTCGTCTATTATGTGGTATTCTGAAAACGGTTTCAAATGACTGACGCCAATAAGCAAGCATTTTTTTCCAAATTGAAGCATTCCTGTAGATCCAAAAATGCATTGATTGATTTACATTTATTGAAAGTAAAATAAATATTCACCGTATGATGTATCTCACACATAAATGTTCAACATACACAATGATTAGTTCAGTATTCAATCGCCGCAATACACTTGCACTGCACATGGTAACAGACACAGGTATAGAAAGCCTTATTGAACTAAAAAACGCAAGTAAACATTGAAACTGTCGGACCTCTAAATGTTTTTTGCACCTGCCGATGAAATTAAGTATAACAGCTGCAGTTTTCTTTGAAAAATTACCATTATCTCGTAAAGGATGTTTATTTTCTATTTTTCGCGGTTGCGAGAACTAGTTTTATACAGTTTGTCTTTATATACCGGGTGCTAATGAAACACCGCAATACTTTTCGAATTTATGCATAGGACTTAGAAACTTACATCAGAATCTACAAAGTTAACGAATATTTTGAGGCGGATTTCATTTTATAACGGAAATACGCTAACAAGTTTAAGTGGATCCCTTCCTAATTTTCGTAATTTTTCACTGATTCCCCGATTCAAAGTATCAATGAGAAGTTTCTGGCGGCAAGACCCGACAAAGGAAAGGATCTCGTTTCACAATATGCTCATTGTTAGTGTTGGTTCTCGCAGATAGATTTGAGTTCATAATTCGATACCATGCCCAGGACAAGTGAACATTTAATTACAAAACTGAACAAAAGAGCTAGAAGTGACAATTTTTTTTCAACAGATGGGACTATTTTACTCTGTAAGGAGTATGAAAACTTTTTAAACAATGAGAATTATTGTGTGACACAACAGTAACAACGAAACATATAAGTGGCTCAGAGCACAAATGCTTTAACTCCACTTTTTCTTAAAGTATATTATTATTATTATTATTATTATTATTATTATTATTATTATTATTATTATTATTATTATTTGGAAGTATGGAGGAGTATAGTTTCAGCGCTATAAGTACGTAACTCATGTTTTACAAAGTGTTACACAGATGGCAGCACTTTGTGCTTTGACTACTTCCTCTTTAGTTCAGAGCAGTAACTAACCAACTCATTCTTTTAAATGTCAAATATGATAATAGACACATATGCATATGGGACGAAACAGAGGGAGGCTGATATTGCATCGTGTATTGTAACATATTTAAAATAAAATGTAAAATAATAACTGCATTTTCAGATTCCTGTACTGGACAGAACCGAAATTGCATTATATGTGTTTCCAATTAAAATTCCACATTAAAGTAGAAGTTATAAACCACAAGTTCATGGTTGCAGGTCACGTCTAACGATGGCCGGTTTAACTGGATTAGCTAGTCGTAAGAAACAATACATTATCTCTACAGATTATGTAAGAACAGTAGGAAAAAAAACTCCTTTTGTTGTGCATGTATTGAAGAGGGAAGCATTTTTGTAAACAAAGGAATTACTAAACGATGGAAAAATTCACACACATTTTTTTTTCTGAATGAAACTGCATATAACGATCAATTAACAAACGATTCATCGCGTTCGTTAACCAGCAAAATTGGATTGGGGGCTATCCTAAAACGAAAATTTAAATATCTCTCTAGCGACTGCAATTTTTTTTTCAACGAAACTCGGCATGTGGCATTAAAATAAAACAAGAAAAATAGTTTCTGAAAATCAGAGAAATCGGATCATTATAAGTGGGGGTACACTGAAAACTGAATTTTTACTATCGCCGAGGATGTCGATTAAGCTGGCCTGGGATGTGACGCGGCATAAAGGGGGATGTTATTGTTAGCAATAACAATTGGGTATTCCCGCGAAGCGATAAACTCGTTGGTGTCGTGTGAAAGAGTATAGAGGCATGCGATTAATTGCACTTGCAGACAGCGGCCGTCTTGCAGCTTCAGCACCGAACGGCAGCTGAAAGAGCAGAATTCCAGGGAGCGATGTACAACTCTTAAGCGGTAGTGTAAAATGTACAATGAATGCAGGAGGAGAGAACACAGAAAAACAAGCAATCGTACATATACAATTAACTATGTAGATTAAATGCTAATTACATTCCGTTTTAGTTAAATGTAATTGGAAACTTTACGCTTAAATAAATAATACTGGGAAAATAAAATTTTAAGCTTGAAAGTCGTATTTTTACTAAATACATATTCAGTTATCACTACTTGTTTGCTACATTCTCTGCTCTAGCGCTCTGTAATAACTTCACAAATTCAAATTGCTGAGAAATTCACTTAGTTTACGTGGACTTTTTTTTTTTTACCTTGTAGCAAGTCCTTCATGTTGTGAATAAGGCATAACGATACGGAGCGAGATTCGGTAAATATGGTGGATGCGGCACAACAATGAACCCATAGAGTCAACATATTTAGAGGGTACACTGATACTGCAGTCGCGTTGCAGAAGACATCGAGTTGTATGGCAACCTCTTAAGAGCGACGTGTGTTTTGGCCGTATGGAGAGGTTTTTGTTTAAACAATTTAAAATGCCGGTTTCATGTGCCGCCTATGGTTGTACTGAAAAATAAAGGGGGGGGTAAGCAAGATAAACGTTTCCCTTTTAATTTAAATATACACAAGAATGTTCATTTTCATATTTTACACTATTAATTACATCCAATATGTTATGATCGCTACTAATATTTTTCGTTTTCATTTATAGATTTCCCCCAAAAGAAGAGAACTACTGAGGAAATAGTGCAAATGAGAAGATTAAAATGGCAACCAACTAAACACTGATTCATTTGCTCGAAACATGTCAAACCCGATGACTTTACAGGGGGAGGGGAAAAAAAAAAAACTGGTAGAATGCACCTGAAATCTAATGCAGCGCCAACAATATTAAATTTTTCTGCCTATTTGCAAAATGTAACCAATGTTTGGTTTACATTTATAATTTAAGGTTAGAAACCAGAATTATTATTTAGGCAACAACAACGTATGATCGGCCTATATTATTATTATTATTATTATTATTATTATTATTATTATTACATTTCTTATTATTATTATTATTATTATTATTATTATTATTATTACATTTCTGTCATTAAATGTACAACAAATTTCCAAATTTATATAACGCTTATTTCATTTCATTCCTTCTGTTTGCAATAGTAAACAGAGTGGCATATTTAGATGTGTGGAATAGTTGACGATACAGACTGAAGATCTACATATTACTCAGCAGACGACACCTCTTATGTTCAATTTGCAAACGCGAAAGGAGCGAACAATGCACAGACGCTAGCGCTAGTGCAGTCTCTAGTGTAATATGCTAACTCTCGAAGTTGTAGAATTGTTGTATGGCGCCGCGTGTTGTCATGCTGTAGGAATACTCTTGTCGACCACTTCCCCTTTCGCCGATGCATCAAACAACCGTGTTAAGTTGACGTTACAAGTAGAAGATAAACGTAGGCTGAAGTCCCGAGCGGCAGCGGAGAAACCCGAACGGTAGCGTTTCGTGAAGAAGCGCTGTTATGAAGTATGTATTACAAATTTTTATGTTATATTACTTTTAACTTAAACTGGATTAACGTAAAACGTAACGTTATGGATATTGCAGAAAAATTATAAAGATTGAAAAAATAAATAAAGAATAACGAATCAGAAAGTTTTATTATGGAGTAATATTATTTTTTTGTTAAACTTAAACCAACCTAACGTAACTTATAACAATTTTATGTGTTATGCATTAATATTATTTTTTTTTTTTTGTTAAATTTAAACTGAACCAACCTAATCTATGAAAAAAGTAGCAAAAATTATGAAGATTAAAAAAAAAAAAAAAAAAAAAAAACAATTGCAGCACCCTATTATGAGAGTGCAGGAGGGAAAAACACACACACGACGCTCTAAACTAATGAGCTAACAGGGATCATGTTCGGATTGGAAATGATTTACTTAAACGTAAAAGTCCGGCACGCAGTAACTGCGTAAATAAGCGAATTACTCACCAAGATGAATAACTTTTAATAAAAAAAAATACAAACTAGGTTTCATTAATTAATGAAATGAAATAAGTATTTGCATTACTGTGTGTTATTAAGGGAAAAAAATAGAATTTTTGTAACCTACAAGTATCACAAAAGAGCAACCACATTTTTTAAATTATTAAAATGATTTATTGTTATTATTATTATTAAACCACAAGAAATAATTGTATACTATTAATTAAATTAAATAAATGACTACTAATAGGCAAAGCTATACTATGTTGGTATTGTTAAACAAGCACGAATACATGAATAAACATATGTTTATGAACTTACCCATTGATATCTTCACGTTCATTTAAATAGAGAAAAATAATATAAAGGTTCGAGTTACATTGTGTATTTAAGATGATGTTTATATGTTTCAATAAAACAGAAACATGTTACTATTTAAAAACAATTACAATGTACTAAGCAAATATACAGAATAATCAATAAAAAATAGAATTGATTTTCATTGGCTTTGAAATTTAATTTAAACATTGTTATATTAAAAACATGTAAAGCAAACGTTTTCTGAAGGTTATTACAGAGCGCTCTTACATACAAATATAATTCTTAAACACATATTACATTAATATTTCACATTTACTATCTTCACGACGATACTTTTGTTAAATATAAAACATATGTATAATTATAAATAACTTTAAACACCATAAAGAAAATTAAACGCAAGAGCGTGAGACAGTATTTATAAGCTGCCACCCCCGTATTTAATTAGAGTAATCATAGCAAGTAATTTTATTAACTTTCTTATTATAGTCATGAGTGTAATGTCATTCTATATCCTGTACAAGTGCTGAATTATTGTGTGTAAAATTAAAAGTGTGTATTTTCTTGCCAGGGTGCAGAAAGCTACCCCAGCCATAAAATCTGACCTGGGAGTTTCTATTGCCTATTTGTAAAGATGACCCAAGCAGAGCGATGTTTTCTGGAGAAATTTCTAAAGGAGAATCCTTGAACAAGATGTTTATTTGTTTACTGTTAGGAAATTGTAAAGCAAGGAAGACGTGATAAAGCAATAAACACACGGGGGTGAAAAGACAAGGGAATAACCTCGAAGGGAGATCATTTAAAACCTAAAGGATGTAGGTGACGCGTGACAAATAATAGAGCATAGAAAAAATGGAGGGAACAGATTACCCAATAGAGATGCGAGAATGGAGAAAATGTTTTAGATTTTTCGAGAAACATATTTGAAAGAATAAAGATAGCTTCGTGAGACCGGCAGACTGCCATGTTTATTTAATCTTGCAATTTTGCGGCCCAGAGGCAGTCGATCCACATTCTATCAGTTCAGTACAGTTCAGTTAGTGGAAAATTGTGGTCAGTTTTGGAAGAGTATTAAGTATGGAAGTTTGGCACGGTCAGTTCAGATCCGTCAGTGGAGAGTATTAAGTGTGGAACGGTTAAGTTCAGATCCGTTCAGTGGAGAGTATTAAGTAGAAAAGCTTTGTCAGTTGTGTCTCAGGATTAGTTGATTTCAGGATCAGACCTTATCAAATTAAGAAACGTCATAGTGATAATCAAAGTTAGTGCGAAAGTGGCACATTCTCCAGAAAATAACGAAAGTACATTTTACGGGAATAGACTATGAACAATAAATTTTGTTTCATCTTCCATAACGAGAAATCTTATGAATCTCCACATACTCCTTCCCCTATGGTCACAGGACCATAAAAGTATCCAGCAGCAGGGTCTCAACAGCCGTGGTAAAACAAAAGTCAGCGGAAACTATCATTGGAAAAGAAGAAATAACATTAACCCTGAGGATCCAAAACAATCAAATTAAATCCTCCTCCACTCTACATATTTAATTAATAAACCCCATAATTATTTAAAACCGCTGAAAGCGTTTTTAAATTCAGTATAACCTTACTACGAATGGTCAAATTTCCCAAATTTTCAGAAGTTATTTTTCCTATTTTATTTAAATGGTATACCGATTTTTTTTTTTTTTTTTTTTTTGTTGTTTTTTTTTTTTCTTTTTTTGTGAAGAAACAAATGTTGGTGCTGCTAGAGCGATTATTCAATTTTGGATATCAGGTAAACCCAAACTCCTAATGGTTAGATTTCCATGATTTTCAGAAAATATATTTTTTATTTAATTTAAATCTATATACGGAGTTTCGTTGCGGAAAAAAAAATATGGATGCCGCCAGAGCGATTTTTAAATGTTGGGTTTCAGATAACTGACCCCTCCTAATAGTTTGATGTTACTGAATTTGGGATACTATTACACATACACGTTTTTTCTCGGTGCCTAGTGGGTAAGATCAATGGAGATGTAAAGAAATTTGTCAAAAATCGCTCCATGGGCACAACCGCAATAGCTACTTAGGAATTCTGTGCGATGAATAATATAGGTGGTAACATTTTAAGTCTAGATTTTTCTATACGTATTTTGGTATATTCCTTGTTTAAGAGAGGTTTGTTTCCGTTTCATTTGGATAAGCTCCAATGCAAGGACATGACATTTAATTAACATTAGAGAAAAGGGCTATGAATTAACAAATTTAATAACGGCAGCTGCGATTTCGTGACATCCGGTCGTTTTACCTTCCGCCTTTGAATTCATTAATTTTCGGTGCATCTACGTGAGACCTCCTCGGAAACAATTTTGTGAGTCACCGCAAGATTCAACAATACATAATAAAGAAAGGTGTATTTCTAGGAATTACAGAAAAGTAAAATTAGAGGGAGTGCAAACCAGTGATTTCACCGTGTTCCGGGAAGAAACTTGAGTCATCGGCCGATCAATCCGGGCGTAGTCGGTCCCTTCTTCTCATAGTAGTTCGTGTATTCCCCTCTAGATGGCAGACAGACACAGTAAAACTCTGCCGCCGGTTACTGCTGTCAACTAAGCGGGGGAGGTCATACTATAAGCAAGGGGCAGGAGGGGAGGCTGTACGGAAATAATCTACACACAAAACCACACATGCACGCCTCCTCTTTCAAGGACGCGACTGGAGACAGAAGGAAGCGCGCCTGTTCTTCGCACATTAACTACTTCTGTTCGCTGCTTAGAAACAAAGCACAATATGGATCAACGTCCTCCCGAATTCTATCAGATCCGTGGGATGTTACAGCACCGTCGCTTTAATACCATGCGTCAGCACCGGATATGAAAATGACGCTTTCTCTTATTGAGTATGCATTTTAAGAAAAACAATGCTGTCCTTGCCGTTCTCAGAACAATGTGTTATGAGAAAATATAGCACACGGCGGCAATTGGCAACGTCTTCACTTAATACTCTTGCCCTCACCTTCATCACACACTAACTGGAATGAAGCAGTACGCTTATGCCCACTGCAACTAACAATTTAGAGTTAGATTTCAAATTTACCGATAAATACGAGGGTAGGTAGATTCATAAGTTTCCGGCCTCGCCTTCACAAAACCTTTATCTGGCGTCATACCTTATCTGTTAAGTAAATGCTTGCATCTGTAACTTCCGCTCCGCCGTGTTCAGTTCTTCAGATATGGTTGCATAAAGAAGGCTATGTGTAGAAGATTGTGACATGCTCACAATGCAGTGTCGCGCACAGTTCTTCACAAAAGAAGGAATTACCCCAAATAAAATTAAACAGCGATTGGACAGTGTGTATGGGGAAGCATCCACCTCATATTCTACCGTAAAAGAATGGGCCAAACTTTTTCGAATGGGACAAGAAAGCATTGAAGACGAAGAGCGTGCAAAGTCGATCCCTGGAAGTGCTCACTCCTGAAAACATCGCTCTTGTATAAGGAGAAATTATGGAAGACCGGCGGCTCAAAGATACAGAAATAGCAGCAAAGTTGGGTCTTTCTAACACAACAGTCCTTCGAATTATTCATAAACATTTAAACATGAATAAGGTTAGTGCAAGATGGATGCCTAGACTTCTTTCCTCAGTCCAAAAGCAGCACCGAATCATCTGTTCTCAGGCATTTTTGGAGCTCTGCCGTGGCAACGAGAGAGAAGTTCTGCAAACCATTGTTACAGGAGATGAAACTATGGTCCTCTACTATGACTCCTTGTACAAAAGAGAATTAATGGAGTGGCGGAAACCTGGCGAAGCACCGTCTCTAAAGGGCAAGGTCACCCAGTCAACCAACAAGATCACGGCCACAATCTTTTGTGACTGTGAAGGAATACTCTTCATTGATTTCAAGGAGAGGAACAGCACAGTAAATGCCAATACTATCCTGGCCTACTGCACAGACTACGTGCTTCCATCAAAGAGAAAAGGCGAGAAAAGCTGAGTGGTGGTGTGCGCCTTCTTCATGACAACGCGTTTGTGGACACAGCTCTTGTTGCAAAGGAAGCTGTGAAGAAATGTGGCTTCAAGGAGATCGACCATCCACCCTGCAGCCCAGATCTAGCTCTCAGTGACTATTTCCTCTTCTCAACTCCGCATTTTCAACTGCAAGCGAATGTTCTTTTATTATGAAATTAGGTAGTGGAACCCACCGTGCACAAACGCGTCTCACGTGTAAGTTTTCAATTATCAATCGATATTTTCAGAATTTCTGAAAGTACTCTTAATGTTATTCGACGATCCTCTCTCACAAAGACAGCAGCGGTGTTAATGTTTTCTTCCGTTAGAACACAAACCGGAGCCTCGGGTCCACCTTCCTTTCACATGGATTGCCTTTCTTCTTTAAACCATCTTCGAGTTAAGCTATAGGGAAGAACATGCCTGCTGTAATATTGCACAGACTTGTTGGGACGAAATTGTTCGTTGCGTGTCAATCTCTATTTGGAACTGAACAAGACTAAACTTGCACACCCTTTAGAGGTGGGACCCGGAAATGACAAGTGAATCTAAAAGGACACGTAATTTACGAATTAAGTTAACAAAATAGTTTAAATTAAATTTTAGAGCCATGAATTATGCTTGTAAAAAATAATAATTTTTCTTGAACAACCCTTGTAAATTCGTCATTATCTTTATTACTTCCAATGAAACTCGAAATGCATGCTGGCTGCTGCATCTTTCTGCTAATTAGATATGCATTTCATCTTCTTCCTCTAAATTCGGCATATTTTAATTGATTGTGCAATTGAGTTCACTCTAATTCGTAACATAGTACGATAAAGAAATAAATTTCAGAATGAAAGGTCTACATATATATTGCTTCCGTTGGCGAGGTTTTCTATCTATACAGTGAAGATGTAACAACTTTAATGACAGACGTATCTACAAATATTTGAAACAAGATGAACTTTGTTTGCTAGTTAGTTATCTTGAAGTAAAGGAACGTTGGTTAAATAAAAACTGAACCTCTAACCACAACAGTTGAAAGTGATCTAAAAAAACGAAAACTTTCTTATGACAAATTAGCAACATGCTCTTGCGATGGTGCTGCTAATTTTAGAGATTTTGTCATAGGGGTACGCGCTCAGTTATCAGAAAGCATGCGTTGCCATACATTAACTGCAAAGCATATGTTTTGTCGATTGCTGTCACCATATAAAAAACATCTTACATATTGTTAAGGATATTTACATAATGTTTCATGCTTCTCCTAAACAAGAAATAGTTCATGATATTCAGCGTGCTTTAGTACAACTGTTTTAAAACATACAAAGCTCTGACTTCCGCTGGTGCAATGCCTGCTGTATTCCTGTGCTACAAATTCACTATCATAGCACACGAATATACGCACTAGACGCAAGGAATTTTACACTTCCTTGTACTTGTTACTAGAACATTTACGAAACATTGACCGCTTTTGAGATTTTTTTTTTTTTTTTGAGTAGTGTTTAACGCCCGTTTTTACTACTGAGGCACCACAGGCGGTGGACACTGATGATACATGAGATGAAATGATAAATTGGGAAAGGATATTTTTTTTTAAGGAAGGAAGCGTTCCAGGCCTAAGTTTAGGTACCTCCCCGGCATTTGCCAGTTATGAAGACTGAGGAAAACCTGGAAAAAACCCCAGTCAGGGAGGACGGTCCTGGCGGGATTCGAACCGCAGACCTCCCGCTCACGAGTCCGTGCCTTAACGACCTCGGCCACCAGTGGCGGTCCGCTTTTGAGATGAACATAGTGCGGAAAATGAAACACTAAATAACATTTAAAAACTAGAAGTGGACGCAGTAAAAGTTAAACGTGTACTCTTCAAGGAAGACAACAAACGATTGACTGATTTGTTTTATTTATGGACGCTCTTTAACATCTCAGGTCATCAGCATCCCATTCAATTCAGGGGGTGAAACGGCCGACAAATTTTGCTCAGAGGCCTCTTCTTTCAGGCTTGAGGTTCTTTTTCGTTCGTAAATGTACGACACGGAACCCACGGCTTTACTTCCCTTTCGAAGAAAGCCATACTTAGGATTTTTATCCCCGAAAAAAATCCATCAATCCTGGCCGGGAGTGAGCCCGCGATCTTGGGTTTAGAAGGCAAGTATGGTCACCACTACACCACCAGGACGACAACAACAAACGTGCTATATATACGGGAAGTTGTCAAACACGGCTCTGAACGTGATAGAACTAATGCTGTTGAAAGTTTTAAAACATTTCAAGAGTTTAGAGGAAAATGATGTTAAAAACTGTGCTTGATGTTAGGACTTAAAAAATATTAGCTATTATTGCAGACTGCTAGCGCCACGGTGGTTGTGGCGTGGACTCGTGAGTGGGAGGTTTGGGGTTCGAATGCAGCCAAGACCGGCCTCCCTGAGTGTGGTTTTTTTTTTCCAGGTTTTTCTCAGTCCTCATAAGTGGCAAATGCCGAGGAGGTAACCTAAACTTATGCCTGGAACGTTTCTTTCCTTAAACACACACATAGACACAAAATCCTTTCCCAATGTATCATTTCATCTCATGTATCATCAGTGTCCACCGCCTATGATGCCTCAGCATAAAAACGGGCGTTAAACACATTCAAAAAATAAAAGAAAAGTTGGTTGCTCATAATAAATGAAAAGATTGTCTTCTTTTTTATTCTTTTGTTTTAAAGGCCGATATCGGCTATGAAGCTGAAAGAACACTCGCTGTATCTGCACTATACACTGCCGGTGTGGGCAAGTCATTCAGCACCATGAATAAGGTGATGACAAAATTACGAAATAGGACGGGTCCAGGGTGTGCTTCAAGCTTGTTTGAAGGGGCGAGGAGCCCACAGAAAGTTTCACTGACGATGTCATGCATAGAATTGCTGTAAAAAGGTCTCGGGGCATTCATTTGCTGTTAAGGTCATTTATTGTATGCTAAATTATTATGTTATTGAATTTTATAAATTACCTTCTTAAATTATCTAATTGCATTTTACAGATAAAGGGAAATTAATAATATCAGTACCAGAGTTATTTTATTAATATAACCAAAATTTTAAACCTACCACATCTCCCCCCTGCAAGAAAGGGGCTGGGTTAATTGTTCTTCATATAAACACTGCTTCCGGTTTTGTGGAAGATGAGGGGAGGTGTTTCCAGCAAATTATCATCCCCAAATTAAAACCGAACATATTGCCATGGACAATGTGCAATTAGACGTGTGTGAACAAATCGTGAAGAAAATATGGCCCCAAAACAAAGGCATTCCTTGTAGCTAAAGAGTTAACGGACTGGTAAAAGGTGCCTACGTAAAACACGTGGTAGATGATTTGACCGAAAGAGCACGACGTTGTATTGTTCCCTAAACCGATTGAACTTGTACGGAGCAGGGTGAAAGGTTACACAATAAAATATTCAAACTGGCAGCGGTTCGAAAACGTGTCGATGCAGCGTCCAAGGAAATGACGCGATTTCAGTTATAAACGTGGAAAATTGTGTAACTGGAGGGGATGATCGACACTACAGTGGGAAAAGTTCGTTGTTTCACCTGACCTGGATCAGCATCAGCTGATTGAGATGAAAGAGAGTGGAGCCCCTTGCAGTCTGGTTAACGGCATCGTGAAGCAGTTTTGTTGCGTATGCACCTTTAAGTATGAAGGGATGTGCATCACTTGTGACAACGAGATAGCACAGGTGTCATATAGAAACAGGTGGCTTTGTGATAAACGGCACGTCTATCAACATCATTATTTTTATTAACTATACAAACAACGCAAACAGTTTTATCACAAAACAACTTGCACGATGCAAGGGGCTCCACTGCCTTACATCTGAATCAGCTGATGCTTACCCAGGTCAGGCGACGTGTCAATTTCCTATCCAAGTGAAATAACGAACTTTTCCCACTGTAGTGTCGATCATCTCCTCCAGTTACACGTTTATTACTGTTTAATGCAATCGAGCCATTTACTTTCCTGGACGCAGAATCGACACGATTTCGAACCTTAGCCGACTTGAATGTTTTATTGTGTAACCTTTTACCTGACTCCATAAAAGTTTAATCGGGTTATGGGAACAACAGTAATGCTAATGAAGAGCAAAATAAATAAAAATAATTAAATAAAAAAGCTGAGACTTGCGCATAGTTACGAGGGTAGGTCCATAAGTTTCCGGTCTCGCCGATAAGGATTTTCGTCTTCACAAAACCCTTATCTGGTTTCATACCTTATCTGTTAAGTAAATAATTGCAGCTGTAACTTCCGCTCCTCTGTTTCAACTGTTCAGATATAGTTGCATAAAGAAGGCTATATGTAGAAGATTGTGACATGTTCAAAATGCAGTACCCAGCTGTTATTAAGTTCTTCACAAATGAAGGACTTACTCCAAATGAAGTTAAACAGCGATTGGACGGTGTATATGGAGAAGCAACCCCCTCATATTCTGCCGTAAAAGAATGGGCCAAACTTTTTTGAATGGGTCCAGAAAGCATTGAAGACGAAGAGCGTGCAGGTCGGCCCTTGGAAGTGTTCACTCCTGAAAACATCAATCGCTCTTGTGGAAGGAGAAATTATGGAAGACCGGCGGCTCAAAGTTACAGATATAACAGCAAGGTTGGGCCTTTCTGAAACATCAGTCCATTGAATTATTGCAATGAACATTTAAACATGAATAAGATTAGTGCAAGATGGGTGCTTATACTTCTTTCCTCAGTCCAAAAGCAGCTTGTTGTCAGGCATTTTTGGATCTCTGCCGTGGCAATGAGAGAGAAGTTCTGCAAGCCATTGTTACAGGAGATGAAACTATAATCCTCTACTATGATCCCTTGTCCAAAAGAGAATCAATGGAGTGGCGTAAACCTGGCTATCACTGCCTCCAAGAAGAACATGGGCACAATCTTTTGGGGCTGTGAAGGAATACTCTTCATTGAATTCAAGGAGAGAAACGCCACAGTAAATGGGGAGTACTATGCTGGCCTACTGCACAGACTACGTGCTTCCATCAAAGAGAAAAGACGAGGAAAGCTGAGTGGTGGTGTGCGCCTTCTTCACGACAACGCGCCTGTGCACACATCTCTTGTTGCAAAGGAAGCTGTGAAGAAATGTGGCTTCGAGGAGATGAACCATCCACCTTATAGTCCAAATCTATCTCCCAATGACTATTTCCTCTTCTTAAAACTCAAGGAGGTCCTTCAAGGAAGGAAATTTAAGTGTGACGAAAAAGTGATGGATGCTGTTTATGCCCATTTTGCATACGACTTTACACCTTTTTTTTTTTTTTGTTCTTTTTTTGTGGGAAGGTTGAAATGTTAATTCAAAGATGTGAGAAGCGTATTGCAACAAAGGGTAAATATATTGAAAAGTATAGGGTTTGTCTTTATAATACCTCGAAAATGGTTAGGCCGGAAACTTATGGACCTACTCTTGTACGTCGCGAAAAATGCTGCAAGATATTTCTCCTGTGCCAGCACTTGTAAGAGCAGACCAAGTCAACAATCGTCTTCACTTCTGCGAAAACTTTTCAGCACAAGGCCGGAAATACAGCAAAGGTACCCAACAGAAACCTAATTATAGATATCTGTTCAAGAGAATAGAGGATCAGTCTTAAGAACCGAATATAAAGAACGCCATGCAGAATTCACAAGAAATTGAGATTGGATTAGGTGTTTTCACAAAGAATGTACAATGTAAGGCAATTTTAACAAATTTAAATGAAATCCTCCCAATATTTCATTGCACTTGTTTTATTTAATCTACATAGTAATACAATCGTATACTAAGGCTAACTGTAAAAGATATCGCTAAGCGTCTCATGTCATGCTGTTCATAGATTTTAGAAATGCTCCATGTTTCCTTTACCTCCGAAAGGTAGTTTAAACAGTTACCCTCAAGACACTGCTCTTTGTGTATGGTCGTGAATGTAGCAAAAATATATTGAGATGGACTGTGCGTGGGGAATTCCGGTCTCAAAGGAATTTTGTCCCTAACTGTATGCTGAACAACCAAATGTGTCGGTTATTTCGGAAAGGAATTATCTGCGCCATGTTCTGCAAATTGAGAGGTGCCTAAAAATGAGCAATTTATAATCTTTGTGTTGCAGAACGTGCAAAGTTCATAGAGCTGTACTTTTCTATATACCTAAAGTGTCCATTTACTTATAAAAAGAACATATGAAAATAACCTGAAAAGGCAATATTTGTGGTACATTTTAGGGCATTCTTATCTACTTATTAATAAAATTATACAGTTATAGAACTTATTAAAAAAGAAAATACATCATTTTAAAATAACCGATATTTCCAATAACTGCATGTTGTTTTTAATAGGCAAACTGAGTTATTTTGAGTACCTACATCAAGAATTCACGCCATACAAGAATATAATTCAACAATATTGTTCAGACGCGGACTCGTGAGCGGTAGGTCTGGGGTTCCATTCCCACCAGCACCGTCCTCCTGAGATATTTTGCAGGTTCTCAGTCATAAATGGCAAATGCCGGGGAGGTACTCTAAACTTAGGTCTGGAACGTTTCCTTTAAAAAAAATCCTTTCCCAATTTATAATTTAATCTCATGTATCATCAGTGTTCACTGCCTGTGGTGCCGCAGCAGTGAAAAGGGGCGTTAAACAATATTTCAAATACACTGAAATGTTCCTTAAATATGCATTGAAAAATCTTTTGCGCACAAAGGCCGGAAGTATTTGCTGATAGGTGAGAAAGTTAACGCCATCACCAAGGCCTATATTTTTTTAATTTTTAATTTAATTATAATGACCTTGAAAATATCTGAAATAAATTTCTTCATGATGGGCGGGGGATGCACATTAGCAACTCGCTCGCACCAGCCGACAAGTAGTGCATGGCCTTCAGGGCACATGTTGGAACCACAGTGTCCTAGCGCGGTCAAAGTTCTTACTCGAGCATGGCTTTGCGGCCTCACAGTTAATGCACGTTACTAATATTTACTTCTATTTCCAAGCGAAACGTAAAGGTGCCGGAGAGCAGGGTAACCGAGTGTCAAGAATTTTAATGAAATTGCAGATTTCCTCTCTTCTGTCAGAAAGTGTGCTCACTTGGTATGTGATTTAATTATAAAATTTCCGACAAACTAAACATTATTATAGGTTGCTTATTTTGCTAATAACCATATTATTTTGGCAATTTGCAAAATATGGTACATATTTGTTTGTTTTACATGTACATTGTGTAAATACATATTTTATCTTCATATTTCGTTTATAAATATATTTCAGTCAGTCAATCAGTCTTGAAACTTGACAATACTCGCATTACAATCAATAGGTCACGTCACATCGGCGAATTCCAGCCTTATCTGGTCGCAGTCGCTCCCTCGCGGTATGAACATGGCTGTTGGAATTGAGTTCAAGTGTGACTGTTATTCTTATAAACAGTTAGGAATGTAGTGATTACATTTGATTCAAGTTATTCTTTATCAGTTAAAATTACTCAAAATATATTAAAGAACGCAAGTGGAAACTAACCTTTCTTACATATCTTCACATTTCTGTATCCTCCTTCAGCTACTACATTTTTGGAAACCAACAGTGACGTGGAATTTATTTTAAATATATAAATTATAATCAAAATATTAATTAAGTTTATGTAATTTTCCTATTTTAATTATGATTGTAGAGTAATTTTTATTTTCTGAACATTCGTTGAAGTTTTGTGTGTAAAATGTTATTTTCTCGTACCAGAGTTCAGAAATACACCCTAGCCATGAAAACTGACCTGGAAATTTGGGCAGGAAAGCCTGTTTGTCGATTGTAAATAGTATTCTTATATAGCAAGCAAACCGCTATTACTTGATTTCTAACGCAGGGTCCTTGTATACAGTTGGATTGTTATATTGGGTAAGGGTTAGAGTAATAAACATATGCCAGCTTCGGGGGTGAGGAGACAGGCCGATAACCTCTGGAAGGGAAGAAGCTAGCACCTACAGTTGATATCTATATGCAGAAAGTCACGTAGACAAGATAACTCGGAAACAATGACCGACTTCCAAGGTTTATTTAAGCTTGTAATTTTGCGGCCCATCATCAGTTCTCAATTACAGAGTATTCAGTTCAGCTCAGTTCTCAGGGAGTTTTCAGATCATCAGTTCTGAGTGGGCAGTTGTGGGTCAATTGTTGCAGTATCAATATTGTCGCTACCAGTACCACAGTGAACCTTAAAATTTGTCAGAGACCAGGGAAGATTCGTAGCGTGTTAAATGGCGAAATAATTAGGAAGTTTACAGTTGGTACATAAGTAGCACATATAGCACAAGAAATTCTCCAAGGACTAACGGTGGTACATTTCGGTGGGATAGACTTTGACAATAAATAGTGTTTCATTCCACGACATCAGCAACCTATCATTCTCCTGTGAACTTACTGGTAAGCTCTTTTCCCTGTGATGTACTATAATATAATATAATATAATATAATATAAAATCTGTATACGCTACCCTGGTACCTGGTTTCCTAAACCAGGGCGTGTATATCAAATTTTCCATTTATTGCTGTTATAGCTATACAATTCAATAATATTTTAATACATTATTTTACAGATTTTCCTAATAACTAGATTAAAATAATATAATAAAACAATAAACAAAAAAATAATTAATTGAACCAAAATATAAATTTACTTAATTATTTCCCAAATTAATCTTCCAAAATCTACAAAACTACCAAATAAACAATTTAACAACATTACTGGGAGCCAGTAGGAATTATAGCTGGTAGCCAGCTATTCTATCCTTTAAATTTATTCCATTACTATACAACTATACTACTACTAACCACTGGTTACCAGCGGATGTGATGTACTGTCACAAAAATTCCAGCAAGAGCTAGTCGGCGGAATTATAAGCCAGCGGAAAATGGGAGAGGAGGAGAAGAAGAAAAACATCATCGCTGAGAATCCATAATGAAGCAATCAAGTGGTCAAAATTCTTCAAAATCTTCTCTCTATCCTTATACATAATACCGTCTTTAAAAAAAAAAAAAAAAAAAAAAAAAAAAAAAAAAAAAAAAGCTGCAACAGTATTTTACGTTATGCCAGAAGGAAACAATACACAGTATTCTTTCAAACACCCCAGGATAATAAAACCGTGCGAGCGTTCCGCAATAGCTCTAAAAACTGATCAAATCGCCGCTTTTGTACACGCATTTCCTTAAGTTCCTGTAAGGTGGAGAGAAATTTTCCCGCTGTTAAGGATATCTTAATAAGCAATAGAAGGCGGCTAACTGTGGAAAACTTAAAACTGAACTGCAACAGAAAAAAAGTTGAGAGTGTGCAGAACTAAAAATATGAGTACCTTTATTTATAGTGGGTGTGTTTTTAAGGAAAATTATCCTAGTTCTTCAAAATTAAAGATATATTTTGATGAGTTAAATAATTCATACGATTTCCACAATATTTTTATTCACAGAGACATTACATAAAATTGTGTTAAATTTTTATTTTATATCAACATGACGTCTTGCTATACGTATTATTATGGAAATTTTCAATGCATAAATGCGTGCATATTAAAGGGATTATTAGAGCATAAAATTCCTGTCCCTGTGATAAATCTGCAAAGTGAATGCTGATGAAATCCAAACACAATTTTGTAGCAAAAGATTGAAGTGAAGTCTGGTGCAAGTCAAGTAGTAATTAGATTTCATATTGAATATTACTATTTAAATATATTTCAATCAAAAAGGGAAGCGGAACTTTCAAAATAGTGCGCAATATTCTCATGGTTGTTTTCTGAGTTGTTAAATGATACAAGAAAGTTTTAAGACTCCTTTCAAATTACAAAACATTGGCTATATCGCTGGGCTACGATGCTTTGCCTTACACTAATCTCATTAGCTTTCTAAATATCCATGTGTAAATGAAATGAAACAAAAGTGCGTGGACGTCGCACAAAGTCTGTTTCAATACTATTCGATTTCGCTTAAGTACTTGATGCGACGCTTTCAGTATTAAAGAGCTCGCCAAACTTGTTTATATTAAATGTTTTCTCGTAGGGCGAAATCATAGTTTAATGCGACTGGGCTTGAAGGTCTTTGCCATGACCATTTCTCGCTTTAATATATGTAGTCGGGCTTTGCTCAGTTACAACTGCTACTTGGTAAAATGTTTTTGTCCCGTCTTATAAGAGACAGGGTCAAATTTCTATTTTATATCATTTTTAGTCGAGAACTTCATTTCTCGCATACTTTCTTCCCAACATACATAGCAATTGGCTAGTTTCATTATCATAGGATAAAGATCTCGATGTTTTTTGCTTTAAAATATGTATTTTCAAAATTTATTTCCGTCCACACATGAGGTAAAATTTTTGACTATTCTTTTGCACCATCACTGACACATGTACAAAAGAAATTAATATTTAATTTGTAATTTTTTTCAGAAGGTTTCTTAGTTCATTAATTATGCATTGTATATAGAACATGCACTAAACATTTCTCATTCATATAATTAAAAACAAAGAAACGTACAAAAAGATAGGATTTAAACATTTTGAAGTAAATATGCGGGAAATTACATTTTAAGCAGTTTGCATTGTAACTAACAGAATCATTTTAGTGCAGATATTTAAATATTACGTCATTAAATGAAGTTACAAGTGTCGTAGGGAGTGGAAACTTTGGTAACTAAAGAACAGGGTTAAGAGATTATTTATTTATTTATTTTTGCGAAAAATAAGAAGTTCATGCATTTGGCCGCTATCGCACACCTTCCTCGGCCTGGAACAAATTGTTGCACGTCCACCGAGGCAGATAAAAGTCAAATACAGCTAAACGCATTTAGCGTGCAGACTTTTCCAAACAACTGCTAATTGGTAGTTTCCTGCTGTGGAAACGCGTAATGCATGATGAGTAAATTCCATTTAGCGCCCCGGAACAGTGTCTCTGTATATGGACATCTTTTTACGTTCGCGTCATAAAATTCATATATCTTCTTCAATACCACTTCTGTTACGGCGGCAAAGAAATAATTTGCTATTCCAGTGCCTTAAGGAATGCACCGGCCTTCAAAATAAATTCTTGCACATTCACAACTATCTCCCCATGCCTTTCTTTCTTTTGCAGCATAAGTTAACTTCTTTAATAAACCACGAGCAAATTTTCTACAGCGGAAAAAAGGGGGGGGGGAGCGAAAAGTGATAGAATGTCAATAAAGGTATGCCGGGAGCAATGAAGGCTGTTTGTTCATTGCGAGCGTTGTGATAAAACTTTCACGGATCGATAGTGAGCAAATTTACATTTCATATATATATATAAACAGTTGTTGCACTATTCTACCAACAAGTTCTTTCTCTCAAACAGTTAAGTTGCCTCTACAAAGCTTATAATCCATGCCAGGAAGTTTCAGCAAATGCAACATTCACATGGGAATTCACGAAATACATGTGAATACTATATTAATACAGAAAATAAATAGACGAGGGTATTCTGAAAACTTTCCGTCTAAACCATAGGTGGCCATGAAATTGGCAAGATAATTGTTTATTAAGTTTGGTACATTATGTCTTAAGCAGTCATAAAAAAAAAATATTAAACATCGCTTTCCAAAGCAGACATAGTGGGTATTGCATAAAATGGATATAGTTTATAATAACGTTCTATGTACAAAATGATTTAACGCCAAAGGGAAATTCATAGCAAAGTTATAAAAGTTTAAGGGAAATTTTCTACTTCATTTTCAAAGATGAATTTTGGCAGTCTTGACTCACGTGCAGAAAGAGTAAAATTATTCCGAATAGTTAGTTCATCCAGCACTTAGGTTCTTGTTGCACTCATTTCATTTCTCAGACTGGTTGCTTTTGATTTCTGCCGCTAGATGACACTCCGTAGGTTCTGTTGTTGATTTATTTAAGGATGCTCTTTAACATCTAAGGTCATCAGCGTCCATTCAATTCAGGGCGTGAAACGGCCGACAAATTTTTCTCAGAGGCCTCTTCTTTCAGGCTTGAAGTTCTTTTTCGTGCCGTAAATGTACGACACGGGACCCACGGCTTTACTTCCCTTCCGAAGGAAGTCATACTTAGGATTTTTACGCCCGAAAAAAATCCTGTCCGGGTTTGAACCCGCGATCTTGGGTTTAGGAGGCAAGTATGGTTACCACAACACATCAGGACCGACCCAGTGACTTCGGCAGATATAGATATTCCTGTACAATGGCATGTTAGCTCAGGCGGTTAGAGCGTCTTACTGTAATACAAAGGTAGTTTATTCACATACTCACGGCTGAAGACCTCCCCCCCCCCTTCCCATCTCTGCTGGAGTCAAAGGAGATTTGTCATCATTACAATGATTTACCATTTACCCACCTACTTAGCAGAACGATAGCGAAGAAAGTCGCCTGGTTACGATTACAGTAGAAGTATGGAAAACAAAAATGTAAAGAAAATTCTTTAAGACGTAAAAGTAATATTTGTTCGATTAGGAAACGTGTACAACATTTGTGAAGATTAAAAAAATACCAGTAACATTTATTCTGCGAGGGAAAAAAATACTCATGGGGAATCGAAACCATGACCTTGAAATATTCGGTCTTCTCGGTATCATCCGTGAAATCTCGTGCTTCACGAGATCGGCACGAGAAGACGGCCTTACTTTAGAATAAGCTAAATCACGACAAAGTAACAGAGAACAGTGAAAAGTTAGAAAATAAAAAGTAGAACTAGGTGCAACTTCTAACATCCTACCTTTTAGTTCATTTCCCACTTTTCAAGCTCCAATCGCTCAAAGGAAAGTGCGTAAGGAAAGTGCCTTGTATTGTTAGCTGCTCGCAAAAAAAACACTTGCTTAGAGAGAGCAACATTAATTAATGAGTGTTTCGAGGAACTATGCATTTCTTCGATTTTCGCTTAGAGGCGGAACTGACACGTTTCTTTGATGTTGATAATTTATCAGCTTGCGAAACACGTTGGTCGCTGAGAGATGGGAGACAATGGCGCCCACTTCGCTATTTCTTTAACGACTCACCTTGGTCTGCAAGTTAATTTCGCAAAGTACAAACTGGACTGAAAGAGTTTATACAGCTACAAACATCTTCATCATCATCTCAGTTTTAGTGCACTGTGAAATGGCTGTAAGGCACAGGATAATGGAACCGTAGCAGTTTACTAAACCATGTCAAATTTATTGAATTCTGAGCACGTTTAAAGTAACCAGCAAGTAATGCAGCAATATACATTTAACACTGTATCTCAGAATGTTTTAAAGCAATCAATATGTACATTTTGGAAGATATTAAGAAAACTTAACTAGAGATGCTCTGTAAATTTTAATATTCCAATGCACATATTTTTTAAATAAAATTTAAAACCAAAATATAATCTTGGTAAAAAACCGAAAACACTTTGACATCATAATGCATTTTTCTTATAAACTTGGTGAAATTGGAATGCTTTTTGTTTACTTAAACTGCAGACAACATGCTATTGTAGGAACTAGAATAATGTATCCATGCTAATTGCTTGAAAAGAAATTAATTTTCAAATTCTGAATATATATAATTTTATTGGTATTTGTTTTTATCAACTAATAGTGATATTTAAATACTTTTATTTACCACACTTCACATTTGCATACATTTGTGTGTAAATTTTCTACAAGATTGGTCCAGTCAACCCCGAGAAAAATGAACATTTATGTTAAATGACTCTTCAAGTTATCGGGAAATAAGATTAAAAAACTTATATATTCATTAGAGAATTAGTTAAGTGTTCTTAATATCTCATAAAAATGTCATAAGTTTCTGAGATAGAGTGGAAAATGTATATGCCAGATTTACACTTCCTGGTTACCAGTACTCCTGGCACCTTGAAGAAGTCAAATGTGGGGCGATATTCCATTTTATAAGTTGAACGAACTTTAAATTTCAAATCACTACAGGTATTTGAACTTATGTTTACATGATCCTTATACAAATCGTGGGGGCTGGGACGAAGGCCGGAACTGTTTCTTTAATTTAAACATTTTATTGAAACGAACCCCTAAAATGTCTACGTCTTGCAAAACTGCCAAACAGAGCACGACATACTGCAATTTACCACTGTCACCAACCTGTCTTTACTGCATTTTCACACGGCTCCGCGGTACTGAAACGAACTGCAGCGATTTGATTTCTTGGGAACAGAAACACCAAGCCATTGTTGCTCGCTGTTCCGTTTGTAAATTTAAACAGTTATCAATTGTAGAATTAAAAACCAGATATTAGTATTTGACATAAAATCTCAATAATAAAACTGGGCTTGTAGTCTAAAAACAGAAGAGCAGAGACATTCCGTCATGCTCGTGTCGTCGTGACAACCTTCGTTCAGAACTCAAACCGCAGACATTCAGTTACCGACCGAATCCATTGATCACAAACTTTGATATACGAAACACGTTTTGCAATCCACCTCATGCCGAACATACAAACCGTGAACTGCAACCGGCTTTGCTTCAGAGACGCAGGCTCACAACATGAATCTCTTCTTCGGTTAGGGGTTTCTTAGTTCTGCAAAATTCGTGTTTGAGAAGTAACCTTCGGTTTCAGGTAAGCCTAATAGTCCTATTTCACTTACTTTGAGGAAATATTTTTTTTTTCAATAGCATAAACAGAGTTTTCTTTAAAAAAAATTAAAACGGGGCTGCTAGAACGATTTTTAAATTTCGCTTTAACTTCCCACTTCCAATAACTCGATTTCAGGAATTATTTTTATTTCATTTAAATGATACATGCCAAGTTTTGTTATGAGAAAACAAAATATTCCTGCTGCTAGAGCGATTTTTAAATTTTGGGTTTCAGGTTAACCGCCACTTCTAATGGCTGGATTTGCCTAATTTTCAGAAATTATATTTTTTATTTTATTTAAATGGTATACACGGAGTTTCGTTGCAAAAAATATAAATTAATGCCGTTTAAGTAATTTTTAAATTTTGGATTTCAGGTAACCTCCTCCTAATATTCCGATTTCATTGATTTTCGAAAACTATTTTCCATATTTTATTTCAAAGGCATATATAGAGTTCCCTTTAAAAAAAAATGAAAATGCAGCCGCTATAGCGATTTTAGAATTTCGCTTTAACACCCACTCGTTTTTTCAGATACATCCTCCACTCCTAGATAGCTCGATTGCCATGATTTTCTAAAAAAAAAAAAAAAAAAAAAAAAAAATTATAAAATTATTTTTAAAATAAATCTACAAAGTGCGGCCGCTAGAACCAAATGTTTCTCTTTAGGTTAACCTCCAATCCCAATGGTTCAATTTTGCTGGTTAACGAATCGTTGTTTTAATTGATGGTTATATGCCGAGTTTCGTTGAGAAAAATAAAACAAAAATTGCTACCATTAAAGTGTTAACGGATACATAGCTATATAATATATATTCATTGTAGGTGTCTAGTAGGTACAAGCGATGCAGATTTGGATATTAGAAATATTTCTATGGCTACAAACGCCCTAGCTTACATTCATTCTGAATTCACAATAATAATAATAATAATAATAATAATAATAATAATAATAATAATAATAATAACCGTAATAATAATAATGGATGTTTCACGAATCCGACCGCAAAACGGGCGTTAACACTAATCAGCAGCAGATGTTGCCATCTTTTAGATGCGAACCAAATCTCTGCCACTCATTCCGTCTTCTTTCATTTAGCGAGATGGCGTTGGAGGCGACAGACTACTTTGCTCTCTAGAAAAATCAGCGTTCTCCTTGGTACACTAACCTCTGTAGAGGAGGCCAAGATTCGAACAAATGGGCTGTGTCGAAGCCAGACGCCAAGATGCGGGTAGCAGCCCATATGTGAGTTACTCGGTGTGTACATTGTGTGCTAATTGTTCTTCGTTGTTACGCCACTACATAAACAATTCATCTTGTTATGTAAAAACGATCCCTGCAGAGAGTGGTATGAGGATCTCAAGAAAACAGCCTGGCAATCGTGTTCGCCAACTTGTTAAACAGTTACGAGAAAGACAGGATCTTTCAATGACAAAACAGAAACAGCAAATGAAATGCAAGTAATTCCCTACGCATATGACGGCAATGTATTTCCACCGAGGAGCATCATTTTCAACATCTCTTATTACACACGTTAGTGCTTTTTATCATCATCAGTTTAATGTTAAGCAAAATACAAATGATAAAATAAAAATACTACTTTACAAACGGCGACTTTATCTTCCTTACACCGGTTGCGGCGGCTGTACCTTCCCAGTATGCAGCTGCGCTCAGGCGGATCATAATTCAAATAACCTCACTGTAGAAGGAAGAGAAAAAGAAAATGTTTTGAAAACTGTTCACATGGGCGTGAAAACGTGTTTGCATTAATACATCTCTGCGGTCCCGGAAGTACAAGATAACTTTTCAACAATTTGAATTATGGTTTATCATAAAACGGAGGTTTCCCAGTATGTGCAGGACAGCATGGTTTCATTTACTTATTAATAAGTTTAACAAAAGTTTGTGGAAACACATTTATTGCTCCCAGAGCATGCAACACTTGTTTCGTTATGTTCAAAAGTTCTTGTGCAACAAGCATGAACACCTCGTGATAGGAAACAAAATACTCTGTGCTTTATTTTGCCCCATACTTGGCAAACATTTCTTCCGTATGCCATTACTAACGGCGCCGCCGAGGATTATTAACAAAGTATCCATGGCTGTATTTACAGAAAAAAGAAGCTTAATTTTATTGGAACAGAGAGGTCTGAAAGACAACCTTGAAAGGCGCGGAGGTGGAGAGGGGAATGCCAGACTGTGGGACGGCGGCAGTCGATACACATTAATTGTATTTTGTCCGCATACGCGCGCTCTCTCAAACTCTGTGCCTTGGACCATGACCATATATGACCCACTACCGCGGATCCGAATGCACAAATTTGCCTCTGTGCGCGCTTATAAACAAGCAAAACACGTTTGAGTACGGCCTTCGCGGAAGTGTCGCGTCGACTCACCCCATAACATAAATGTGCGAAAACTTTCATCATGTTCAGTCTATATTTACGTTCACTACACCAACTCTATAGTAAAAGCAAGAATTTAAAATACGAGAAAATGTGCTTACAACCATCTGTTCCACATTACTTTCTGATTCTTATAGGAATTCATATTCCTGATATTTACACTTACTTGTTATACTGCCAGCACTTTTTTCATTCTTCCACCTCTAATGCTATTGATTCATCTTTTCTGGAATAAAGTTGCTTAATGTCCCACATACATTAAAATTTTTTTTTAATTTCAGAGAAAATTTAATTTTTGCACATAATTAATCTTTCCAAAAGCACTGTCGTTTTTATTTATATTCACTTCAGTTCAAATCGGGGTGGTAATCGCACTATATCCAATTCTATTTTTAAAACTTGAGGTTGCGTATCTGATTTATTGGTCCGTATAAAGTATTTTAATTTGTCACGGACTTAACTGGGTGTTATTACGCAGTCATATTTTCGACTTCAAGTTAGTGGTTTTATCCATGACAATAAATACAGGATGTCATGCCTAAAACACCAATAAAAGAACTATCTATAACTGTTAAATGAAAAGCGCATTTAATTCAAAATTTGACATTTTCCCATACATTAAAGACCAGTTGTATAAGAGGAAACTTCGAGTTTAAGGTATATAATTAACATTAGTTATATTTAATTTTAAAAATTTAGTTGTGTGAATACTAACCTAAGAAGATTTCGTCTTAACCTCAAATTAAATCTAACTCGCAAAATTTCACAAGTTAAAGCACTAACTACAGCTTAGTAATTGTTATTTAAATTTTCAGAGTACAGAAGTATAACAACTTCATTTATAAACAAAATTCTATCACACTTAACTTAATTTAATGTAGATAAAATTTCATCAATGCTTCGCTTTTCATTTTCGCGTAATAACATCAGACAGAGTTGGTGTTCAACTATTAAACAAATCTTACCAGCGATATATTGTACAGATGACATTTCATCCGATGATGAATTTTACCTGCTATTCGTGTAATTCATGAAAGAAATAATTCGTTCCTAGAACTGAATGACTAAAAATTCAAAATGCGATTTCGCTTATCAAAAGGTGTCGAAGAACTGGCACATGTTACGTCCCCGATTACAATCACAAACTGAGCGAAATCATGCTTTGAATTCGATGTTTAAGGTTTCATGCGACAGGGAACGTCCAGATTGTATATCCAAAGTGTAGAAAGAAACGGTCAGTAGAACTATCCATAAAGTAACTAGAGAAATTGCAACATTAAAATACCAGCCGAAGAGGGTGATGCTAGGCTTCTGTTACATTCGCAATTTTCTTGCAGTTTTAGGTGACTGCACACACATATCGCCTGGAGAGTTATAATGCAAAGTCCTCAGAATCGAATTATTATACCCCCTCCCCCATGTACCTTCTTTCTCCTTATTTGAGAGCGAATCCATTTTGTTTCAATAATTCCCGGATATTTTAGCACCAGACCAATAATAATAATAACCTTCTCCTGTTAACTGTTAATTATCAATATCAACAACGTTTTCTTTACCAAATATCCACAAGCTGGTCTCACAAACTGTAATATGGGAAGATTCTACGTGCATTTGTTATACACGAGTACATATTAATTCTACATTTTTTATTTATTCCGCAATGCTTATATCTGATAACTTGATTCTATATCAGGGTGTAATACCCCAGTCTACTTTTTATTTGTTCCTCTTTTACCTTTATCAATGCAATTTGAATTGTACAGATTTTAAAATCGACTATACTAAAATTTCAACAAACTAAACCGCTATAATATGTAATTAAACATAGTGTTAATCGTTAGCAATATATTTTTTACACTTCATTTATAGTTTCAAACAACGTACTTTCTAGATATCTGAACTTTTATGATTAATTACATTTATAATAATTTAATTTACAATATTTTATACACTTTACTATCTAAAATCTTCATTTCTGTTGCTGTTCGGTATCCTAGCTGTTCCCCACCGGAATTTCAGGCATCAGGACATGGACATCATTGGAGTTGCTGCCGGTCTCAAGCAGCAGCTATACTGGACCATGGTGAGTTGACAGTGCAGTTTCCTTCTCTTCTCTTTTCTTTCTCGTTCATCTTCTTTTACTTTTCAACTTTCATCTGCACTCTCTACATTGATTTGGATTTGTCGTTGGCGCCTTTTACCTCTATGCTATTTTTTTTTTCTTTCTCTTCTACTTTGGTCATCTTCTTGTTTTTTAACTGGCTCTTCTTGTATAGATCTTTCTTGCCTTTCTCTGATTCTCTGGGGAATGTACGATTTCTGAGAGTTTTGTTTGGTTTTTGTTGTTTACATACTCTTCTGTCATTTTACACGATATGTTATTTGTTAAATCATTCAGTACCCCTAAATCATTTTGATCTCTCGTGATGTTCCCAATGTATTTCCCTGTAAGTAGCCATCTTTCCTCCGCTACAATTGACTGGTATTTCGGGCATACGAATGAAACATGTGCTGGTGTATCAATCACGTTACAAATCGTACATGTATTGTTACTTGTAAAATGTTTGCAAATATGAGCAATATAGACCGTGCTCTGTTAAATAATGTACTAATCCCTAAATGGGTGAATATCTTTGCTTTATGGATGGGAAGATTTCACACGCTCTTCTACCTTCCTTTATTTCATCCCATTCTTGTTGCCATATTTGTAATAAACAATCTTTGATTTATTTTTTATTTCTACATAGCAATTTTCAATAGGATCAGAAATCAGTTTGAAAGACATTCAAGGCCAGGCCACCTTGGTGGGCCAAGGAATCTCCCAGGAGAATGTCGACATAGCAACAGCACCAGGGTAGGTAACGCTACAGAAATGTCTTGGCTACTTGGGGTAAAGAGTTCCAGGTAGGCAGTAAATACCACCAAGTTCGTTAGCCTCGTGAACAATGGTTAATTTGACCTTCAGAGTGTAGACATCCCCTCGTAACTTTCCACATTTTCAATCAGTTTCGTCTTTTTTCGGACGAATGAAATTAACCATACTAAATGAATAAATGTATCAGTAAAACAAGAGATTCGCAAAAATACTGGAATTCCATTTTATATACACACCCTGAACGGCTTGCAGAAAAATGGAAAACTAATGGAATATGCGATAATGATAATATTTCTCTCACATTGGACGGGAACTCACTGCCATAAATAAGGGAAACAAAAAGGTTTAAATACCCTTTTCTCTATCTCTTATATTTTTATGACACATATCGCAACGATAGCTGGTAACTTATGCAATTAAAATTGCAAATAGTGTTGTGTTTGTTTGCTTACATAGCCTTGTTGCGAAAGCAAATTCCTAACTAGCGTTGCTCATCATTATGAACATTAGTTACATCTAATTACAAATCCAAATGATTTACACAAACACTTTGAAGTGAGCTTACATCAAAACGCTTCGATTTTTGAAAAAACAGCAAGGACATGCTCTGTTCTATTTCTGTTTGACTATTTTTATAATCTGATTTATGAATTCCGTGGCAATAACACGTGCGGTATTACTTTCATTGAACTAAACAACGTGTATGCTACCAAAAAGGGTTTTGGAAAAGTATTAAAATTTTGTTGCGTTCATAGCAATGAACCTCGCTATAAAATGTCGGTACTGGGGACTTCACTCTCTTTCTAAAGAAATGCTGGTGGTCTAGTGGTAGCCATAACCAGGGTCCACGGGTTCAAACCCAGTCAGGGTCGACAAAAAATTTAAGGCGTAAAATTCCTAGGTATGTCTTCCTTCGGAAGTGAAGTAAAGCCGTGGGCTCCGTGTCGTACATTTACAGTACGTAAAAGAACTTCAAGCCTGAAAGAAGAGGCCTCTGAGCAAAATGACTCAGCCGTTTCAAGCCTAAATTGAAAGTTGTTCATGAGTGTCATTAAATAAACCAAACAAACAAATAATAAAACTTTTAAAGAGCGGATAATACTTTTGCGAGCTGTTTATTCTTTTCTCCCCCACCTTCATTTGATTGTTCCAGACTCTTAGGTAAATACAAGCGCTGTAGTCGTTCTAACAGTTTCTAACATTTCACCTATGTAATTACATGGTAAAAACAGAAATGTAAAAACATAAAAATTCTCACATGATCGTAAAAACATGGTGAAAAAATAAAAGAATGCTTCGAAATGTGTGAAGAGCTGTTTTTATGCAACAATAAATTGTAGAAGTTATGCAGCAAATAACAACTACCTAATATAATTAGTCAAATTTGAATTGAGTTATTTATTGTCACATCATGAAAAATAAATAAATAACATTTCATCAACGTTTTTGTTTTTAAAATTAAATAAAAAATTCCTGTGCAGGAATTTGTTAAATACGCCCAATAATAGATGTCGACGCCCTAGTTATTGTTGTTAACTCTCATGAGTTAACACTCTACTCAACTATTTTATGCATCTGTTACCCATGGTCTGTCAAAAATGAGCTAAACCATTCAAAGTACTGTCACAGCACACAAGAAAGGTTTTACTTGTGTCATTTCGTGTGTTTGGGCCTTGAAAGTGAACCTCTTAATTACATGACTGACTATTTCAGAAATATCCAAATAGTGGGTTATACTTTCATGAATTCTTGAAGCAAAGAAAAAAGGAAAAGCAACAGCTTTCTAAATAAAATGTTGAGTAATTTTAAATTAAAGACCGTATAACACAAATATAGGCTGGGAAGATGAGTGCATTAAAAAAGAAAAGTTTCAAATAAGAAGCTTTTTATTTGCTTTTTACTTGTACTTGCATTCCTGAAAGCATTCACAGCAAGAGAATGCCCTATTCGCTCTAATATTTCTGCTCGATCTGCAGAATTACATTTTCAAACATTTCAAGATCAGGAAACAATTACGTCAAAAACATGAAAATGTAGTCTCTGTACTTAACAGAAACAGAAATACTTGGGGGAGGGTCCCGCGATACTAACAGCCGATATATTTTCACTAAACGGAAAGGAACTCGACACTGCCCGCCTCTCATTACATTTTCAGTCATATCTTACGAAACTTGTAGACGTTACTCTCAGGGTTTAGGAACTAATAATAAAAGAGAATGGATAATTATTTCAAGCATTTTACTATCAAATAAAACTTTGAAAACAATATAAAATAGCAATAACAAATAATATAATATGTCCCCCTACACACAGTATATAGTGAGAAATGTTTAATTTTATAAATTTATTGAATGCTCAGATTCGAAACTGCACCATATCCCTGCAGACAAAGTAACTTCGGGTAAAATCGGTGGCATTCGGTAGAACTAATCCCGGCGTTTTTCGTGTCTCACATTTCTGACGTAGTCCCCGTTTATAACATTGTAATGAGAATAAGGAAAATGCCACAAAACCATCCCATTCCACCCTCTCCGTCTACGACTAGTTGGATTAAGTGTTGCAAATAAAAAGTGCAACATAGAAGGAATTCATATTCCTAAAATGTCCGTCACGCAAGAGCTGCGTAAACTAAGCGAATTCCTCACCTAGTACAGTAACTTTAAAAATGAATATAAAATCCAAATTAATGAAATGAAATAAATTATGACATTACTATGTGGTATTAGGGGAACAAAATAGAACTATCGGAACCTATAAGCATCACAAAAGAGAAACAACCTTTTTAGAATTATTGTTATTATTGTTTTATTTAAATTAAATCAGAAAATTAATGGTATACTATTAATTAAATAAAATGTATGACCACTAATACACAAAACTATACTGTGCGAGTATTTTTAAATGTAACCATATTTATGAACTGAGCCCTTGATATCTATACATTCACTAAAATAGAGAGAAATAACAGAAAGTTTCGAGTTACGTTGTGTATTTAATATGATGTTCATATGTTTCAATAAAACTAAAACATGTTACTATTTAAAAACAATTTTCATTGCCTTTGAAATTTAATTTAAATGTTATTATATTACAAACATGTAGCGCAAACGTTTTCTGAAGGTTATTACAAAGCGCTCTTACATACAAATACAATTCTCAATACATATTTGATTAATATTTTACATTTGCTATCTTCACTACGACGCTTTTGTTAATTATAAAACATGTGCATCATTATAAATACAGTTTATATACTGAATTAATTTGTCCTTTTATTTTAAAGCATTATAGAGAAAATTAAATGCAAGAGCGCTTTTAAATTTCGGTTTACAAATATACCCCCATTCCTAATAATCCAATTACCCTAATTTTCAGAAACTATTTTTTGTCTTATTTTATTTAAATGGTATATATACAGAGTTTCGTTGCGAAAAAGCAAATGTTGGTGCCGCTAGAGCAGTTTTTAAATTTTCGGTTTCAGGTAAACTCACCACTCCTAATAATCTGATTTTACTGATTTTCAGAAAGTATTCTTTTGTTTGATTTAAATAGTATATGTCAAGTTTGGTTGTGAAAAAACAAATATTGGCGCTTATAGAGCGATTTTTAAATTTTGGGTTTCAGGTAAACCCCCACTCCATCAGATTCCCTGATTTTCAGGAACTATTTTTCTTATTTTATTTCAATAGCATATGCAGAGTTTCTTTTAAAAAAATTAAATTGGGCCGCTAGAGTGATTTTTAAATTTAGCTTTAACCCCCCACTTGTTTTTCAGGTATACCCGCATCCTAAAGGCCCGACTTCCCTGATTTTCAGAAACTACTTTTCAATTTATTTTAAAGGAATACAAGGAGTCGCTGCCGCTAGAGCGATTTTTTAATGTAGTGAAAAAAGTTGCGCTTTAGGTTAACTCTCACCCCAAATGGTGCAATTTTGCTGGTTAATGAACTCGACGAATCGATTGTTAATTCAGCATTATGTGCAGAGTTTCGTTTAAAAAAAATTACGAGCGCTACAGCGTAAACGGACCTGTGCGTGCGTGTGCGTGTTTCACGGGCGCAATGAATTCCTTCCGAATTCGCTAAAAAGGGAAACTAAAATAAATAAATAAACCAGTCGGGGATGGAACCTACGACAGATTGCACCGGTAGTCCGCATGATACCGCTGAGCTAACTTCAGGGACGTAAAATGATTGGTAGTTTTTGTATTTGAGCCAAACTGCCCAGACTTCAAGTGTCGAACCAATTCATTTATTTGCATTTGTCTTTGGGAAATTACACCCATTGCTGAAAACGTTTCATTATTTCGGTGATCATTTCTCTGGCTGTCCTTTATAATCTTTTTTCTTCAGTTTGCACGTTGGTCCTGGGGGTGTAGTGGTAACCATACTTGCCTTCTACACCCAAGATCGCGGGTTCAAACCCGGCCGGATCGATGGCTTTTTTTTCCAGGCGTAAAAATCCTAAGTATGGCTTCCTTCGGAAGGGAAGTAAAGCTGTGGGTCCCGTGTCGTACATTTACGGCACGATAAAGAACCTCAAGCATGAAAGAAGAGGCCTCTGAGCAAAATTTGTCGGCCGTTTCACGCCCTGAATAGAATGGGACGCTGATGACCTGAGATGTTAAAGAGTGTCCATAAATAAATCAAATTGAAACCAATGCTTCATCCATGAACTGTTTTAACAAATAACGATTTATTTATTTATTTGGTAATTAGAACTCGCAGGATGTCATTTTGAAATGCACGGCTAAATAATTCCAATCCTTCCCATCCTTTAAAAAACATTAATCAGTATTTTTATTTTCCAGTTTACTGGAATATGAGATAACTAGTTCCAACAGAACGCCTGAGAAAAATTTGAAGACCTTCATTTGTTTTCCACTTTCGTTTATCTACATAGGATAGTTAAAAACAAAACAAAAACAAAGCGATATAGACAAGGAGATTGTATCTGCACTACAACCTCTTTGGCTATAGATTAGATGAGTAATTATCGTAGAATCGTGATCTTCAGCTACCTAGCGTCCGGTCAATGATGACTCTCGTTGAACGAGAATTAACTATGATGCACCGCAACTACAATTTCACCGCGGTCAAAGTTTGATCACGTTTCAGTAACACTCGATTAGCACGGATTTAATCGAGAATGGTGCACATGACCGCAAGTATCATCATTCAAGGGAAAAGCAGCGATAGTCTCGCTCCCAGCAAACTAACTGAATTAATAGATCGCAATTGCAAAAAGCAGTGTTGAGTTTATTGGCACCAGTCTTCGCTATAGAAACTCGACCAGGGGATTTACATCAAATCCAGGTCTTTGTTAATGAGCAAGTGCTCAGTTTGTAAAATACTGAAAGCTAATGTTGAGTCAAAATGACAGTTTTACTCGTTTGTCACAGACAAACACCCGTCCGTGATTGCGGTGTTAGTAAGGAGCTTTAGGGAACATTCACAGCGAAAGAGCTTTCACTTTTTCAATTTGAACCCTCCCTCTGTTTCTCACTAATATATTTTCTTCTTTATGTAAATTAAAGTTACATTCTCTATGACCACTGACATTGTTTACATGTGTTCAGTAGATTCTTTGAGTAATTTATTTTAACTATAAAAATTCATCCAAAGAATTTTCATTATGTGAGTTTAAGATCGTAGAAAAAATATAAAAAGTGATTTTTCAAAAATCGTGGGCTTCATTACTTCATAAACAATACAGAGGACATACCCAGTGAAGAGACGAGAAACTGTAGCTGACAAAATCTCTTATAGGTTCTGTCACCAGTCGAGCTCTTGGGAGTCCCATGTTATTGTTGACAAAGTGTGCCGTACACAGACTGATGAACAGGCTGCCCCTTCCTATTCAAGTTTATTCCACTTTCAAGGCAACATACAATGCCTACAATGTCTGAAGAGATTCTGTTCCAAAAATATTCAGCTATATTTTTCAAGATTATCTGTAATAGACAATGAGTAATTTTGATTGAATGATGATTTTCAATAGTGTTTCATTAATGTTTATATTTTCCTCAGCAAATATCTATATATAGCAATATAGTTAAAGGATTGTTTTTATCTACAAGTATATGTACTTCACTTTTATTAAATTAACATGAACAAATAACACATGACACTAATTTCAAAAGAAGGATGTGTTAGAAAACAATTATTCTAGACAAAACCATTTCTATATATCGATGTCCTTAATTTTGTAGCGCTTTTAAACTTCAAATTACATTCCTGTAAAAAAATGGATTTTGATTGTTTTTTCCCTTGCACCTGTCAATATATTCATGAAAAGTTTTTTTTTTTTGTCCTATTCATCCACAAAATACACATAAAAGTGCTTTGCCATACTCAACTCGAACAGTAAATCATGCATATATCGAATATTTTGGTCTGCAATTGCGTTGAATCTTTCGTCTTTGTCCATTATTTTACTCTGAGAATCTCCTGTTTGATCTCAGTGATATTTCACATCAACATGACTTAAGATATAATGCTGAACCGAATTTCACATCAACATGACTTAAGATATAATGCTGAACCGAATTTCTATAATAGCACAGTGCTTGAGGAGCAGTTTATCAAAAGGCAGATAATCACATAAAAGAGCTTGGGGTGGGAGTGATTTATTAATACATTCCAATAAAATATGCGAATAAAATTCAATTTTTTAAACTTGAAGCTCTGCATACTGGAAATTTAATTTGCGCTTCTGTGAAAACAAATGTCACACAATTCAAATTGGCAGATTTTGCAGTTCACTTGAAGATTTGTTTTCTTAATGAAACATGACTATAACCTACTTCAGAAAAGAATGGAAAGTGAAGGTAAAGATTACTGCTTTATTATGAATCGAATGAACAAGGCAAGTTTCTTCAAGAAAGAGAGGAATACGTGACTGCCAGGATAGATGTGCACTTCAGAAAGTGCTGGAGTGCTTAATTTATAACTGGGTTGTTATATGCCACTATGACATCATTGCAGCTTTTGTATTAACAGCAATTCTCGATACCTTTTTCAATATATCGAGTCTCTTGCGTTCCACCAAGTCAGTTAACATATTGTTAAGGTTATCGAGTATTGCAAATTGCGCGGATCGAGAAGGCGAACGACTTCTGAACGCACTCCGATGCAATTTTGTTTGCGCAGAATAATTAAAATGTTCGGCTCGTGCAAGGAATATTAAAAGAAGCAGAGACACAAAGGCGTTCTAACCTCTCTCGTATCCTGTGACGACTGTTTTTCACGTTCTGAACCTTTGTAAAAATTGCTCTTTAGAGTGAAAATGTCAAAGTAACTTAACATAGTGTTAAAGTTAACATTGGTTGATGAAACAGAACTTTTGTTAATTTGAATGTTAAAGCAGTCTAACACCTTGTTAACTTCTAACATCTGTTGATGACACCGGCCCTACATTTTGCTATTCTTTGCAGAAACATTTGAGGTGAGATGCTTTCGGCAGGTCTGTGTGGAAGTGGCTGACCATTTTGCCAAGCAACTCTTACCAAACACGACTATAGCCCCTGAAAGATGCCGTGCACGTGAATCACGACCAATTTGCGAATTACGAAACAAAACATTTCCCTGGAGAGTGAATTCCTTGGTCGCTAAGAGGTCTGAGCATCAAGTGCTTTTGCCAACGCTGGGGGAGCATAAAAAGCAAAAGGGGCGTGTTCAAGATAGCCTGTAGCATGCATAAACGGGCGTAACCGCAATTCTAGTGGCCCCAAGAGATGTCATGTCACTGTAACGTCCTTCCTAGCTTCGTGTGTGACCCTGGATTTGCGAACAGCTGCCCCACATGTCAGGAGGATCTCAGTGACACATCTGATGAGCTCAGTGTTGCCAAACGCTATGAGTTCTAATGACAATACCAAATGAGTGAATTTCTTCACTCTTGTATAAAAACGCGATTCTAATATTTCAGTTGTAAACGCATTAAGTATACATTCGTAAAAAAACAAAATTGATGTTATTCAACATTAACAATAAATTAGACCGCCTCCGCGGCCTAGTGGTAGCGTTTGCGATTAGTAATCTGGAGGTACTGGGTTCGAATCCCAGTCAGGTCAAGTTCTCTGGGTATGTTTTTTTTTCTTCGGAGTCTCACCTTACCCTGAGAAGGTAACTTTAAGACGCCAAGGACTCCGAACTCATTTGCGGCATCATTAATTCTTTTTATTTCATTCATACACCTATGGCATTCAGTCCACAATCTACACACGTTGCAGTAGATTAATGCAGTAAAACGTTAAAACATTTAAGTAAATATTATTATTATTATTACTTGCATACAACAACTTGTTGGTTATATATATTTACACCAGTAGTTATTAGCATACTTTATTTCCGTTTATCACTTACACCTCTTCCTCGCTGATATCTCTAATTTTTAGTTCACACCACTACACATATCCTGAGATGTTTAATCTTCTAGAAGTTTAACCATGTACATGTATTTTTTGCTGGTTTCAAGTCTCTGTTCTGAAACTTGAACTAAAATTTCGAAACAAAATCAGATTTTCAGTAATAAATTAATTTTACGATTCTAGTAAGTACCAAAACCATATGTTTAATTTATAAATACTTGAATCTAATCACACCAGATTAGATAGGCGGGAGGTTTGGGGTTCTATTCGCACCAGGACCGTCCTCTCTGGCTAAGTCCCCCCCCCCCTTTTCCCAGGTTCCTCATAAATGGTAAATGCTGGGGAGGTACCCTTAACTTTGGCCTGGAATGGTTCCGGAAGGGAAGTAAAGGACATGCGTCCCAAGTCACAGATTTACGGCACTAAAAAGAACCTCAAGCCTGAAAGAAGAGGCCTCTGAGCAAAATTTACCACTTGTTTCACGCCCTGAATTGAATGGGACGCTGATGACTTGAGATGCTAAAGAGTGTCCCTAAATAAAACAAATGAACAATTTCAACACATGCACTTATTAAAAGGGGGGAAAAATATAGTATTGTTTTATTTGTATTTGCAAAACAAATAAATAATGAAATTAAAAATTACCCTTGTGTTTCTGCGTTCTATATCATAAGGCCCTTTTAGGGCATTAAAAACGGCAAAAAGGAATGAGATTCACTAATCTTGGATACTTAAACTTTATTTATAGCACATATTTCCTTTATGCTGGTTCGTGGAAGTGAATGTCGATAAAATGGAAGTTTAATCCTGAGATATACGGTCCTGGATTTTATAACGTGTTATTTATTCGGGGAAGATTAAATAACTTATTACACCAGCTAAAAATTTGTGTTACTGTTGATTATCCCAAAGTATTTCCTAAATAGAGTCATTACATTATGACAATTTTTTTCATTATTTATGAACATAAATGCTGAGATACAGTGTGCGCATATTACACGCCTTTATTATAGGAAGTTGTTAATGAAAGAGAGAATCAGTTGATAACATATCACTGATAACTTGCGAATTCCCGTAATGTCATTTCAGTTTTTATAACTTGGCAACACTGTGCTCTTTTTTGGCTTTTCTATTCGTTAAGTTAGCAACGTTAAATGAGCTGCAAACACGCATTCTGCTGCAGGCTCTTTGGGAATGATTTTAGCTGTTAAATAAGTCACTAAAATGTAACACGCAATGTTGCACGTCTCTTCTACAAGCGAGAGATAATGTATCACATTACGCTATGTGTAGATAGGTTCAAAATGATGCAGAGTACAGATAACGCGAGGTAAGACAGGAAATCTATATGCCTTATTGTTGCAACCACTTAAGAGACGTGAATAGCAAATCTTTAGTTCCAAGAGTACGTCTTAAAGTGTATCAGCTCGTACATTTTGATTGTGTCGTAAGTGATGGCATTTTGAAATAACTTAATTTTTCAAACAGGTGTATACACCACCAAGGAGCCAAATAACCTCCAAATATAAAACGTAAAATGTAACAACAATAATAACTATGAGACAATTTACAATTGTTCATTTGCCAGAACTATTACATTATAGTGTGGGCAATATTCAAGTATACAAAAATGAAAATCTAATTATACAGGGTGTACACAAATGATTATAACAGTTTTAAAGTTATATTTTTTCTCTGCGGTATACAATATAATTTGGAATTATAACTTAAATTGAAGAGTAACTGTGGAGGTTTTAACATGCGCACATTTGGTTTAGAAGCAATGGTAACGAAATAAACAAAATTAGACAACTTGCATGCAAAAACCCTTTTTATGTCTTGGAAATCACGAAACACAATCCAGTCCAGAGGGCGTATAGGCGAAGATTTGGTGTTAACGATCCTTCTGGTAACAATTCGTATGTGATACAAGCAGATTCAAACAACGGGGTGTCTCTGTACAGGAATGTGTAGAGAGAACAGTTTTAGCGCATAGTTCTAAAAAATCTGCGGGGTGGACGACTCGAGAACTAACAATGATAGTGTGTAAGGTGTTAAGAAAACATCTGCAACAGAGACTATCGGTTTTTTTAATTGTGTTTAACGCCCGATTTTACGACTGAAGCACCACAGCCGGTGGACACTGATGATGCATGAGATGAAATATTTGGGAAAGGATTTTTTAAGGAAGGTTTTAACGTTCGTTTTAAAAAAACGTTTTAAGCCTAAGTTTAGGGTAACTCCCCGACATTTCCCATTTATGAGGACTGAGGAAAACTGGAAAAAATCTCAGTCAGGGAGGACGATCCTGGAGGGATTCGAACCCCAGACCTCCCGCTCAGTGCCGTAACGACCTCGGCCATCCGTGGCGGTGGACTATATTGTCTGCAATTGCTAAAGGCCCCTACATAAAGGCAAAATTTCCCCATAGTTGGATTGGTTGTCACCGTCTGAATGCCTTTTCTCCGTTAGCCTCCGAGCCCTGATCCCCCTGAATTTTTCTTGTGGGAGTACATACACGTGCCAGCTACTTGCAGACCTACCTGAGTTGCATCAGACATGCTAACATCAGTGCGGCTGGATGTATGTCGTGTCACAAATGGATCCCATATTGAACACTTGTAATTTCTGTTATGGTAACTTCCACAGTTTTTTACCAATTTAAGTTATGATTAAAAATTATATTGCATATACCACAGAGAAAAAATTTACGTTTAAAACCGCTATAATCATTTGTGTACACCCTGTATTACTACAATTAAAATTTTCATACAATTTATAAAAAGGGTTGTTCATTGATGAGCAAAGTTTATAAAACAACCTTCAATCTACTTAAAACTAGCAGATTGGGCATCACGAGGTATTCTGTTGAACGCATCTAAAGCCATATTAAAAAAAATCTTCTTTGGTTTCGCTTAATCTGACAATAGACCTTAATATAAAGTGGTTGTTCCTAATATCATATCAAATAATTGTCATGTCATTACTGTAATAGTGCTGATAGTTTTGACTATTAAAAATATATTAGTTAGTGAGTTAAAATTCTTAATTTAATAAAAAGGGAACGACAATGCGCATCAGAATGGGGAACCATTTATTATGATAGCCTACTTCAGCAATAATAAAAGTTTACTGACTCTGTATCCGTTGCCCCAAATATGCAAAACATAAAATAAAATCTTATGGAAAAATTATAATAAGAGTTTACAACATAGTCGTGTTAGTAAGTAAATGACACGAGAAAGTTTTGCACAAACTGAGTCAATATGATTGTCCCAAGTTAACTTGCAATCCAATGTAATAACATGTAATTTGGTATAATGGGAGTTATTATTCGACAAGTTTTTCAAACGGAGTTTTGTATCATTCATCTTAAAACCATTAACTTCAAACCATTTAGAAGCGACAGCGACTCAGAAACAGTGACATTTAGAACCAAGCAGAGACATAAGCAAGCATTTAAAATGACTTCCTGAAAGATAAGATAACAGATAAGGGCTCAATGAAAAAACGATTAAAAAGATGCTTTCAGTGCCACAAAATACAGGACTAGTGCAAATGATTCAAAAGGTTGTATGTTGCAAAGTATTTACACGCTATAAATGTTCTGTGTGCCCTTGGGTCACACGACATGTCCAGCTCGTTCCACACATTTTGTAGCATTGTCCTGTCAATGATCATCACTGCAGCATCGATGCATTCTAATAGTGCTCCTGGCAATCGGGGTATATAAGCCCCTTATGTACCCCCAAAGGAAAAAGTCACATGGCTGGGGGGGGGGGGGAGTCAAGGGGACAGAGCTACATCATCCTCACCAATCCAGCGATGCGTTAGTTCAATGAGGGGGTGCCCCATCTTGTTGGGAGACAAATTTCCCGAAATCAGCAGCTAGTTGTGGAAACAACCACAACCAGGTAAGATGTACCAGTCTGACTTCTCACAGGAAAGAGAGAGAGGCCCATACAGTTTTGTCTGTGACATTGCACAGAAAACCATCACCTTTGGTGAATCCCTTTCAAGCGCTACATTTGCACGAGGGTTTTACATTGTGACGATTAACCTTCCCGGATGAATGGAATGTCTTCATCTTGGCGGCGAAATCTTTATCCTCCTCCAATGCTTCTTGCATTGTGACGCAAAGTTGCAAGCGCCGATCATAATCTTCCGGCTTTAATTGTTGCAGGAACTGTTTGAAATGTAACTGTTGTTCGCGGCTTGCTCGGACCGTTGATTTTTGTGTACTGCACACGAAACTTTCCCTCGCTCTCTCCAATGTTTCATCTAGCACTTTTCTCCAGTGTTCTTAAATGTTCGGTACCACTTGTTTACATTATGATTCTTTTCCGTTGCAATGCTAAACAAACGAATATCTCACATATTCCAATACACAAAGCTTTTGTTGCTTTGTTGCCATTCTGTAAAGGCACTGAACTCGTGTTGCAAATGGTGGACACAATACAAACTTGATGGGTTTAAGGTTCCAATCATATTTATAAGTGTAATACTTTGCAACATACAGCGTTTAGAAAACGAATGAACCATTTATATTAGTCCCGTAGAAGGCATGCAGAAATAACATTCCCAATAACATTTTACTGTGAAAAAAGTATCAGACCAATAAAATATGACAATTTGAAATATCAAAACAAATGAAAAAACTATCAAAGTCTAGGCACTGTATAAAATAACATCCCACAGTTCTTTGTCTAACTTTGTGTGTTCTTTTAGATTGAAAAATTGAAAAAACAACCATGGATTAAAACATAATTGAGAGCGTTGTTATATTAAACACACTGTTGGATTGTCGGTCCTGGTGGTGTAGTGGTTACCATACTTGCCCCCTACACCCAAAACCGGTTCGAACCCGGCCAGGACCGATGGATTTTTTCGGGCGTAAAAATGCAAAGTATGGTTTCCTTCGGAAGGGAAGTAAAGCCGTGGGTCCCGTGTCGTACATTTACGGCACGAAAAAGAACCTCAAGCCTGAAAGAGAGGCCTCTGAGCAAAATTTGTCGGCCGTTTCACGCCCTGAGTTGAATGGGACGCTGATGACCTGAGATATTAAAGAGCGTCCATAAATAAATCAATCAAAAAAAACCTTTATAGAAGTTTCAATTCACGATCAATGTGAAGGAGGAAGCAATAGCCAGTGATAAAAGAGTAACTAAAAGCGGTAAGAAGAAGAAGAAGAGAAAGGGGATAGTCAGTGCTGTATCAAAGAAAACCCCTGCGATGAGCCATATTAGAGGAGAGGTTAGGAAGAGAGAATCTGCGTAATATTAAAGTATGTTAAGTAGCGCTGCATGGGATAAACTTAGGATTATATAACGGGCAGAGGCAGAATCACGGTGTCTGTATAGATGCCGAAATGGCAACTTAAACTACTTGTACATTTTAAAGAAATTCTGCTGCGAACCAGTCCAGAAACTGTGAAGGTGAAATATTTATTTCAGCTTAGATGTCGCACTTTCAGTGAATGAATGAGTAGGCCAACTTTCAGAATTGGGTTTATATTAATATGAATACTGATACATGGTTTTTAAAGACTTCAACAGCTTCTTGAGGTGATGAAAATCGCTGTCCACGCATTTTTTGTTTGACATTCGGGAACAAAAAGAAGTCGTTAGGTGATAAATCAGGTGAATGCAGGCAATGAGACATTAGTTTGATGTTTTTCTCCTTCAAATAATCAATTGTGTGACGTGCTGTGAGACAGCTGGTATTGTCATGACGAAGAATGATGCGATCTTCCGTTGTTTTTCCTAATTTCATCGATGACTTGTGGCACACATATTGTTGTATATCTTTCAGCATCATCGATCCTCTGAAGAAATGCTTGCAACATGTCCAGTACAAGAAATGCCTCATGAAAGAACACTTTTTGGGGGATTCGGTTCATCTTGGAAACGCCCAAACAGTGGTTTGTAGCTTAGTCCCCCCCCCCTCCCCCAGCGTCGATCAAATTATGCGGAATGTATCGGGAAGAGATCTTTTGCACAGCTGAATGTTCATGCAAAATCGAATCTACTGCAGTCTTCGATATGCTTACTGTAAGTCACATGCCGATCTTCTTCAATCATGTTATGCACAGCATCGATGTTTTTTGGAATGACAACCGATTTTGGTAGATCTTCACGAAATTTATCACTGAGGACGGATGATCACGACAAAATTCTGCATACCAATTATAAATAGTATTTTCTGATGATGCTTAATTAACAAAAGTTGAACGAAGCGATTCTGTACATTGTGCTTTGAATATTGTAAACATTCATCCAACGAAAACCTTCAAGCGAAATTTCTACTTTTTCCCAACTGCTTTGTTTAAACACTCACTATAAACAACTACTCGGTCAATTTCTAAGCTACAACTGTTTTTTTCACAATAACAAATGTCAATTGTTACAAAAATAGTAATGACATATCTCAATAGCGGTCGTTTGTAAAAACTTAAAAGGTAACGCTAAACCAACTGCAATGAAATAGAAGTATTGGGAAAGTGTACCAGATGTAGGCAAAAAGCGACTTTTAACTTCTCGAAAATGCGACATGTCAGCTGAAGACCACCTGCGCCCAGAATCAATTACGCACATCCGCTGTAGAGACAGGAAACTGGAACTGTTCGTTAATTTCCTTGAAAATGGTGGGACGATGACCATCAGCACTCGAAGGTCAAGCCTCCTTGTTTTGGGTGCGTGACGTCGGCGAACGCACTTTGGCACGTAGATATCCTCCCATAAGAGATGTCTTCCAGCTATGGCTTTTTATAGGTGTCTAATTGCTTCATTTTTAAGACGTGTGTTTGCTCTCTTGAATAACAACTGACTGCTGAAAAGCGTCATCATGGGTCAGACGAACTCGCCTTTTCCGGTCTCACTGCGATAGATTTCTTTGGCTGGTACAGACTTGTTCCGCCATCTATACATTTAAAAAGTAGTTTTTACATCTCTGTAATCTTTAAAATGGTTTTCTATCATTATAAACTTCTGTTTCTGATAATCTCGCTAGTAAAAGGAAATGATCACCTTGTTTCACGGTTAATGTCTGTTATTCTGTTCTCCACAAATTCTTTTTTTTTGAGTACCTTCTTGCTCTAGCGGTATTGCTTGTGACAACTTATCCGAAGATCCTGTATTCGATTTCCGGTCAGAGGATTTTTTTTTTGTATGAGTATTTCCTTGCCCTGATACGTAATATCAAAATTATACTGCAATACAATGTTTTCAATTGAAAGCCAGTAATCAGTGGCAGCTCGTGACCCCTGTAGAAGGGTGGGCAGGCTTATACTCAAATGGCGTGGGGGAAGGTCTCTTTTATCAAGAGTTATATTCCTCTCCGACATTATCTCATAACTACAGTGTTGCCTCATACGCTTGTGTTGTAAACTTCTGGATCACACGGAACTCTTCTAATTCAGCTGTTAAACGCCTTAACCGTTCTGCAGTCAATTAAGAAACAGCGATATATTTTATGAATCTTTCAACCGGTTTACTCTCTCTGGTGTACCGTAAAACCCCTAGTTTCGTCGGCCAGCATAGAAACGAAGTATGTCCTTTCTACTTCTTTTCTAATCTCACTGCTATAGAGCAGATACGTTTCTCATTTCACACTCCGTCAGCCAAGATGTTTATTCAAATTATAAGAACAACTTTATGCCGTCTTGCTAAGTAAACTCCTACAGCTTTCGGTTGATGAGGTCCAAATTGTTTCACTTCCAACTTAAAAGTTAAACTTAGACGCAAAATGGATTTTTCAATAAAACGTCCATTTTATTCATTGCCACAACACAGATACACTTTTTTGTAACTTAACAGTTAACACTGTGAAAATGAGCTTTCCGCTGACAAACAATGAGGAGCCACCCAGTTTGAAATAAAGTACGAAAACAACCCTAATCAGTTATGCGTGGTGTCAATAACCGGTTCCTAAGAAAAGAGAGAATACCGAGCGCTGGCTATGGGCCGACCATGGAGATATAAGTTGAAAAGTGTAAAAATTTCCGGGCTGACCTGCGAGCCTCCCTCGCTAACGAGGACCCGCACGCTACCGCTACTACAATACAGAGGGAAAACGTTTGTTGCGTAAGATACAATCAAGAACTTATATGTTATTGTTTTTATGCATTTTTTAAAGTTAACCAGTAGAAAAATTGATAAAATAATTACTATTATTTATTATGATGTTTATCAGCAGGTGCAGTTCGGAATAGTTTATCCCCCCCCCCTAAAAAGACAAAATACATCTATCAAAACTATAATTTTAGTTGTTTACGCTATTACTATTTTTTTGGAAATAATCTCCAGAACTTGAAGTCATATTGCACTGCTGCCTTAGTCGTGCTGTTTGTTACAGGTTTCGTTTTCTCTCTTTACTTCAACGTGATGACAGCTTGCCTCCAAAAGACAAAGACGCGCTGCATCTTAAACGCACACTTTCACTTTAGGCCTTGTTCGGGATTTCCAACAAATGCGGTGCTCATTTGTACGCTGTCAGTTTGTTCTATTCATAAACCACATATAAACTCTTCCTCGTCATCACCAGTTACGGATTTGCCTAGTGGGTTGTACTAACCCCATCCACTCTTTCTAAATTTCGTTTTCTTATTCGCCGATGTTTTAAAGTTTTATTTGGGATTGTATTCATTCTCCAGAATTGCCAACCAAATATATTTTTATGTTGTATATTTCCCTGTAGTAATTATTTTATGCGTACTTAAAACATTTTCTGATATGTTAACTGCTCCCGTACAGCCATTTATTGTCCATAAGAACTTTATTTCCGCTGTCTGGATTGTCGCTAAGTTTCTCCTGCATTCATCATTGAGGCACAGGCTTTATATTCCTAAACACAAACACAGTTTCAGTTGCGCGCGTTTACTTGTTTCTCTCTACCGGGTGTAACAATAAGGCATGGCAAAACTTTCCTCACACGTAGAGAAGAAAATATGTTAATGGACATGGGTGCGCAAACGCTTTATTTCCATGTTAGAACTTATTTATCGAGCGGGAAACTTCCTCATACCCAAAAATTCGTGCAAAAGGTGGTGGAGGTGGTGGACACGGCCTAATGAACTCGCGTACCTTCAATCGGCGATCACAGAGTACGGATGGTGAATTTTTGTCACAATCTCCTCCGTTTTAGCAGTTTTGCGATGCCCTGAGCGCTCATCATCTTGAATGAATGTGTAAACACGCTTACATGCAGAAGTCGAAAACGAAGGGGAAGAATCCTTTAAAGTGGAATGTAACTCCTTTTGTATTTATGTTGGCGTTAACCCTTTAAAACGAAGTAGTTTATCGCAGTTCATATTTCAGTTTTATCCATTTTGTAGAAAATGTTAACACTAGTTTGTTTGCACGATCGTGACAACGCGTGACTACACTTATCATGGGCGCCATACTTAACAACTATCATAGTAATTTGGCCATTTTCACGACATTTCTGAGTTTGGTCGAGAACACTTCTTGCAGGTTGACGCTGCTTTTTCATTCTTAAACAACGCTAAATCTCGTTTTCACGAAATTGCAATGAAATAGCAGCCTTGGAACACTTTCGTGCTATATATATGGCAACTAAAGTACTATACATTCCCCAGCCTTGATGCAGGTTGTTTCACGTTGCATTATCGACAGCAGGATACCTGCAGCTAGAAAAATGAAACCATTTCTCATCAGCGAAACTAAAACTCAATACCCTTCAACTGATTATCCCCTTCTCTCGTTACCAGACTTAACTGATAACCGCCATCAGTTTGATGTCATTTTACGCTTTCTTCTTCTTCTTCTTCTTCTTCTTCTTCTTCTTCTTCTTCTTCTTCTTCTTCTTCTTCTTCTTCTTCTTACCGGGCTACACGGAAAGAGAGACTGGTTTAGTTGTACATAGATTTAGGTGGACTTTACACCATCAAAATCGAAATTTTGTCTTTTCCTCGGTTAACCGCTTCTTGCAGTATTCTCAAAAAACCCGCTCGCTCTCGATTTACTCTTTAATAGAATCGCAACCAGTTAAGAACGTCCTTGAAGGTTTAACTTTATACTTTTCGAAAGGTTATGGAAAATACGTGCGCAGAAAGTAAACGTTAATATTAGTTTTACTTTCACACTAAACGTTTGTGATCATCTTCATCCCCTAGCAATTTCAAGGCCGTGTCAATGACCCCCGAAGGCTTCACTTCAAATTGAGCTTGTGTTTGTGCGACATTTCTGCATTTCCCTGTTCCATTACGATTTATATTACAAGTGTATGGACTTGTAACTTGTAGTTATTAGTAAAATTCTGTTACACAAATATTTCTGCTAATCTTGTAATTTACAACTCCATACTTACAAGTGATTTTTTTGTTCTATTCCACAGAAGTATTAGAGTTAGTCGAGCATAAGTGTAATTAAAGTACAGCTCATGACTGATATTGACGTTTCCTGTTTTAAATGCATATTTCAGACCAGCATCTTAGTAAATGTATTTTTAAGGTTCTTGCTACATGCCACGAAAATTATTTATTTTCATTCTTCACTCTCTTTTAAAATAATCTCTTTTGACAAATTTTCCCAGCTTTTTGCTTATAACGATAACGTAATTGTCAAGCAACATAAACTAATAAATGATCAAATGTATTAATAAAATAAATGACAGACAGCAATCGGGAAGCTCGATTCCTCTGCCATCCCTTGACGATTGAAATTGATGCTCCTAAATACAGCTTTATGTGAACGGCGTCTCAAAGTGGATTATTATGCTTGAATATTGAAAATGTATAATAAAGTATTTAAATTATCATCATATCTGAGAAACAATACAACACCGATTTATCAGGAATGACAATGATCCACTCTGTACATTAAAACCCCCTAAGGAGTGAACATAACCAAACTTAAGGTATGGTCCTCCATCTTGCTCTTACATAACGTCACTTGTAACTTTACAGATGTTGCTCTTCTTTCATTTTACAAGAACTTGCACTAGTACATTTTGTGGAATAGGGTCCAGGTTACGTGTGTACCCTCTATGAATTACTAAAATGAAGAAGAAAACATTTCCCATGCCCTGGCTCAACCTTGGAGCTCCAGTGTTGACATAAACAATCAAGACACCCGAATACATGTGATACACTTACCACTGTGAGGCTATCAAGTTCCCCCAGCCACTCGTTGAGCAGACGCTCGGGATCGTCGGCCTCCGTATCTGAGTCCAGATCCGAATTGTACGACGAGTCCAGTTCTGCCACGTCCATCTGAAACATCAAGCAGCACAGTTTTCAAATTTCTATTGCTGTTTTAAGTATAAAGCGCTCATTTGCGATCTTACAAACGTCTACTTTGCCTGTTAAAATATTCATAAAGTTGCCGGTACAAGCAGCCGGCAATCCTGAATCACAGCGAAGAAAGACTGGTTACGATTTTAGTGGTAGCAAATAATTTTCACTCCGAGCATGCAGCTCAGTAACGTGGTACTAATAATGTGAAGGTCGTGGGATCAATTCCGTATGGGTAACTTCATTTTCTTACTTGTAATGATTTTCTCTATCTAATAAATGTTACTAGTTCTTTTTTTAATCTTGATAATTTTTCTACACTATTCTCAACTGAATAAATGTTACGATAAACAGCGATATTATGTAGTAATATTACTTTTTTAATTTTTTTTAATTAAACTAACTTAACATATGAAAAAGTAACACTTGAATATAGTATAAATGGTGTAGTGGAGTAAAATTATTTTTTATGTTCTATTACTTTTTTACTTTTTTGTTAAACTAACCTAACCTAACCCAACCTATGAAAAAAGAACATTTATTCCATTAATAACAGTGTAGCAAAAATTGTAAATAATTGTGGACAATTGAACAGATAGAATATATGACATTTGTCACTCAGTTAAAAGTCACTGATTGCAGCTATGCAGTCTATCTTCACGAGAGCCACTCCCGGCGTCGAAGGAATCTTCAAAACGATTCCTTTACAATTCTAACATACTTGTAAGTGTTCTGTTGTAAAAATTGCCGGTTTACACGACCCACTGGTAATGAGTTAAGAAACTTTCAAATTGGAGGAACGTTGGAGAGCATCAAACACTTTACAATATGACATAATCAACTATATGCTTTTGAGAAGAACCCTACCCGGAAGCTGATATATGAATCTTGTCGTGAGTTATTTGTATAAGTTGCGTCTTCTTTTGTTTCAAGTTTGAGACATTTATAGGTTATGTATCCCACCCTACATTTTTGTAAATTTATTCACTGTGAAATAGTAGCTCTCTGAGTTCTGAAGCAATTTATCAACAGATACACAGGTTCTAGCCTATTTATTCCTTTGCTATCAAACGATAGTAGTCAGTTATTTATTTCATGTACATGGCAAATGGTTTTCTTTTTCTTTTGATTTTAAACACAAGTGTATCTATTTTCAAGTGAGTGTGCTTTCCATCATCACATTTGTTGTAACACTCTTTCTGCACTCATAAACGCTGCTATTCAAGTACCGGGCCTTTTGCGTGTTTAGAGTTTTGACATTTCTAAAATACAGAACATTTATTAAAACTTCAACATAATCCATCGCAAATTTTCAGCTTTACGCAATTCGTTGCGACTTTGTTTTTCACTTTGCAGCTGTCGACCTCTTCCCAATAGTCTGACCATGAAGTCATCAACCCTCTTGATCATTTTTATGTGTGTACTTAGATAAAGAGTTTCACGCACACTTTGAAGGCCTTAGTCGTGTTAAATAGTTCGGATATATTTAGAAAGCACATCTCTTTGCACATCAGATTTACATGGCTCCGGTAGAATGTGCGTTCGAATTCCACCTGCGGCCTTTCTCAGCCTGTTTTCTTCGGTGCAGATGTATGACATCGTATGTGCTTAAATTAGTTTTTCTCTGAACGGATGTTACATCTTTGGTTAATGACTAAATCCACGAATGAATGGAAAGAGAAATCAAATCAAAACTAACTAAAGATATTCCTTTCAGCTAAAATGTTGAACAGCGTATTTCTCCGAAAACTTGCACACTGTTGGTAATGCGCTCGTTTTAGACGGTCCATGACTCCCACAGCTGTCTTTAGTGCAGGAATACTCTGGGCTTTGTTTACCACGCCTTCGTTTCACTTCCGCACCTTCTTTCACTCGCCTCTATGCCTGCTCTGAATCACGTTTGGTGAAGTCATAGCAGTCACCGTGATGCAGTAAGCAGTCAAGCTGTGACATCACGCGTGATGACGTCTCCACCTTCTGGAAATTCAGTTATTTACACGCATAAGCAACTCGAGGCGTTTTGGACTTCTCTTCATAAATTCATAATGCTGTCATTTAACCTTCTGCTTTGTGGCGCTCATACAGCTGCACTTTCCTTCAAGCGAGTGTCCTTGCCGCTCAAGCAGCTGACCCAGATTCAGTTTCCTCTGGAGCCCGAGGGAGGACCTACAAGCTTTGCGGTCAAATATATGGTAATTGAAGTCATAACTTCCACAGCCACGTTAATAATAATAATAATAATAATAATAATAATAATAATAATAATAATAATAATAATAATAATAATAATAATCTTCTCTACATTCTAAAACACGATTTATTACTAAGGAGGTACACATAACGTTATGGTATAGTGTCGTGTGACACAACTGTTTTTCCATTGTGTACTTTCATGGTGACACATATTATAGAGTGCCCCTAAAGTCCGGTAGTTCTTTGTTCTTCTTTTGATTGATTTATTTATGGACGCTCTTTAACATCTCAGGTCATCAGCGTCCCATTCAACTCAGGGCGTGAAACGGCCGACTAATTTTGCTCAGAGGCCTCTCTTTCAGGCTTGAGGTTCTTTTTCGTGCCGTAAATGTACGACACGGGACCCACGGCTTTACTTCCCTTCCGAAGGAAGCCATACTTACGATTTTTACGCCAGAAAAAATTCATCGGTCCTGGCCGAGATCGAACCCGCGACCTTGTGTTTAGGAAGCAAGTATGGTAACCACACCACCAGGACCGACAGCGCTGTTCTTAATTTATTATACCAAAACTAACAAATGATACAGTTTTCGTATATATATTAGAGAGCAACCCACGTGGTTTTGTTCGGATTTTACCGCCAATTCTCGTAGTTCCCACATTCGCCGCAGTTGACATTTTTTAAAGATTGCGAAGAGGAACCATTTGAGTTCCTCTTTAATATGGCATATGTACGAAAGCTGTATCATTTGTAGTTTTTGTGTAATAGATTAAGAACAGCGCTACCGGAATTTAGGGACATTCTTTATTATAACACACTTAAAAGGAACAAGGACTTTGTAGGGAAGTACAGAAATGTTTAATGTTAAAGAAAATAGTAAAACTACACAGCTCAATCTCCAAATTTTTGTTTGTTGTATAACAGCTGCAACGTGCTTCGGATTAGCGCTAAGCACACTCTAGTGCTAGCTCGCTATTTTGGCGAATGATTTTTCCATTTCACAAACGCATTAGTTCCGTCTTGATTTTGCTGCACTGCTGGAAATGAGTCTGTCAATTTCTGCCACTAGGGAAAAACTGTAGAAATATATAATCAATTTTGATCCAGTAATAAAAAATTATACCACCCAATTCCAGAGGAAAACATGGGTGCAACGCTTTTCTCTTTCCTCCCTCCTGTATCTACTTTTATTTTTGTTTCATTTCTGTAATCTGATGTCCAGTTTTTCAATTATTCACAAAAGTATTAATAGCATGGCTGAGATATCAAACGCAATCTATGCATTTGTGTCATAACTTCTAAGTACAAAACGATAACATAACAGAAAAATAAAATATTAAGTGAAACTGGGGATAAATTTACAAAAGTTGTACTATATACTACTGTTATATCAGATACATTTTATATAATTTTAGAATTTTCGCCAAACTTACACTTCGCACTTACTGCTGTATAGTTTTCAAAATTCGGGAGTAAATACGGTATGCATATCGTAAACAACTTCAGTAGTGTGACGATGTCTCTAAGAGGAACGAAATAAGATGGCGAGAGTAACAATTATCATTTTAAGTTTGAGTTCATGTGAGACGTTATTTATTGACAGTGAAATTCCTTGTTTACGCCCCCACCCTTACCTACACACATATGACACTAAAACTAAATAGTAACCTTGGTATTTGTTTGGTTTCAAATATTTCAGAAGCCCATGAACCTTTGGTAATAAAAACAAATGAAGCTTTGCTGCGCCGTATAGGAAGCCGTGATCTAGTAGGAAACAAACGGTTACTTTATGGAGGTTCCTATCGTCACCCTACCACCGGAAACAATTGAAACCCCAGTCAGGGAACGGATAAAGCGGATGTAGTTTGACGTCGACGCAAGGAAGATACAAATGGCTACTGTCCTCACTGTCCAAAAGCCGATAAGTAGAAATTACAATGCATACAAATACTGGCGGGTTGTATATAGAGTTAACTTCAGTTTAGAGCATAAAATTAACCATCAGTTAAACTTGGAAAATCTGGTTGTATAAACACTATACTTCTTAACCTCCAATTAAATCTAACTCGCGAAATTTCACAAGTTACTATTTAGTAATTTTAAACAAACGTTTACCAGAGTACAGAAGCATATAAACTTCGTTTATAAATAAAATGGTTTAATTTCGTGTACACAAAGCTTCTTCAATGTTTCACTTTTCATTTCCACGTAATAACAACAGAGTTGTGTTCAATTATAGGATATGTTAGATTAACGTTACAAGCGCTATATTGTACAGATTTCCAATTATTACGACATCTTATCAAATTCACTGTGCTTCTCGTGTATTTCATGACAGAAATAATCCGTTCCTAGAATTAAATAACGAACAATTAAAATGTGATTTCGTTTATCAAAAGATGTCGAGGAACTGAGCAGGTGTTACGTCCCGATTACAATCACAAACTCAGGGAAATCATGCTTTGAATTCGGGGTTGATGATATTTAAGGTTCCATGCGACAGGGGACTTCCAATTAGTTATTGGAAATATATTCAAAGTGGAGAAAGAAACGGCCAGTACAATTATACATAAAATACTAGAGCAATGGCAGCTGTGAGACGTCAGTTCATTAAAATCCCAACCGAAGAGGGCGATGTAAGGAAAGTGAGGTTAGACTTATATAACATTCGCAACTTTCCTGCTATAGACTGCACACACATGGGTCTAATGCAGAAGTCTTAAGAACAGAAATATACTTTAGCAATCCCCCCATTTTCAATTATTCCCTTATATTTTAGCATCACATCAATTATAATATTGTCATGTTTACTAAATTAGCTAGCATTCACCTTGATATTTCTTTATTCGTGTTTGGAGATATATTAAGGGGGGCGGGACTTAACTAGGAGGCGGAAGCTGATAAATATTGCTTTTCTCAGATTGAACAGTAGAACATCAACTCACTCTAAACACGAATTTCCCTATTATTTCGCGATGTTTGACGGTTATTGTTATCTCGAGGTTATGTAGACTGAGGCTATTTTTAACTTCCAGTTATCTTTTTAATTACCGTTAAAAGTAATCTCCAGTTAGCAACTTTCATACAACCGGGCCTGAGTGTATCTAATTTACTCTTTTAGGTTTTGGGCAGAAAATGTGTAATACAATTGAACCGAAAAACTATGAGAGGCATTTTACACACATCAAGAAAGATAGCTGACAGTACTTTGTTGTGTTATTGCAGATCCGAAAGTTTTTGGGGCACCTGCCAACTCTTTCAGATTGACCGTAATTATCATTGATTACAGCATTACAACCAAAGGGGAAATGATCATATAAAGCAAAATTATTCCGGAAAAAAAAAAAAAAAAACATATCAAATCTGCTTCCTTCTATGCGCACTAACAAATAACAATGCAGGGATGAAAGCACAGTCGCTAATGTTACAAAACCGTGGCATAGCACAGGGAGCGCATTAGGTTGTTTGTGTGCTGGTTAACTGTGCTAGTTATGTAGATGACTGTAATTATTAGAGCAGTTTAATTGTAGAACCAATTTCATACAATTTTCACAAACTAGTAAATCTGTTACATCAAAGTTGCCGATTTACATTTCCACGCTCTCAATAACATACCGCCACGGGTGACCGAGGTCGTTAAGGCGTGGACTCGTGAGAGGCAGATCGGGAGTTCGAATCCAGTCAGGACCATCTTGCCTTACAGAGATTTTTTCCAGGTTTTCCTCAGTCCTAATAAATGGCAAATGCCGGGAGGTTCCCCAAACTTAGGCCTGGAACGTTTCTTTCCTTTTAAAAATAAATCCTTTCCCAATATATAATTTCATCTCATGTATCATCAGTGTCATCGCTTGTGGTGCCTCTGTAACAAAAACGGGCGCTAAACACTAATCAATAATCAACTGCTCTCAATATGTGCAAACTTAACACTATTGAAACATTTACATTTCCCACTTAATTACCCTCACTTTATGGAGTTTAGTCCTTCATTACAATTAACCCCTCCTTGATAGTATAATTGTAGATATTGTTTCGTCTGATTTTAAATTTAAAATTCTTCTGCCTCTTATTTCATTTAGTAAATTTTCCCACTTTCGTAATAGGAACTTGGTTTGTTTACATTCTAATTTACAATGACAAGTACTATCTGGTTCTTCACACATACGACATATCCCCTTAATATACCCATTTCTTACTCCACTTAAATATATTACTCCTGTTCTAAACCATGCCAGTCTTTCCCTTTCTGTCTTATCAGAGATTTCAATGTATCTTTCTTTCTCTTTCTCACGCATTTTTAGTGTGCTATATCATTTCAGAGAGTTTGACATTAAGATTTGCCCATATTTCCTGTTTTTCAGTATCCTCCATTCTTCTTGTTTTTATGTCTTTCAGAAAATCCCTTTCCCATTCTTTCCCCCACATACATATTGATCCCATGCCCACTTTTTGTACGAAGGTAGATCCATAAGTTTCCGGCCTAATCATTTTCTAGGTATGATAAATACAAAAACTATATTTCATTTTTCAATATAGTTACTATTTATTGCAATACACTTCTCATATCTTTGAATTAACATTTCAATAGTCAGAAGTCTTGTCTGCAAAATGGGCATAAACAGCATCCATCATTTCTTCGTCACACTTACAATTTCCTTCCTCTAAGTCCTTCTTGAGTTTTGAGAACAGGAAATAGTCACTGGGAGCTAGATCTGGGCCGTAAGGTGAATGGTCCATCTCCTTGAAGCCACATTTCTTCACAGCTTCTTTTGTAACAAGAACTGTGTGCACAGGCACGTTGTCGTGAAGAAGGCGCACACCACCACTCAGCTTTCCTCGCCTTTTCTCTTTGATGGAAGCATGTAGTTTGTGTAGTAAGCCAGCATAGTACTCCCCACTTACTGTGGTGTTCTTCCCCTTAAAGTCAATGAAGAGTATTCCTTCACAGTCCCAAAAGATTGTGGTCATGCTTTTCTTGGTTGACTGAGTGACTTAGAGGTGATGCTTCGCAGGTTTACGCCTGTGACTCCATTGATTCTCTTTTGGACAAGGGATCATAATAGAGGACTATAATTTTATTTTCTGCAACAATGTTTTGCAGAACTGCTCTCCTGTTGCCATGGTAGAGCTCCAAAAATGCCTGACAACAGATAGCTCACTCATTGCTACTTTTGTACTGAGGAAAGAAGTCTAGGCACCCATCTTGCACTAACCTTATTCATGTTTAAATGTTCATGACTAATTCGAAGGACTGTTGTTTTAGAAAGGCTCAACTTTGCTGCTATTTCTGTAACTTTGAGCCGTCGGTCTTCCATAATTTCTCCTTCCACAAGAGCGAGCGATGTTTTCAAAAATGAGCACCTCCAAGGGTCGACAAGCACGCTCTTCGTCTTCAATGCTTCCCCATACACTCCGTCCAATCGTTGTTTAATTTCATTTTGATCAAGTTCTTCTCTTGTGAATAACTTAACAGCTGGGCACTCCATTATGAACATGTACAATCTTCTACACATAGAATTTTTATGCAACTATATCTGATCAACTGAACACAGCGGAGCGGAAGTTACAGCTGCAATTATTTACTTAACAGATGAGGTATGACACCAGATAAGGGTTTTGTGAGAGCGATAATCATCGGCGAGGCCGGAAACTTATGGACCTACCCTTGTAGAATATTTTGGATTTTATTTTATTTTAATGAATAGTTTTCTAAAATGTGTCATGTCATTTCTCAGATTACATGCTATATCAAGAAGGTTGTATCATAAATTAGTGTCTGCATGGATAGAGCAGGAATTACAACTTTAACACACAGAGCCAACCAGAACTCACATGCTGCGGGAGTTACATTATTTATAAGCACAAAATATTTGGGGTAAGATGTTTAAAGACTACAATTTTTACAAAAATGAAAAATGGTTACATTAAGGAATGCCCATGCTTGGTTCTTTCACATGTTAGTGAAAACCGTGTATTGTGTTACTTTTCTGGTAAGATGGCTGTATAAGACACATTGATTCTAAGAAACAAGAAAACAAGCTCTTCGTTAGTTAACTGCAGTGCGGAGACTGCCGACTGCCTCCGATTTGTCAGCTGTTACTTAAAGCACCCACCCCAAGCATCAATCTCTGTCTGATAGCCCAGTAGGTTAGAGCGTCGCGCTACTGATGTGAACGTGCTGGGTTCGAGTTCCTATGGATATTTTTTAGCCTTTTTCTCTAACAACAAATTTTACTACTTTTTTTTTCAAAATAATATAAATTCATAATAACACTTTTTCCTACATTATTATTATTATTATTATTATTATTATTATTAATCCAATAAATGTTTTTATACATTAGTTAGGTTAGTGTAGTTAAAAGTTTAATAACAGAAAAATAATAGAACATAAAAAAATTCATAGATTTGTTGAAATTTAACAAAAATAATAATAGAGGTAGTTTAATTTTAACAAAAATCGGTCCTGGTGGTTTAGTGGTAACCTATTTGACTCGCAAACCCAAGATCGTGAGTTCAATCCCGGGCAGCATCGAAGGATTCATTCGTGTGTAAAAAGCCTAAGTATGACTTTCTTTCGGAAGGGAAGTAAAGCCGTGGGTTCCATGTTGTACATTTACGGCATGAAAAAAAATCTCAAGCCTGAAAGAAGAGGCCTCTGAGCAAAATTTGTCGGCCGTTTCACGCCCTTAATTGACAAATCAATCAATCTATCAAGCTTGACAAAAAATAAAATATTACTCCAAAATAATAATTTCTATCTCGTATTTTTTTAATCTATTAGGTTAGTATAAGTTTCACCAAAATAAACAAGTAAAATAATAGTGCATAAAATTTATACTACTCATAACAATAGTGCTTTCATATGAAAATAACAATAAGGCACTTGCTTACTGCCGCTACAGTTCGGGACTGAGGAATTCGGATTTCTCCGCTGCCGCTCGGAACTGGGTAACTTCTGCTTGTAAGTTTTAGTTTCATGATGCCTCATAAGAAATGTCGGTTTAAAAAAAATTGTAAGATTTCATTACTTTTCCTTTGTTTGGTAATGCTATTTACAGGATTCCATGTATATTGTGAGCGTTAGTAGTCGTCAGTGTTAATACACAAAATGGAGGTAAAAAAGTTTGAGATGCGAGCCCTTCTGAAGCACTCAAGATTGTAAAGCTCGAAGAATATGTAAAAAGTGTCGTTAGTGAGCGAATAGTTCCCGCGTTAATAATGGAGAATGACCATGTATTGGAACACTGAGAACACACACAGAGTTTTGGAAGAAAGTTCGCATGCTGTCAGAAGAACTTGGTACAGCACACATCGCCACATTAAAACTCATACAGATCTGTGCCTCATGAACAGACTCAACGCAGAGTCTTATCGCAAATCCCATGGATGAAAAGATTTAACAGGAGAATTGTCACGTGTGATGAAAAATGAGTATATTACCGCAACCCTCAACGGTATTCCCGTCAGCTACCAAAGCCTCAAAGTAACGTCATGTGCCGGGTGGAATTTTGAAGGTGTGATTCTGGGTGTTTGCTCAAATGGGCGTATTCTTTATTCTCAACAACTGGAAAGAGACAGATACCCAGCATTAGTTAATCGAAATAGAGTTCTGTTGCAGCAGGACAGTGACAGACCCTCCACTATCTGGAATTGAGAGGATTCAACACCCCACTATCTTATGCCTTGAGATTACCGACTGTTTCGAACACATTAAAGCCTTGGAAATGGGTATCACCGAATCTTCGAACCAAAAGTCAGAAACTTTGCCGTGCCGGAATAACAAACCTCGCTGAAAGGTGGCTCAAGGCTATAGACTCTAATTGCCTTTACTTTAAAAATTATAAATTATTTTCATTTTTTTTTTTTTTTTTTTTTTTTTTTTTTGTCAGAATAAGGTTTTGCTTAATAACTGACATTACTTCACGTGTAGAACTTACTATTAAAGCTAATGAAACGAAACTTTTACAGCTTACAGAAGCACACAATTGAAATTTGCTGATCTATTTTCACTACCATAGCACGACTCTGAAGCAAATTATAAATTATTTTCAATTGTTTAATTTTGATAATTTTTTTCTTCCCATTAGCTCTACCGTATACAACATTTCAGTTACCAACGTGTGATGGCACCAAGTGAAATTTTCAGAATTTCTGAGTGTTCTTAATCTTATTCGGCGATACTTTCTACCAATTGCAGCAGTTGTTAGAACACAAACTGGATCCTCGGGTACACCTATTTTTAATAGTGTTTAGTGTCAGTTTTTACTACAGAGGTATCATACATAGGTGATGGACAATGATGACACATGAGATGAAAACATGTTTTGGGAAAGGATTTTTTTTAAGGAAGGAAACTTTCCAGGTCTTTATTTAAGGTACCTCCCTGGTATTTGCCATTTATGAGGACTGAGGAAAACCTGGGAAAAACCTCAGTCAGGGAGGACGGTCCTGGTGGGATTCGAACCCCAGACCTCCATCTCACCAATTCGCGCCTTAACGACCTCAGTCATCCATTGCGGTCCATCTAGCTTTGAAATTGATTGCTTCCCTTCTTTAAATATTTTAAAACATTTTCCAGCTGTGCTATACATAGAACAAAGGCCAGTAACATTACATAGGCCTGAGTCGAAGGCTTGAGACGAAAGCAAAATTTCAGAGCAGCATATTGTACACAACTTAGGGCAAGAAACTGTCCCTTCTCCATGAAAAGGCTACTAGTGATGCAAGCGGTTTAGTACTTTACTATCTGTATGTTAAAGTTTACTGCATTAAAGTATTAAGAGTTGAGGTGTAGCAACAGAAACCATTCTGCAGGTAAAGTGCATTAATGTCCTTATCACCTCATGACAGTTCCACAACATAGCGAAAAAAGATGAGCCGGAAGTTGTGGCAATATCTCGGGTTATTCGTGACCTGCGCAAATCTACGACACTTGGCGATTTTTTTTTAATCAGCAAAGTGCATAGAGCCTATGTGGTACGAGGGTTACCTATAAGTTGTTACAAATGATCACTAGGTGATGCTATTGAGATATGGCAATAGTATTTTCTAAACAACTGACATTTGTTATTATGAAAACAGTTGCAGCTTAGAAATTCAGCGAATACAGTGAGCATTTAAACTAAGCAATTTTGCGAAAAAAATGAATATCTCGTTGGATGATTTTTTCACGATTTTAATAAAGGCCTAACTCAACAGCAATGCATAGAATCGATTCGTTCAACTTTTGGCTATGAAGAACCATTAGAAAAGATGGTTTATAATTGGTTTGCAGAATTTCGTCGTGATCGTGCGTCCATCAGTGATGAATTTCGTGAAGTTCGACCAAAATCGGTTGTCATTCCCAAAAATATTGATGCTGTGCGCATAATGATTGAAGAAGATCGACATGTGACCTACAGTAAGCATATCGAAGACTGCAGTACATTCGATTTTGCATGAACATTCAGCTGTGAAAAAGATTGTTCCCGATACATTCCGCATAATTTGACCGAAGCTAAAAAAAACGCTCGTGTTAATTGGTGTGGAAATGTTCAAAAAATTATACCGGGGAACTGCAAAATCCGCATACAACATCGTAACAGGTGACGAAACCTGAATATATTCGTATGAACCGGAAACTAAGCAAGTCTACACTGTTTGGATTCCAAGATGAACCGAATCCCTCAAAAGTTGTTCGTTCACGAAACACTTCCAAGAAAATGATCGTTTGTTTCCTTGGTTGTACTGGACATGTCGCAACCTTGCTTTAGAGTATCGAAGGACAGTTAATGTTGAATACAATACTACAATTTGTTTGCCAGAAGTCATCGACGAAATCAGGAAAAACAACCGAAAATATCACACAATTCTTCATCATGACAATGCCAGCTCTCACACAGCACGTCAAACAATTGATTATTTGAAGGAGAAAAACACCGAATTAATGTCTGATTGCATGTACTCACCTGACTTCTTTTTGTTCCCGCAATTTCAAGCAAAAAATGCGTGGACAGCGATTTTCACCACCTCAAGAAGCTGATGAAACCTTAAAAAATTATGTTTTTGAGACACCAACTTCAGAGTGGAAAAAATGTTTCAAGAATTGGTTTGAAGCATGCAAAATCTTAAAGTGAATATTTTGAAAACAACAAAACTGTTTCTTGTTTCTTTCCTAGTTTTTGTAGCAATTTAAAAGTTTTTTTTTTTTTTATCAAGGTAACCCTTACTAATAAACAAAGCTGTGTTTTGACATTTTCTCTTTAGCTACATCCTCCAGTATTCCAATTCCTTCAGATCTGCATCTGCTGCGAGCTCTACGAACCCTCCTTCTCTGGTACATACAGCCGAGTCCCCCCTTAAAAGGATGTCGTCCGGGTGGGTTGCACTTGGGGGAGGGGAGCGCTGCGTTCCTGACTGAGTTTGCTGCAGCACGACGGTGGGCAGCCTGGAGAGCTGAGAGGCTTATTGAAGATCGCCCGCTCTCACCACCATGCCGTTTGCTGTGGCAGTCCTAAATGTGTTGCATGAGAAAGAAGCGGCATAGAAACATGCCCTAATAGTAGGCACATTTCTGATCTGGAAAATCCATTGAACTAAGACGAGCTGCATTTAAATTCTGTTATCCCAGTCAACGTGCATTAAAAAAATAAATAAAAAGAAGAAAGGGAGAAAAAGATAAAAAAAAAAAAATGCTTACTGACATATCCGAATTGAAAAATAACAAACGGCCGTCATGCAGGAGCTGCGAAAACTAAGCGAATTGCTCAATTATTAGAGTAGCCTTAAAGGAGAACATAAAATCCAAATAATGACCTTTTCATCACCATCATCATCATTGAAATTAAACCACAAAAATTAATTGTATACTATTAATTAAATGACATATGTCAACACTGATAGACAAAGCTAAAAGTGTGGGTATTTTTAAACATTTGTAAATGTTACCATATTTATGAACTTTACATTCACTAAAACATAGAAAAATAAGAGAAAGTTTCGAGTTACATTCTGTATTTAAGATGATGTTCACATGTTTCAATAAAACAAAAACATGTTACTATTTAAAAACAATTACAAGGTACTAAGCAAATAAAAACAATCGAAAGTTACATTAATTTTCATTGGCTTTGAAATTTAATTTAAATGTCATTGTAGTAAAAACATATAACGAAGTACGGCGAAATGAACAAATTTATTTACGAATGGTATAAGTGTAAGTTTGTTAACAGACCAATGTCCTTAAGAAAAAGTACGACAGAAAGCGAAAAACTGAACATTGCTTAGCAATGACGAATGTTTCAGAAACTGACACTACATACTCTAAACAATTGCACTGCAGGGGTGATGTTGTTGTATTGTTATAACAATTAAATAAGGCGTTAATGCTCCCCAGGTCTGACAGTTCGTGGTTTTTAATTGCGGGGTAGCCTGAAGTACAAAGTGTACAAAACAAATCCTTATGTAATAGAAGAACTCAAGAAAAACATACGAAATTACAATGATCAAAGTAAACTGTGTCCATCAGAATGTGTTTACCCGTAAATGTTTGTTTAGCTGAAGGACATTTCCAGCATTTGCTATAAGGTAAAATATACACAGTTTCAAGCAGCGAAATCAAAGTACAGGGGTGGCCGGCTGTGGCATGTCCAGCTGCCGAGACGCAAAACTCTATGCGAGCGGTAAGGACACATTCTGGGAACCCTGTGGCATGAAGCGCAAAAAGTAATGCGTTTATATACAGAGTGTCCCCAAATTCAAGTAACACATCTCTTAATTTATTACACAAAAACTACAAATGATACAGTTTTCGTATATTGCCATATTAAAGAGGAACTCGACTACTTTTGTTTTCAATGTTTTACTTCACGATGACTCGATATGGGAACCACGTTTACGGTTATCAAGCTCTTGGGAGCATATCCTCAGATACTGCAGTGACAATTTCTTCAATCCTACGCTTGCGTTCTTCTAGATTTTGAGATAAAGTCAGCAGATATACAATCTTTGATGTATCGCCATAGGAAGAAGTGACAGGGAGTTAGATCCGGGGATCTGGAAGGCCAGTTGAAACAGCTGTTATCATTATTCCCTGCTCGTCCGATTCAGCGTTGAGGTTGCTCGTTGTTCAGAAAATCATGAACGTCGTTATTTAATGAGTTGGCGCCCCGTCCTGCTGGGACGGAAATTGTTGGGATATTCTTACATTTGTGGGAACAACCATTGTTGTATCATATCCTGGTACGCATGTCCAGTTACAGTGTTTTCGGTGAAGAAGAATGGTCCTACAGAAAACGTTCACTTTAGGAGAATCCCGCTCAATTCATGAGGATTCTGGGTACCCCACACTAGACAGTTATGTCTGTTGACTTTGTCATTTGTATGGAATGTCATCATCTTCCATCCATTGTTGCACTCGGATACAAAACTCCTAACGCTGTTGTTTGTCATTTCGTTTCAACTGTGGCAACCGTCTCTTACGTGTGTCTTCCACACTTGCAGCTCGCGGCATGCTCTACCAACTGATTTTTTCGAACTTGTTATGAATGTCTCTCTAACACGGTTAACGGTCTCTTCACTCAATGTCGAACAGCCACTTTTCTTAGTACACAAGCAACCAGTACGCTCAAATTTGTCATGTCAGACTTGCTTAGTTCTGAACTTCTGTAGCACTCTTACATTTACAGAATTCCAACACACAGAAAGCGCGCTCTTCGCCAGAAGTCGCCATCTTTACAAAACGCCAACTGCGGCGAATGTGGGAACTACGAGCATTGGCGGTAAAATCCAAACAAAACCATTTGAGTTCCTCTTTAATGTGACATATATACGAAAGCTGTTTCATTTGTAGTTTTTGTGTAATAAATTAAGAAATGTGTTTCCGGACTTTAGGGACATTCTGTATATAATTACAACGACTAGTAGCTGTCGAGCAGTTTATTTCGCTCTTTATGCATTTTGCCCGAAAAAAAAAAAGGTTTAATGTTTTAATTACTGTGTTTTATGTTCCTTTAACAATAATTTCTGATTCACTTTTTAGAGTTTCTTTTCTTTTCTTTCTTTCTTTTTTTGTACAATGTTATCGTATTTTCCCCGTTCCAGTAACACGTTGAGTGCAACGTCAGCTGCAAGGATCCAAAAACCAGAAAAAGAAAACGTATGGTTCAGTTTACTGTTCAATGCTCTATAATATTCCTTCCTCCAAATTAAAAAATATGATTTATCTCATTATATGAACCTGGTGTTCTCTTTATTCATTTTTAATCGTTGTTTTTCTTGTTGCATGCCAAACTAAAGCTTGTAGCCTCGGGCACTGCGCGTGTATCACAAAGCTGTCAGTAGAATGGCAGGAAACGTTTTGAATTAAATATGACAACGATGATAAATTCCACTTAGAGCTCACATGAATGGATCATTTATACATCCGTTTGTGATATCTGAACCTATGAAAAATACAAAATGGGAGAGGACGTGTTTGTAAAGTACACCTTCTTGGGAGTAGGTTTTCGAAAAGCAAGTGCAGCGATTTCAGGTTGCATTCGACACAGTGCTCTGGATGTCGTGCATGTTGAATTAAGATTTTAAAGCGTACATAAATACCACATCACATGCATATATTTCATGAAAATGGATCGCTAACTTTGTCACTCTATATTTCATAATTACATATTCAATGTAAGTTCAATTTTAAGTACCGTCGTATTTTAATAGTCTGAAAAATGCGCAGAAGTGATACCTAAGAAACAACATTTGCAACTGTTATGTTAAAACTTTTAAATATTCATGTGCAGAACACAAACACGGCAAGTGTATTAGTACAAATCCTTGTAAAGTATGATCTTGTAATTGTCCGCGAAAGAAGTGCAGCACAGTAAAACAAGTGACGTCAAGTGAAGAGCAAGATGGAGGAACAGCTCGCCATACCTTGAATTAGGCTATGTCCACTCTTGAAGGATTTTTAATGTACAGAGCGGATTATTGTCATTCCTGCTAAATGGGTCTTGTATTTTTTCTCAACTTAATCGATATTCAAGTGTAATAATCCTCTTTGAGACGACGGTTCCTTACGGCCGTATTCAGAAGCCTCAATTTCAGTCGTCTGAGGATTGGCAGAAGAATCGAGCGGGCTTCCCGATTGCTCTCGGTCATTTATTTTATTAGTACATTTGATCATTTATATTTATTTGTGTTTATATTGCTTGACAATCACGTTCCCATTTATTATGAGAAAAAAAATAGTTCAAAAGACAATGAAAAGAAATTATTTTCGTGGCATGTAACAAGAACCTTAAAAATACATTAATTAAGATGCTGGTCTAAAATATACATTTAAAACAGGAAACGTTAAAATCAGTCATAAGTCGTACTTAACCTAACTTGAACACAAATACTTGTTTATTCTTTCTTTATACATGTTCCTACACATCATTATCATCCCTTTCGCTAATAGCACGTTTGAGTCAACTGACTCCCAAAATCATTAAAAACATAATAAATTTTGCGCTAGTATTTTAAAGTTACCAATATTCCTAAATTTGTAGAGAAATGTATACAAACTAGTACTAATACGTTTGTGGAATTGAAGAACGTAAAATCACTTGTAAGTATGGAGTTGTAAAGTACAAGAGTACCTCTGTGTAACAGAAAACTACAAGTTACAAGTCCTGTATTACATCATACAGCTCTGGTTCATTAACTTTTGATCTGTATCAAATAATTTTAAACTTTAGGCCCCATCCTGGTTCTAGGGAACATTGATCGGACGCGGATAGAGCAATTGTTCCAGGAACCGTTTTTTTGTTGCGAGTGTACAATGGAAGTTTTTATAAGACTATCTCTTGCTGCTCTTATCAACAAGCTTGTATCCTGTGTTACGAGATACGCGTATCTGTGCTATTCATAGCACTGCGGCGGTTCTTACCCTTTCTTGAAAGTTCATTCATTCACAAATACTGAACCAAAAAAAAAAAAAAAAAAAATGATAAAACTACTGGATGCAAAGGATACGACGCTAGAATAACAATTCTGGGGGAAAAGAAGATGCATACACTTTATTTATCTAAAACGTGGACACATCTGTTTTCCTTCACTCCATTTCACCCATTGTTCCGGAGAAAACGTGAAAGAAAGTCGCAGATGCAAAGAAACTGATAGATGAGAGAGAGCGAAAAACCTTCATATCCACTCAAACGTCTTCAAAGAGGAAAAAAAGAAGATATTTTTTTAGAGTTGAGAATACATTGTTCTCCTTATAGACGTGAGGTACTCGCGAGCATTAACCGAGAAATTTTCCCCTCCTCCATTGCTAGCACACTGTTCTTCCCTCGGTATGGCGGTATTGTAACGGACTTCAGGCTGGAACTCAAATTGTGTATTATAATAAGGGCTTACAATTCACCTGAACATGTAATGTTTGAACCTGAATTACTCTGTTTTTTCTTTAACCTGCGAAAAAGAATGTGCATATCTAATTCAGTAAATAATATCAGATACTGTCTGTCACTTAGGTCAAGCTGATGATATTAATTCCAAAGCTTCCCAGTCTGTTAAGTATAAATTTAATTTTAAAAAATATATGAGTACGTACTTTTGTTTCGTATATTTCCTAGTTAATTGTTTTTAAATATGAACAGAATAAAAAATAAATCTGTTAGTTGCACGATAAAAAAAATTGGGTAAATTACAATTACTAATACCAGAGCAAGAGAATTTATTTCGAAACTGCTGACAAACCTACTTACATTCTCTTCCTTCGTGTAATTTTGAAACAATTTATCACCAAAACACAACTGTTACATTAAATGCTCAGTATTTATATTATTATATTGTCTAAATTTACAAGGGATTGCCAACCTCCCCTTTTTTATGCGTGCACAGCAAAGAAAGATTGTTCGAAACAATGTTGCATGATAAAAAGCGATCAGCCCTGACAGGTGGACAAAAACTTAAAAGTTCACTCGTGCATGCGTCTGTACACTTGCAAGTAAGATCTGAGTCTGCTGGAGCGGTAGAGCTGCAGCCCCAAGCGATAGCGGAGAGAGCCGAAGGTAGTTAAGGTTTCAAGCGCAACGGCATGGTAGCTCAGACGGTTAGAGCGCCATTCTATAGTTGTGAAGGTAGTGGTTGCGAACACTCACGACCTGGTGCTCCCCTCTCTCTCTCCCTGCCGGAGTTAAAAGGAAATTTGCCACAATTACAATGATTTACTGGCTAGTATAGTATCAGGCACAAAGTGCACTATAAATTTTTTATTATGATTTTTTTCTCTGGAATCAAAGCAGATTTGCCACCGTTGATTTACTCGCCCCTATCATTTATATTTACGAAAAGGAGGCGAGCATAGGCCGTCAGGCAGTAGCGAGCCGCAACAAACTACCGAGTCCACCGGTTTCTAGGATTTACCCGAGTTAGCGTTAAGGTTAGTGTGTGTGTTTAGGAATTAAGTGCAAATTCCAATAAGGGGAGATTTGCCACCGTTTCAATATTTTACCGCCTACTTAATACCACACCACTACCTATCAATTTGTATTTACGTAAAGGAGGCGAGCGAAGGCCGTTAACCCGTAGCTCGCCGCAGCAAACCACTAGGTCCACCAGTGTCTAGGATTTACCCGAGGTTAGCGTGTGTGTATACATAATTTAGTCGCGAATTCCAATAAGACAACGCGTGGTAGAGCTTTTTTTAATGGTGTTTAACACCCGTTTTTACTACTGAGGCACCGCAGGCGGTGGACACTGATGATACATGAGATGAAATTATATATTGGGAAAGGATTTTTAAGGAAGGAAACGTTTCAGGCCTAAGTTTAGGGTACCTCCCCGGCATTTGCCATTTATGAGGACTGAGAAAAACCTGGAAAAAACCTCAGTCAGGGAGGACGGTCCAGGCGGGATTCGAACCCCAGACCTACGCTCACGAGTCCGCGCTTTAACGACCTCGGCCACCCATGGCAGTGTGGTAAAGAGTGAAAAACTCAGTTTTATAATAAGGAAGAACACATTTCAGTCAGAAAGTTGCTGAGGACAAAGCATAGGTTACATCACGTTTAACAAAAAAGTAATACATACGACATTTACACTGTTATACACGTGTAACCTCCCCCGTTCGGCTCTCTCCGCTGTCGCTCGGGTCTGCAGTTCTACCGCTCTAGCAGACTCAGATCTTTCTTCCTGGATCGGCAAGTTCTGTACACGAGACGAGCAACAGGTCAACGCACAAAATGGAGTTGATTCGTGAAGAGCAATATGCTGCGTTGAAGTTTTGCTTTCCTTTGCAGAAATCCGGCATGGAAGCTCACAGTAGGCATATGGTGATGATGTTCTGTAACAATCCACAGCACTTCGATGGTTCAAGGAATTTAATGAGGGCCGTGTCTCAACAAAAGCAAGGCGGTCCAGGTGCTCCAGCAACAACAGTAAATGAAAACCGTGATTAACGCAGCTGACTCATTGCTCATGATAACAGACTTGCAGACATGCTACACATTTCCCATGGCAGTACATGATCATTTGAACATGAGATGCGTGGGCCCCAAGATTACTGACTGCTTAACAACAGACGGTGCATAATGAACTTCGAAAGTGTACTCCATCATCCATACTCCCCACATTTAGCCCCATCTTTTCCTGTCTGAAAAAGGAGATAAAGGGGAGCGTTTTGGTACTTCCTGGGCAGTCATGAAAAAAGCTGAGGCGGTTTTGAAGAAGATGTCAAAGGACTGGCAAAGTGCATTCAACTCAATGGAGAATAATTTCTAAAAGATCACACTAAACTGACCGAGCCTAGTGCATTCCATGCGTAACAATAATATTTTCAGCCTTTTGTGACTAACCCTCGTAAATAACAGTCCAGGTTACCAGGCAATGATAAAAAAATTAAATAGGAATTGAAAATTTAAGAATCAAAATATAGGGATGCTATTTGAAATTTCATGGGGGAGGGAGATGAGAATACTAAAATTTAATCAATGTTGATTTTATGCGTTCTCCTCTTAATATCTAAATTGAGGTATTTTTAAAATTACATTTATGTTAAATATTCAAACAGGGAAGTTTTGACATAACAAGCACATTCAACAGTAATGTTTGTCACACATAAATGAATGCAAACAAGGCCCACGCTTTATTTCTTTTTCTCAAATGGAAATCAAGAAGAATAATTCGATCCACCAAATCTAATCACGTATTTGTAGAAACGATAATTCCGCGAAATTGCAAAATTGTCTTTTAAATTATAACACTGTTTTAAACCCCACTGAAGAATACAATTCCCTGTTTAAAAAAGACATTTCTATATACTAGAAGTATATAGTCCTTATTCTTGATAAAAATCATTTGTAAAATATTACATTATGACACCAATTATATAAAATTATCATAGTAATAATTAGGGTTTCATTGCTAAAATGATGAATTCAACTGAATATTATAGTACGTAACTTTAAGAAAACAATTTAAGTGTTACTGAAAACGAATCAATATTTTATTTTCATTTCAGATTACACAGTTACAGAATTAGTGCAATTTGATAATACTAAACTATTCAGAAATTTACGACGGTAGGTTCATAAGTTTCCGGCCTCGCTGACAAGGAGTATCGCCTTCACAAAAGCCTTATCTGGTGTCATATCTGTTAAGTAAATTGCAGCTCTAACTTGCGCTACGTTGTGTTTAGTTGTTCAGATAAAGTTGCATAAAGAAGTCTATGTTTAGAAGATTATGACATGTTCAGAAAGGAGTTTCGAGCTGTTATTAAGTTCTTCACAAAAGAAGAACTTACTCCAAATGAAATTAAACAGCGATTGGACGGTGTATATGGGGGAAGCATCTCCCTCATATTCTACCGTAAAAGAATGGGCCAAATGTTTTCGAATGGGTCGAGATAGCATTGAAGACGAAGAGCGTGCAGGTCGGCCCTTAGAGGTGCTCACTCCTGAAAACATCGCTCTTGTGGAAGGAGAAATTATGGAAGACCGGCGGCTCAAAGTTATAGAAATAACAGCAAGATTGGGCCTTTCTAAATCAACATCCTTCGAATCATTCCTGAACATTTAAACATGCATAAGATTAGTGCAAGATGGGTGCCTAGACTTCTTTCCTCAATCCAAAAGCAGCAACGAGTCATCTGTTGTCAGGCATTTTGGAGTTCTGCCGTGGCAACTAGAGAGAAGTTCAGCAAACCATTGTTAGCGGAGATGAAACCATGGTTTGATCCCTTGTCCAAAAGAAAATCAATGGAGTGGCGTAAACCGGCGAAGCACCGCCTCTAAAGGCCAAGGTCACTCAGTTAACCAAGAAGAGCATGGCCATAATCTTTTGGGACTGTGAAGGAATTCTCTTCATTCACTTCAAGGAGAGGAACACCACAGTAAATGGGAAGTACTATGCTGGCCTACTTCAAAGACTACGTGCTTCCATCAAAGAGAAAAGGCAAGGAAAGCTGAGTGGTGGTGCGCGCCTTCTTCACGACAACGCGCCTGTGCACACAGCTCTTGTTGCAAAGGAAGCTGTGAAGAGATGTGGCTTCAAAGAGATCGACCATCCATTTTAAATTCCAGATCTAGCTCCCAATGACTATTTCCTTTTCTCAAAACTCAAGAAGGACTTTCGAGGAAGGAAATTTAAGTGTGACGAAAAAGTGATGGATGCTATTTATGCCCATTTTGCAGACAAGACTTCTAGTTTTTTTGGGGGGAGGAGGGGGTTGAAATGTTAATTCAAAGATGTGAGAAGTGTGTTGCATAAAGGGGAAATATATTGGAAAGTGAACATAGTTTTTGTCTTTATCATTTCTAGAAAATGATTAGGCCGGAAACTTATGGATCTATTCTCGTATGCCAATACTAAAGTTTCTTTAATATCCTTATTAATTTTACTGTTATCCTATTAATGAATATTTTGTATTTCTTATGATAAATAACGTAAGATTTCTCGATATTAGGGATAAATTGATCCTTTATTTCTTGCGGTAAATCCATTTTCGTTAACAACATTAACAATAGAACATACAAACGAAGTAAATAATCTCCATTGATACATTGACATCATAAGCATAATATAGGAAGGCATTGACTTTAGAGTAAGCTCATTTATAATGTTATAGAAATATTGCATACGTAAAAATTATTAAACTTCCTTAGGTCATGCAATTAAGTAAACGTCATAAGTGTTTTTCTTCTCCCGGCATTGCATTCACGTTATATACTCCTATTAAGTACAACAAATATTAACGAAGCACAGCGTATGTGTGCTAGCCCTAATCAAAACAAAAATCCACTTAGCCTTGAATGCACGTGCGGTTAATTTATTATTTTTTTTCCGGTGTTAGATATTTAAGATACACTCAGCCTTACTGTAGATAATACAAATACTCATCGATCTCCCTTTGATTCTGCCAAAAGAGATGAGGGTTAAACCAATATGAGCTGAAACCTTACAATTTCCTTGGAACGCGAATCTAATGGAATACAGTCCACAGACGTGTGGCGAATCTAATCTAGCAGCACACAAACCTTATCAGGACGAAGTAAACAAACATGGAGAATGCTGTAAATTAGATTAAAGCGACTCTTTGGTACGTTGACTGCAAACACACGAATATTACGAAATGCTCACCTCGTATGCTCTTTCGGAGCCCATCGCTTCGTCATTGAGTTGGGTTTATTTCCGATTAGATGAATTAGTTATCTTCTGAAGTTGTGGTGAGGTACAAATATTAAATATGGAGAGTTACAGGATTATTGACACACTAAAAACGCATTCCTATTTTACATAATTCAACCAAGGCTGGTATTAACAATAAAAATAAAATGAGCGAATTGATTTTGATCAGTTTGCCGCATAAATCAGTGGCGAAGAGAGTCTTTTTGTATGGGATGTCAAAATTAATTAAAAATCTAATTTATGCTAAATATATCACGTAAATGGCTCTAGGATTATCATTAAATGATTTCATGCTCAAAATTGTGGTATGTGCCTATCAATAATGTAAATGATACATTAAATTACACGAAATAATAATAATAAAAAGATAAGTACAATCCGCCAGTCCGAAAACCCGGATAATCCAAAATTTTGCGAAAGATAAGATGAAAACCATATTTCTAAATTAACTGAGTGTGGGATATTGACATTTCTTATTGCTAGTGATTCTACCGGACAAGCTGTACATCAGTGCCACTGGTTACAGAAATGCAAAAGGTTACGTTAATTCTAAACATGTGGGCTGGAGATTCCGTCACGAGGACGCGCTGCATTTTGTTACAGATATATCCGCAATAAATCAGAGCATGGTCTGCGTAGAGTGGCACGAGAAGCGAAGTCATAAATTCCTCGAGTGGATGCACTTATTTCAAGTACTAAAAAGATAGTCGTCAAGTCCCCTTCACGCAGAGAACATTTCAAATTCATGATTCTCGGTGTTCCTTTGCCTCCGGAACCAATAAGGGACACTTGGTTGGATTTTTGTTCTTAGTGCCATGTACAAGTGAAATTCATTGTGAACCCGCTTGACATTCAAGAAGCCAGAACGATTCGGGCAGCCCAGCAACTGTTCGAAGACATTGGAATAAAAGGAAAACTTGCTTGCCTCAAGACAAATGTTGGCTCTTTACTGTCACTATGGACCATCTTCAAGGCTCGGGCGTTACCCACTCTGCATTGGGTAAAAACACTGAAAATAAATTACACAGTGTTCATGGTGACAATGACGAAATTGAAATATGTGGGAAAAAAACAGTTCACAGAGAAAGCTTTACAACAGCAGAAGTAAATACAGGACTGACACCTAGCGATCTGTCACTTTTCAAGATTATTTTACAGTAAGTGCGGAACTGGATAGAAGTTTCTCGATGTTCTCGCTGATATCCGCCGGTACTTCCCATGCAAAAATCTTCTCTTTAATGCGTCAATGGAGCAACACACGCTTTATCTTTTAATCATGCAGGATGGCTCGTGAATTTTTCTGAACTCCAATATCGGTTGCTCTATGGATTAACATGCCCACTTAGGTACAACCAACATTTATTCGCATAGAAATTAAAATAGAGCCAGTTTCTCGATTCAAAATCCATTCACAAAATCTACTTCTGGATGCAGGGTCACCCGGTTTAAGTTCTTGTACTACAGTTGTTATATTTCAATAGCTTTGTAGCCATTCGAACAGAGGAAATGGTAGTTTCCTGGCAAAGACGTCCAAGTGATTTTTAGGGGAACGTTCAATGTTACCTAATGTTTCTTCTGTGAGTGCTGTACGTGGTGGTGTGCGCTTTTTATAAAGAGTACTTCCTGTTTCACGAAATTTATTCCCCAAACTATGTACTGTTAATCCTGGAAGTTGAATACCAGAGAATCTCTCTTGAAAAAATCTCATACATGACGTGCCCATCCTGTACGCACATACGATTAAATAAACACTCTTTGAATAATAGAATACTTGAATAGCCATATTAACGTAATTAATACACCACATTACGCCGCCTAATGGATACTTAATACAGTTAAAAAAGGAACATGAACACGTCCTTAAGTGCTTAGAGGTAAACTGTACTCGCCTCCCCTCCAGCTCCCAGGCCGACTTTCAAGTGTGGGAACCAGACGAGAACTGCAGAACTCGGCCAACTGCACGTGTGGAATCCCGCGAAGAAAAAATCACCCAGTGTAAGATTATGTTGCAGTTCTTTCGAAAAACCTCTATAGAGACGAAATAAGTTGCTTGAATAAACATATTGACCTTAAGGGAGATTAACATGAAAGAAATAATGTTCAAACTAAACACTAGAGTTTTCATTGTTCGCCACAGAATATCATATATATATATATATATATATATATATATATATATATATGATCACCCTTGGGTATATAATACTTCTTCGGCATTTGCCATTGACGAGTGATCAAGATTAGGAGGGGGGGGGGTCAGTTAGGGAGGAATCCTGAAGAGATTCGAAGCGCTCATTTCCTGTTTACGAGTCCGTTCCTTAGAAATCTGGCCACTCATATAGGTCTAAAGGGTTGTTATATCCCGAACTAACAGCTTACAGTTAATCAAACGATTCTGTTCACGAATGAAGTATGTGGGTTTAATAACCATTAATAATAATTAATCCTTTGTAAAATAAAATAAAAAAATAAATAAAAAAAACGGTTCATACGATAAAACTGGTAAGGACATGAAACAATTTCCTTAACTTTTATACCAGTGCAGTTTGTTTCTTTCATTGAACAAAGTTCTCCGTCTTCAGCTGAGTTCGTGCTGTATGATCTGGCGATCAGTTATCTCGCACTGTAGAAGACAAGCTAAAGTGCTGCCTTACAACGCGCAACTCCATTTTAGTTTATTGAGTTACTTCTTGCGGCTTGCAGACTCACACGAGGGGAATAACAAAATAGCCGGGATGCTTTAATTGCATTAATCAAGACTTTGTAATCATTTGAACTATTCAGGTGGAAACTGGAACCAGATTTGTGATTTATAACTAACATGGATTGAAGTTTAGTAGAGCGCATCAATAAGGTTTTGTCTTTTATTGGACAGACTTGGAAATATGTAACAAGTTCTCAAGGAGCAAGCATTGGGCAGAACGTTAGCCTTAGAGTGGCACAAGAAGGCAATGGAGATCTTAAAAGATTCTGCACGTCCGGGAAAACAGATAAATGCAATAACTTAAGGGACACCGGCAGGGAGTTTTTGGCCAAAATATATCAAAAATTAAATTAAAAAAATCTTTTTGTTGCAAATGGTTCCTTGAACCCGTGGGCGTCACAGAGTCAACATTTGCACCCCCCCCCCTTCGTGCTTACAGCCATTAAGAGCCTCGCGTGTCTTTTTAAATGATACTATTTCCCACATTATTTTTTTATAAAACGCTTTTTTTTCTCCTAAAATCTTCATTTTCGCATTTTGAAAATGTCCTGCGCATAACAGTTTTTGTTTAAATTGAATTAAAAACCACTAGAATTGTGCAGAAGTGTCCATTGTAATATTCTACAGGCCAAATAATACTCTCAAAAATATTTTCTATGAAAAAAATGATTAATTATAAAGATTAAAATGTCTTATAGATTTAAAAAAAATGATCACGGTTTACTCATCAAATTTATATAAAATATCTTTCTATACAATTTTTGTAAAAGCTCCAATTGCAAAAAATGCCAACCAAATTTTTTCAACTCATAAGCCGCGTTGGACATTTTGATTTTCGACACATTTACGTAATAAACTTTATGAAATAATTCACAGCTCGCAAAGTATTTGTCCAATTTGAATTAAATTTGGTATACACACTAACTTAAGAGCAATGCAATCACTGTAAAAGTTTCAGTTTCCACCATATAAAAATGTAGAACTTAATACATTCACTCCCAGTGCCGCTTAAGTCATTGTCAACATCTGTGCGAAAGATCGTCGACAATCAAGTCTTATGCATCTGTTGAAGACGCAATACGCAACAACCTAGGCTATTGAAAAGTTGCAGAGACTGCCACCTGTCCCGACACCAGTATGATGGGGACTCATATGCCTCTACTATTCTGTGTTTAGGTTTTACGTCAAATAGTATTACTAATAATAAATTCTATTTTATTTTTCTTTAAATTTCTACAGTTGATAACTGTTTATATTTACAAACGGAAGGGCGAGCAACAATGGGTTCGTGTTTCTGTTTCTAAGAAATCAAATCACTACAGTTTGTTTCATTGTCGCGCAGTGGTGTGAAAATTCATAAAAACTCCCAAAGAAAATGTCATAATAATTTACATTTGCTCCTCTGATGTTCAACTTTTAAAACAAAAACTGCATCAAAGCATCGATGTAGAACCGATTAGTTCTTACGCAATAAGCGCATTTCCTCTTTTCTGTAGTAAAGAGTCCTCTTAATGAACAGGGCCAGAACTTTGACACTCCATTTTTGCGTCTAAGTTTAACTGTTAAGTTGGAAGTCAAACGATTTGGACCTCATCAACCGAAAGCTATAGGAACTTCATCAGCAAGACAGCATAAAATTAAAAAGCATCTTGGCTGACAGCGTGTGACTTGAGAAACGTATCTTCTCTATAGGAATGAGATTAGAAAAGAAATAGAACGGGCAGACTAAACGAGAGATGTTGAGATTCATCAGTGGGAGTAAACCGGTTGAAATATTCATAAAATTAATTGCTGTTTCTAAACTGTCAGCAGGAGGCTTAAGGCGTTCTTAAACAGCTGAATTAGAACAGTTCCATGTGATCCAGAAGTTTATAGCGAAAATGTGTGAGACAACACTGCAGTTATGAGAGAATGTCGGGGAGGTGTCTTGATAAAAGAGACCTTCCCCCAAGTCATTTGGATGCACCTTCTACAGGGGCCACGAGCCGGCACTGGTGTAAAGTGCACGTTTGTTGTTAGGCAGTTTTACAAGACATTCCCACATTTCAGGAATTCTTTTGAATAAAACGTTCTCTAAAGTAAAGGGAAAGTTCCAGCCTTCGCCTCAGCCCCCACGATTTGTACAAAGCATATGTTCACACATAAACATAATCAATTTAATTCCAATGAATCAAACAAATACAGTGAATGAAAGATCTAACACGTAACCCATCTTAAGTTTATTCCACACGAGTACTCTGCACTTCCACACACAACTCCCAGCGACTCACGAAACACCTTTTCTAGCATTGAACACCTGATAGCTCCTTTAAATGGTAAGGGAGCTGGTTTTGACTTTGTGCACTTGTGACTTTATGTATCGCCATGCAAAAAAGTAGAGAGGTGTGACATCAGGAGAACATGGGGCTCAAATGCGGTGTGAAACGTGACTTCAGGTACTCCGTGCGAAATGAGGGGGTTTTTTAAAATGCAACTGGGGTTGAGGGAAGAGTTGCAGTACTTTGAGATACCAAATACCTGTCACAATGGGTTCTGCAAAGAAGAATGGTTCATACACCTTACACTTTGTGATCGCCAACCACACATTGACGTTTGGGGTGTTTCGTTCCCACTCACTTGACTGTTCATCTGCCCACACTCTGCAGATGTGACTTCGTCGCTAAAGAGCACATTTTGCAGCAAGTTACCCTCTTCGACCTCCTGCAACAGGTCGGTACACATTGCTTTGCGAGCGGCTTCATCTTCCCTTTGCAGTTTATGTCGGATTTGGATGTGCTATTACAAATTTTTTCAAGGGGTAGTGGAGAATTTTCCACATTGTCGGTTGTGGTACATCCGACTCTCCTGGTTGATTCTTTTGGGCTTCTAATTGCATCCTCTGTCTGTTGCACAGTTTTAGACGACACATTGCGTCTGCAGGAACATTTCACATCCTGCACTCTATCCTTGGTCTTCAACTTCTGAAACAATAGTCTGATATTTGCCCTGATGGGAGCGAGTTTGTGGCTTTTTCGTTCTAAGTCTTCTTGTACCTCCTGGTAAATCTCTCAAATGCGCTCACACCACGGACCTATTCATTCTTCAGCGGTCACTTATAAAAACGCGCGCACACGCACGCACGCACACACACACACACACACACACACAAACAGCCGTTTTCTCAAAAATGAATCGAGACTTAATATTGAAAGTTTGTAAATGCTTTTGAATGAAGCAGTCGTATCAGTTATAACAATTCTAGAATAAGTTCCTCCATGCACAAAGTTGTTTCAATCACCTCATATGTGTTGGTAAGACGCTATGCCAATTGCAGATATTGTCACATGACATAACACAGTGCTAAGCAATCTCCGACGGTTTTGAACATAAATCTCCAAATGCGGATTCTGGAGTTGTTCCAACTTCGTCTGTAATCTGGTTAAGCTTTGAATGCGGCCGGCCAATTCCGACGCCTGTTATCCTGCAATCTGCACATTCTTACACTGAGATACAATCCGCTCCTATTTCCATTTTACCTCAGGTGATGCTTGTGCACAGGTTTCTTTAATTACTCTACCGTAACCTTTGATAATGTGGATATTCCTGTGTTCTTTACGCAAATGATCTGGAGGAATGTTCAATATCAGCGATTGGTTAAGTTAGCTATAGATGAGGTGAGATCGATAGATATTGTAAAGAGTGAAGGGACTGAAGGTGAATCGGAATAAAACTAAAAGTATGTGTTTAAGAAGGGAAATAAACTGCGTAAGGTGAAACATGGTTCATGGCAGACAAAGAGATACAGGTGGATAGTGAACTCTCATGTCTGGGCATAAAGTTAAAACAGAAAAGAACTGCAATGGCGAAGGGGGAAATGGCCATGACAGCGATAAGAAAATGTTTATAAGGATGTTAGTAATGAATATCAAGTGGTTTGAAAGGCTTTATTCTGCCTTGGTTGCATCACGATGGATCTACTCAGGAGAAATTTGGGAGATAGAGGGGGGATGGTGTAATGTGGATTTAATACTAAGAATTTTCTGTAAATTAATTTTGGGAGTTCCTAACAATGCTGCAAATGCGTGAGAGGGTTAATGATGGATTAAGTATTGAAATACTTATTGACGGTTCAAGAGCTACTTGATATTGGCATTGTGAAAGTTTGCCTGAAATATCAAGAAGAACATTTAAGTATAGTGACTAACACCTTGTTGAAGAAAACTAGAAATGGGATAGAAGATTTTGGGGTTATAAATGAATATTGTAGAAGAGGTTGTTGGAGAGAACGTGAGACCAAGAATGGAAGATACGGATAGACCAATTTTATTTGCGCAGATTAGGGAGACAAATTCACTACCATACTACAAGGAATTAAAAGATGACCCAGAAAGAGAAAGGTCTTATTTTAATTTACAAGAAAAATGAAAGAGATGGGATAGCATGGTTTCGATTAGGTTTTTGGAAGTTAAGGGGCATGAGGGGAGATGTTATTTCAGGAATGTGTCCCATCTGTGGGGAGAAGGAAGATGAAATTCAAATTATCTTCCAATGTAAAGACACAAATGTTAGGAGGGAAAGCTTGATTAATAATGGTCAATGAGGAATACAGGAATAGTATTGAGAAAAAATTTTGAAGATCATGAGCAGATACTTAAATTAGTGGAATTTTTATGGAAGGTATGGATGGTCAGTTGAAAGATATGTAATCAGAATTTTTAATGGTGTTTAAAGCCCGTTTTTACCATTGAAGCACCACAGGCAGTGGACATTGATGATACATGAAATGAAATGATATACTGCGAAAGGATTTTTTAAAGCAAGGAATCGCTCCAGGCCTAAGTTTAGGGTACCTCCCCGGCATTTACCATTTATGAGGACTGAGGAAAATCGGGGAAAAACCCAGTCAAGGAGGACGGTCCTGGTGGGAATCGAACTCCTGACCTCCCGCTAACGAGTCCGCGCCTAAACAAATTCAGTCACCCGTGGCGGCATAAATCAATTTTAAATGATGAAGAATATATAACATTGTAATTTGTAGATTGCGTTAGTTATGACTCTAGCCAACTAACTAGGGTTAAGGCCAGACCATAACCATGTATGTATTTAATAAATAAATGCTTTGCAATTAAGCTTGAAGGGCTTTTTGTGCACTCCTTTACCCTAACCCTGTAGTTCTAGATGTAGGCTCTAGAATCTTACCTACAATTTCAAGACTCTAAAAGACTGTGACGTAATAAAACGATCTTTTATCTTTCCAGAATGTCACATTTAGTAGAATGTGCAGTCAGACTGTTCACCTCGTCAGGTCTTCAGTTATGATACTATCAGAATGTTTCGGATCTCCTCTGATGTTTTTTCTTGAACCCAGCAGTTCTAGCAGCTTTCTTGATAATGCCGCAGAATGGTTCTGGGTCTTATGAAATCAAGTCTGGGCTCTTCTTTTGCCAATTTATCTGCTCTCTCTCGTATTCTATGCCCTAATATGCAGGCACCCATCCTTAAGCATAGAATTTATGTTTTATGTCTGTTTTCCATTCAGTGGCTCTAGGCTTGATCTCAATGGAAACGGTATATACTTTCCCGGTGTAATATACGAGAAAATGGCATTGCGCTGACATGAGTTTGTTGCGATGAACGAAAGAAAGAAAACATTTTTTCACAAATGCACACGCTAATGCATGAATACTCAGAACTCTGCAATAGTCCATAGCAATTAATTGTACACTTACTGGCTTTAATTTCTTGAACATTGAAAACAGATTTCCTTAATTTTGAACATAGTAAGTAGACAATTAAAAACGCTGGGGACTTAGTAGAGATCCCAAAAAAATATTAAAACCGCTAACAACATTATTATCAACTGTTAATCGCTTTTTAACATTTAATACAAAAAGTTTAAGAATCTATATAAAACCATTTTTACCAACTTTGAACAAATCACCAGAGTTGTCGGTCCTGGTGGTGTAGTGGTTACCATACTTGCCTCGTAAGGCCAAGAACGCAGGTTCGATGGATTTTTTCGGGCATAAAAATCGTAAGTATGGCTTCCTTCGGAACAGAAGTAAAGCCGTGGGTCCCGTGCCGTATATTTACGGCACGAAAAAGAACCTCAAGCCTGAAAGAAGAGGCTTCTGAGCAAAAATTGTCGGCCGTTTCAGGCTCTGAATTGAATGGACGCTAATGACCTGAGATGTTAAAGAGCGCCCGTAAATAAATAAAATAATAATAATAATAATAATAATAATAATAATAAATAAAATAATAATAATAATAATAATAATAATAAATAAAATAAAAACACCAGAGTTAATCTTTGCTTTAACAAGTTTATTCAAATTTTAGATATTTGGAATGTTTGATGAAAACTTTAAATACTCTCAAATTAATATATGTAAGAAAGCCTATCCAAATAAAATAATTCTTTTGAGATCTTTGTCGAAGAAAAACGCCCAAGGACTATGCACAAAGACGTTAATATACATAATATTAGCGTTAGATTCCTTAATATTACGTTAAAAATCAATGTTACTTTTCAGCCAAACCACGATTGTTCAATATGGAAGGGGTAAAGTTTGAAAGCAATGATCTGAAACACGGGATATCTGTGTTTTTCTTTTCTTATGTTTCAGATAAACATCGCTATTATCTGGGTTCAAATTTCAATACCCTTTAGCGCACATGTTATTTCACGAACGGTCTCAAGTTTCTTGGACAACGGATTCATAATTATCATAAATAATATCACGAGAAGGTCTGAGATTGCCGATAAATTCAGAACGCTCCGACCTTTGAGTGATATTCATTATGAATAAAATATGCATTTAAATATAATTCCTCTCAACCTGGCTTACAAAATTGTATTAATTGTATATTTGTACTTAACCTTTTGAAGCAATCTTGCAACAGTCGAATGTTGATTGTCAGTAATGCCAATAGAGAAGAGTAAAAATACGGCTTTAGGATTATTTCATGAACAGAATATGAATAAAAATAATTTACATTTGAAATTCGCACACAATATATTAACACTTGTTATACTTATGAACATCTATTCTATTCAGAAACCGTGAAACTGAAATGGACAAAAATCGACTATTACAATCGCTACCGTTCGATTTCTACTACCAACTGAGGAAAACAAAAAGTGGGGTAACATACGGTGTTTCATTTTTCTTTGCATTCTGTGGTTTGGAATTCCTAATGATAAGATCAATTTGCACATTTGACGCATCACCAAAACGCTTTTGCGTTATGATTGTCCATGCTTTTGTTGCTATCAATAGCTCTCCACCGCCTCTAGCAAAAGTGGTCAGTGATGCGTGCTCAGGAATTGTATAGTGGAGATATAGAGTTGGCTACACTGATCACAAGACAAATGCACGTCATGTGATGAAACGGATTTGATATTTTTTTTCGATAATTTCAATCCGTAATTCATCTGTGATTGGTATAAATTCAAATTTTTGTTTCGTTTCATTGGTCGATTTTAAGATGACGTCATATGGGTGAAACAGTCAACATACATGTAAATAAGTTATTCATTAGATTAATTACATTAATAGCTAAAACTAACAGAAAGAAATGAATTTCTTATTACTATTAGCGGAACAGGTGCTTAGGCTATTTCTGAAGGCACCAGCTGCATCAATTAATATTGGCCGACCCCCCAGAAAATAGTGGCCTGCCGCACAATTTCCCCTTTCTGTGCAGAGGTTAGTTATAAACTAAGTAAGCACACATTAACACTGTAATAAATTTCAGAACAAACAACCTAACCTAAATCAAGTTGTTTACATTCCAAACCACCCAATGGGTTTGCACGATTTGCCACCTTATATCGTCTTTATTTTTGTTTTACTCAGACATCTTAAGGCACGAACGGACTCGTGAACGGGAAATCAGGAGTTCGGTTGGCGCAAGTTACCAAGTCCTCATAAATAGCAAATGCAGGGGAGTTACCCTCAACGTAGATCTGAAACACTTCCTTTCTTAAAAAGAAACCCTTTTGCAATTTATCGTCAGAATGAAACTGCTGTTTTAACCGACCATCTGATCGGAAATCCGGTTCGATGCCTCTCTCACAACACGGCTGTTGTGCCAAGGCAACTTTGTATGCAGGAAAAGACGCTTTCCCATCTTCCTGCATGGAAGTGTGACTGGACTTGGATGTTGCTGCCCCGCCGGAAGCAGCGGCGAGCTTTTTGCTGCAGACGGCTAAGCGGCGCTAAGCTGACGTCATCAGACGGGTTGACGGTCCGAGGGGCTGCCAGTTTCGGCTCTCTCCAGAGAACGCTTGTATTACAGTCTCTCATTATTCATAACTATCATATATTCCGGGGTACTTCGGAAACGCACGAATTGCTTCTACAATATTAAACCAGAGATGTTCTCATAAACCCACCCCACTGATAACGACCACTAACCCCGTGTTTATGTTAACAATTAAATACGAAATCACAAGCACGTATAACGGGGAAGAACTGCTTCTGTATCTGACGGGTAACGCTTTCTTTCCGTATCCTGCTACTTTTTGTTTCCTTGTTTACACACTTTGTTTGCAGCGTGTCAGGTGGCCTTGATCTGATTATCTTTATGAAATTTAACATATCCTCTAATCAAGTACTTCTTACTTCTTTGACGACAAATACTCTAAGAAGGTTGTGAAAAATTGTATTACCTTTATTATTTGTATATAATACATTACCATTATTATTATTACTATTAATCTCCTAAATAATTAAGGAGCGGGTTTTTATATGGCGAAACAAAATAAATATATTTCTAATATATCGAAATGTTGCAAAAAAAAAAAAAAAAAAGGAGTTTTTATTTAGTAGAGAATTTAAAACAGCAAACGATATTTGTCAGAATGTTAAGTTCATTAGATTCACCCGAAATGACAATTTATTTATCTCGCGTAGAAAAAATATTATTTCCATAAGAATCCCAATTAAAAGTTTATAACGGAGGCACAGTAGAGCTTCGTTATTCCGGCCTTTGGGGTTGCAAGTTATCCGGATAATAAAAATTATTATTAGATCTACCAAAACACAGAACACTACAAATACATACGAGGGAGGTTCCGGCATCGTCGATAAGTATTATCGCCTTCACAAAAGCCTTACCTAGTGTCAAACCTTATCTGTTAAGTAAATTGCAGCTCTAACTTCCGCTCTGCTGTGTTCAGTTATTCAGATATAGTTGCATAAAGAAGGCGATGTGTAGAAGATTGTGACATGTTCAAAATGGAGTTTCGAGCTGTTACTAAGTTCTTCACAAAAGAAGGACTTACTCCAAATGAAATTAAATAGCGATTGGACGGTGTATATGGGGAAGCATCCCCCTCATATTCTACCGCCAAACTTTTTTGAATGTGGCGAGAAAGCATTGAAGATGAAGAGATGACCGCCACGGGTGGCCGAGGTCGTTAGGCGCGGACTCGTAAGCGGGAGGTCTGGGGTCGAATCCCGCGTCCTCCCTGACTGAGGTTTTTTTTCAAATTTTTCTCAGTCCTTATAACTGGCAAAAGCCGGCGAGGTAGTCTAAACTTAGGCCTGGAATGTTTCCTTCCTTAAAAAAAATCCTTTCTCAATGTAACATTTCATTTCATGTATCACCAGTGTCCACCGCCTGTGGTGCCTCAGTAGTAAAAACTGACGTTAAACAACATTAAAAAAAAAAAAAAAAAAAAAAAAAAAGACGAAGAGCGTGCAGGTCGGCTCTTGGAGGTGCTCACTCCTGAAAGCATCGCTCTTATGGACGGAGAAATTATGGAAGATCGACGACTCAAAGTTACAGAAATAGCAGCAAGGCTGGACCTTTCCAAAACATCAGTCCTTTGAATTACTCATAAAAATTTAACATGAATAAGGTCAATGCAAGATGAGTGTCTGGACTTCTTTCCTCAATCCAAAAGCAGCAACGATTCATCTGTTGTCAGGCATTTTTGCAGCCGTGGCAACGAGAGAGAGTTCTGCAAACCATTGTTACAAGAGATGAAACTATGATCTCTACTATGATCCCTTGTCCAAAAGAGAATAATGGAGTGGCGTAAACCTGGCGAAGCACCGCCTCTAAAGACCAAGGTCACTCAGTTAAACAAGAACATCATGGCCACAATCTTTTGGGACTGTGAAGGAATACTCTTCATTAACTTCAAGAATAGGAACACCACAGTAAATGGGGAGTACTATGCTGGCCTACTGCACAGACTACGTGCTTCCATCAAAGAGAAAAGACGAGGAAGCTACAGCCCAGATCTACCTCCCAGGGAATATTTCCTCTTTTCAAAACTCAAGAAGGACCTTCGAGAAAGAAAATTTATGTGTGACGAAGTGATGAATCCTGTTTATGCCAACACTTCTATTTGGGGGGGGGGGGTTGGAAATGTTAATTCAAAGATGTGAGAAATGTATTACAATAAAGGGTAACTGCATTGAAATACAGTTTTTGTGTTAATCATATCTAGAAAAACCTAGAAAATGGTTAGGCCGGAAACTTATGGACCTACTTTCGTTAAGTGTACAAATTTTTCTGTTACATCGGGCAGAAACATGGACGTGAAACAGATAAGCTGATATAGTTTTAGTTTTGGAAATGGATTTCTTTACAACAGAAGCAAAGAGATGAAAATTTGATAAAATTCGAGAATGGATATATGAATGAAGGTTGGCACAAACAGAAGATTGGAATGGATTGGACATGTAAAAAATGACATCGGATAGGAAACCAAAGAAGAAGCGGAATTAACTGTTGAGAGCAAACAGAGAAGAATAAAATTGTGTTAATAATGGGTGAGAAGTAGCATGAAGACAGACATTTATGGGAAAAAATAAAAACCATCCTATGGAGTTAAAGAAAAACTGCAATTGTAGAAAATCCCGAAATAAAAACAAAACACAGCCTAAATAGTGAACTTCAACATCAACAAACAAACGCATAGAGTGGAGAAAACGCAACGGCTGACCAAAAGATTCATTTATAGTTCTTTGAAAGTCCAGTGGTTGAATTTGCGATTACTTGTCTGGAGGACATTGGCTCGATTCTCGGTCAGGTTAAGCTGTCTGAGTAAGGTTTTAAAACTTAAATACCTAAGGACATGATATAGACAACATTTACCATAGAATACGCGATACGTGGGTCACTAAGAGACAAGCCAGTCTTGCTTTAAATTAAAAGTTTACACAGACACATGTGTGTATGTGTACGCTGATGTTGCTGCGCCAGACGCTAGGATGGATCTCAAACGAATGCATTTGCCCGCTATGATTGACTATTACTTTAAAGTCGGTTATGGGTAGAGAGAATGTCTTGAAAGAGTGCAATGTGCATTTGGGGATCTCTGCTTCCACAGCGTTATTTTACACATTTTTAGGAGAGGAAGGAACTGCTTCGAAAACGAAGACAGCGCAGGACAACCCTTTAAAGGAACAACAGATGAAAGCAGAGCGTATGTTGCGGGAAGATCATCAGCATATTCAAGAAGCCCTGAATAAGCTGATCGGCAGAAGAAGAAGAAATACTTTAAGAAAAACTTCACATCAGGAAGTTCTGCAGTTATTGGATCTCCCACCATCTCAGAGCAGAAAAAAGCACGTGGGGAAGTGTGAAAAGTCTGATGGAGGATGATCAAGAAACATGCTTTCATAACAAGCGAAGAAAGCTGAATACACCTGTATGACCCCCAAAAACTAAGTGATAAGATAATCATCGGCTTGAGTATTTCCAAGACAGGACTCATCAACAAAATCGAGGCGAGGGAGAAGTGTTGGCATTTTTCTCAGATAGTGACCATATAATGACAGCTCCATTTGAGGGGCCAGAGAAACTGTCACTGCCACAAGTCTTTGAAGCATCCTGAAACTGGTGTGCGTGCAATCCTGTTGCACCACAAACGACTCTGTCCACACTATACTGGAAGTAATTCAATTTCTGCAACAGCCAGGAGTCAAATGGTTTTCCATCCCCCCTAAAGTCCAGATATGGCTCCATGCTACATTTTTATGTTCCGGAAAATAAAGAAAAAAATTTGTGGTCAACGATTTGACCCACTCAAAGCCTCAGTGGTTGAATACGAAGAACGGATTTGCACCCTATTCAAATAAGCATGGCGTTCAGCATTTGCCAAATGGTTTGAGCAGATGAGACGTAATGGAAAATACTTTGAGAAGATGCAATCATCAGATCGCATTTTATTTATTTATTTATTTATTTATTTCATTTTCAAAACTTTCACGGTAACGCTCGTGTTTCTGCACGAGGAAAAGCGGGGAAAGATATTCATATAAAACTTTACGGGGGTGCTAGAAATCCCGGAAAAGTGATATGATGAATAACTGAAACATCAAAAAACGTGTTTTAAATTTTGTACAAGCGTTCACAAAATAAATGTTGTTGCATAAATAGTTGAGAGAACTGTGAAATTGGAGAGTATTACGCATGCTATTACAGCCAGGAAGGAGCGGATCAGCGATTTTGCGATTTACTTTATCTAGCTATAAAATTTCGCTTCAAAAATGTATACTCAAGAGCGAACGAAGAAATTCGTAAGGTGAAAGGAAACAGAAAAGGTCATAAAAGGAAACATCTGGCTAGACGGAAGGAAGTACTGTCTGGAACCAGACAACGGAAGGGAGGAGATGATGGAGTCCAAAGAGGGAAGCGTATGCAGAGCAGTAACATATGCAGGAGAGGGGAAAAAATAAAAAAGAAGAATGCTGGGTGTGTAACGAGCAGAGGTGAGAATAGTAATTATTTCACTGCAGCAAGATTTCAGTGAAACACAAACATTATGTTAAATTAACTCACAGTTTTCTAGGTTTGCTCTTGAGAGATCTAATAAATAGACATGTCTGTTAACTGCATTTCCAATAGCAAATCATTTAGCGCTTATACGCGTCGGTACAGCTGTCTTTGGTGTTCAACTCACCTTCAAACACAGGAATCATTGGTGATATGGTGTACACAATTTTGATGAATGAGAATCTCTCAAACCAGGCTTCGTTTTGTCTCATTGGGGTACAGTGTTTCACAAATCGCTATAAACCGCCACGGGTGGCCGAGGTCGTTAAGGCACGGACTCGTGAGCGGAAGGTCTGCGGTTCGAATCCCGCCAGGACCGTCCTCCCTTACTGGGGTTTTTTCCAGGTTTTCCTCAGTCTTCATAACTGGCAAATGCCGGGGAGGTACCTAAACTTAGGCCTGGAACGCTTCCTTCCTTAAAAAAAAAAAAAAAAAAAAAAAAAAAAAAAAAAAAAAAAAATCCTTTCCTAATTTATCATTTCATCTCATGTATCATCAGTGTCCACCGCCTGTGGTGCCTCAGTAGTAAAAACGGGCGTTAAACACTACTCAAAAAAAAACAAATCGCTATTATAGAAAATAACAATTTGTTCATTGAGGAGATGTATAAATAAATATTCTAAAAGTTTCGCTGTGTAAATGTGATGGTAGAGCTAAATCAGGCGGTCCACGTAACTTAAATACAGATGACAGTAAAACAGCCTAAAAGCCAATTACTTCTTAAATCTTTTGTTGGTTGAAAGCAATGCGTAATGTAATAATTAAGAGTAAATGTGCCTCATATCTCATTTTTGCTACAGCACGCAGTCTCACAAATATACCAGCAAAACTCAAGTTGGAACACGCACGAAATAAGCAACTATTAATGACCGAAATTCTCGGAAGCACCAGGTCAACCAAAGGGCGTTCATCAACAGTTGCCGTGCCTCCTAATTTTTTTTTTTTTTTTCTGGCTTATGTTGTTTACGTCGCTGTTCAGTGGGTCGATGGCACTCTCATCAAGTGTGAGGGAAGAGTAATTAAGCTGGCTGACAAACATTATCGACAGTACCGTTCTATGTGAATGCATTCTTCATTTGTATCAAAGAACATGTATCTTGTAGTTAAACAACCAAGTTGTTAATTCTGGACAAGTTGGACATCAGACCAGGGGAAGTTAATGCACTTCTGTCCTAAGTTTACTCTAACAAGCAGAACGTTTAGTGCTGAAAGACTACCAAACCAAAGTGTTAATATCAGGTTAGGTTAGGTTTCCTGCATACATGAGGTAGTTCGCTTTATCCACTTTTTATTTAAGAGAGAGAATGACAAGCTTAGCTCCTTTCAAAGATACACGTTCTTCCTGATATGGTTTACTTTTTCCTATGAAATTCCCAGTTTAAATACGCCATAATGTTTGAAACCTCGTTTATCCATGCTTGTCTTTTTAGCAATCAAAACTCATCTAATCCGCAACAACTTTGAGATATACGAGAGTAGATTAAAATTTTCCGGCCTAACCATTTTCTAGGTATGATAAGGACAAAAACTATATTTCACTTTTCAATATAGTTATCCTTTATTGCAATACACTTCTCACATATTTGAATTAACATTTCAACCCCCCCCCCCAAAAAAAATAGTCAGAAGTCTTGTGTGCAAAATGGACATAAACAGCATCCATCACTTCTTCGTCACACTTAAATTTCCTTCCTCGAAAGTCTTTCTTGAGTTTTCAGAACAGGAAATAGTCACTGGGAGCTAGATATGGACTGCAGGATGGATGGTCGATCTCCTTGAAGCCACATTTCTTCACAGCTTCCTTTGCAACAAGAGCTGTGTGCACAGATGTCGTTAAGAAGGCGCACACCACCACTCAGCTTTCCTCGCCTTTTCTCTTTGATGAAAGCACGTAGTCTGTGCAGTAGGCCAGCATAGTACTCCCCATTTACTGTGGCATTCCCCTCCTTGAAGTAAATGACGAGCATTCCTTCACAGTCCCAAAAGATTGTGACCATGATCTTCTTGGTTGACTGAGTGATCTTGGCCTTTAGAGACGGTGCTTCGCCAGGTTTACGGCATTCCATTGATTCTCTTTTGGACAAAGGATCATAGTAGAGGATCATAGTTTCATCTCCTGTACCAATGGTTTACAGAACCTCTCTCTCGTTACCATGGAACAGCTCCAAAAATGCCTAACAGCAAATGACTCGTTGCTGCTTTTGGACTGAGGAAAGAAGTCTTGCACTAATTTTATTCATGTTTAAATGTACATGAATAATTCGAAGGACTGTTGTTTTAGAAAGGCCCTACGTTGCTGCTATTTCTGTAACTTTAAACCGCCGGTCTTTTATAGTTTCTCTTTCCACAAGAGCGATATTTACAGGAGTGGGCACCTCCAAGGGCCGACCTGCACGCTCTTCGTCTTCAATGCTTTCTCGACCCATGGCCCACTCTTTTGGGGTAGAATATGAGGGAAATGCTTCCCCATTTACACCGTCCAATCACTGTTTAATTTCATTCGAAGTAAGTCCTTCTTTTGTGAGAGACTTAATAACAGCTGGACGCTCCATTTTGAACATGTTACAATCTTCCATACTTAGCCTTGTTTATGCAACTATATCTGAACAACAGAACACAGCGGAGCGGAAGATACAGGTGCAATTATTTACCTAACAGATAAGGTATGATAGCAGATAAGGATTTTGTGAAGGCGATAATCCTTATGGCGAGGCCGGAAACTTATGGACCTACCCTCGTATTTCCAATAATGTCTTATCCACAGCAGTTGAACGTTCTAAATAAGTAAATTACTTTACTTTATTTTAGTTTTCATATTACAGAAAAAAGATTAGGTACCGACTAGAGCTGAATATGGCCTTCGACTAAACTTTCGTATTTCCCCGAAGAAATGTATCTAAGAATTTTCTTCTGAAAATGCTGTACTGTTTTCTGAATAGACATGCAGTAGCAGGAAGAAGAGGTATAGACACCTCCAGAAAATACCTTCATGTCATTTCATCTAAATGTAATACCCGAGCTTCTGCAATATCCAGTTCATGCTGGTGCGCCGGCACCGTTCTCTCATTTCCAGACTTCGGAAAGAGGAAGACCAGTGGATTCAATGGCCGTTCACAAACATATACACACTGGATTTATTCTTACGTGCTATCTCAGTTTATGACTCCGAGATCAAGTCGGAACAGGACCTCGTAACAAAGAAAGATAACTGCATTAGAAAAAGTTGACGGCGCGGCGTACCAAAGCTGGTGAAGAATATTGCTGCAATCAAATGAGTACTGCTAGAAATTACGTTAGTATACCTGAAACCAATATTAATTTAAGGTTCAAAATGAAACAATCAACTGCAGTTTAAACCAGGCAAATTAATACGCCCATCAAGGTTGCAAAATGAACAGTTACTGATATGTTTCATACTGACCACTCTACTACCCCTAAAAATCACGGATATATAGAAAATAACTTTTAAAACCGAAGTAATTGAACCTAATTGATTCATAAAAAAGTCCGCAAGCAGGAGCTGCGCATGCGCAAACTAAGCGAATTACTCACCTCGTAGAGTATTTTAAAAAAGAATATAAAATACAAATTATGGCCTTGTTAATTAATGAACTGAGTTCTGACATTATTTTGTGATATTAGGGAAACAAAATTAAAATTCTTGCAATTTGTAAGTATTACAAAAGAGAAACTAAACTTTTAGAATTATTATTATTATTGAGATTAAACCACAAATTAATTGTATACTATTAATTAAATTAAGTGCATGACCACTGATAGACAAAGCTACATCGTGTGAGTATTTTTAAACATTTTTAAATGTAACCATGTCTATGAACTGAGCCCTTGATATCTTTACATTCACTAAAATAGACAGAAATAACAGAAAGTTTCGAGTTACGTTGTGTATTTAAGAAGATGTTCATATGTTTCAATAAAACAAAAACAATCGAGAGTTACATCGATTTTCAGTAGCTTTGAAATTTAATTTAAATGTTATTGTAGTAAAAACATGTAACGTAAACGCGTTATTAGTTATTACAAAGCGCATAAAAGTATAATTCTCAAACACATATTAGATTAATATTTCACATTTGCTATCTTCACGACGATACTTTTGTTAAATATAAAATATATGTAACGTTATAAATACAGTTTATATGCTGAATTAATTTATCCTTTTATTTTAAAATATTATAGAGAAAATTAAAGGCAAGAGTGCATTTTAAATTTCGGTTTTCAAGTATGGTCCAATTTCCCTAATTTTTTATTTCATTTAAATGGTACATACCGAATTTTATTGTGAAGAAACCATATGGTTCCGCTAGAGCGGTTTTTATATTTGGGTTTCAGGCAAAGCTCCAATCCTAATAGCCCGATTTCTCTGATTTTCATAAATTATATTTTATTTAAATGGTATGTTATTATTACCTCTAGCGCTATTTTTAAATTATGGGATGTCAGGCACGCCTCCCCTCCACAATTGTTCGATTTCAACGATTTTTCAGAAACTATTTTAGGTATAACCCACTCATAATGCCCTGATATTTGGAAACTACTTATATCAATTTATTTATTTTAAATTAATCTGCCGCAATCTACAGGAAAAAAATTGCGGCAGCTAGAGCGACTTTTAACTTTAAAAAAAAAAAAACAAAAAAACGTTGGTTTTAGGTTAACCCGCACCCCCAACGATCCAGTTTTGCTGATTAACGAATCATTTGTTAATTGATGGTTGAGCAACAACAAAATTGTCGCCGCGAGACGAGAGAAGGGGTACAACCGCAATAGCTACTACCTGCATTAGTTAAAAGAGGTAATCTAAAAATTGCAACTTAGACAAATGTTTCTATGCAGCGAATGAAAATATTGGCAACCATACAAAGGTATTTTAAGAACCGTTCAAGTATCAAAGTGTACCAATGCCATGTTGGGTTCTGTAATGGGTTTGTCTTATATTCTATGTGGACAGATCTGTCCGCATATGAAGAGATATGCATTACAAAAAAAAAGTTTGGGTTGGCATTGTTGAATGTGAAACACGATCGCGATGCGGATGTTGTCATTAAATAAATTGTCCCTTCTCGATGAGAACTAACAATTAACAAAATTAGAATTTGCCACCCCCCTCTCCTCAATGTAAAGTGAGGACATCATTCTGGTAGCTATTGCTAAACATCTCACAGACATTCACAAAGTTTAGATATTTGATGGAACATTTGATTTGTTTCATTTACAGACGCTTTTAACATCTCAGGTCATCAGCGTCCCATTCAATTCAGGGCGTGAAAGAGCTCACAAATTTTGCTCAGAAGTCTCTTCTTTCAGGCTTGAGGTTCTTTATCGTGCCGTAAATGTACGACACGGGACCCACGGCTTTACTTCCCTTCCGAAGGAAGTCATACTTAGGACTTTTAAGCCCGGAAAAATCCATCGACCCTGACCGGGTATGAACCCGCAATCTTGGGTTTACGAGGCAATTTGAAGGAAAAAGTATCCCGAACAATTTTTAAATATTCATAAACCACGCGACAATGTACGTTAGCTGTCAACCATATACAACATGACACACTGCGGAAAGCACAGTAAACAAAGTGTGTTGCAAATAAAAGAAACAGAAGTAAGTTTCTAACACGAAGAATTCAGTCGTGCCATGTTCATACAGAGCTGCATAAGTGGTCTTTTCATATCCGCTTACTTCCTTTGTTTAATCAAAACGTACTCAAATTACCTCATCCAGCGAATACAGCGATGAAACGCTGGAAGCAAAATATAATTTAGTTACCGTTTCTACATTGAATAACGCACATGCGCAAAGCAGCCTGCCTGTGTTTATTGCGAGCTACCGAGAGATCCGCGGCCATTTCCCTTATTAAGTTATTTATTACGTTCTGACTGCATTGCTATGAATTTATATTCCATTCAAGCAGTTTGCTGCCCATCCCACCCACATACGCATCACTCAAACGAGATATAACTCGCCAAAGTGTTAACTAGAAACTTGACAGACAAGCGACTCTCAAACTGTAGTCCGCGGACCCTGGGGAGCCCGCCTGGGGTCCACGAAGAATTAAAGTACTATTATTCTTGAATACTGATGCAAACAATAAACGATAAAACGATAAGGTGACACAAATTCCCGATGTGTGCTTATTGAGGCAAAGTTAATTGAAAGATACTATTTGTTGTTCTAATACGTAAGCCGAGATCGTGAGCCAAGAGCAACAACCCTATATTTTCCGCAGCGAGCCCTTCATTTTTCCGGAGTATCGTAAAAAGTCATGGAAAGATTGACGACTTCGTTATCAACTTACCGGTATGAAAAAAAAAAAAAAAAAAAAAAAAAAAAAAAAAAAAGCATTTTCTGCATGCATTTATGCCTAATAAAAAAAGAAGATGAAAATGGGGGATAGAAACCTTTTGTAAAACTTAAAATAAGAATACAAATTTCTCCTATTAATGATAAAAGTGAAGTTTAGCAGAAACCCTCTCACTCAGGAATTAAAATTAATATGTAATGTTGTGCCACCATATGTCATCAGTTATTTTTTACCGGGTGTAACAATAAGGTGCGGCCAAACTTTCAGAACATATTCCTCACTAGTAGAAGAAAATACCGATGGTGCCAAAAAAGGTATATATACTTCACAGTAGATATCTATTTAATATATTTCAAAGTTGAACCGAAAAACAACAGTAATGTGTAGTATGATGTTCTGTAAACAGATGTGACTCACATTACGTTATGATAGCGTTGCTACAACAAAATGGAGCTAAGATTGTCGTTCGAACAGTGGAAAGCAATTTTGAAGTTGTATTGGAAAACCGAGAATATTGTTGGAGTTCAAAGGCAATGGAGACGTGGGAACAAAACAGAACCGCTAACGTGAGTGACAATTGCACGCATTTGAGACAAATTTGAGATTCGTGGTACCGTATGCTTAGAAACCAGTTACACTGGCAGCGCTTCGGGAAGAAATTGAAACGGCCTGTGCTGCAATCGCTGAGGACACTTTCGCAAACGTTGCTCAATCAGCAATTGAACGTACTCAGAAGTGTATCGACGCCGATGGTGGGCATTTTGAGCAACTGTTGCGGGTGTAAAAGTGTAAGATGATTAGTGCTCATCATTTTCTGTTTGTGTGAATTCAGTTTTGTTATATTAGTACAGTTTTTTCTTTGCTTGAAGTGTGTATACATTTTTGGCAACCTCTGTATGCTACATGGACATGGAAACGCTTTATTTCCATGTTACAGCTCACTTTTTACAACTCTTTATAGTACATTAATAATGGAAACACCAGGAAAAGAACTACCAACATACCACACGAACTATTTCTTGCTTGAAATGTGCAAAATGCCCTCCGTTAGTATTGATATCGGCTGATGCATCCCTGGTGAACTGCTTATGGTTTCTTCCAGTCTTCCACAAGACACATAAGAACTTTCCCCGCAGATCAAAGTCTACCTTCGTAACATGGTAGTGAACCCAAGAATTACAACTTAACCAGACGTAACCCTCAGGGCATTATGAACATTTCATACAAGAAACAGTTTCATGTGGTAAGCTGGTACGTTCTGTTCGTGTGTATTTCCCATGATTAATTAACTATGAAGAGTTGTAGAAAATGAGTTCTAACATGGAAATAGAGCGTTTCCGGACCGATGTCCATATAAAATATTTTCTTCTACATATGAGGAATGAAAGTTTGGCCGTATCTCATTGTTACACCCGGTATAGTATTTTATTGTATTAGTGCTATGTTGTTGCTATTGTGTAAAGAGGCAAATATTGCAAAAGGTAATTTTTTTTTGTCTTTGGATTTTGTTAACGACATTAAAAAACAGGATAAAATTTGGAATTTCAAAACTCTGAGCCAAACCGTAGGGGTCCCGACAGCAACAGATCTGGAAAGGGGGGTCGGCGGTAAAAGAAAATTTGAGAGTCGTTTTGATAGAAGATGGTGCACGTTTCTAAATCTTACGTGCCACTTTGAAAAAAATAAGGAGGGGTAAGAAGAAATAAAACCAGTAAGAAAGAGGAGAGGAATATAAAAAACGAAAAGTAAAAAAATAAAAAGGTCGGGCAAAGAGGGGAATGAACATTGGAGTGGGACAGAATGGGTGCCTAACAGAAAATTCCGTATACTTTTTGATCAAAAAAAAAAAAAAAAGAAGTAAAAATCGGTTACTGTTTAAAGAATGTATGCACTGTCTCGCTAGCATGTTTTTACACACTCCCATCTTTAAGTTCTTGCACACGATACATTAGCATCCCCTTCCCAAAAATAAACTCTGAGTGAAATAAGCAGCACATCCACCGTGTCTGCAAACGAACACTACTTCCAACTACCCTCATTTTTCAAACAAATCGCAAGGGGATGTAGCATGTTAATCTGCTGCATTGCGACTAGAGAAGCACATAGCATCAAATTATGGCCAAAACTGATGCGGAACAAGCACAATTAAAATATCGTGTTTAAATCTTTTTAATTATACTTTAACTACTCAAGCATAATGAAGTCTTAACCTCTGATCTCATACATAAAAGAGCCGTTTCTTCTATTATTGATAGAATTATTCAAAGCTCAATATAATGAATGCACGGTAAAGTATAGTTTACAGAGTTTAGTCATCCTATAATATTTTGTATTTATTAATTATCACATTTGCTACTAATACTTTGTCCCAATTTAACTGCTGACTTTTTAGTGAATTCCGAAGCAATTGGGGTTGTACCCCTGAAGCGATTTTTTAAAAATATCTTCAATCTCAATCGATGCTATCCACTTGGCACAGAAAATAACGAAAAAATAAATGTATATATATATATATATATATATATATATATATATATATATATATAACAAAAATCTGTGTCTAAGTGTTTCATCTATTTTCTGCCTCTTTAGTTATTGTTATTTTAGTTACAACGTTCATTATATTAATTTATCTTTCATTTTCATTTACACACACACACACACATTCGTTCGTTCGTTCGTTAACGCTCTAGCGGTTCAAATTTTTGTTTTTTGTTTTTTCTCAACGAAACTCGGCAAATAACCGTCAATTAATAAACGATTCGTAGTTCGTTAACCAGCAAAACTGAATTACTGGAGGTGCGGATTAACCTAAAACGAAATTAAAAAAAAAAAAAAAAAAAAAAAAAAAAAAACTTTTAGCGGCCACATTTTTTTTTTTCATTAATGAAATTCGGTACATTTTTTTTAAAATAAATTGATAAAAGTAATTTTCGAAAATCAGGACAATAGGGCAAGTGGGAGTGGGGGTTAAAGCGACATTTAAAAAATCACTCTAACGGCACAATTTATTTTTTTTTAAAAGGAAACTCTGTAATTGCCATCGAAAATCGGCGAAGTCGGACTATTAGGAGGGGGTAGAGGGGTATCTGAAACCCAAAATTTAAAAATAGTTCTAGTGGCGTTAATATTTGTTTATTTCGCAACGAAAATCCGTATATACCATTTAAATAAAACATATTTTATGAAAATCGAGGAATTCGGGCTATAGGAGTGGGACTTTACCTGAAACCCAAATTTTAAAAATCGTTCTAGCGACAATATTTACTTCTTCATTACAAAAATCTGTTTATACCCTTTATACAAAATAAGAAAAATGACTTCTGAAAATTAGGGAAATTTGATCGACCATTAGTAGTAGGGGTATACTTGAAATCCGAAATTTGTTTATTGTTGAATGTGTATATTTGCTTTCTACATTGTAATTGTTTTTAAACAGTAACATGTTTTTGTTTTATTGAAACATTTGAACATCATCTTAAATACATAACTTAACTCGAAACTTTCTGTTATTTCTCTCTATTTTAGTGAATGTAAAGATGATCTCAAGGGCATAGTTCGTAAACATGGTTACATTTTACAATAACGTCACAGTATAGCTTTGTCTATCAGTGATCATATATTTCATTTACTTAATAGTATAACATTAATTTTCGTGGTTTAATATCAACAACAACAACAACAATAATAATAATAATAATAATAATAATAATAATAATAATAATAATAATAATAATAATAAGAAGAAGAAGAAGAAGAAGAAGAAGAAGAAGAAGAAGAAGAAGAAGAAGAAGAAGAATGCGGTTTCTCTTTTATTGATACGTACAGATTGCAAGAATTCTAATTTTGTTTCCCCAATACCACACAGTAATGCTATAACTTATTTAATTTCATTAATTAATAAGGTGATAATTTGGATTTTATATTCATTTTATTAAACGTTACTCAACCCGGCGAGGAATTCACTTAGTTTACGCCGCTGATGCGTTTACCTAAGCCAAATGCCTAAAATTTATACAAATCATGTTTAAAATTGTGCATATATTATTTCTAACTTAGCGCTTGTCCACAGCGACAGTTTTCCACGTTTCGCCCCTTTCGCACAGAAATTCGCAGCTCCAGCTCTCGATTAGCGGGCCTGGCTTCTGTGTACAAACATGTGTCACTGTAAAAACCCGTGTTTGTTCCTGAAGGAAGTCACTCGAAGGCTTTGCATGGGAACCGGCAGCAAACTGCCAACTCTACCCGCCTCCGCTTCTTCTTTTTCTTTTTTGTTCTTTCTTTTAGTTTCCAAAGATAAAAACGTCGCGCAAGCAGGCGGTCCCCATAGCAACGGGATGCTGGAAGACGCGCCCTTGCTCTGCATCAACAGACAAAACTCTTGTCATCATCACGCAGGGTTGCCATTTTTATGAAGCAATTAAACCAACACTGTATGCATTACATAGAGGTATTATAAATCTCGAGCTTAGTTACCGCCATCCTTCTCTAAAACACCTTCAACAGATACGCAAAATATACAACATTTCCTTGATTTGAGAACCTCAGGTCTTGCTACATAATTTACTTAGGCTGTATTATCTTTGTACTCTTGAGTTTAACACACAGAATGGGGGAAAATCGAATATATTTACCACACAGATCACATTACTTACAAACATTCTTGACGACCTGAGACGATTTAGCTAATGAATGAATGTTCAGAGTATGGCTTGTTGCTTCTGTATCCGGATGGATGTACTACAACATAAAACTCGAGGAATTGAAAATATCGGAGTCGAGGCAGTAAACTTTAAACTTTCGTGTGTTCCAGTGAGAACAAGTACCGGGGTAAGAAGAGAAGCGGTTGAAGCCGGCGAGTCTTCTTCAGGAAACAGACCGGGGCGTACAAAAGTGAATTTGAATGATTTTGACAAGAATGTGACACGCTGCTGTATAGACGAATTTTATTTACTGAGAAAGGGAGTTCCTACATGTCTAAAACTTTTATATGATATTTGAAAAAGAAAGAATTGCATTTCACTCTCTGAGACGAGTTCTAAAATAAATGAGCTACAAATGGAAAAAGTGTCAAAATTAAAGGAAAATATTCATTGAAAAGTCAAACATAAATGAAACGGCGCTGTATCCGACAGTAATACGCCGTTTTAGGGAACTATTGCATATTTGTGCTTACCTAGTTCTTGTTATTGTAGTTACAAGATTTCATTTTTCATTTTAATATATTAACGACACTTTGGAGCACAAATATTTTAACAATTAGGAAATGCCGGCAAAATAAAAGTCAATCAGACGTAATGACTAAGCCGAATTTCGGTAACCGTCTCATTGTCGTCCATGCAGGATACAAAATGGTGTTTGTGAAGAATTCATTATTAATTTTTCAAGTAGCAAATGCTCGGGAAAACAAACGCTTTTCGAAATACGCCGTAAAAGAAGAGGTGAAATTATGCTATAAAATTGCATTCCTCGTTCGTCAAGAGACACGAGAAAATCTAAACTCTACTTATTGATAGAGAAAGTGTTCCTCTTAACGAAATATTAAAATTACATGGTCATAAATCATTAACTTTGTTCAGTGGGAACTGAAACCCAATGAGCTTGTGCGGTTCAAAGTAAAACTCTTGCTAAGAGAGGAATATGCAAGTGTTACTGACTTGTGACTTTTTCTTCCTTCACTCCCGACTTCTGTTATTTGTAAATGTTCACCCCGCTACAATTAAACATTAAATCTCTATAAATAAACAGACAACTTAACATAAAATAAGAAGTTTATGACCTGAAATAAAGCGTATGCATTTGCTCAGTTAAGTTAGGAAATGTTAACTTCAGCCTGTCAATGTTTTCTAAGCGCATCACAGCACAAGCACAGGCTCTGTTTACGACACGTGCGCTACTCCTCTGACAAGTCATATCTCCATCTCCCAAAGATACTTGTCAATGAATTCATCTGATGTTAGCGCGACATGAACAAGTGTTAAACATGGAAGTAGAAGATTCATTAAGTAAAACTGTAATGAAATATACTTAATATTTTCATAATAAACATGAATTTCCAGCATTTGCCACTGGAAAAAAAAGTAATTAAAAATACCTCATTGAGTAAGGTGGGAAATCGTGTTTTTTTACTCTGGTTTTCAGTTTTCATTATTGGTGGTTTCTGAATGACGGTCAAACATTTTTAAGCATTATTATTATTAATTTATTTTTAATTCCTACTTTACGTTCAGGTGATACAGTATAACAACGTCCCTGATATAGAGTTAGTTTAAAGAGCTGGCGGCGAGCTTAGCTTGGTTTTATATTTATTATAATGACACATCTCGAATATTGCGTTTTCCGCCCTTTACAACAGCTTTATCGACATGACAATAAAGTAGGAGAAAGAGAAAAGGATATCGTAAAGAAATATGCGTGTTGTTTGGCAAAATTACTGTGTAAAATATTCCATTATCCAAGAGCAAACTTCATTGCACAAATACCGTTTCTGTACTTCACAGCATTTTACCACATAAGAGCAGCCCAACATAACCTAAATAATTATAACGAAGGGATGATCATGCTGTTTGCTTTACTATCAGCATTCATTATTGATTGGCGGAAATCTTTTCAGTGTTTTTAGGATTTTCCAGTAATGAAATATGAAAAAATATGAACTTGAGCTTCTGGTTCCTTTGTCCAGAATTAGCTAAGAAGAAATCAGTAAAGAAGCAAGACTTCCTTACATTTAACCAGGCAGCCATGTATGTAACAGAAAATTAGTGTCGTGATAGTTAATGTGTTATTTGGTTGGCTCGATCGATAGAACTAATCAAGGAGTTCATTTCCCTTTAGTTTTTGATCAAATGCTTTACTAAATCTAATTTAGCAAACACAAATAAATGTTCATCGAAAATACAATTTTCTTTTAATTAAAATAGCGGGATCAACTTGTTCTCTAGTTAATTTTAAGCTGCACAGATCATCAAAAATATTCACCTTACTTTACCTTTACTTTTTTTGTAATAATAATAATAATTTTTAAATTATTTCAAAATAGTTTCATGAAAAAGGACTGTCAAATTTAAACAAAATATTACTTTTTTCTGGAATCGGGGAAGGACATTTAATATACTTTTTGTTCACGGTTCTTAAAGTGTCTATAACTGAGATGAAATGTATTCACTCTATAGTTTGTCCCAGCATTTTTATCTGTATAATACAATGAATGTTCAAACTTTGGCATTTTAAATGTCTGTTCTATAAGTGCCGTGTAGAGTATGTTATTAACATAAGCACCACCAACGTGGCCGAGGTCGTTCAGGCAAGGACTCGTGAGCGGGAGGTCTGGGGTTCGAATCCCGCCAAGACCGTCCTCACTGACTGAGGTGTTTTTCTAGGTTTTCCTCAGTCACCATAAATGGCAAATGCCGGGGAGGTATCCTAAACTTAGGCCTGGAACGTTTCCTTCCTTAAAAAATCCTTTCCCAGTATATCATTTCGTTTCATGAGCATCAGTGTACGGGCGTTAAACACTTAAAAAAAAATCAGGGTTCGAACGTTTTTGCTGCTGTTTTCGGACCGGCTTCCTACTCAGTTACGGAGCTGGGCTCTTCTGTCAGCATTGCTGCCAAAGGAGTGTTGCCTGCCATTTGCTACTTGTCACTGAAATTTCTTAGAAATGTAGGACCGGCAAATGTCTAAGCCAGCCAAGGTTTGGTATCCATGTTGGAACCTGAAGACGCTTGCCTACTGGGGTAAAAAATGTCTGACAAAGTCTGATGTTCGCTCCTTGGTCTACTGCTCAGAGAAGTGCCTATTAGCCATGTCAAGTTTGATACGCACTTGTTTCAAGGTAACATTATTATATTAATAAAATGTTGTAACCTTACATTTTTTACTCTTTTCATCGTATTGTCCTTCAGCGCTCTCTAAACAAGGCTAGGGAGAAGACACTGTACATGCTGCGGATGTCCTAACGCAATGGTCGAGCAGCAACCCATGCTGTACTTCGAACTTATCCCCTACTTCCACCTTCAGAGTGAATGAAACCAGTGCGGGATTAACCAGTCAGTTACATTTACAACGGCGTTAACTTCTGCCTACAAGATAAAGTTTAGCAGTAATTGGGAAGAAGAACGTTTCCTTATACCTTATGGAGACGATGGTGGTAAGTTGCAAAATATTAAAGAAGTTTTCAGACCGCATTATGAAACCTACACATAAAGAACACAACCAATTAACATGTAACTGTTTCAGTATTAAATATATTTGTGTTTAAATTCAATGTTTACAGTTAAACACAATGTATTGTTAAAGCAATTATAACAGTAAAAGTAAAACATTATTAAATATTAAATAGGCTTAACAGTTTTCACTACGTGAGTCGTTTATTTTAAAGACATTTAAAATAATTAAAAGAGGTCATCAAGGAATCGGAGTCTATATAAATAATTCAGACGATGAAATGGTAAATAAGTACTACTTGCAAGTTATCACGCTGTCTGGGTAATCGGCGAATCGTTGAAATCATTCACAGACGGTGAATGTGTGAAAAATGAATTTTGAAGGTAGCTGGAATAATATACAGAAAAAATAATTTATTTTAAAACAACGAGAAGGTCGAGTCGTGCATTAGTAAGACAAATAACAGACATAGATAGACACATTGATAATGTCATTGCGTTAAATATTCAGAACTGCATTAGACGAGAGATTTGATACAAATGATAAGTTCAAATGGCAATATTATTTCGCGGGAAGGATGAGGTCCTTGGATTCCTAATAAAAGAGAATAAGCTAATGAAGGAGAAATAGATTTCGAATATTACATCCTTGTTGTAACACGAAATCTGCTATTGTTGCAGGGAGGATTTATAATTGTTTTGTTGATGTCCTTTGTTTTGAAAACTTCAGTCCTCATAAGCCTATTCTCCATTTTGCTAGATTAGATAGACTAACATGTTAAATTGATGTGTAACTGTGCACTGATGTTCCTTTTGTTATAGTTTATGTTTATGATAGTTCAGCAAAGATATGTAATGTCAAGTGAAGCATCATATACTAGTTTGCATGTATGAAAACAAGCATTTAATTTATTTTACGTTCTCAAGTATGTACTGTACACTTTCCAATACGCCACTGGTCCGGCGGCTACGTTGACTCGCCTCGGAGTGACGTTCTTTTGTTGCAATGCGGGCCGGTCTCGTTTCCCGGTTTCGCGCGGTATAAATTTTGCCAACCGCTGTTCTATCCTATTTGAAAAAAACAAATTGAACTAATTCAAAACCGGGTACGAAGTAACAGGAGAGGAGCGGAAGTACAAGAATAAGATCCGGCTGGTGAGAACACTAGATATGGGGCATTTGGAGCGGAAATGCTTTTAATTAAGTAACCGTACTATAAACTTTTTTTAATGATGTTCTAACGCCCGTTTTTACTACTGAGGCACCACAGGCGGTGGACTGATTATACATGAAATGAAATTATATATTGAGAAAGGATATTTTTTAAGGAAACGTTTCAGGCCTAAATTTAGGGTACCTTCCCGGCATTTGGCAGTTATGAGGACTGAGGAAAATCTGGAAAAAACTCCAGTTAGGGAGGACGGTCCTGGTGGGATTCGGACCCCAGACCTCCCGCTCACGAGTCCACACCTTAACGACCTCGGCCACTCGTGGCGGTGTACTATAAACTTTTTTGATACTTCTATCATTATATTTCACTTTTGAGCGTCGCACAGCTCATATAAAACGCTGCAATTATGTAAAGTGTTGTTTTAAAAAGAGAGAAACCTATTCACATGCCATCTTACTGCAGAATTAAATCACTTATCAAAGCTTTTTTATATCACAGGCACATGTCACCTACTGCAATTGTATTTCTGTGTTTCTCAGAGTCGATCACATTGGATCACACTTCTCCATTGAAGAACATCGAAATATAGATATGTGTGTTACTTTAAGCGTTATATATCTATTTCTGCTTTTCTAGTTCCTGTTATAGAATTTGACATATACAGGACTTCCAGAATATGCACTTACCGCTCGCACAGGATTTTGCATTTCGGTAGCTGGACATTCCATAACCATATGCGTGAAACGCTAATCGCATACCCATTTCAATTTTCCTATCATAAAAATGGGTTTATTGTACACAATTTGGATTTCCAAAATACCAAAAGCATGTGCTGAGAGTGTTAACATGACCATTTGGGTGAAATCATGCCTTGTGTGAAAAGAACAGAAATTGCGCTTTGATTAGCCTTTAGTTACTGGTGAAAGAAACCGCTCACAATCACGCACACTTGCTAAGGGATCACCTTTTCGTAAACAATGGACACGTATACACTTAGTAAGGTTTAATTTTTAACATTGTTGCTGCATATGCACAAGACTCTAAAATCGCAACTAGTGCTAATTTCGGTAGTGCTTTTGACGGCGAACGTTCAAGATTTGCGTCAATTTCGTCTAGTTTGTCTTCTGTTAAAACTACGTCTTTGCGTGTGTTTCTTGTCTTGCACTAAGTCCGTTGTATCAAATTTATCCACAAGATGATGGAACTTCTGAATAAATTCCTCACAAACGAGAGCCCATTCATATTTTGCGAGGCTCTAAAGTCTTCGCCAAAGAATTTAGACTGATTACTGCTCGGAAGTTCAAGGATAGGCAGGCGGCAGCGAGTGGGGAGGGGAGCCGGCCTTGACCGAGAATCAAAACCCTGTATGAACATTCTGGAAGCTCGGTATATGTATAAACGAGGGATAAGTCATGGCAATTATTTTTTCTCTCGCGAACAAGGGACATTGAAAGTATATGGGGATGTACTTCCGAATGAAATAACCAGACATATGTGAGTAGGGCTGCGTCCTAAAGTTCAGTTAGTGAGCGACAGTGGTCAGGAAAGGACACGAAGATTGAACTTGAATGTGTGAAAAAAGCATTTCTCCGATGCAGGAGTGCCGCACAGAGCCACGGAAAGCAATGGGTGCGCGTGCCCTGCCCTATCGAACAGTGGCGAGGTGAACAGAGGCCTTCAAAGGAATCAGAATGTCGACTGCCGATCTCCCGGGCATTGGGCGTCCGATGTCCGCGGACACTGTTGTACGGGGTAATGGTGATGAAACAGTGCTTACGCAATGATAGACACTAGAAATTTGTGGATTTTTTTACAGACAAATGCCAGTAACACGGGACTTTTGTGAACTCGGACCTATTTGGTAGAGCATTTATTCTTTTCGTTGTCTCAAAAGATTGTGACAAAATAAAGTTGTACGCCACTGAATTTTTGGCGAAAATCTTACAAAAACCAAGAACTTAATTTTTTTTTTGTTTAATTAAAAGTGGCTTGGCTCATGTTTAAACAATTTACAAGTTTTTGCCCCCCCTCCCTGTTGACATCACTTTTAAAGCCTAGAAATGCGCAGTTCTTTTAAACTATGAGATTATTATAAAATTGTTTCTTTTTTTTTTTAAATCAAAAAACCATATTTGCATCTTCAAAACTGCTTGTGAAACAACTATTTGACACACACGCGTCTAAGTAATTGCTTGAAAAAAGTTGAGTTGGTTTTTCATGTTTTATACCATAAAGATGTCAAATTTCAAAAGCATGCATAACTGAAATAAAACGGAACATAATATAAAAGTGTTATGCCGACGGTACTTGACATTTAAAAATACAACAGAAAAGAAAATAAGAATTTTAAAAAAGTTTAATAGAGGTAGCTCAAAATTTGTTCTGCAATGAGCATTTTGAATTTGCAAATTAAAAAAATAATTAATTTTAAATATTTTAAAATTTGCCATACTAATTTAGTATTTTTGGGGGGGGGGGTGCTTTTTCTCTTTGCTTTTCTTGCATGATATATAAAGAATGACTGAGGAAAAAGCGATGGAGCATTTCATCACCGTTATCTGCTAAAATTTCGGTTCCATTTGATCCTGGTTTTCGTAAAATACCTCTATGCTAGAGTAGTAAGGCAGACGTATAATTCGCGCTAGGGATGTCATATGTTCCATTAAGTTTAGAACTGCTCGCAAAGGTAGTTATTGTCGTCAACTTGTGAAGAACAAAGAGGTGTAGTCCGTTTTTTGTGAGCGAAAGGACAAAACCCATGTGAGATACGCAGGGAAATGTAGGTTTATGGAGAATACTATTTGGACCGTAGTAACAGCTTGAAGATGGCCGTGTGAACCTTGTTGACGACTAGTAACAGCTGCAACTCAACGAATCTCGATCATTCCGACTGATCTTAAGATTCTAAAAGGGACCGTCTGAGTTGTTAACAAGAATGCATATTTGTTCACTGGCAGAGTCCAGTCTGTGCTATAATTGATTATCACAAAACAGCGTTACATGAACAGAGCTCTAATTTGATACAATCCAGGTGAGTTTAAAATCGCGGATTTAAGTCGATCAGTACTTTACATACAAAAACAATGTTTACAAAGGAAACCAAACCCGACGTTACTGTGACACCCACAAGCTACGGGCCCACCAGGTAAACCCACACATCCCTGCCATTTGCACATATGAGCCAGTTCTGACCTGATTTGGACAGAACATGCTTCCTCGAAATTTCGAACTATTTTATTCATGTGATATATATACCGAGGTGTCAAAAATGTATACACACTTTCACAGTAGATATCTATTTAATATATTTCAAACTTGGACCGAAAAACCACAGTAATGTGTAGTATGATGTTCTGTAAACAGATGTGACTCACATATTTTATGATAGTGTTTCTACGTGACAGGTAAATCAACAATGAACAAATGAAGACAAGGTTATCGTATGATGTTCTGTAAACAGATGTGACTCTTATTACGTTGTGCTAGCGTTGCTATAATAAAATGGAGTCAAGATTATCGTTTGAACAGCGGAAAGCAGTTTTGAAGTGGTATTGGAAAACCGAGAATGTTGTTGAAGTTCAAAGGCAATGGAGACGTGTGTACAGATCATCAGAACCGCCAACGCGAGAACAACTGCACGCTTTCGAGACAAATTTGAAATTCCTGGTACCTTATGCGATGTTCACAAGGGCAGATCTGGGAGACCTCGCACAGCTACAAGCCCCGCGCACTGGTTCCAAGGCATTGAATAGGGCGAAGAGGTCAGATTGAGTTTCCACCGCGTTCTTCAGATCTAACTCGTTGGACTTCTACCTATGGGGAACTCTTAAGGATGTTGTATACCGCAGAAAACCAGCTACACTGACAGCACTTCGGGAAGAAATTGAAACGGCATGTGCTGCAATCGCTGAGGACACTTTCGCAAACGTTGCTCAATCAGTAGTTCAACGTATTCAGAAGTGTATCGACGCCGATAGTGGGCATTTTGAGCAACTGTTGTAACTGTAAAAGTCTAAGATGATTAGTGCTCATCATTTTCTGTTTGTGTGAATTCAGTTTGTTATGTTACCACAGTTTTTTCTTTGCTTGAAGTGTGTGTATACATTTTTGGTGCGCACGCACATTATAAGTATTATATTATAGGGCGAGGCATTTAAAACGGACCACGGCTATTTTTGAAGATATCAGAAATTTCTTCAGACAAAAGCTATTTAGCGTGATATCATATTGTTAATTTTTTTATACATGGAGGTGTGGACGAGATATGAAGGAACATTTGTTATTTTAAACAGATTGTTTATTATTAACGTTATGAAAGTTCATATAAAGATGCTTAAAATTATATACATTTGAGGTTTACCTGTTCGAAGTTGTTGAATCTTAATGATAACATGTTATGTAACTTGCATAATTAAAATGATGACATTGATAAGCGAACCTTTGCGGACAATACTGCAAGTTGAGTTTCATCAAGTTATCACAGAGCAAGTTCGTCTATCATGTCTTCGGGACTGGTGGGTAATTCCTATTTGGTTTTAACTTTCCTCACACAATATATATATATACTGGTGTTAATTCTGGTGACCATGCAGGTCATTTTACGTTTCGGGCGACCAATCCAAAAATCTTAAAAAATTCTATTAAGAACCACCGTAACTTTCCTTGAAGAATAAGCAGGGCATCCGTCTTGTTGGTACGACGTGGATTGTCATATGTTCAGCCGCATTTCTAATAACTGTTTCAACACTTCTGTTAAGAACTGTGATATGTGTCACTATTTAATATCCCGAGAATAAGACAGGGACCAATTATTCCATTATTTACCAACACGCAGCATTACATTTACAGGCCACCGCCTTCTTTATTCACTTCTCTGCAATACCGTGTGTTTCAATTGATCTACAGAGTATATTGCTAAGATTAGCTTGTAAATGAAGCTTCACTCTTAAACAAAAATCTTAGGTATTTCATCATTTAGCAGTTGCCGTAAAAAACATTTGGAGAATTGTAAAATTTCGAAAGTCATCAACCATCACCATGTGGAACGTGGTATTCATAGAACACTTCTTTCATGCGCTGCTGACACGTGTATTGTGTACAACAGCAGCTAAAATGCTAATTGCATTTCCCTCATCGGTTGTCGCCTTACGCGGGTCTTTTGTTATCCACACTTCTGGTCTCTTGAAATGTTTTTATTGTGTTTGCAAAGGGAACGCGTAATATTATCGGAATATCTTTCACTGTTGCTGCAACTTATTGACATTCGCCATAAATGAAAGTCATATTAACTTTCTCCGCCCTCGTAAAACACATTTTAAACGTCTGAATAGCTTTAGGAATAAATCTGATCGCTACTATAGCAAACCACAGATACACAAAAGAAACCTTCCATTTTGCAGCTGTACAGGCTTACAGTGGCCGAGGTCGTGAAGGCGCGGACTCGTGAGCGGGAGGTTTAGGTTCGATTCCCACCAGGAACCGTCCTCCATGACTGGGTTTTGTCCGGAGTTTCCTCAGTCCTCTTAAATGGCAAATGCCGGGAAGGTACCCTAAACTTAGGCCTGAGCCCTGTTTCACAAAAGTATGGTCTAGTACATACACGTGTATTACTGCAGGTCGTAACTTTCTGTTTTACGAAAGAAGTGCTACATCGGTAAAGTATTAGCACAAAGTGGCAAGTTTTTTTTTTTTTTTTTTTTTTTTTTGATTGATTTATTTATGGACGCTCTTTAACAGCTCAGGTCATCAGCGTCCCATTCAACTCAGGGCGTGAAACGGCTGACAAATTTTGCTCAGAGGCCTCTCTTTCAGGCTTGAGGTTCTTTTTCGTGACGTAAATGTACGACATGGGACCCACGGCTTTACTTCCCTTCCGAAGGAAGCCATACTTAGGATTTTTACGCCCGAAAAAATCCATCGGTCATGGCCGAACCCGCGATCTTGGGTTTAGGAGGCAAGTATGGTAACCACTACACCACCAGGACCGACAAAGTTGCAAGTGATGTCATATAAAAGCAAGATGGAGGAACAGCTGACCATACCTTGAATTAAGTTATGTCTAGTCCTTAGGGATTTTTAATGTACAGAGCGGATTTTTGTCATTCCTGCTAAATGGGTCTTGTATTTTTTCTCAGATATAATGAGAATGTGCATATTTTATTACGCATTTATCGATGTTCAAGCGCAATACTCCATTTTGAGACGGCGGTTCCGTACAGATACACTTAGGAGCATCAATACAGTGGTCCAGAAATGGCAGAATAGAGCGAGCTTCCCGATTGCTCTCGTCATTTATTGGTCCCTTTGATCCATTATTTGTTTATATTGCTTGACATTCACGTACTTATAAGCAAAAACTGAGAAAATTGTGCCAAAAGAGATTATTTTAAAAAAGAATGGAGAATAAAAATAAATTATTTTCGTGTAAGGTAACAAGAACATTAAAAATATATTAACTGAGGTGCTGGTCTGAAACAGGAAACATCAATATCAGTCATAAGCCGTACTTAACCTAACTTTATCATTGTGCACAAATATTTATTATTTCTTTATACATGTTCCTACTCATTATTATCATCACTTTCGCTAATCTTCGCACCTTTTGGTTAACTGACTCTCAAAATCATTAAAAAGAAAATTATTGTTGTGCTAGTATTTGAAGTTACCAATATTCCTACACTTGTAGAGAAATTTATATAAATTACCAGTGCCCGACTAATACAACGAACAATCACTTGTAAGTATGAAATTGTAAAGTTCAAGCGTAACAGAAACCTATGTGGAACAGAATTTTACTAATAAATACAAGTTACAAGTCCTTACACTTGTAATGTATTAGGTCATACTTCTGTGGAACGTCCTAGAACGCTTCCCTCCTTAAAACAAAACAAAAAAACAAATAATCCTTTTCCAATAAATCATTTCATCTCATGTATCATCAGTCATCGCCTGTGGTAGTAAAAACGGGCGTTAAACACCATTCAAAAAAAAAATAATAAAATAAAACAGTAAAATCATGTAGTTCCCGTTCGTTTCTCTTAGTCACTGATATGCAGTTAATTTGTATTACCCTCGTTGTACGCATCTTCTAATGAACTATTAAAATGTAAATAAAATATATCGATCCATTTAAAACAGACGCCTACACCTATAAAAAAAACTACAATATTATATTCTCCTTCAAGCCAAGTAACTTTTTCTAAAGAATATTTTTCCATCACTAATAATGGCTGCCAATACAACTACTGAGGCTCTTTCCAGAAAACGCTAGTTAAGTCTCTCTTACCTTTGGCGTCATTTTTTGCAAGAAGCCTCTCAGTATAATATTAAAAGAGTTGAATAACACAGCAACATAAAATGGCAGCTACTAGCAATCCATAATGCTGAAATCTATATTTACTATGTCCAGTAACTGCTTGGAATCAGTGGAGGCAACGAAATAATATCAACAGATTCTGTAACCAATTGTTGCAGAGACTTACCAACCTATTACGACGGATATATTTATCAATGTGTTCTCACTGTTGTTCTTTTGTCGAATAAATATCGTAGAATTTCAACCTCGTTTCTTCATGAAACACCTATTACATAAGCACATTATCGCTGAAAACGTGTTCAGGTTGCCTCACCACAAGGAGCATCATCAACATACATCACGAACGACAGAGTTCCGAAACGTGGAACGATGCACATGTGCATTCTATACTCACTGGTCTGCAAAAAGGATTTTTTTTTTTTTTATTTTTCCATCTGTGTGTATATATATCATATGAATGCCCTGAATTCAAATATTTTCAATTTTACTCTATCGGGCCCGGTTTTTAAACAAAATCACATCAAATGTAATAATGTAGCTATTGATGAAATATTATTAAGTTTTAAAACATCTAACTAAGATAAAACTGTGTTTGTAGGTTTCACTTTAACATAAATATTAATGAATATGTTGGAAAAAAGTGAGTTATGTATCAATAGTTATAAACTTCCAAACTTTTTTTCATTATTGGGGTAAAGAAATGGTTTTTTTTTTTTTTTTTTTTTTTTTTTTTTTAAAGTTCTGACATATCCTTAACTAGGGTCTCTTTACACCAGCAGTAATCATTTACACATCCCAAGACCGTTGTTTTAATGTCTTTATGAAACCGTCACCAATATTTGTAGGGAAGTAACCAATACGACCATTGAAAAAATGCACTTTAACACCCGTTCTACACCCTAGCTAGATTTCTAAACGTTGTAACATTTCCTCCACAATTGCTTTATAGTTCTCTTGTTCACAAGAAAGTTTTCTGTCACTTTTTTGTATGAGAGCCGTGTTGACTTCTGTAACTCAGACATCGACTAAGGAAAGGCCTCATCCTGCATAAGCTCATGAATCTGGGGTACATCTGCTCCTATCTTAGCTTCAGTTTTCTGTGGGAACTTTGAAATGAAACAATCACTTTCCTTATTGCTTCATCAGGCCTAACTTAATATGGAATGGTGGAAGAAGGCCATTAGAAGGAGAAACCAATGGTTCATACTTCACATTTTTTTCTCCAAGAACTAAACTGCTCCTTTGTGGCCATTTATTTGGGTCCAAAGCTCTGATTTAGCCGTGCTGCCCCATTAAAAACTGTTATTTTCTATATAGCCCGATGAGAAAAAACTAAGGCTTGTTTGAGAGATTCCATGTGGTAAGGAATGAGAAAATATGAACAGTTTTTACTCAACAAAAATTGTTAACACCAGCGTCATAGTTCCAACATTGTAAACAGTTTTGACACATTTTGAGACATGCACGTGATGGCACATTTAGCGCATGGAAACCTGTCACTTTCCGTACATTGCAGTCATATTCGAACTCAGTGTTAAGTACATTGTAGAGCTTTGAGCGGGAAAACTTTCCTTGAGTACAGAATTACACTGTCGCAGCAATTCTTGTAGTACCCTACAGGAACTGAGGTAGCGTACATTTCTCAGAAGAAAATCCAATGGATGATGTTTATTCAGCAGATTATATAACTGAGGGTGGACAACACCTGCGTTTACCTCATTAGTGGAATTATGTAAGTACATACACATTTAATAATCTGTAATAAAGTTTCTTCCGCTTTGTAAACTATTAAGAAGTGGACGATTAATACAAACGCATTAATGGTGTCGTGATTTCACTGATTTTTAGCAGACTCCCTATGAGATCACCTTCTCTTCCTCTTGTCTGCAGTTAATGCCATGGTCGGGACCAGCATTGAGCCTTTCCCCGGACACCGCCACGGGTGGCCAGGGACGTTAAGGCGCGGACTCGTGAGCGGGAGGTCTGGGGGTTCGAATCCCATCAGGACCATCCTCCCTGACTGAGGTTTTTTCCAGGTTTTCCTCAGTCCTCAGAAATGACGAAATGGCAAATGCCGGGGAGGTACCCTAAACTTAGGCCTGCAACATTTCCTTCCTTAAAAATAAATCCCCTCCCAATATATCACTTCATTTCATGTATCATCAGTGCCCATCGCCTGTGGTGCCTCTGTAACAAAAACGGGCGTTAAACACTATTCATTCATTCTTTCTTCGGAGTCCTAGCAAGTTTTCAGTGGAGTGGTAGTCAAAAACCGATCGGTATTCAGGCGATTGACCCAGGCTTTTTGATTTAGTTTATTAATTAATTTACTTTAAATTTGTTCATTAATAAACTCCATTACAATAAACACAATAAAATTACCATAATACACTAATAAAATTTAACAATATTCCTTGAAAACATATTTCATAAAAAATTATTTATTTATTTTTCATATAAATAGGCATGGAAAACAGTGAATATTTTCCAGGCGATTCAAGTTTTGAAAAAAGGAGTGACATCTAATTAAAAGTAAAATTTATGTCTGACGTAAGCTGAGCACGGCAGATCAACTGTGAAGTTTTCGACTTTCTATTTGGGTCATCGGAGCATAGTTTTTCAAACAAATTAAAAATCTTGCATAAGTTCATATCTTAGCAGTGGTGGGACTTTTTGGTGGAAATCCATTATAGAAATTTTTCAGTACTGCATCAAAATGTTCAATGGGAGTTTTTAAATAAAGTAACCAAATAATAGATTCATATTTCAACATGAACCTACCAATGAAACATGTCTTATAAAAACCTAGAAGTAGAGCATTTCTTAAGGTCCGTTCAAAGCACTTATTAAAACAAAACGATGTTAACAAAATACACTCAACTCTTTCTTTTCTCTAATGAAATATTGAAATTATTGCATTCTTCTCATTGGAGAAGATGGCCACTTTGCATTTACATTTATTTTATCACATCAGTCTTGAACCACATAACAATCTTCTTTACATAGATTTTTATTTCATATAAAATGTGCATTGGCAAATATGAAAAGTGTAACCTTTACTGAACTGAGAGAAAAGGCCATGAAATAAACAGAAAACAATAGGGCCCATCGGAACTGTTGATAACACAGTTTACTTGTGCGAAACAAACCAATTTAATTGTGTTCTATTTTGTAAATAGCTGTTAATAAACTGCCAAAGATAGCCCAGTTTTTCAATTTAGCAAGAAGTGTTGCACGATTTATAGAGCTGAACTAGTATCTAGCAATTATAGCGTCATGTGTCGTACTATAATATTAGTAACAACAATCTTTATTGTATGCATCTACTTAACGTGGATTTACCCCCACTCCTGCTGCTGCAAAAAAATCATATAAAAACGAATATGCAACTAGTTAACCTTAACTATCCACTTTATTTAATATTAATGAATTCAGGTGGCAAATAAATTTCGATTATACGTTTTGTGTTCTTGTAAGCAATAGAACTGCATATTTCTGTTAACAATTTACTGCAGAATTTGATGATTACGAGAATGGTGAATGGGTGTAATACATATAGGCACATTAGGCTTTACTTGTTTATCTCCATTAACTTCTGAAGTATATCTTTCACGATAAGCATAATCCGTTTAGGACAAGCTGATTGCCTGCCAAATTCTATTTAACTAATACACGAGTATCTTTAGGTAAAGTTATAACCTATCAATGATACGGGAGCCAATGAGCAGGAGACTGGGCCGTTATCAGCTGGGCCGGCGAGAACCTTATATGGCAACCGACAGTAGTGACAACACAGTAAATACTACTATAGTTTTACATCAAATTAGCACAAAGATGATTTTACTCTGTTTCCATTTCATTCACTTTCAACTATGCTAAGATTTATCTGCTAATGCTCCGCTCAGGCGGGGGCGTAGCGAGTAACGGAACGTAGCCCTCCTGAAGGGCCTCCCCACGTGTTGCCATATATCGATTATTAAGGCCGTGCGGGTGTGGCCTGGCGTCAAAAGACTGTCATACCGTTCCCTGTTCGATACCCGAACGATAACAAAGCTACAATCCGAGCAAATAACATACTCGCCACATTTCACAAATGTTCACGAGTAAACAATGCACTATAATAATATAACTTACCATTCTCGCTCTGTAGTCAGCGGTTCCTTTCCCTTTCCTAACTTGGCACCATTACCACTACATAAAAGGCGACTGTAAAACACGAAAACTCGCATTAACTTCCTCGCTGTTCGCTACAAATGCAGACTGTTGGAATGTCATTCGGCCCGTACTGTCTTCTGTTTTCTGTCTGACTCAGCGTTGGTTCGCCACTCTCTCGCACGGCGCCACTATTGCTCTCTCCGTCTATCGTGTGTCGTGTGCTTCACAGCTGACGGTTTTATATTTTACTGCCACCTCTGTGTGAAACTGCAAACTACTTGCATAATCGATAATACATGGCCACCGAACTCGGGGATCAAGTTTTAGGATGGCGGATGAACTGAATGCTGCAAAAGGAGATACATGATCAGTATGGATGGCCCTCACCCACCGGAGTGATGTTCGATTCCCATTTGGGAAGTTACAGATTTTGCAGCCAAAGTTTCACTTATGTAATAACTGCCCCTTTTGCATGTCACAAGTTCTTACTCATCAAATTATATCAAAACCCTTTTATCAAGTTTAAATTATTTTAAATTATTTATTCATAAAATGAACAATCTTTTTATAAAAAACAGTGTCGAAATTCAGCAATAATGTATTTACTGTTTATGCATCTTTTTGATTTTCCCCAAAATACTTGCAATTAACCTTTCTATGGAAGGATAACAATAAGGAATAAAACAAATATGTACATTATTCCTACTTACATTATATCTTTTTCACAGCTCGACAACCGCCTGTGGTGCCTCAGTAGCAAAAACGGGCGTTAAACACTATTAAAAAAAAAAAAAACAGCTCAGGAATTTTCCTTAGTTTTCATAAATAGCAAATGCTGATGAGGTACCCTAAATTTAAGCCTAGAACCTCTTCCTTCCTTAAAAAAATCATCTCCCAATTTATAATTTCATCTCATGCATCGTCGGGCGTAAAAATCCTATGGCTTCCTTCGGAAGGGAAGTAAAGCCGTGGGTCCCGTGTCGTACATTTACGGCACAAAAAAGAACCTCAAGCCTGAAAGAGAGGCCTCTGAGTAAAATTTGCCGGCCGTTTCACGCCCTAAATAGAATGGGATGCTGATGATCTGAGATGTTAAAGAGCGTCCGAAAATAAATCAAATCAAACAATCTCATGCATCATCAGTGCCCGCCGCCTATGATGACACAGTAGTAAAAACGGACGTTAAAAATTAAATAATAATAACAATAATAATAATAATAATAATAATAAAGATAAATAAAATAAATATAAAAACAAATCAGCTCATATCACTTTAAAGATATTCGATTTCACCCGTAAGAACTCTTAACTTAATAAACAAATTTGATATCGTTTAAATTCCAATTTTATTCGTACCTTCCGAGAAACTACTCTGAAATGCGCCATTTTGTACCAGTAATCGTAACTATTTGGCACAACTTTGGCGCTTTAACATTAAAAAAAGTCTTATAAATAGAATGCCTACTATCATTTTGATGTTCCATCACTACAGCATTTTATTTTATATAAAAAATGTAAAATATCTGACAATATGTTGAAGACTGCTTATAAGAACATCATATCTATATAACTTCAAGTGTTATAAATTTCAATATTTTATATCCTCAGTTGTATTTAATATGTCAGATTTAAATATCACACGAAACAACTTTTTTCTGTTCCAGTGAACTTTAATAAACTAAAGATACGACAAGTCAATGCTCGATATTAAACAGTAAATATTTTACCAATAGCTTCATGTCTACCTCCCAAATACTAGATAAGTTTTCCTTAGTGGGACCGCTTCTTGTGAGTTGGCGCAGTTAACCGCAGTTCTCGCCTCGTTCCCACGCTTGAAAGCCGGCGTGGGAGCCGGAGGGGAGTTTGATTCTAGGGACGTACGGACATACTGTTGACAGTGTATTAAGTATTGAATAGGCGGAGTAATACAGTGCATTAGTTACATCAATATAGATATTCATTTCCCGAAAAGTATTTATTTACGATTTGTACGGATGTTGTTTCAAGAGAGATTCCATGGAGTTTCGATTCACAAATGTGTACATAACTTTCTGAAAGGGAAAGTATTTTTATAAACATACAAGATGACATTGGACATGCTGTGGAATGTTCTCCTAAAAATCATTTCGACATCTTTCTTAGCAAAAGTTAAAATGCTACCTGCATCCAAGAGTATATTTTGTGAATGGTGTGCGTGACGGAGAATTTTACCCTAATCTAATTTTCTTTACGGACGAACCCTCCTCCTAAGTGGGTATGTTAATTCATAAAACAATACTTTGGAGTTCAGAAAAACCGAACCTTCTTCGAGGAATCCCTGCATCATCAAAAGAAGGGAGTGTTGCGCCATTAACGGCGAGAAAATGATGGACCCAGTTTTTTTCAAAGAAACAATTAATAGTGACAGACATTTGTAGAATATTTTGCGTGAATTAACTGTGAGGGAGCGACTTTTCAACAGGATTCCGCAACGGCACATACAGTCCACATCTACTTCCATGCAATCCATGAAATGTTCTACGATAGAATCCTCACTAACATATGGCCCCATTGGTCCCCCGGCTCAACACCCTGCTATTTTTGTATCTGGAGGGCATTAAAGGAAAAAGTGTGCACTGAAAAATAATATTCGGGAAGAAATTTCTTCCATTTCTTCAAAGGAACTGCAGGTGGTAATGGTTAATTACAAAAGCCTATGCCAGAAATGTATGAAAAATTAAAGAAGGCAGTTCCAGGCATCTTCTAACCGCAAAATACCTGTGGCTGAGGTCGTTAAGGTGTGGACTCGTGAGCGGGAGGTTTGGGGTTCGAATCCCACTAGGACTGTCATCCCTGACTGAGGTTTTTTCCAGGCTTTCCTTAGTCCTCATAAATGGCAAATGCCGGGAAGGTACCTATACTTAGGCCTGGAACGCTTCCTTTCTTTAAAAAAAAAATCCTTTCCCAATATATCATCTCATCTCGTGTATCATCAGTATCCACCGCCTATGGTGCCTCAGTAGTAAAAACAGACGTTGAGCACCATTCAGAATATATATATAAAACCCTCACTCACACCTGATCTATTTGAGCCTGCAGGTTACGCGGTACTTCTTCTGCGCATTGAGTTTCAATATTTTGCCTATCTATATCTCGTAAATGTCTGTTGACTATCTTCCAGCTATTGCCCGCAATTGCCGTGTTACCTTAACTAAATATACCTCAGTTAAATGTTGCCTAAAGTTTTTCCTTATTTTTGATGTCCAACCCTATCCTACCCTCCCCTTATTTGCTCCCTTACACAAACTGCTCGAAGAAGTGATTGATTTTCCCGTATTATGCTTAACCAGTACTTACTTGTTTTTATTTTGAAATGTACACTTTCGTTAAAGATATCAAATTCTTTAAGAATCCCGCAATTTGCTGTACTCCTCCCTACTTGTTTTAAACTGTTTTTGTAGAGAGATTAAATTCCTCGTCTTTTCCCAAACTCAAATTTCGGTCTAGTACATCATAGTTGACCTAACCCGTGCACCAGGTCCCTTGTTTTCAGCGGTGTTTCCGATATTTTTATTAAAATCATTAATGCTTCCATATTTTTAGTACGCACTAGCGTTTAGGTTGCCTCTGTGTTTTGCCCAGCTCCCACTAGAGTGGCCCTGAATATGTGAATTTCTTTACATTTTTAATGTCTTTCCTGCATACTCCCACCTCTCTTTCCTGCAGTACTACGTACCGTCTTTAACGTCATTATTTTAGTCTTTTCCTCATTGACTGTCATCCCTCATTCTTGACAAGACGTCAGTTCCCTTTGCAGACGTCAACTATTGTGGTTATCAAATCTGATCATCGGCATAAAGGAGAACCGGTATGGCTATGCCTCCATATTCGGGGCAGTGGTTTCTGCAACACAAATAAGGGCTAAAAGGGGGAACCACAATAATAATAATAATAATAATAATAATAATAATAATAATAATAATAATAATAATAATAAAATAACAACAACAACAACAACACTGGTCTACAAACATTTTTCTTGCATTTTTTATTTTTCCATCTGTATGTAATATAAATGCCCTGAATTCAAATATTTTTTCAGTTTTACTCTATGGGGATAGATTTTTAAACAAAATCACATAAAATGTAATAATGTATTTATATTTTTTATGAAATATTAAGTTTATTACATATAGCTAAGACAAAACTGTTTTTGGAAGTTTAATTTTAAATTAAATATTAATGAATGTTTTGAAAAAAGAGAACTATATGTCAATAATTACGAATTTCCAAACTTTTTCACTATAAGAGAGAAGAAACTTAATGTTTTTCAAAGTTTTGGTATGTCTTTAAGTAGTGTCTCTTTTTAAACACCAGCAGTCATCGTTTACACATTCCAATGATCTTGATATCGGGTTTCCATTGTTTTAATGTCTTTATGAAACCGCTCACCTTGTTCTTCACTCACTGCACCAAGATTGGCAGGGAAGTAATCAATATGACTGTTGAGAAAACGCTTTAACACTCTTTCTACACCTTAGCTAGATTTCTAAATGTTGTAACATTTTCTACACGATTTCTTTATAGTTCTCTTGTTGCGAAGAAAGTTTTCTGTCATTATTAGGGAAAACGGAGCTTCATTTTTGTACGCGAACCTTGCTGTGGTAAACCCGTCTTTTCTGACACATTTAATTCTACAGCAATGCAGAACGGAGTGGCTTAGGGGGTAACGCATGAGACTCGCATTTGAGGAATCCCGGGTTCAATTTCCGTTGGGTCATCAGTCCTGACCTTGGGTTTTGTTCGTCACAGGCGAATACTGGGGAGGGATATTTATATTTCACGAATTTTCTGTTCTCCCATTTCATATAATTTCATTGCGTTAGTTTTCTTACAGGTTCGAAAGTGACAGGGCTGGAGCAGTGAGTCAGTAGCTTGCGTTTTGGAAAGATTTCTGCCTCGGCGGACCTTCTGAGGGGCTCGCACAACTCGGGGGAGGGAGTCTCTAACAACATCTGTGGTTATCAGCGTCCCATTCAAATCAGGGCGTAAAATGGCCGATACATTTTGTTTAGAGGCCTCTTCAACCAAGCTTGAGTTTTTTGTTGTGTTACTGTTTGATTCTTTTTTGGGCATACGAGGGTAGGTCCATAAGTTTCCGACCTCGTCAATAAGGATTCACAAAATCCTTAGCTAGTGTCATGTTTTCAGTAAATAATTGCAGCTGTAACTTGCGCTGTGTTTCGTTGTTCAGATATAGTTGCATAAAGAAGGCTATGTGTAGAAGATTGTGACATGTTCAAAATGCAGTACCGAGCTATTGTTAAGTTCTTCACAAAAGAACGACTTACTCCAAATGAAATTAAACAGCGATTGGATGGTGCATATGGGGAAGCATCCCCTCATATTCTACCCTAAAAGAATGTGCCAAACTTTTTCGAATGGGTCGAGAAAGCATTGAAGACGAAGGTCGGCCCTTGGAGGTGCTCACTTCTGAAATCATCGCTCTTGTGGAAGGAGAAATTATGGAAAACCGGCGTCTCAAAGTTACAGAAATAGCAGCAAGGTTGAATCTTTCTAAAACAACAATCCTTCGAATTATTCATGAATATTTAAACGTGAATATGGTTAGTACAAGATGGGCGCCTAGTCCAAAAGCAGCAACGAGTCATCTGTTGTAAGGCATTTTTTGGAGCTCTGCCGTGGCAACGAGAGAGAAGTTATGCAAACCATTGTTACAGGAGATGAAACTATGGTCCTGTACTATGATCCTTGTCCAAAAGAGAATCAATGGAGTGACGTAAACCTGGCGAAGCACCGCCTCAAATGTCCAAAGTCACTCAGTCAGTCAAGAAGATCATGACCACAATCTTTTGGCATTGTGAAGGAATACTCTTCATTGACTTCAAGGAGAGGAACACCATAGTAAATGGAGAGTACTATCCTGGCCTACTGCACAGACTACGTGCTTCCATCAAAGATAAAAGTCGAGGAAAGCTGAGTGGTGGTGTGGACCTTCTTCACGACAACGCGCCTGTGTACACAGTTCTTGTTACAAAGGAAGCTGAAGGACCGAGGAATGAACTTTAAGTGTGACGAAGAAATGAAAGATGCTGTTTATGCCCATTTTGCAGACAAGATTTCTGACTATTTGAAAAAGGGGGGGGGGGATTGACATGTTAATTGAAAGATATCAGAAGTGCATTGCAAAAATAGTTTTTGTTTTTACCATACATTAAAAAGGGTTACGCCGGAAACTTATAGACCTATCGTACGTCGGCACTGCAACAAAGAGCTATGCCCATGTGTTTTTTTCCCCGAAAATCATTATCGCAAATATGTTTCTTTGAAATATGGTGAATTTTGATAGGGTATGATGCTTGGAACTGCGGCTTTTTTACTCTTTCAGCACAGCCATAGGAGGCATACGAGATCGGCATAGTACATTATTTACACAAATAACGTATCCTATACATGTCGCTGTTACAGTTGCTAAACAGCAGCTTGGTCATCTGCAACACTAGTGCAGCCTCTAGTAACGTGTTTACTCTATGCCAACACAGTGCAGCAGCGAAGAATCCCAGGAAGTTATTGATTCTGGATTGCTGTCCGCCTCTTAGAAATGGAGCGATGCGGGTTACAAACTTCTAGTTCCGTTCGGCCTGTGTACCCCATGCTCTAGTTAGATCATTGAGAGCATTAAGGATTTAGAACACACACACATATATTACATACGAGCGCACACATATATTACATACAAATTCCGGTAACTCATGCCTTAATTTATTACACAAAAACTACAAATGATACAGCTTTCGTATATTGTCATATGAAAGAGGAACCCAACTACTTTTGTTTTCAATGTTGTATTTCACAATAAGTCAGCATGGGAACCACGTGTAACACGGCATATGTCTAACGGTATTCATTAAGAGCATATCCTCAGATACTGCAGTGACAATTTCTTCAATCCTACGCTTCAGTTCTTCTAGATTTTGTGGTAAAGGTGGCACATACACACAATTTTTTATGTATCCCCATAGGAAGAAGTCACAGGGAGTTAAATCCGGGGATCTGGAAGGCCAGGTTTCGAAATAGTTGTTATCATTATTCCCTTGCTCGTCCGATCCAACGTTGAGATAGCTCGTGGTTCAGAAAATCAGGAACGTCGTTATGGTAATGGGGTGGGCCCCGTCCTGCTGGAACAGCATGACTGTATCATACCCAGGTACGTATGCCCAGTCACAGTGTTTTCGGTGAAGAAGAATGGTCCGTAAAGTTTTCGTGATGGCATTCCGCAGAAAGCGTTCACTTTAGGAGAAGCACTCTCATATTCGACGAATTCTTGAGGATTCTGTGTACCCCACGCGAGACAGTTATGTTTGTTGGCTTTGCCATTTGTATGGAATGTCACTAAATATTGTATCATCTTCTTCCATCCTTTGTTGCACTCGGGTTGTGCAGATTCGTACAGCAAGTGCTGTGAGGAGGGGTAGCAGGGGTATATTTGGAATATTTCATCACTGACACTGAGGTATGATTCACCCATTTTTCATTACAAGCTGGATTGAAAGCAATAGGAATCGGGAATCTCCTGCTGCAGTGGAATCATGGAATCTCCGAGCAGCTGTCCAGTCCCGAGAGAAGCCAAGAGAGCCGAGGGTAGTGGCTTGCACAATTATAGTTAGATAATAAGGCTTTACAAGCAGTGGCACGATAGCTCAGGTGGTTAGAGCGTCATGTTATGGTTGTGAAAATAGTGGTTTCGTATTCTACCATCCCGATGCTTTCTCTCTCTGTGTCTTCTACTGGATAAAGGAGATTTGGCACAATTACAGTGATTTATTCGGTAACATAATGTGCTATAAATTGATGCTGACCAATGTTTTTCTGCTGTATTCAAAGGAGATTTGCCAGCATTGATTTATCCGCCCCTATTAATTTATATTTACGAAAAGTAGGCGAATGTAGGCCGTAGCGAGCCGCAGCAAACCACTGGGCCCACCGGTTTCTAGGATTTACCCGAGGTTAGCGTTAGTTTGTTTGTTTATATATATGAATTAGTTGCGAATTGGAGTAAGAACACATTTTCCACCGTTACAATATTTCATCCACCTAACGATGTCCTCTTTCAGTGATTTACACGCCCCTATCAATTTATATTTACGATAAGCAGATGAGCGTAGGCCGTCAGGCCGTAGCGAGCAGCAGCAAACCACTTGATCCACCGGTTTCTAGGATTTACCCGAGGTTAGCGTTAGGGTTAGTGTGTTTTTAATAGTGTTTAACACTCGTTTTTACTCCTGAGGTACCATAGGCGATGGACACTGATGAAATGATAAATTGGGAAAGGACATTTTTTTTAAGGAAGGAAGCGTTCCAGGCTTAAGTTTAGGGTACCTCCCCGGCATTTGTCAGTTATGAGGACCGAGGAAAACCTGGAAAAAACCCGTCAGGGAGGACGGTCCTGGTGGGATTCAGACCTCCCGCTCACGAGTCCGCGCCTTAACGATCTCGGCTATCAGTGGCGGTCATGTGTATGTGTGTGTGTGTGTATGAATTAGTTGCGAATTGGAGTAAAGGCACATTTTCCACCTTTATAATATTTCACCCGCCTAACAATGTCATCATTACAATGATTTACCCACCCCTATCAATTTATATTTACGAAAAGGAGGCGAGCATAGGCCGTCAAGCCTAATATTTTACCAGCATACCAATGCACTAATAATTCATTCTTCACAGAGAAAAACAAGGTTACATTATTTAAGAAAAAAAAAAATCAAGATGCGACACACATGCATGGAGTGGACCAACCTTTCCTTTACCTGCTTCTCTGCTTCTCATAATTGAAGTAGTGTCATAGTGGTAGTCACCAGTCTTCTGTTGAGACTTAAAATGAACATATGCAATAGGATAAAACCTTGCTCTCCTCCTGCAAGAATAATAACTTGCAGCTGATACTAGGAGTCTATGAATACTGTCATCACTCCAAGCATATAGAGTAGTATGAATATGTCTTATCCTTATATATTATAGGATGGCCTTCACTTCTAATTGCTTAATCATCCTGAAATAGTAAGGTCTCTGATTCTTGTAGTCAAAGCCCTACCTCAGAAGTATTTTCCTAAGTATAGATACACTGCCTTGAAAGTTGATGTAATTTTGCAGGATAGGTTTTCATTTATGCACAATATAAAACTCAGTGCAGTACTACCCCACTGAAACTATCCAAGCTGGCTTTGTAAGAAATTTAGGCATCTTTTTACGTGGCATGAGGAATGAAGTGGAAGCACTGCTAATATTGTTCTGGCTTCCTCAATTCTTCTTCTTATGCTTCTTAAAACACTTGTTGCCTCAGCTACAATTTTTCGAATGATTTTCATACCTGATATGCACTACACTGCTCTTTGCATGATTTTTTATATATTTATATGTGTTGCATACTACCTCTCGGAGTAGCAAGTAGTGCAGTACTATTCCTTTAATTTTACTTTCCAAGTTTGACGTTGGAGTTAAGCATTCTAGTGTCAAATAGTCATTATTGATAAAATGTGCATTAGACTTTGAGCCAGAGTTGAAATCACAGTTCAATTAGTGGAGGAAAAAAAAATGTTGGCTAATACAATAAAAGGTAAAGCTTTGCTTTTGATCTCCAAGGAATCATTAATATGATAGAGTTCCATGTGGAACATGTACTACAACAGTATATTATTATGATTTTATGCAAAATCTGATCTCAGTTGCTTGAGACTAAGCCTCTCATTCTTCATGATAATGTTTGCTTGCACACCAGGAATGTTGTGACCAATAAGTTGTGTGAATATGGATGACAGGTATTATCCCACATGCCCTACAGTCTAGACTACGACGTATTCTCAAAGTTGAGAAAATTCATGCATGAATGTTGTTTTCCTTCCCTGAAGAGTTTTCTGTCACCAAATTGTTGGGACTTGGTAATTGAGAAGCAGGGAGACTATATTGACGAACTGTAAAGACAGTAAAAAAATAACATGCAAATATAAAAAAATAAATAAACGATCTTCATATTTGTATGATAAGAATATCAAAGAATTGCATAATCTAATAACTTTCGAAAATGTGGGCTCTTCTGTTTAGGGCAGTGTCTCTTCCTTAATACTTAAAACATTCCAAAATATATTAATAATTTTACTAGTATGTCTAACTAACTTCTCTATAAATGAAGATGTATTTTCAAATTTATAAAAAATAAGTATAGTTAGACCTGTATTTGTTAAATTATTGAAGCTATTTACAGTGAAGGTCTTGTATATTGATTGATACACTGTGGGTAATTTTTATACACTTCACTCACATGTTACATGTAAGTGAAGTGTATAAAAATTACCCACAGTGTATCAATCAATATAGTTTGACCTATTGACTACCTACCTACCTACCTACCTACCTACCTACCTACGTAGTGAGCAAGATGTAATTAAAGAGCTCTATAGCTCTCTGTTGTGTAATGAAGAGACTAAAATTTTTTTGCACAAAAATAATATTCTATTCATATCCCAACATGGATTTACAAGTGGACACTCAACTATAATAGCAGCTGCTGAATTTATTCATGAAATATTGGAAAACTTGGATAAAAGCAATAAATCTATCAACATATTTCTTGACTTGAATTATGTTTCCCATAACCTCTTATTATCAAAACTAAAAAACTATAGAATCAAAGGTATAACGTATGAAATTCTACAGTTTCATTTTTGAAATTATTTGCAATGAAGTAAAATTCTTTGGACAACTCAACATTATGTAAAATCTTTTTTAGTCTAATAATGAAATTGTCAAAGCAGGAGTCCCATAAGTATCTTTTTTAGGCCCTTTACTTTTTATATTGTATGTTAATGATTTTGCAAGTCTACAAGAGATTTGAAGGGAGCTCATATGCACATATTTTCATTGGTTGTTTTAGCCAGAATGTTTTGATCCCTCATTTAATGGTTTTCTGCATTTAATGCTATATTTCCGGAGCTCTGAATTTTAATATTTTGATCAATATATTTTATTGTTTGATTTAACATAATGCTTTACTTTGTAAAATCTGCATTTAATGTACAAAATGTGAAAAAGTGCATATAAGTAATTTTTTCATAAAGAATGTGCAGTCTTTGAAAGTAATGATTTCTCTTGCATTATTCAAAACCATGGTGATGTGGCAATGCTGCCTCCAGTTTGTCCTTGGAAATATTGCTGTTCTAAGTGGGGTGAAAGCATGCAAGTTTTGGCTTCTTGTGTACTGATTGGCTGTTCCCTCCATGCTGGCCGATTCAAATTAGCATTGCTGAAGTATACAGTTTTACAGTTGAACCACATGTTGCCATTTTATGTTACTGTTCATTAGTGTTTGGTTGCTCTGTGCATGCATATTTTTGCTGCATGACCATATGTTAATTTGTCATTTTATTATATACGAGAAGGCTTTAAACGATTGTTTAAAACAGAATGGCAAAGAGGAAAATGCTTTCTCTTTCTGAAAAAGTGGACATTTTTTGGAAATATAAAAAAATCCGAATGCAACAATTTCCAAAGTGACCGAAAGACTTGGGATGGCCACTTCATCTTTGAGTCAGATTTTGAAACAAGGGGCGCAATGCAGTTTCAAGGTAAAAAGACAGAAGAATGTGAAATGCTCACTGCATGAAGAAATATTAATGGAATAGTTTAGCAGACTGCTGGCTTGCCCGTAGATGGCAACTGTATAAACAAAAAAAGCATCAACAATTGCTTTAAATCCTAAACTTAGGTATTCATTTTTTTTACTCTAAACTGCACTTACACACTATTTCTTTAAAGCTAGGAATAGCAGACTTCAAAGCATCAAATGAATAGCTTGGCTGGTTTAAGATGCAAAATGGAGCCTGCAGCAGAGTGGTGTGTAGTGAAAGTAAAGACATAAGTGAAGAAACTGCAGCACTGGAAGAATGAAACACTACTAAGGCTTCTAGAAGGCTATGAAAAGCAGGACATTTATAATATTGATGAAACCAGATGTTTTTAATTTAGTTCAAGGATAATCCATGCCCAAGAGGGAAACAAAGTAAGGACGCAAATGCTGATGGCAGCAACAAATTATAATCATTTGTAATCGGAAAATTTGTAAAACCCAGATGTTTAAAAAACTATGCAACACTGCCATGTATATACTTGGATCATAATATAGCAGAATTTTAAGAAAAAATTGTATACTTCTATTTAGTGTCATATAAGATAAATTTTTCTCAATCTTGAGAAACGTGTTAAAAGGAGGCTTTACTGTAATGATATTTTTTGACAAAAATAATTTAACTCTAAATGTTGAGAATATAAAAGGTATCTTGCTGGAACTCTTTGTTGGTCCTGTTTGGTAACCATACTTGCCTCTAAACTCAATGGGTTCTATACTGGCCAGGATCGATGTATTTTTTTGGGAGTAAAATTCTTAAATATATCTTCCTTCGGAAGGGAAGTAAAGCCACGGGTCCCATTTCATAGATTTGTGGCATGTAAAGAGCCTCAAGCCTGGAAGAAGAGCAAACATTTGTCGGCTATTTCATGCCCTGAATTGAATGGAATGCTGGTGGTCTGAGATGTTAAAGAGCATGTGTAAATAAATCAAATCAACAATCCAACTCTGTAAACCAACACTTTGCAAAACAGTTAAATGTAATCATACTGAACCAAGATATAATATGTCACTGATTATAAATTCTTATATATTTAGATGAACCTTTAACCATGATATATCATAATGATGAAATTCAATAAATTATACTCAAGTTTTTATCTACTTAGACATTTTTCTCTATATGTGAAAATATATGTACTTAAAACAGTCTACTGTGGGATAATATCTTCATCTTGAATATGATATTGAAATCTGGAGCACAACATTAAAAAATTTGAAGAGATTCTTCATAAGAGTATAAGCTGCATATACCGCTTTAATGCAGGGAATCCTGCCATACAACATTTATAAGACTAGAAATCATAACTATTTTTTCATTCTATGTATATAAATTACTACTACTAATAAAAGGAAATAGTCACCTCTTTCCCCATAATAAAGATTACTATTCATACTAGTAATAATAGAAGTTGATAAGGGTAAAACACTTGAAATTGCTATATTTCAAGTGTGACTTTATCTAAGTGTTTTATCCTTATCTATTTTTATTATTACTGTTAATTTATATATATGTATAAAATGAACTAATGATTATAACTTTAAAAAATTAACAACAACAATAATAATAACAATAAAAATTTATTGCTGTCAATAGACTCATTTACATAATTTTCAGACATTGTCAAAATACAAGAGTAACAAAGCATAACTTATTCTTAGAACAAGGTTTTAGTACATGTTTGTGAGAGTTAAAAAATAGTTTACCTATAAACACTGTTAAGATTACAATTGATTACAGTTCATCCAATGAATATAAACTTATATTTACAAGGTATTTTTTCAACTGATACTTAAATTTTTATTTTTCTACAGATTTAATATCTGGTGGCAATTTATTGTACAAAGGGTACCTCTTACATTTACATCCTTACATATTATTTATTATAAACATACCTATGATAATCTTTACTATTTCTAGTGTTTCAGCTATGAATCTCGTTATTTTTTATAAAATTCTTTGATTCACTGCATAATATAGACTTATACACATAGAGAGAGTAGACAATTAGCATTCTATGCTTTACATTTGCATGCTTACATGACTGTCTCTATTCTAATTTAGAAATTAGCCTAATAAACTTTTTCTGTAATATAAATAATCTATCCATATGCACTTTTGCTGCAGCCCCCCAAACCTCAATACCATAGTGTAGATGAGGGTATATTATACCATAATAGATCATTTTTAACTCATTTGAGCCAAACACATTTTTAAAAAATCTCAATAGATAGGTTGATTTACTTATTTTGCTACATGTTACATCTATATGCTTTGCCCATGTTAATTTACTATCAATCCATATACCAAATAACTTATGTGTCTACCCTCTCTCAGATTTTATCTTCAATTATACATATATCCTCTAGAGCATTACTTCTAAATAGATCAAATTTCATAAATTTCGTTTTAACCACATTGCATATAAGATTATTGTTTTTGAAGTATTTTCTAATTTGCTCTGAACTCAGAGAGATGGTGTCCATTAGAGATCTATTACACTCACCCCAAGAATTTATTGTGGTACCATCTGCATAAGAAGTAACGATAGAATTGTGCGGCTGTACAATATCATTCACATATATTAGAAACATTAATGGGCCCAAGACGGAACCATGTGAGACTGCATATCTTACTATTCCATATTGAGACAGGTGATCATATTTTTTGTATTAATTTCAGTTGTTTGTTTTATATGCATAAGGTAGGATTTGCATATTTCATGGGAAATTCCTCTGATCCTGTAAGATTCCAACTTACATAACAAAAGATCGAGTTTGACACTATCAAATGCTTTTGATAAATCAAAATATACTGTGCCCACCTTTTTATTCTGTTCTAATACTTGATGTCAATACAAGTCAATATTTGATGAACATAGTCACCAACTGCAGTTATGGTTGAGAAGCTCTTTCTAAATCCATGTTCAAAATTACAGAGAACCTTTCTACTATTAAAATTTTTTATAAACCTAGATTAAGAAATTATAAGTAAATGCTTGTACATTTACTAGATGAAATGATAATTTAAAGATATTTATTCATAAATATGGGGCTTACTTGCAATTATTTTGCCTCTGTCCTTATGGCAATTTATTATAACTAATTTATTCCTGACATTTATGGTGCATTGCAAAATATCCAATATAAATGTATGTACAAACTAGATAAAATGATAGTTTGAAGTGATTATGTATAAATATATGAATTATTTAAAACAAGTTTATCTTTCCTTTATTGGGTATTATCTACTTAACTTGTTTGTAACTCTTTTATTTTTTTGTCCATAGCATTTATCTATGTGTTTATTTATCATTATTTGTAATCTGTATTTATCTTTATCCTCTAGAAGATTTTTGTATTTTGTAAATCTCTGTTGTACTGCTCTTATACTTTTGTCATACTCTTCATTGTTCTATTTTCATTACAATTCTATTGTACTCAACTAAGTTAGATAATTGCTTTTGAGTCTACCAACAGTAAAATAAATAAATATAAATAAATACATAAAAGTGTTTTGTCTACATGATCGAAAATGTGAAAGGCACATCTCTAGACTTTTTATGATGAAATAGGCTCTAAGAGTTCTAATGAGGTTCGCTCATTCTTAATGAAGTACATAAATAAAAATATATAGGAAAATGTGAAGGGGTTGCATGTATATTACGATGCATGTTCTGCTCATAACTAAGGCTTGATATTTATGTAAATAAATATTTTCTATAATTACATAGATTCGTATTTTTCAGTTATTAGAGCACATTTTTAACATTTTTGACCAATATGCTAGATCTTTCAGTTTATTGCATTTTTGTTTTGTGCTACTTAAACTTGTGACTCTACCTGGTATGCTATACATCCACTACCCTAAACGCAGAGTGTTTGTTATTCAGTATTCTATTTCTACATATCATATCAAGTGTATGTTTATTATCTTATTGCACTCACTATAGAAGCAGGGAACTCCCTTTACATATATAGTGATACTGAACCACATGTCTGAACTTCCTCTCTATTCCATCAGACCATACCACACACATGTAGTTCATTTGCTGTGCCGTGAAGTTGTGGTTTTTGTGGTTAAGTTTTCTTAATGTAAGACAGTAGTGCAAGGCAATACTACAATGTCTAAAATAAAAGCAACAATTTATCGTTTGAAGCAATACATTTCAGAATTTAAGGATAATTTTAGTTCAGATGAACTCATTCTTTATTGCCAAGCATGTGTGAAAGTAATAAAGGCTGAACAGCAATCTCAAGTTACACAACACCTAGAGGGCAAAAAACATATTGCTGCAGTTTCCAGCAAGATGAAGAAACAATCTCTAATTAGTGGTGAGTTTCAAGTTCTTCTGCATTAACTTTTCAGTTTATTGTGAAGATTTAAGTAGGGTATTTGCATCAGCCGGCAAACCCCTTTATAAGTTAATAATCCCATGTTAAGGAAGTTTCTCTACAAATATTAAAAAAATTGACACTCCTGAGAAATCAATTTTGAGAAAAAAAAAAGTATCATCCAAAGTGCTACCAACAAACTCTACAACAGATTTGTTCAATTTATGAAAATGAAGAATCTGGGTTAGCTTAGATGAGACTTCAGACTCCACTAGCAGGAAAGTTGGGAAAGTTTGGGTATTAAAAATGAGGAATAGTTTTGAAGAAATGTTTTCTGATAACAAGCCAAGAAATGACTACAGCAAACCATATGACTGTTGCGAGATAAATTATGTGCCAGGTGGTACGAAGTACAATGATATTTTACTATTGTTGACAGATGCTGCAGCATACATGAAGAAGGCAGAGGCAGACCTTGTTAATTATCCTAAAATGATCCATGTTACATGCATTGCTAATGATTTACACAGACTATGTGAAGAAATAAAGAGCAGTATATCCTAATGTGGATAAAATGATTTTTAATAGAAAAAAGTGTTCATAAAGTCACTGAGAATTCACATATTCAAGCATAAAAATCCGGATGTATTTCTGCCACCCAACTCAATAATAACGCAGTGGGGAACATGGCTCAGAGCATTCCAGCATTATGCAGAAAATGTTCATGGTTTTGCCTCATTTGTTAATGAACTGGACAAAGATGAAGCAACTTCAATTGTAATCCTTCAGGAAATGTTAAGTGATACAGTGAAAAAAATGACTTGGCATATCTGCTAACCTGTTTCCTCTACAGCACAATTGACCACCCTGATAAGGAGGAATCCTTCTGTCAGAAACAGTTCAGCATGCTCGTGACATCTTATCAGTCTTATTGATTCTACACCATAAATGTTAAAAAATAAATTCAGGCATGTGTTTGAAAATAATAGTCAGTTTCAAACTATGAGTAAAATTTCAAGTGCATTAGACGGACATAAAGAAGAGGATATTGATGTGAGTATGAGTAATATGCTTTGCTATAAATTTGTCAGTCTGACATTTTGTGACATGGTGTGTTAATTTTCCCAGTTTAAGTCAGTGTTTTGCAATAATCGTCGCCATTCATGATGGACAACTTAAGAGTGAATCTTATTAGGTATTGTAAATCTACTGCAATCAGCTAGCTGTTGATTTGGTTTATTTAAGACACTCGTTAACATTTTATGTCATCAGCAACCCATTCAATTCAATGGTCGGTAAATTTTGCTCAGAGGTCTCTTCTTTTACATGCCATAAATTTACGACATGGGATCCACGGTTTTCTTACCTTTCGAAAGAAGCCATACTTAGGCCATCTATCCTGGCCGGGATTGAACCTGTGATCTTGAGTTTAGGGGACAAGTATTGTTACCACTACATCACTAGGAGCAATGCACTCAATGAGGTATAGCATAAACAGCATTGGCGACTATGGGACATAATTTATATTTATTTATTCATCCTTTTGATCATTTTACATGATATAGGACATGTCCTAGAGCTACAGTTGCTTAATATAATATAATCATATATAGAAACTGAAGCAAATATTTTTACTTTTTTGTCACATATTTCAAATATTTTTAGCACATAAAAATATTTTCCCAATTTTTAGGACCTAAAAATCAGAGCCCTACTGATAACAAAATCACGTTTTACAAATGTGGCTTATAATGGCAGGTCAGCAAAGGTTTAACATCATTTTCCTATCTGGACAATCTTTCACGTCATACAATAGAGGTTTGATATAATTAAGAGAAAATTAAAAAAAATATATTAGTATATATACACAATAAAGGAATAACTGTAACATATAATGCAGCAAACAAATTCACATTCACTATGGTAGGATACTAAATTTTAAAAATAAGTGGTCCAGACATCATTAGAAAAGGCATTGTCTCTTGATTCCCTGGGAAGACAAATAGAAAACGTCAAAAAAAAATCTTTACAGATCAGTCAATTAAATCATTTTACTATCAAGAAAGATAAATTTGGAGTTTCAGCCACCAGAAATTGCATAAATGGTCTTGACATTCATTCATTCAGTTACATACTCAGAATTTGGTACCACCTTCTCCTACATTCAAAGTTTATGTACAGAACTGCACTGCTACTAACAAAAGAAAATTCAGAACTTACATAAAATTACTAAGTACCTGCTTGAAAGCGATGAAGATCATAAGTTCTATAATGAGGTACTTTACTGATGATGAGTAATATTCACCAGCTTCATATTAAAGTTGATATTCCTATAATTTAATTGACATTGTATGAATTAGTTGAACTACACACACTTATTGCTTCACTTATTTCACTGATTCGCTTCACTGTGCAAGTTCCAATTTACATTTTAATTAAGAGTGTGTAGTTTAACTAAATCATACAATATCAATTATATGATTGGCTTCACTGTGCAAGTTCCAATTTACATTTTAATTCCTATAATTTGTTCTATTTTTAATGTTGCAAATCTGCTAATTTGCTGGTTTTTTTAAACTTTTATGCAATCACCTAATTGGATATAACAGGTATAATTTTTCAGGTTTTATATTTATTTTGCACCAGGTAATTATTAAGTGTCAGGCTTAAGAAGAGAAAAGTTCAAGAAATGTATAATCATTACAGAGGTATTTAAGTTCTTAAAAGAGAAGGCGGGGAAAAAAAAACAGCTTGAGAGAAATATTGTCTTATCAAAACTAAAACATATATTGAAAAAACTATAAGAACAAAATTTTTAGAAACTAGGGGTAAAATTTGCTTTGCATATATTCCAATCAATATATGAGCCATATTCATTACACTTCAACCTTTTGGTTGAAACACATGCGTTTAATTCCTTAAAAATTTAATTTTATGAACATACGTCAATTCCAAAACAAGCAATTTAAATTTGGACATCAGGATTAATGTGGCAAGACAATACGCCACTGACACTGCTGATAACCATGACTCACTTCTCTTCCCTCACATAGAGGACACCTTTTGACTAGAATATTAAGATAATCATCATCTACTTCAATTAACGTAATAAACTCATTTCCTTATTTCCCACATCTGCTCCTACTCAAGACACAAGTGTTCGAAGGAGATGATAACTTAAATGACCTCTGTAGTAACTCTACAATGAAAGGAAACAATGGAAAGACTTGACGTGTTTATTTGTTTTCTTATAAGAATCAGATCATTCTTAAGCAACTAAGATCTGATAACAGCTCATTTATGACCATCTGGTGCCAAGAACCAGACGCTCTTTATTATGACATGTCTGCCTCGAACCCTCTTTAAACAGAATATATAAGCTTCCAGAATTATTATCTGGGGTAGGAGCACAGTTACTTTGTGTAGCGACAGGTTATCACGTGTGTCTATTGATATACAGCTTTCCTTAATCATCATTATTTGATACTTCCAGTATCTTATCCTAACTCTTCTCCTGGGGACTTTAGAAATTCTTAGAGAATATCTCAATTGCCTCTCAAACTATTCTGTATTCATCATTCTACACGTAAATCTTTTTACTTGAAAGAATTTGATGTTGTATTAATATTTAAGTGATCAACCTATTCTTGCAGTCTTCTGCTTACCACTTAGATATCTCCATGTCCCTTAGCCACAGCTGTGCTAGTGTCTTTGCTGGCATTGGGGACATGACACATACTCTATTTGTAGATATGAGGAATATATAACAGAAAGTGACATAGCTGGTGTAATAGGCCACAACCTGGCTGGAAATTTTTGTGTAGTGGCAAGGATGGATAAAATGCATCTAGTGGAAGAAGGGGAGAGGAGAAAGAGACAGAACAAAACTCATTTACTTAAAATAATGATGATGGTGTTTGGTCAGCGATCATATGTATTTGCTGACCAAAAAAGATAATGAAAATTACAATGAACAAAATAATGCTGACAAATATTCCATTTACACAATTTACTAAATTCAAACATAGCCTGTGGTAATGTTAATGCATGCATTTAGCTATCTGATATGCATTACACAAAATTATGTTATACACATAAAAATAAAATTTCACAATCTTTCAAGATGTGAATATGATATATAAACATGACAAATACCAATACATTCAAGTTGTTACATTATGTGGCTGCCTTTAAAATTCAACATTTTTTTATCTAATTATGTAAAATTTATTGTCTACAATCCTTGAATATGTATTAAAGTGATGCATTGCTTCCAGGATTTGCTTCATTAACAACTTCTAACATGACATCCCGATGTGCAGATGATAAATGTCTTGTTAATTGAGCTTTTGAGCTAAATGATGACTTACACAACTGGAACACAAATTATTATGGATTAATATACAAAAAGTTCAATGTGATAATATTTCTGTAAACATATTGATTTCTAGGTTTTACATGAAAATCCACAGTACTAAAAATGTCTTATGAGGTGCAGTCCACAAGTTTACGGCCTAACAAAGAAGGCCATGATATTGAAATATTCATGCTATCTAATGCAAACATGTTTCAGGTGTGCAACATTGCATTTCACTACTGGCCACACCATTTATTTGCTTGAAGAAGCTCATTTAAGTCAGATGTGTTGTACAATATAGTGTGATTCAAAATTGAATACACAGCAGTGATTACGTTTTTAACTAAATAAAAACTTTCACCCAGTGATATTAAATAATGCCTTGATGGTGTGTATGGTGATCAAAATTATTTCTTTTGAACAGAGAGCCTTGAAGATGGCACCCTCACGTGGGCCAATGGATGTGATGACACAAGAAAGCTCCTCCCTTGTCAAGGAAGAATTTTTAAGTTACAGGCAGCTGAAGACAAATGAAATAGCTGCAAGGTTCGAACTTTCTAAAACAACCGTGCTTTCTATACTTCATCAATGTTTGCAAATGCAAAAAGTCAGTTCAAGATGTGCCCCCAATTCTTTCAGCAAATGATGATGATGAGATAATTTTATTGCAGACCATAGACTCTATACTGGAGTTTCAGTCATTGTCAGAAAATATGTTAACAACAAAATACATTGCTAAACCAAACAATTTAATGCAAGAGGCAAATTTATCTTATATAACAATAGAGTATTTTCATTTATACTATATACTATTTAACTGTATTTTATAAACATATTTACAATTCATTTATCTTGTACATACATTTATCTATCAAGAAGTTTTTCAATTCTGTTTGAAACTTTTTTCCCTCTGTGACTTTTAATTGTTACTGGCAGTTTATTATATAGAATTTTACCAATTTTTGTTTACATTTAGACGATAATAATTGTTCTGTGTTCGAGTGCAACAGTTATGGCTGTTCTTGTTTAGGATATTGTCATTGTTAATAAAAAATGGAACTACCTTATTACAGGTTACATTTTAGAATCCTTAAAAATACTTCTACACGATACTTTCCTGTCTATCTTATATATACATCTCAAGAACTTTTTTGAAGGAACTGTTTATTTATATTTATACCATATGTACATACCCAGACTTCAATTGCATAACAAAAATATGGATTAGATTAAGCCATGACTGACTTTGGACTATCTGAATTTAAATATTGTGATAATTTCCTTAATAAGTATACAGGTGCGTGTGTAGAGAGGTAACTCCAAAATTGTGGAAAATGAGACTTCTAGTCAGGAATGATGGTGGATTTATTCTCAATCAGTATGTGTAGAGAGATATCTCTTATCGTCAATAGTTGTGAGATAACATCATATCATTTTTCTTAATTCAAGGTGTGTAAAGAAGTATAAGTTCATTCGCAAGGAGATATCTCTCTTTACACTGGTTTCATTGAAAGAGAAGTACTCTCAGAGTTACATATAGCAGCAATAATAAATGATTGGTGGGAATATAAAATGGCGAGAATGGCAGTTGCTGTTTTATTGCTGCAGATTTAAGTTGTGCTGCGAATGTATTATTCAGTATGGGCAAAAATATGTTTTTCTCTAGAGGTAGAAGAATCAAGATGGTATTTGTTAACAAAGAAGGTGAAGAATCAGGTATGGAAATACAATCATTTTCTTACTATAAAATAACATTATAGCTTAAATTTGATACTAATTTGAGAACAACAACAATAATAAAGATGTGTGGCAATTTCAGTAAGAAGAGTACCTAATACATTTAGGTAGTATTAATTGCAAATGCAATGCTAAAGTATGTATGAAAATTTAGTGCAGTACATTATAGATTATGCGTTCATTCTTATTTCGGACTCAAGTGATACTGCAACATTATTAAATAAACTGTTGCAAACTTCAGAAAGTTCAGATGATAGTGTTCTAGATCCTGATTATGCTTCAGATAAAGATTCTGACTGTGAGGATAACATTAGTCCCCCAGTAAAAAAATCTAAATTTGAGTTTTCCAGAATGCTCAATAATGAATCTGAAATAAGAAGTGATGCCATGTCACTTATACAAGGAGGGGAAAATGGCAGTAAAGGTAAGAAAAAATTGAACAAAAATAGTGAAAGTGTTGCAGATGAGGAACCACTGATTACTGGTAGGTAGTAATGGTAAAATGGAAAGGCCTAGAAAAGTAGCATGGGAAACCCAAAAGTTCCAGGTTTAAAAGGAGATACAAGGAAAATTAGGAAGAAAGAAAGATGGCATGTAATTTAAGTAAAGAGTACTGTATGAAAGATGGGAATGTAATTTCTAAGAGAAAAATGAAACCACTAGTCTTGCAGAATGAAGTGCTTAGATAGATTTCATGACAGAGAAAGAAAACTTATTTTTAATGAAATCTGGGCTATGGGAGATTACAATCATTGACAAGCTTATGTTGCAGGATTAATTGAAATAAAGCATGTAAAAGAATCTAGAGCAAAAGAACAAGATACAAATAAGCAACAGTTTAGACAGAGTTATAGCTTGGAAGCAAATGTGAAAAGATGCCAATTTACAAAGTGTGTTTGCATAATACATTATGTGAATCTAATAGGTTTATTGATTCTATAATTCCAAAAAAGAGAGCAAAAGAAGCTGGAATTCCACAAGAAAACCATAGAGGGAAACATGAACCTCCACAGAAAATTCCCTAAAATAAAAATGAAGAGGCTCGTTAGCACCTACTTTCTATTCCATGCTATGAAAGTCACTACACTCGTAAAGACTCTCATAGAAAATATTTACCACCTTTTGTTACCTTAGCACAGTTACATGATGATTATATAAAGAACTGTTCCGAAAACCCAGTAAGTTGCAGAGTGTACAAAAACATATTTCATGATTTAGGGCTTGCTATAAAGAAATCAAAAGCTGATACTTGTCATACATGCAACAAGCTTATTAATGCACATGAGTGTGGCACAGAACAAAGATGGAGTACGAGGAAAAACATCATCGTCAAGCTGACCTTGCTTATTCTGCTCAGTCAGCTGATTAGGAGACTTCTAAACATGATCCGAAGAAGAAAACAATAACTTTCAATCTGCAGAACTGTTTACCTACACCAGTTGTCACCAGTTCCGTGGCATTTTATAAAAGTCAACTATGGACGTACAACTTGACGATAAATGACTGTGACAAGAGCCAAGATACTGTTTTATGTGGCATGAGGCTTGGCAAGAATAGGAATTAATGACATTGGGTCATATTTATATAAGTATTTAACAGGTCTTGGGCAATCAGTAAAATTTGTAACTATGTGCTCAGGCACAAAACAAAAGTAGTCACATATCAGTTATGTGTATGACAGCGCTTCAAGATTCACAACTAGAAACAATAAATCACAAATTTCTTCTGCCCGGACATACTCATATGGAAAGTGATGCTGACCACAGTCAAATTGAAAAAAATGCAGAGAAAATTCAGAGGACCAATCGAATGTTCTCAGTTAGTGCGCCAGACAGGAAAAAAGAAACCTTTTCTTGTAACATAAATCAACATGAACGATTTTCAAAATTTCTCTTCTCTCCTGAAAGGTCCACTGCAGCTTATATGAATATATGAAAGTGGTCAGAAAATTAACTGGAGTGACATAAAATGGTGTCATTATGAGAAGAAAAACCCAAGGATAATGTTATATAAGATAACTCTGGAAAACAATTTACCATTTCAAGCCATCAGCTTTGCTGGAAGAGGAAAAGCCAACCTAATATTATAATATTGAGACTCCCTCAGAATTACAATGGACTCGTTCCAATTTCAGATGAGAAGGGGAGGGGGAATCTTTTGTATTTGCTTTCATACATCAGCCCTGTATATCACAAGCTCTATGAGGAGTTAAACAGTGGAAATGTAGTACAGGCTCTTCTGCCTTACGCAGATGAGGATAGAAGCTCTGATTTTGAATGATGGTGATTTATAGTAGTATTAAATTAAATTAAATTAAATTGCTGCTATAAAGAATGCAGCAGCTATATGGTCAAGGTGGATTTATGAAAGACAAATATGCATAAAGCCTATATGCATTGAAATAATTTATACAGGGTGTCAATGAACTACACAGAAATAATTTCAGAGAGTGTAGAGATGATATAAACAATCTGAGATAGGCAGTGCTTGATCCACAACAAAATTAACAGAGTTTTATAGAGTTAATCATTTTTGCATCAGATGCTGATAAATCGATTACAAAACCAAGTTGGGTTAGAATGTTTTTAAAACTGCCTTGCGAACATAGAAATATCGATTTTTGGCAACTCATTATCAAGATTTAGTGTCATAAAAATCCCTCAAGTTTCAAAATAATCATTTGACAGTGTGACACTGAACATCTTCTTGCACTATATAAGCTACTCTAGAGGGAGCTCTTTAACTGTTTGTGTGGTATAATGCAAAAGCGGATGTTCCTCAGGCTGCAGGTTCAATTTTTGTCATGCCATTGAATTTTTTTTATTAATATATAATATGATTACTAAAGAATTATGAATGAAATCTATTTAATGCTTTTAAGCTCTATTCTCTTTCTCAACAATGATTGCATTACAAAAATATAAAACTTAATTTATGTAACATATACTTTACTGCCTTCTTGAATTATGTAGCCTACTCTAGAGGGAACTCTTAACTGCTTGTGTGGCATAATGCAAAAGCTGATGTTCCGCATGTGATGGGTTCAATTCTTATTATGTCATTACATTTTTTTTAACTTAATATGAAGTGCACTGCAATATGCGAACTAAAAAATTATGAATGAAATATAGGTAATCTAACCCAACTGGTTAAGATTACTCATAATTATACCATTTATAAGCAAGGGTTATAATAATATGAATTGGTATGTTAAGATATAAGTGCATGATTTGACACCATCTTAAAACATAGGCTAAAAGCTGTATTATTAGACCCTAGAGAGGGAGGGAAGTTGGAACAAAATTATGAATGAGACTTGAACTCTAAAACAAATGACCATCTGTTACTAGAAAGCTAATGTCATAATCATGGTGCCAGAGTGATACGTTCAGAAACCCCCCTTTGTTATCATGTAATATGCTTTCAAGGGGCATCTTCATTAGCCAGTGATATCTGGCATTTTAGAAACTTATAGCCATAGCTTTGAAGTATGAACAGATAGGCCATACATTTTCTATCTCAAATTGCTTGTATATATGACACCTCTGCACTCTGTTTGGTGTAATTCATTCACACCCTGTATAAATGTAATATTATTTGAAATTCTTTTTAAGTGTCTAATAATACAATTAATACTCTCTTGAATCATTATGCACTAGAAGATTTACACAAGTTATGAAATATTGACAAGGTAAGAGCTAACACACAATGCAGTTTCTGTAGTACTTTGTTTAGACACAGGATTATATTGAACTTGATTAGAGACAGAGAGAGAGGGGAAGAAGTTAATACACTCAGGCAGTACCATACAGATGTCAGTAATTAAAACATAATTTCATCCAAAATCTCATGGAGAAAATTTTGAAAAGCTAATAAGGATGACATAAATAGCACTCTCAAATGGGATTCCACTTACCTTTTCTATAAGGGAGAATAGTTTTCTGCAATATGCCATTTCTTTATTTTATAATGCGTATTTTATAGTAACTTGTTCACCATTTCAATGAATTCTGAGAATTGAAAAATTCATTAAAAAGGCATTTAAAAAATCCTCTTTGAAATGACATGGGTTTACATCCTAAAAGTTATCAATATACTCCCAATATGTGTTCTTTTCACTATCAAAGAATACTTGATATTTTCAAGTATATTTACAAAAATTTTTATATTCCATTTAAATTTAAATTATATGTTTTTTTACCTCTTCCCCCCAAAAAGAAAAGTATGCAAAAGTCACATTTTTTTTTAAATGGTGTTCAATGCCTGTTTTTACTACTGAGGTACCACAGATGGTGAACAGTGGTGATGCATGAAATGAAATGATATACTGGGAAGGGACTTTTTAAGGAAGGAAATGTTCCAGGCCTAAGTTTAGGGTACCTCACGGCATTTGCCAGTTATGAGGACTGAGGTAAACCTGGAAAAAACCTCAGTCAGGGAGGACGGTCCTAGTGGGATTCCAACCCCAGACCTCCCACTCATGAGTCCGTGCTTTAACGACCTTGGCCACCCGTGCCAGTGTCACAACATTGCTGCAGCAAAAATTAAATATATAATCAAATGCAAAATTGTGATTCTGAGCATGTAATTCATTTATAAACAATGTATACAGTTTTTTTCACACTAACTCCATTCACTTACATAAATTTGGAACATATGTTTCGGGAGCGATCCCTCCCATCTTCAGCCTGTTGACAAACTGTCGTTAAATGTGGCGGTTGGGTCTCTTGATGTTCTTGTGGCGGCATCTGTTGGTATTATTAGGAATTTGCTGAGTTCATCCAATGGAGGGATATCAAAATTCATCAAATTATCCTTATTTTTTTCCACTTGGGAAAACATTTTCATTACAAAAAATAAGGATAATTTGATGAATTTCGATATCCCTCCATTGGATGAACTCAGCAAATTCCTAATAATACCAACAGATGCCGCCACAAGAACATCAAGAGACCCAACCGCCACATTTAACGACAGTTTGTCAACAGGCTGAAGATGGGAGGGATCGCTCCCGAAACATATGTTCCAAATTTATGTAAGTGAATGGAGTTAGTGTGAAAAAAACTGTATACATTGTTTATATGTATACCACTCCATTGTCAACAGCTTCGTAAGTACACTTATTTGATGTAATTCATTGTCTCTAGCTGGAAACAGGCAACACTATTTAAAAACTTTTCTCCCTTTCCCTCCCCTGAGTATTAGAAGATTAAAGTTACCATTTTGCAGGAGCACTGCCCATCATACAATGTATGTAACAATAGGCATTATAGAGTAACTACTACTGAAGTGGCATGTAATAGATAAGGCAAAAACAGGTTTTCATTAAACTATATGTACAATACTTACACGACAAGTAAACGGTTCATCTCTGTGCACTTTCAGGTGAGCAACTAGATTTGATTGTTGCGTAAATCTTCGGTCACATAAGTCACAGCTGTATGGCTTTTCTCCTGTGTGACATCTCATGTGATCTAAGCAGCTGCTCTTATCCAAGAAACTTGCTTTACAATATTCACAAGAATACATTTTCTGCTGTAAAAGTAAATAAATGTTATGCAAAGGTAAGCATAATAACAAAATGCAGCAATATACAAGGAATGTTTTGAAAGTTCTGGACCTGACTCACAGATGTCATGAAAATGGTCAAATTACTACGATAATTGTTAAGTATCATCATTTAGATGGTGCACTGTAGAGTAGGATAAAATGGGATACACAAGCAAATTACACAAACAAAAAATTCAGTATGGCATGCTATATGTTAAGGGTACTAGCACGATGTACAATGGCGGAGACTGTTAGAATGGCTTATTTTGCATATGTCCACTACTTGTTGAGGTATGGCATAATAATCTGGGGAGAATCAAGCGCAAGTAAGATATGCTTCATGATGCAAAAGAAAATAATTTGAACCATGATAGGAACAAGTGCAAGAACAACATGTAAACCGCTTAATTGATATCATTGTATGATTCAGTTGAACTACACACTCTTAAAGCTTCACTTATTTTTCATAAATGTATGGAACCGGTTTGGAGAACATTTAGTTCCCATCTTCAGTCAGAAGTTGACTGTCGGATCATTCGTTGAGCTGTGGGAATGTGTATTCTGCTCTGGTGGCTGTGTGATAAACCTGTAGTTTATGTTTTCATCTCAATGATATCAATTAATGCGATTAGCTTCACTGTGCAAGTTCCAATTTACATTTTAAATGTAAACCACTTTTTAAAAAAATTAGGCATTCTTCCTCTTCCTTAAATCTACATATTTGAAACAATAATGTTCACCCGTATAACTATCAATAATACAGGTTCACCTTTCATTAAGAATGAAGCAGCCCATCAGTACAATACAAAATAAAACTCAAACCTCCATGTATATAAGCATAATGCTTCCTTATACCAAAGGAGCATATTGCACTCTGGCATAAAGACATACAATAACTTTCCAAACTACTTAAAGAAAATACAAGATAAAAGTTTCAAAATCCCTAAAAGAAAATCTTATTAACCACTGCTTCTACTCCATTTAAGATATTTTCTTGTAAATAATGATAAATAACTATTTCATGACTGCACTATATCCTAGCAGTGTGAGAATGACCATGTACTTCATCTATGTACTTACAATGATATTGTATACACTAAATTGTATTAAGTTTTTTACTTTTACTTTTGATATTCTTGCATATAATTCAGTATTTTATTAAGACATATCCAACATCAATTGTACTACCATGTACTAAAGCAATCAACTGGATTAATAAACTACAAGTCTCAGGTGCATAAATGTAGTCACTTGTTGGTGATGATTGTGTAAACAAATTAGTGTTAACATTTTCTGCAAAATGGATAAAACAGAAATACAAGCTGTGATGAAGTGCTTCATTTTGAAGGATTTAACCCCAACAGAAATACAAAAGCAGTTAAATTCTAAATGAACTCATTTTGCTTTCATTTTCAATGGTTAAAATGTGGGCTGTTGAATTTAAGGGTGGTCGTACATCATTCAAGATGATGAGCACTCAGGGCATTCCAAAACCCCTACGACTAATGAGATAGTGTCAAAAATTCTCAATGCCATACTCAGTGATTGCTGATTGAAGGTAAGTAAGTTGACTGACATTGCAAAGACTTTGATAGGCTGTGTCAACTACATTTTACATGAAGTTTCGGGTATGATATAGCTTTCCACTTGATGGGTGCTGCATTTGTTAACAATGGACCAAAAACACATTTGAATGAACATTTTGCAAGAGTGTTTAGACTTGTTTAAATGCAATTCCAGTGAGTTTCCATTTCATAACAGAAGATGAAACACATGGATTAATCACTACACGCCAGAGATAAATGAGTAGTCCAAATAGTGGGTAGCAACAGGTGAAAGTGCACCAAAGAAAGCAGGAGAAATAATGGTTACAATTTTCTGGGATTCTCATGGTGTGGTACTCATAGACTACCTCCAGAAGACCAGAACCAACAGCAGGGAGTATTATGGTTCACTACTGAACCAACTGAAGAATGATATTCAGGCTAAGCATCCACACCTTGCAAAAAAGAAAATTCTCTTTCATCACCATAATGTGCTTTCACATGTCTGGAATTACCGCTACAAAATAGCATGGCCTTTGCTTTTAAGTGTTTCCACATCTGCCTTTCTCACCAGATTTGGCTTCCAGCGATTACAGTTTTTGTTTCTGAGTCTGAAGAAATGGCTGGTTGGACAAAGATTTACATATGTTGAAGCATATTTTTCACAGTTGAATAAATCTAATTTTACTGAGGGTATTAAAAAGTTAAAAAGTTGTTCAACTAAATGCACAGTGATTATGTTGGAAAAAAAATTCTTAAATCTTGTGTTTTCTTGGTAAGGTTGGGGACTTTTAGAATGCCTTTCATAGTGTAATGAGCTATATAAGATTTATTATCTGAGAACAAGAACAAATGAACATAACTATAGTGCAGCACAAACAAAAAATCAATGCATTTCAACGAATATTAGAACCAGTCTACTCGTTACATTTTTATGAATTTCAAGTCTAAAAGAACAGGCCTCTGAGCAAAATTTATCAGCCTGAATTGAATGGAATGCCAAGGACTTAGAGATGTTAAGAATATCTTTAAATAAACCAAATAAATATATAAATTACATCTTTATTTTCCTTTACTTACCAATAGTTCAGAATGTTACATTATTTTACTCAGTCAAATGGCATGAGGGCTTTGTCTGAAACTTGCATTTAGAAGGCAATGGCCAAACTGACTTGAGTCTACTTTTGTAGTTTTCTAAAGGGAAATAATGTGTTGGATTTTTCCACATCAAGGTTCCCAACCACCAGAAAACGCTCACTTATGAAAAAAAAAAAATACCATTAATAGGTGACACAAGAATGAGGCATCTATCCAAAAGAAAACAGAACACTACTTTAGGTTTCAGCATATCATAATCAAAAGATGCACATTAGGGTCAATGCAGTCAGATCTAGACTTGTGTAGGAATGTCTCTAAGCTCTCATTAATCCTTCCACTTAGAACGTTGGTGGGTGCCTATACATCATTGCATAGAAGGTAATGAAGCAGCAGATAAACTGGCAAAAGAAGGATCTGACTTCTGGCCAAATGGCTTCACAGAACTAGAACCTTTCTGCATTAGCATTAAAGATGATTGCTAGAACTGCAGTACATCAAAGGATTAAGAATGAACATCAGAAGATTGGAGAACTTTTCTGGTCAGAACTGCATAAAATTCTTATTAAAATATACAACAGTACCCTGGTTAAAGACCCACTGAGCAGGGATAGAAAACAAACCAGGAAAGATATGTGAACGATTACTGGACGTTGGTCATTTCAGAAACACTATGATAATGAGATTCTATAATCAAAATCACACATAGCCTCTACAGTTCCATGCAAATTAATCAGAACACGACAATGACATAACACATTTGATATTTTTTTGCAGTTATTCACCCAATATGCACCTTTTTTCTATGCTAATAGCTAATATGTCAACCTTTTTGTTTTATTATGATGGACAGTATGTGTAATTTTTAAACATTTTTTTCCCCTGCTAAATCAAAATTGTGATTTAATTCTTTATTGTTTTTGGAATTTTTAAATTTTTTTGTTAATCATCTGTTTGCTGAACCCATTGGATTTAGCTGCTTCTATTGTATGTAAATATTCATTCTTGTATTCTTCTTTGTTCAGTGGTATATTTATTAGTGTGTATGTCATGTTAAACGCCATGGGTGGCCAAGGTCATTAAGATGCGGACTCGTGAGCGGGAGGTCTGGGGTTCAAATACCGCCAGGACCATCCTACTGGCTGAAATTTTTTCCAGGTTTTTCTCAGCTCTCAATAAGTAGTCTATTGTCCATATTCTTTTGATTTTTCCACTTGAACGACTATCTTATTGACTTCTTTTTATTCCCGACTTCTGCTGTGTTTCACTTCACGATTTTCCTAAGTTGGAGCATATATTTTGTTTTACACATGTGTTTAAAAAAGGGATATCTATGGTGATAGATTCTCTTTAATCCATATTTAATGACATAATATCCTTCTAGATTTCCCGAAAGATTATTATTACATGAATTGAAATTGTTTATAGTTTGACTAAGTGGAGAAATAAGAGTGTGTAATTGACTCACCAACTAAAGTATTTAATTTATATTATATCTCCACTGTGGTAATTCTACAAAGTTACATTTAAATCCTAAGTATTTCTCCAAAATTTTATAAAATCTATCTAAATTTAAGCTCTCTTATAGTCTTCAAATGCATAACTATACATTTGCTGCAATCTGATTTTAATGTTAGTATCTTACCTTTCTCTGTATTTTCTCATGCATCATACTGGTCTTCTGAAGAAATCTCATCTGAGATGATTTATGTGTATAAGACTTCACTTCACAATGATTATGGCTATGTTCAATGAAGGCATTTCTGTCGACAAATTCTATATTGCATTCATGACACTTGTATCTCTTTTCACCAGTGTGCAGATTCATGTGAATCTTTAACATGTAATTATTTCTAAATGGCTTCCCACATGATGGACATATATATGGCTTTTCTCCTGCAACACAGAGAAATAAAAATAACAGATTATTTATAAATACTGAGAAATTACTTACTTTAGTAGTATTCTTATAAAAATAATACCTGTAAATATTTAGGTTCATACTCTCAAATGTAGTTGTTTATAGCTTTTGATTGAAAAAAAAAACAAAAAGATAAAGCATTATGCTTGAGTTTTTAAAAACGACCACTAGATGGCACTATTGAGATGTCATTACCATTTTCACAATAATTGACATTTGTTATTGAAAACAGTTGCAGCTTAGAAATTGACAGAGAAGTTGGTTTACAGCGAGCATTTAAACAAAACAATATTGAGAAAAAATGGAAATTTCATCTGAAGGTTTTCATTGCATGATTTTTTTAGTAAAGGCCTAACTCAGTAGCAATGCATAGAATCGCTTCGTTTAACTTTTGGTAATGAAACACCATCAGAAAAGACTGCTTACAATTGATTCGCAGAATTTCATCGTGGTCTTGCATCCTCAGTGATGAATTTCATGAAAGTCAACCAAAATTGGTTGTCATTCCAAAAAACTTCAATACTGTGCGCAACACGATCGAAGAAGATGGACATGTGACTTATATAAGAAAGAGGCATTCTTAAGCATATCGAAGTCTGCAGTACATTCAGTTTAGTAAGTGGTCTGTTTAATTTAAGCTCAGATCAGGAAAAGCTCAAGATGGCCCAGAAAAGAAGAAGTATATTTTAATTTGCAAGAAAAATGAAAGAGAAGGGATAGCCTGGTTTCAATAAGGGGAATGAGGGGAGATGTTATTCTGGGAATGTGTCTATCTGTGGGAAGAAGGAAGATGAAATTCATATTATCTTCCAATGTAAAACCACAATTGTTTGGAGGTAAAGTTTCATAAGTAAGAAATGGTTAATGAGGATTAAAGGAATTATATTGAGAAAGATCTCTGAAGATCGTGAGCAGATGTCCAAATTAGGGGAGTTTTTATGAAAGGTAAAAATGAAATGGAAATGGTCAATAGAAAGATATGTAATTTAAATAAATTTTAGATGATTAAGAATATGATTATGAAAAATGTCAATGGTCTGACAATGATTGGGAGTGGAATTATAGAGCTTAGGATATTGGAAATTGCTCTAGAAAGTGAACACATGTAGCATTATAGTTGGTATTTGAGAAATAAAGGAAATAGTTTATAGGGATTGTAGTTTAGTTGATAAAATAATGGACAGGGAGAAATATTTATTTTAGTGCCTTGGGTTGGGTTGGAGCCTGTTTGCCCGGGATTCTAGTAGGTTGCTGCTGATGAACCAGGATCTGGAAACTGATGCATTCAAGGTGGAAATTTTGTACTATGTTTAACCATTTCGAATTTAGGTAAAGATGTTAGTATTAAATGTATAATTGTATCAACAACTGTTGTAATTGTGAGGGGTTATATGTAAATTGACCTGGGTCAGATAGGTGGAGGTCCAGTTATAGTTTGTATTTACATTAGCATTTCAATAAACGTCAACTTAAATTTCATGTGATCTGTTTTGATAAGGATTACATGCTTTTACAACAAAATTAATTTTTCAGGAAGGAAGGTGACAAAGCTTTATGATACAGGGAAAAATAATTCCAATATACAAAAATAAATATTTTTGAATACTTGGGTGAGAGAAAAACTTATTAGATTTTTCTGTTGCCAAAATCATAAATGGAATAGCATTGGCTGACCAAAGAGGCAAGTCAGAGCCCAGTAATAAAATCTGAGCATGTCAAGTAAAGCAACCCTTAATGGCCTATGAAGGCAAACTTAAGACTTCAAAGACTTTCTTCTCTGATGACAAACTCGTTATTTCTTCATTTATCATAAACAATCTATTAAAGGTAGAATTTCCAGATCTCAAAGATAATTTGACTTAAAGTCCCTGTTGCAAAATCTGGAATGAAATTTATCTCATATGTCATCGCAAAATTAATTAACAGAAGAAACTCCCATCATACAGATTGAAGTAAAACCCATCAGCTCCACAAAATATACAGACCTCCAGAGATTGACAAAATGGATTCTAGAGTGTTATGCTGCATTTTACAGAGCTATTCTACATGAAAAAGTAAGATAATGTCTTCCAAATGAGTACTTTGTAATGCACATCCCAAATTTGAAACTTAAAATCATGAATAAATATTTTGGCATATTGTATGACATCACTTCATAAAATGATAAGAACAGAGAATTTAGTGAACTATTGTTGCATCTTGGAGCATGTATGAGAAAACCCATCACTCTTGCTGTTGCCAGGACAGTTGGCGTAGGTCAAAGATGAAAGGTTAGATATTTCTTATGTACTAGTCACAGGTTGCCCATTCTTCTTCCTTTCATGTATGAATTCTAAAACTTTTTCTTCAATGTCAGGATATCTTCCTTTGTAAGGATCAGTGAATCTCCTCCTAATACCTTTAGTTGCAAACGATACCAATTTCTGTTGCTCCACAAGTGAACATTATTCTCAGCTACATTGAACTCTCTTCCTGCCTTTCTGTTATCAATTTTTTCAGCATAAAGAATTACTTTATGCTTGAAAGTAGTATCGTAGGATGTTCTTCTCTTCAGTTAAAGATAAATGTAGGAATCCACACAGTGAAACTATCATAATCTTGTTGAATTAAAAGTAAAACTTCTAAAATCATGCCAATATATTAAACTCTTTTGATGTTTCACATTAATTGCAGTCATCAATTGGTTGACAATGTGAGCAAGTGACTCACGAAACTAGTCCCAACTTACTTTTTAATAAAAAAAAGTTTTAATGTGAAATGTCAAGAGAGTTTAATATAATGACATGATTTTAGAAGTTTTACTTTTAATTCAACAAGATGTTCTCTGTTTTTCCTCTGTTTTGTGACCACCTACTATTCAAATGCTCTATGTAATAATAAGCCAACAATAAATGTAACAAAGTTGAGAATTGCAGCAATGTATTATGATGTAATAAACCACGAATTTGAATGAAGTTACTGGTGAACTTTGGAACAGATTTCCATAAATATAGTAGTTATTCATTTTTATTGTAGGTCTAATTAGCATCAATTTTTCTTTTAAAACCTTATTGCACAGAATAAATACATTTTGAAGCTTCAGACAGTTCATATTGCTTTCAAAGATAAATACTAAAAGCTTGTAACCTTTTCAAAGCATTTTCTGGAAAAGGGATGTGTGTCCATGTTATTTTTTAAAGTTATTTATTTTGGAAGTAACTTCTATAAAAATGTTATATAATTGAGCCTACACAATGATATTAACTGCCTAAGGTACATATCTAAAAATCACAGCTCAGTTTTGCATATCATGAGCAATGTGCAGTTATATGCCATTAGGAACAAGTTTTTTGCTTCTCCTGAAAAGTTATGAAAATAGACATACTCCTTTTGCTTCTCAAGTACCGAAATTAAAATAATGATTGTTCTCTCTAATTCCTACTAGAAGTTTCTGTTACATGTGTGTACATGAAAACTATTTTGCTTGTAGGGAAAAGAGTGGGGAGTGCCACTAGCAACTGACAGGATTGAAAACACTGCATCATGTGCAGTATAGTTTTTATGTGAAAGGCCTGTATGTACAGGTTTATAATTCATTCTGTTAAATTATATATATGTATAAAGTCAAAATGTTTTTTGAATGCTTAGGAACACAGGCATGGACACTGATGATACATGAAATGAAAAAGAGAGATTTTTTTTAAAGAAAAAAAGTGTTCCAGGCTTTTGCCATTTGTGAGGACTGAGGAAACCTTGGAAAAAACCTCAGTCAGGGAGGACATCTTCCGCTCATGGGTTTGTGTCTTAATGACCTCCATGATGATAAAGTCAACATGAGTATATACAATAAATCTGTCTTAGATTTCCTTTGTTCTTATATGTTAATTTTCAGACACACCCTGCTTGACAGCTTTAGTACATTGAACTATTAGATACTTTTAATGTGATCTGGCAATGGGTTATAAAGTTTTATGCCTGAGTAAATCATACTCTTTTGGCATTAGAGTGTTTGGTGGATAGTATTCTTCCAGGTTAAAACTAAGCATATAAGAAATCCTTTTCTCACGGAATATTTGATTTGTAATTGATAGATAGCATTTTTATTTACATTGTACAACTATAATATAACCACACAAAAAAAAAAAAAACAAACCACAATGTGAAAATGTAAAATGAACAAACAGTACATGCAGAAGCGTGTAACTTACCTGTATGCACTTTAAGATGTTCTTTAAGGTAAGATTTCCTGGTAAAGGTTTTACAGCACATTTTACACTCATATCCCACAGATGGTTCATCTTGTTCTTGCTTCACAGGTCTGTGAGAAATAAATACTGTAAATAATATTTGTTTCAGTGACCCTAATTTAATGAAACAGGGACAATATGTTCATTGCATTTAGAATACAGGCTTAAGAGCTTTTCAAGTATTGCACAATCAGTTCTATTTTTAGGGCCAATATTTCCTAGGAGACTTAGTAAACAGCTTAGCTGGCTGATAATCTGTTATAGATTGAACTCTATTGAAGTCCTCTCAAGAAATTTTTGAATAGGATACACTCATGAAGACAGTGGGGAGCTGCTTTGTGGAGAAAGCAACTGTTAATCTTGAAGGAGTAAGGGGCACTGTGCTGACCACAAAAATTATGTTAACAGCAGTGGTTTCATTAGCCAGTTTACCTCAGTCATTTGTTAAAATTGTCACAATTTGCAGAACAGGTTGTTAAATTTATTAAGCTAAAATGGCAGAAAGAAAGAAAATTAACTTAACATGAAATTCTCCATCTTTTTAATATTGCAGTAAGTATAATGCAAAAATAAATGGAAATACAATTTGAAGAGATCATGTTTTGCATTGCTGTTTGCCATCCAAGTGCAAGCAGTTAGGAGGTCAGGAACATGGTAATCTATGCCTTCAACTTTGAAACTCATGCAACAGTTAAATTGGTATGCACAGGATACAGTGAATGTGTAGATGCACATTTGGATGTTTCAAAACACTTGTCAGACAGAGAAACAAACAACAAGTATCCATGGCTAAAAATTACAGATGTTAGTGCCATTTATAAAATATGTTCAGGGTTGAAGTCTTGACTACACATGTTTAGCTCTCTTTGAAATGACAAAATGGAGTTACTGCCTGTGCCTCTACCAGGGCTATTAAGCAAGCATGAGTATGTAAGAAACCTCATGAATATTAAGTCTGCATCAAATTCTAAGGTTGATAACAAAGGAAAGTGAAATAAAGAAGTTGGCAACAATAGTTGAAAACATTTACAACCAGGGGCAGTTTTTCAAGTGCAGAGTGTCAAGTACCCCTGCACCTGATATTTTTGCATAATATACACTTTATTGTAATCTTAAAAGAAGTTAGGAACAGTGAAGTTGTTACATATACAAATGAGTCAGTATTAGGTGACACTAAAACTCTTCACTAACTGGTTAATTCTTTAGAATTTAACTCCTCCTTGAAACAGATCAAAACGTTGTCAGAAAAGGAAAAATGGAGAATTAAAACAAATAACCCACATTTGCCCAGGATTTATGGCCTGCTGAAGGTACAAAAACCCGGCAAGAGCATGAGCCCAATAATCAACAACATCAATTCACCAACCTACAATTTGGCCAAGTGGTTGGTAAAGAAATTTACATCTTTAAAACAATTTGAAAGTAAAAGTATTGTTAAATTTTATGAACTTGTGGACCAATTTAATAATGAGTGGATTTCTCAAATGACGCCTTGGTCTCTTTTGATGTTGCATCTTTGTTTATTAGTATTCCTACAAAAAACTGTTCCTAAATCTTCAGAATTGGCTAAAAAGTAGGAACTTAAAAGTAGAAGAAATTGAGGATTATACCAATCTCACAAAATTGTATATAAACCAAAACTTTTTTACATTCAATGGGAAATTTACCAACAAACTATTTCTCCATTTCTGGCAAATTTATTCATGAGTGCTGCAGAAACACACATTACTAAGGCATTTCCTTTCACCTTCAAAGCATGGTTTTGTTATGTGGATGACATGCTGGCAATAGTACCAAAAAAACAAACAGAAGATGCCCTAAAATTACTAAATTTGCAGGAACAAAATATTAAATTCACTATGGAATTGGAGGAAAATGGTTATTTACTGTTTTTGGACCTAAAAATATACAGGAGAAATGACAGAATTTCATTCGGCATATATAGGAAACCTACACATATAGATAATCACATAAAGAATAACAGTTTCAACCCTAAACCACACCAACATGCCATTGTAAACAGCCTTGTCCATAGATTGGTAAATGCCCCACTCAACAAAGAAGAGTATTCAGCAGAATACCATTATATCATCAAAAAAGCCCTCAACAATGGATTCAGCAGCTCTTTAGTTGATATAAGAAGATCAGATATTTCGAAAGACAGAAAGATATTAAAAACACCACAACTCTCTCCATAATAAAAAAGGATGTGGTTTTAAAAGATTCACATATCATAAGTGGGCAAACAGGGCATTCATGAAAATCTTTAAAAATTATGATATACGTTTGGTAGCACAAAATAAATTTAGTATTGGAAAGTTTCTGAACAGCACCATAAAAGACGTTATTCCACCCAGCAAGAAGTCAGGAGTGTATCGGATAGATTGTTTGGAGTGTGATCAGATATATATATATATAGGCAAAACAATGTGAAATTTGGAGACAAGGACCAAAGAACACTTCAGAAATGTAAGATATAAGCAAGTGGATAAATTGGCGGTTGCAGATCACTTTTGGACTTATGATCACGACTTTGCAGCAGAAGCCAAACTGTTAAAAGCTACCACCAATCCCATGGAAATGGCAATATGGGAAAAGATTTATATTTTAAAAAAAATAACATAGAGTTAGGAATTTTGACATTCCACCAATGAACTTCCTGTTCCGTTATCTAATGGAACCACTAGACGCCACTATGTCACCTGCTAGAGTTAGTTGGTCCCCAGCTGAAGATGAGAGCAAATGCTCTTGAAACATGTTCTGAAGAATTAACTAGTTAGTGAAGCTTTAATATCATCTAATACTGACTCATTTGTATATACATTTTGTTATTTAAAATCTCAAATATATTGTGTTTATGTGGTTAAAAAAAAGTACTTTTCTGCATTTATATTTTGTATTGGTGGTGACTGTGCTTAGAGCACACTCTCTGAAGAATAGGATAGGTTTGTACCGACCAGCAAAAGCACTATAGAGTTCCAGCGCTAGTGGGAAAGAAAGTTTATGGTTGCCATGATATCACAAGAACTTGGCATGCCTACTTATTAACACAAATATCTGCACCAGCCACCAGTTCACTGCTTTACACACGTACCAGTGAAACACGGCTTCTATTAATGATATCATGTTTATTATATTAAAGGATGTTTTATCTTAGAACTGCCTACAGAGCTACAAAAGAATATAAAATATACATTTCAAACAGTCTGGTTTCTAAACTTTCATGGCTAAGCTGTTATCCAGTTCTATAAAAATAATTATTTTTTTAAACAAAAAAATAAATGTCATGATCTTATTGTAGGAGCAATAACGATGATAGGACTACAGGGGCTATTGATGAGATTAGTAGATATTGTGCAGAATGAGGGTTAAGGATAATGGTATTTAAAAACCTTTTTATGGAAAAATGAGAAATGGTATATACAAAGTGAAACAGTAGAAGTAGTGAAGGAGTTTGATTACTTGGGTTTGAGATTCTCAAGTAATGGAAGATGGGAGGCACAGGTAAAATGTGTGCAAGTTAAAGGCAAACAGGTGATAAAAGCTATGAGAGTAAGTTTATATAAGACTCCAACACTATGTGTAAAATGGCTGGAGAGAGTATTTGAATCAGTGTATGCAGTCGAGGTTTGGGGAGAGAAAAGTAGATGTGGTACCCAGAATGTTTTGTACGGAAGTTTTGGGATTATCCAAGTGTTCTCCAAGGTAGGTTAGTTTTGAATTAGGAAGGATGAGGAGAAAAGGATTAATTATAGAATGCAATGAAGTATTGGTATCATATTCTCAAATTAGACAGCTCAAATATATTAAAGGAATGCTTGAAATATCAAAAAGAGGTTTTGGGAAGGAAGAGTTGGTATAGGGAAGTGGGGAAGCTACTAGAAGAAAGAGGTTTGGGGAATATAGGAGAGCAGGTGAAAGTAATTTTAATGGATTTTGGAAGATAGTGAGACAGAGGATAGAAGATGTTGAAAAGCAAGAGATTTGGGCTAGTTTAGATGATAAAAGATACTTGGTTAAATCAGAATTGGGTAGGAGAGAAATATATTGAAATATGTGATCAAATGGGTAGGATGGATTGGGTGTGGTTGCATACAGGAATAATACTCCAGAAAGGATTAGAGGAAATGATAATGAAGTATGTGTGGGAGAGAAGTCAGTGAGTCCCATTATTTATTGGAATGAGAGAAAGTCAAATAGTGGCAGGAAAAAGTTTAGGACAATAAATGAGACAATTTACAAAAGGATTTAGTGTTAAATAAAATGTTAAGTAACAAGAGTGTATAAAACATCCAGAAAATGGGAGAGTTTTTAGATAAAGTTAAGAGAAATGGGAACAAAATAGGAAGAAAGTAAAAGAAGGTTTCTTACAGTCAGACAACCTGGTTGTTAACCAGGTAGAGAAACTGTATTTTGGAGGATGCTGCTAGGATTTAGAGTAAAAAGAGTAGATTAAAAATGTTTGTAAAGATATAGTTGTTACTGTAAATTGAGGATGTATTATTGTAACAAATTGCAAAGTTAATTGTGGAATAAATTCAATTCAAATAAATATCTGGCATAAAAGTTTGGCGACTTATTGAATGTATCATAAATATTAAAAGTCTAAATTCTATAGCAGATGCCCTTGAGGAAAATTCCAGGCTCTGTGCGGGTACAATTCAATGAAAATATTTAATAGACTTTTTCTTCAGACAGTTACTGTAGCTGTGTTATATTTAAGTGAGCAAGAAATGCCATTTTGCAGCTAAAACAAAAAATGCAATTCAATAAATTCTGAAACTTTCAAGGAGTTGCTTGCAGTGTTAATATGTGGAGTTTTTTGCAAATTCAACATCATTACACTAAGATAAAAGGTTTTTAATGCTGAATCAATAACCACCCAAAATGAACATATTGGATGTATCTTAGAATAGAAAATGATTAGGAAAAAAATAAAATGCTTCCTTTTTTTCTGTCCAAGATATGACACAACAGATATGAGCCAGATCTTGATGTGTAGTGAAATAATAAAATCTGATAATACAGATTTACTGGAGAATTTTTTAGGTTTTCACAACGTGTCAACAGATTGTCAGAAACCTTTTGCTAGGCAGTGTTATGTTGGGGCAGGCTTTAATAATAATAATAGTAATAATAATAATAATAATAATAATAATAATAATAATAATAATAATAATAATAATAAAGCTCAAAGTTTCTCTTGCAATTTTTGTATACTGTTTGGTGCACCATCTAAATCTTCTGTAATAATAGAGTTTAAAAAAAATCTCCAAGTGTCCCATTTTTTTATTCTGTCAATGTAATTCCTACTGTTTAGACATCCATTGGTACTCTTAATTCAAATTTGCTGAGTATAATAATGCAAGATTGGGATATATCAAAGGAAATTTTTGAAACTATGATGAATTGTAAAAAGTCAGATAAAACTCTGTTCAAACAGTTAAGGTTCTTTTAAATAATATGAATGATTTATATTTGGTATTCTGCCAAGGAAGTCACAGGACATAAATTATCGATTGTCTCAAATAAAGAATGCTAGCAATTTGTTGAGAAACACAAAGAATAAGATCCAATTTCTTAATTAGGTCATATAAAGAAATACAGTTCCCTTATACAAAATGAGATTTTCCAAAATTATCGAGTATTATATATTGTGAGATTCTGGACCATATTTTAATGAAATGGATATAAGTTTTCAAAAATGCAAAAAACTGCAATTTTTATTTCTTCTGGCAATGCTAAGTTCAAAAAACATAGTTTGTGTTTTATTTCTAAATGTGAAAGCTTTCAAGAGTATTTTAAACACATATTTCCCAAAATAAACTGGCTTTGTTGCTGATAAACTCTATTATAACAGAAGATTTAGATGGTGCACCAAACAGTATACAAAAATTGCAAGAGAAGCTTTAAGCTTTGTTATTATTAGTATTATTATTAAAGCCGGCCCCAACATAACACTGACTAGCAATTTCTGTTCACATTCAAATGATTGTAGTGGTGGAGATCCATGTTTTGTAGACTGTCACATAAAGTTTCTGAAATTCACTTGGATTCCATTTAAACAGCTCCAAATTCTTTTTGAAAGTTACAACTTGCTCTCTGTTCTGGAACAATCATTAGCTAACACAATACCCATCTTGCCAATATTTTTTTAATTTGCAAATGATTGTGTAAAATATTATGCACCCAATCTCCATAAATGCCACAACTTCAGTAATCATTTGCACCTTCAGTATCTGATTGCTCAGTGCCATGCCATCAATTTTTTTAATAATTTCTGCAGTCATTGCCTTGACAGGACTATGGAATGGTTCGCATCACTTACACTTGTTCAGGCACATCTAAACTCACCAAACCATTCTAAGCAAAGCTGCAGATTTGCTATAATCTCAATTTTCATGGCTTTCAAAAAGTAATGTTTTATTAATTCACAAATTTTGCATTTTTCCATTTTTAATGCTTGTTTACAAATTGTGCATACATCTGTATGCACTTTTTTGCTTTTCTTCCCCTCACTACATACCAATGTTGTAACCTGCTCCATATGTCCCTCCTTTCATTGGCTTACACTACATTGAATACTCTGGAAGTGCCACAATATCACAATTGTTATCTTGAGTCTATTTGGGTGTGTGCATCTTGTTTAGAACTTTCATCAAGGTTAGATTGCTTTTTGGACACTACTTCTAAATTTTAAGGTTGTTATTCTCTCCCAGGTCTCATCCACTGATAAGGCAGCAGCAATTATAATGTATTTTGTAAATTTTAACTCTATCTTTAATTTTTGTGTTTGAATGTATAGAATGTTGGGCTGGCACTTTAAAATTATTTCAATTTCAATTTTGTTAATGTGCTTCACCTTTACACTTTCACCTGTAAAATTGGGAAAGTACTTGGCTAAAAATCTTCTATATGAGTCCAAGGCATTTGACAGTGTCTTACACACTATCACTGGAAAAAGTGCAAAAATATGGAACTCAGGGTAAACCTAGAGAAATTCTACGATCATACCTACAAAACTGCAAACAATGTACAGAAACTCCCTATAAAAATGGAAATGTCTTAACTACAGCTAAATCAAACTGTGAAAATTTAAAAGTTGGAGTATCTTGGCAAATGTAACACTATATCATATGCTGACAGTACAACCCTGCTTTTTTCTTGTAAACCTCTTACTTAGAACAAATTATAGAAGAACAACAAATGCAATTTAAAAAATGCTTATTAAGTAATAATTTATCACAATGTGCAAAAAACTATAGCACTTATGATTCACTGCCGCAATAATAGGCATGAGAATCTAGACATAAATATTATAATTAATGGAGAAGCAATAGAAAAGATTAATCGTATAAATTTCTTGTTAGTCATTGTTGGTGATCAATCAACTTTCAAACCATTTAGACCATATTTGTAACAAGTGAGCACATGTATGTATTTAAGGAAACTATCACAAGAGGGTCTGAGGTTGCTGATAAATTCACAAACATAGTAAGCAGTGGAAAGCTCAGACTCTCAAGTGATATTTATTAGGACTATTTCAAGAATAAAATAGGATTTAAATATAATTACTGTAAACTTGGCTTACAATACTGTAATAATTATACATTTGCATAATGAATACTAAAACTTTTCAAGCCATCTAGTAACATACGAATATTGATTGTCAGTAATGTCAAAAGAGAAAAGTTAAATACGGGTTTGGGACTATTTCATGAATAGAATTATGCGCCCTTAAACAACACTCATCATGAATAATATAAGAATGAAAGTTATATATATTTGAAATTCATGTACAGATTATTAACAACTATATAAAATGTTATACTTATTTATGAATACTTATCTATTCAGAAAACATGAGAATGAAATAGATGAAAGACAATTATTACAGCCACTATCATTTGATTTACTAATATCAACTGAGAAAAACAAATCAGAGAAAACATTTTACCATTCTACAAAGTGTTTATTAAAATTTATGGTTGTTTAGGCAGATATTGTTACATAATTTACAAAATGAGATCAGACTGGCTGAATATGCAAAAACAATTGTTTGAGCGAATACACATTAAATTAGTTAAATTTACAATTACTGAAAATACAGAAAAGTGGTCAGTGATGCATGCTCAGGAATTATATAGTGGAGTTACAGAGTTAGCCACACTGACCACAAGACAAATGCACGTCCTATGATAATTTTTTTTTTTTTAAATTTCACTCCATAAAATCTGGCTGTGATTGGTCAAAATTCAAAATATTGCATTGTTTCATTGGTTGATTTTAAGATGAAATCACATGAGTGAAATAGTCACAATATTCAAATTCAGTTAGTCTAAAGTTAATATATTATGATATAATCTAACCATATTTTTGTTATGCAATTGAGGTTTGGGAGAGTACATGTAGTGTACGAAGAATATTAATACTTCGTAAAAGTTGTTGGAGATGTAAATATAAGATAGAAAGGAGAGCATCATGTAGAAGTAGTACTTGTTTATCTTCCAAAGAAAACTTCTTGCTTTTTTGAGAACAGAATTGCTCACAAAGTTGAAAAAAGATATTTTACTTTTCAGACATTTGGAGCAAAATATAAAAATTGGAAGAGCTTTGCAAATTTGTGCAACCAACTTAATGATTTCCAAGGCACTGAAGTAGAGTGGCATTTTTATGACAAAGGAGTTTGTGATGGTGTTGGAGGCACAGTTAAGAGGCTTGCAAACAAATGCCAATCTTCAAATCCTTTCCCAAATTAGATCATAACACCTTGGCAGCTATTTGAGTGGGAGAAAGCAAACATCTTTATTATAATAACCTAAACTTAGGTATTACATAAGTTTAGGTTATATTACCACTCCATTATCAACAGCTTCGTAAGTACAATATCTTTATTATTACTTTTTGTATATACTACAAGAATACCTGGAAACAGAGAGATTTTTACCAGTGCAATTTAATGAATGAGTTGCTGTTACTGGAACTCATCAGTTTCATTTCTTTCTTCCAGTGTCAACTGAAGATTTAGCAACCAAAGCATATTCAACTTCTGAAGAAACTGTTTTAATTGTATTAAAATCATTTGCAGATTTCAAGAACTACATTGATATACCTACAATATACCTACCTATATTTCAGACTCATGGAGTCCGAAATATAGCGATCTCAAGTGTGACTTTTTCTTTGTGTTTTATCTTTTTCTGCTATCATAATTACTGTTAATTTGTTACATTGTTGATAGCGTTGCTTTATTTTTATTTTTCTTATATATATCTTTTAGAAAATTGAAAATTCCATTTCTCTGAAAATATAATTAAAATTTTTCAAGAGGCAGTGAATTTTGAAAACATCCATAATGGTGTCTTGTCATTTATCAAATAAAAGTCCTATTCATAAGCTTTAAAATGACACCTTTCTTATCACTGCAGCTATCACAGTTCTGTAGAAATGTAGTTAAATATACAGTGATCTGCAAATTTTGAGATTTTAGACATGTTGTTAATTCAATATTTCAAACAGGAGTGGTCCAAATATTCTGAAAATAAAAATTTAAAACATCTTTTGTAAAGATGCAAAAATACAGAAAATTAATAAATTTGTGACAAAGTTTTATGCATTAGTTGATTTGACATGAACTTATCCTAACTAAATGTCAAAATTATTACAATTTATCATCCTAAACTAAGATTCATAGCAGTTACATTATTGATTTTGCATATTACACTTAAAAATGCAGAAGAACTAAACAGGATGCATGTTACTAACAAGTTGCAATATCTTTTCATAAAAATATGTTTATGCTTTTACATACATTTTGCAAAACTTTTTTTTCATAATAATTTTCTCTGATAACATTGCATATTTCATTGAATCAACTGTATATCACCTATCACTTATCTTGAATTTTGAATGTTCAAGTATGAGTCTATAAACTTTTCATAAGTATTAAAAAAACTAGAAATTAAGAACACTGTTGATTAATTAATCATTGTTTTCAATGAGTCTACCATCTTCTTGAATGGTTTTGTCATTCCATATGACGTCATTCTCATTGACAGTTCTGCTATCAAGTGCTAGCTGGACTCAATTATCGTTTTGCATTGTTATAAAGGCAATTTCATGAAATTCCATTTGTAAGCATTATTCTGGGGAACTAGTATGCCAATTTTTAAAATTATTATTTTTTTTTCTCTCTCTGATAAATCCGGAGTCTGTAATGGATTAGTAAATATGGTATATTTAGATTTAAAAAGCGAGGATTTTCACAGTGAAATATAGTATAATATAAAAAATTATTTATGATTAATACCATACTGGGAAGCTGACAGTGGAATAGTGTTGATGATGAAGGCAACAGCCTTTAAAACATGTCCAAGAAAGTGAAACAAAACTAGTGAAATTTGAGTGATTTCCTTATAAATTATTTGTTATATTGTGGCACATTTAATTTGAAAGATATTTAATAAATATATATTAACAAAAATAATTATTAATAAAATAAATAAAATATAAAATGTCAAATTTTTAGTTTTGAGAAAATGTATTTAGTATTGCTATTAGTTAAATATTGTACTTACGAAGCTGTTGACAATGGAGTGGCAATATAACTTCAACTTATGTATTCACTTTTTAACACTTTACTCCATTCACTTACACAAAAGTAAGATGCGTTTCAGGAGAATCTCTCCCATCTTCAGTTTCTTACTGAACTGCTGTTACTCGAAACTAAGTTATTAATGCTATTAGTTATTAAAGTACTAAGTAATTACAATATTACAAACTTCATGGATTATAGAACATGTGACAAGGGGTGACATTAAACTACAGTAATGCCACACTTCAATTAAATAAGTGTATTGGTGGTAGATAACTTTGCAATTTAATGTCAGAACTAATTTCAAAATACATAGAAGGCAGTGACAAACTTCTCTGCATCTTTACATTCAGCACCAAAAGTTAGCCAGCACTGAGTTTCATAAAATTTTTTGTTTGTTTACTAATGAATATTCCGCAACCTATTAGAAATTATCCATTGACAGCGGATGTTTATGTAACAGTTACTTTTGTGTGTCTGTTTTTATTTTTACTTAAGTGTCATCATTCATAACAGTGAAAAGTAATTTTATGTTGAAAAATTATTTTTAATTGTGGCAAATAATGATTCAGATATGATATTTATTTTGCTAAGATGCTAATATGGGGAAAATTAAATTCTAAATTGAAAATCATTTGCCCTCTTTCTTCAAAGATATAATAGTAATGAGCTATCTTAAAATAAATAGTTACCTAATTATCTCTGCTGCACTGTTGATCTGATTGCAATGCAACATATTATTATCATCTTGAAAAGAAACTGCATTAGAAGCATTCCATTCATTTTGTACTCTCCCCTCAGTATTCCCACTGTATTCAATTGGCATTTCATTTTCTGAAGATGGTGCTGAATCAGGTTCAGGCTTGCATTCAAATTCTGCAACACACCTATTTCTTTCAGCAATGAATCCTGTAAAGCCTTCTTCTCCCTCAGCATCATCGGATGTTGTACCCAAATCTTCTTGTTGCATTGTTAGCTATAAGAATAAATAAATTTTTAAAAAAATTAATATGTATATGCTCAACTGCAGCATAAAACTGGCAGTATGTGTGAAATTTAAAAAGTTATTGGGGCCTTCCACAGAGGTCTGCACTGGGTAGATTATTTCTTTTTAATTATGGTTAATTCTTTAAATGTTGGGTGCAGAACAATCTTATTGGTGGATAATCTTTCAGTGGAAATAGTGATCATTTAAAACTTGGCATGACTGATTCAATGTATGAGGCTTCTGAATGATTTTTTTAAATATACTTTATTTTTTATTTGGTTTATTTATGGATGCTCTGATTTGGTTTATTTATGGATGCTCTTCAAGTCATCAGCATCCCATTCAAATCAGGGCGTGAAATGGCAGACAAATTTTGCTCAGAGGCCTCTTCTTTCAAGCTTGAAGTTCTCTTTTGTGCTGTAAATGTATGACATGGGACCCATGGCTTTACTTCCCTTCCAAAGGAAGCCATACTTAGGATTTTTACGCCCGAAAAAATCCATCGATCCTGGCCGGGTTTGAAACCACAATCTGGGGTTAGAAGTCAAGTATGGTTACCCTACACCACTAGGACCAACTGAATGATTCTGAGCCAATGTTTTAAGTAAATTGCTGAGTACACCTCACAATGATATGGAATAATCACTTACACTTTTGGGTAGTATTTTACACAGGAAATTATCATGGATGATCATATTACAGAGCAGACACAAAGTATATAATTTTTTTCAAAATGTGCTAAACAGATGAAGAGAAATAGAATTTCATATGTCAGTCTCACTTCAAAAGTTTGTGGTGTGAGAAAAGCAGTGTTTTGCATTTGTTCTTTAGTTAAGAAGTTAGGCCTTATAGTGTTCCAGGTTTTATAAACAAGAAGGCATATTAGATTTCCAAAGATGCTCACAAACTTCAGTGACTTTTTTTCAATAGTGTTTAATACCCATTTTTACTGATTAGGTATCACAGGAATTGGACACTGGTGATACCTGAAATAAATAATAAATGAGGACAAAAAAACAAATGGTGGACACAACTTTTTAATGTAAAGAAGTGATAATGTTGTGGCAGGAAAGGCTCAATTCCTTTACACAATGCAATAAATAATACTTCTATATTATTTAAAAGAGACTTTAGAAACCACACATTAGTCAATATGGCCAAATTTCACTACATATGGTGGGTTTAAGGTACTTGTGGGGTCATGCAGAGTTTGCAAAAATAGGCTTTATACCAGAGAATGTAAATATTTATGTAATAGAAATAAATAATGCAAAAATTAAACTAAATTTTTAATAAATTTTAAAAATATAGTTATGTAACAACTACTACATTTAAGGACTAATTTTTTAACATATTTATAAATTATGTAGGAGAAGAAAGCATAATGATGATAAATAATGCTCCTTACCACTTAATCATTTTAAATAACATTCCAAATGTATCTAACCAAAAACCTGAAATGACTTAATGTTTACAACCAAAAAAGTATACAATTTTTAGCTATTGAAACTTAAATTGAACTATTATAATATCATGCAATAATTCAAAAGATTCTGTTCCAAGTAAATATATGCGAAGATAGTTTGTTTGAATATGAAACAAGTTCCTGGTAAATATATATATATATATATATATATATATATATATATATATATATAGGTATTTTAATGCACATTGCAGTCCAAAATCAATCCAAAATTTATGAGTTGATCGTGAGTTATGAAGTCTAATCCCTTTATAATCCAATGGAATTGCACAATGATGACTTCAGGGAAGAAATAAGGACATGATAAAATTTTAACCAATTATTGTAAAATTATAACATTCTGTCAAAGACAATGATGACATATCTGCATAGATAACTCAGGTGACTATGAAACTGACAATAATAATGACTATAGGGCAGATCAGAGTGACTTATCTATAATGTTAACTGACCCTTTACTACAGTATGTTTATGCTGAAGCACAGATAGTGACAACAGGTGCATGCCTGCACCATCCGTACAGTTGTATCAAAAGAATGCATACACTGTGCTGTAGATGATGGCTGTTAACTTGTACTCTGTTACAGAACACTACATTGTACTTAAGTGTGAAATGAATACTATCAGTCTGTGCATTGAAGTGGATGTAGAGATTGTCAAAAGTGAACATCTTGCGCCTCTCACTTAAACAAAAACTATATTGTGAGAAACTCCTTTGGATATCGTATAGGTGCACATGGATAATAAACTGTATAAACGCTGATATATTTCTAACCCTTTTTGATCTGAAAGACTGTGTTTCTTTTTTCATCCACATCTCCAACACTGCACACAATTGAAAAACCAGTAAATTTTTGTAACACATTCAGAAGTTACTTGTTCACTTTTTTCACAACTTCTCTGGCTTTGGTTTCCTTAAGTTGTACAGATACTTCTTTCACTATGTTTATAGCCTTTGGCATGTTTAAATCAGATGTTTCAACTTTATGGCATTTGGTAAGTGACAAAAAGTTTTCTTTATGAAATCAAACTGTCGAAAAGTTCTACTGAAATTAGGGATTTTGTTATTTTAATTGCATGTGCCTCTATAGAATCTAAACCATTTATCACCTTCACAATTTTACCATAATATGTAGCATAATAGATTAAGGTTTATATTGTTATGGGGTTTGATTGAAGGGGAACTCCAGGAGCTATTTCCTTGAATATTTTTATTCTGGAAGGAGCTTTCACAAATGTTTTCTTAACATTAGCTACAAAGCTATCGACATCACTAAAGAGGAGTGAATTACTTCCACCTCCTATGGAACCCGTGTACTATGCAAATCAGGTGAATTTACATAGGATATATGATTTGTATGTCCTTGGCCCACTTTATTATGTAGGGCATAGCATGTGGCTAAAAGAAGTGCATTATTATACCTCTAATATTACCAAACCAACCATGGCATTAGAAAATATAGTTGCCATTGTTGTATGGTTCACCTTTTCTATTGGCTCACATGTTAGTAATTATTTTTAGGAGAGTTAGATACTATTCCTACATTTACGACATACCTTTCTGTCACATCTATTGCTTCATCCATACTAAGGAATATTTTGTGGTCAACCACTTCTTTTCTGATTTCATTTACAACACCCTGGTACAAAGGGGAAAAATAATTTTTTCATAATGTTGACTCACTGGGAATATGTTTCTTTATATATTTACATAAAAAATCTTGAAAGTATGGATTATATAATTTTTTAAATGGGATGTTTGCACCGATCATCACAGTACACAAGCACTTGACGTTACAAAGAGACGAAAAATGTCGCTGCTGCAGGTAATGTTGCTGCTATATTGAACCTGTGATCCTCTGCTGAAGGCATCGAGAGAAAAAGGGAATGGGTTTCCTAGGGGGGAATATGTGAGCAAGGTAACAAACAGAATCATGGCATTGCCTCACATTCGTGTGAATTTAGTTATTAGCAATAGCAGAATCAGTTTCTAACAGCAGCTGATTCCACAAGGCAAGACATAAATCCACCAACTATCTCATTTAAATGAAACTTCTCATTCATTGTACATATCATGTAGCGTTTGAACAAACTAAACGGAAGCCTTTCAAGATTCTGTTACCTTGATCACATATTCCCACCTAGGAAACCCATTCCCTTTTTCTCTCTCCATGCCTTGAGCAGAGGAGCACAGGTTCAATACAGCAGCGACATTTTTTGTCTCTTTGTAACGTCAAGTTACACAAGCTGCTGCAAAATGTTGCATTGAAATTGCAATGTTGACGCAGTTTCCTGTGTTTTCTACTGTTGCAGTGCCTTTCTACTTCCCCCTTTTACATAACTGTTAACCTAAATTTACATAATATTTATCCTTTACTGCTGAAGACATTATCTCCAAACTCAAGTACAAGACATTCAGTATTTTCACTTTGCGCACATTTTTCCTTAGACATTCCTACATTTGATAAATAATAACACCAATAGCACATGGTTATTCCTAACTGTTCTATTTGACTGTAGGTCTACAACTATGCATAGTACATCAGACATTTGTATTCTCAAATAATATTGCATTTATTTTTCTAGGGTTATAGCAGTAGCATACCCCTCTGTTTGCTTATCCACTGCCTGTACCTAGGAATGCATGCCATGACATTCTGCTCTGTGCACCAGTAACTTGAAGTCACGGATCTGGTCACTCTGATAATGAGAATCTAGAAATTCCACTGGATTAAGAGAATGCATCAGTGAAAGTTGGGCAAAAATGATGAAAAATTGAATTTTTGTTTTAAAATAATATTTATATATCTAACTTTCATAATCCATCAGTAGCTAGGCCTATGCATGATTTAAATGGCTGCTACATCATGTGTGAGTGGGTGTAGCTTTTTAAATGACTTCAATCTCTTTCTGCTGTAAAACATAGTGAAAATTTTATATTTAAATTGATGGTCGGTTTGAAATTATGAGTGAAAAGGTACAGAGACTTCTGGGATTTTTAGAAAACCTGTAGAAGACACCAGAAGAATGCCATGAGATTGTATCATAGTGAAAAAGCTAACATGTCGTGGTACATTTTGTTATTTTTGCAGGCAATATAAAGTTTTTGTAGACTTATTCATAGTGGAATACAAGCAGATAAGTATAATCTAGAATAAGAATAGGTATCTATAAGATTAAGATCAGCAGCAAATATTAAATCTAGCTTTCTTGCTTGTAAATTGCACTTTTACTTTCATAAACTAAAGTTTCTGAAGAGTATATATTCTGTGAATTGAATTTACTTCCTTTCTGATTATTGGTAAAAAAATTACAGTATAATAAGTAGGCCTATTAAGAAAAGACCAACTACGAAATCTGTTGCAGCAAGAAAGACTGCACTGTTGAAATGGTATTTTGAGAAGCCTGAAGCAGAAATAACTATAGCTATGGCCACGGTAACTTTGAACGAACATGAACCAGACCCAAGTGCCAGAAAACTTCACAAGCTCTCCACTGATGATATAAATGAATTGAATATGGAAGAATCAAGTACAGATTATGAGTTCATTCAGACTGGAATATAAAGGTAGAAAGAAATACTTAAGGGTTTAAGTTGTACTGATTGTGAATTTAAGGGTCTAGAAACAAAATTTATTGAACAAAAAGGTTTTGCTAGTACAGTTTCTATTTACTGCTCTGCTTGTAATAAGCTATATATTGATACATATACTGATACAAGAATTACTGGTGATTCTTCTTGACCTCCATTTGATGTTAACAGGAAAATGGTTGAAGCATTTATGGCAATTGATAAAGGCTATGCTGGTGAGCAGAAATTCTGTATGACTATAGATATGAACTGTATGAGGTCTTCTACTTACAATTCCCATCTCATGGATAAAAATAAAGAGAGTGTGTTGTTACAAACTGAAGTGCTGAGTATGACACACAAAGCTGTACATCAGACTCATTTAATTCCAAATCTCTCTGAGCATGACACAATTGATATTTCTGTGTCATATGATGGCACTTGGCACAAATGAGTGCATACTTCTCTATATGCAATTGTAATTGTAATTGACGTTCTCTCAGAATTAGTGATTGATTTTCAAATGAAATCCAAGTATTATAACACATGTACATTTAAAGCAGAGTTAAATGAATCAGTGGTGAATATAAAAAATGGGTTAAAATCCTCAAGGAAAGTGGTAAGTGTGAGGCAAATTAACAGCGGGTCTCTGGATCCATAGAAGCAGTTTCTGCCAAGAAAATCTGGCATAGATCCATTTCTTTGTGTAATATGCCCTCACTACTACAGTGTGTGTGGTGGTGATTCAATTACACACATACTCCTTCAAAACTTATCAGTGTATGGTCCAGATATTCAGATTACTAAAGATAAATGTCTGAATTATATTGCTAAGCATGTGGGTACAGGTCTTAGACATGCAGTGAAAGACTTAAAATTGAAAGGTAACATTTTTGGTGAAAGGATATCTGGTAGCTTGAAAGCCGAAGCCATATTAAAACTTCAGAATTAGCCTAGAAGTGCCATCAAGAATAACATTCCAAATGTAGATCAGATGAAATCGGCAATATTTGCAACACTCTATCACTGTATGTCAACTGATGAAAAGCCACAGCACTTCAAATGTCCTGGGGGTTAGTTGCCAAGGTGTTTTTACAATTGAGCCGCCATTGCCAAAGTTGAAAAACCCCCAGAAATTGAAGAGAACACACTAGAGAGGTGTATTAAAGGCACAACACAATGCCAATGAAAGTTTACTTAATGTAATTTGGAACAATGTCCCTGAAGAAGTTGTTTCAACGAAAAAATTACAAAGTGCTGTAACTGCAGCTGCTAGTGAGTTTAATTTGGGATATCAGCTCACAAAGCTAGGGAGATAAGTCACTGCTGACAAAATAAGTCTGGTAAGTAATTAGTAATGTTAGGGATAGCTGATGACTGAATCAAAGCACATTTAATACTAAAATTACACATAAAATAGTAAAGAATAAATTACAGATAAGAAAACTTAAAGAAGAAGTCAAAAAGATAGCTGAAGGACTTTCATATGATGCAAGGAAATTAAAAGAAAAGAAAAATGCATTTCCTATAGCTAAATCTTTAATTTGCTTTTTCCACTTTTGTTTTACCATTTGTGAATGTTCAAAAGATTTCTTTGAACATTTCCACACAGATTCTAAGATAAATGCTTAAAAGAAGATGGCATTATTTGATCTTGTAGATGAAATACATTAATTGTTACATAATTTTTAATTTCCAATTATGGATCATTTAAAAGAAATCATACCTTTTTGTTCAAACTTTTTCTATTATTAAAACTGTTTGTTATAAGCAGATAAAACATGCGATGTTTTATAGCAATATTCTAATGAAATAAAGTTGCCTCATTTATAATAAAAATTGTAATGCATGAACCATTTCTTATAATATACTAAAACTGCAACAAAAAGAGCAATAATTTAATTTTTTTTGCAAAAACTAATAAAATAGAAGAACTAAATTTGGTAGGTACACTAGAACCTAAATGACTCTAATAATCCCAAAATTTGGTAGGTACACGAAAACCTAAATGACTCTAATAATCCCATTAAATAAAGATTTTATCATTTTCCAGCTTCATCCCCTTACAGTAAGAGATCATTACCTTAATTAATGTTAAAATGTTGACTATTTTGAGCATAGTAAATGTGCATTTATGATTGATTTATTTATTTTAAATATTTTTATTAATTATAGCACAAGTGTAAGAAATTAGTGTCACTTACAACAATATACAAAGTTTTTTTAAAACAGCATTTAATGGACACTGGTGGTACAGTTTTAGGATACTTCTACTTCATTTGCCATTTATGACTGAAGAAAACCTGGGGAAAAAATCCCAGTCAAAGAGAAGGGTCTTGGTGGGAATTGAACCCCAGACATTCTGCTCGTAAAGTCTGGTGAATGAGATGGTACGGTAAACAGAGCAAGAGGCAGGAAGAATGAACATTGCAATGCTGTGCAAATATTCAAGCATTAAATATAACATGTAATTTCGTGTTAGAACCAATACAGTGAAGCGACTATTATGTTCCTAATTATCTAGTGAGTCGATTTGATAATCTTACGCTCCACTTACTGTTGAATTATGCAAAACTAGTTTCGCAGGCTTTTGCCTGCATCCTCAGTTGCGAGTCGACTGTTGGGTTCGTTCTTGGTTGACTGGAGGACTTGGTGTAGCTCTCATGGACATTTTATGAACTTCTGGATTAATTTGCCTTCTGTTGGGATCTCAAAGTTCATAACCTTATCCTCATATTTTTTATATTAATTTTTTTCCCATCGTCCCAGCTCAACAGGTTGACCTATAAATTTCAATAATTTCACTCCCATTTCCATATCAGGTTTATCTCTCCAAAAGTGTTGTGCAACAGCTGAGTTCTCTATCTGATTGTACCTTATGTTTCTCCAGTGTTCCTTCAGCCTGATTCCAATGCTTCTTTTTGTTTTTCCAATATATACTTTGTTACATTCTGAACAGTTGATTTTGTATATTCCTGGCTTCCTTTCCTCCGGTATTCTATCAATATCACCAGAATTGAGCAGATTTTTTAGGCTAAACTTGTTCACTGGGAACAAAGCAATCCCAAACTCTACGAGTATTTTTTGGAATTTTTTGGTGGCCCAAGGATGATAAGTGAATTTCATGTGGATGGTAGATTCTTTTATTGCTGTCAATGTTGTAACCTGCTTTCACCTCTTCTATTGTTTTAACTTCTTGATTTTCTTATCTACAATTTCTTGGTTATATCCATTGAATTTTGCTGTTTGTATAATATAATATATAAAAAAATATGAGGATAAGGTTATGAATTTTGAGATCCCAAAAGAAGACAAATTAATCCAGAAGTTCATAAAATGTCCACAAGAGCTACATCAAGTCCAGCCAACCAACAACGAAGCCGACTCGCAACCGAGGATGCAGGCAAAAGCCTGCGAAACTAGTTTTGCATAATTCAACAGTAAGTGGAGCATAAGATTATCATATCAACTTACTAGATAATTAAGAACATGCAAGCATTACTTGTTGTGAATCAAACAACTCTCCATTTGAAAAATATTGTAAGTTATGCATTGAACCGGAGATTATTCTTTTGTGCTTAAAAAAAAAATAAACAAATAAAATAAAAAAAAAATAAAAAAAAATCCTATTGAATGCTGGTAAAATTGGCAGAATGTAATAATTTTATACTAAGCTATAGCAAACTTTCTTTTCCCATACCTTTATTGTGCCTTTCTTGCGTTGACTTTCATGTTTTCTCCTTGATGGGGAAGAGTTATATTTTGTGAATGTAGAACTACAGAGACCTTCTAAAGCATTTAAAGTCTGTGATGGCAATCTGCTCATTAGTTCATCATTTGAGCTTTGCCCCCTACTACTTGCACTGTTACTATCATTGGGCTGTTCTGTGATTGTGTTTACTTTCTTTGATTCTCCACTATTTACTTGTAGTGTTTTCTCAGTTGATTTTGCTGATGATTTATGCATTTTGCCCAATTTTCCATGTCTTCTTTTAACTTTGCCATGGTTTTCAACTGCAGCATTATTACCTATGTCAGTATTCAGCAATGAGGTGCAAAAGTGTTCATCATCTTCTTTATCATCAGAACCAGATGTAAAATTTCGTTCTGAATAATATGACATATCTTCATCCTTTAACAAACAAGAAAAAGAAACTAAATATGCTGTTTGGAACTTGCATAGTGAAGTTAATCATATAACTGAGATCACTGTATGATTAATCGAACTAATATTCTTTTGCTTGACTCCTCAATTATAAGAAAAAGAAACCTTTAATCATATAGTTATGCATCTTACAAAATTAAAAATATCTATTTATTTCTTCTGAGTTCAAATATTTAGAACACGCTTTATGGTTTTGCTTACATGAGATTTACTCTGGACATATTTCTTGGAACAATAGTTTACATCTCAGCTGTTAAACAACTGTTCGATCATTCACTGGAGTGGACTGGTGAAGTTTTGATTTGGTGACTGCATAAATTGCAGCATTTCTTTTTCAATTTTTGAGTTTTTCAATGGAGTTAGTGTGAACAGTTTGGATACATTAATGTAGTGGGGTTATGTTTGTTATATATGAATAACATCTTCCTGATGGAATAATTAAATGTGTAAAAGATTTCTATGAAGAAAATAATATAAGTAAGGTAGGCATGAAATACATGAAATGTATTAAAGAATAATAATAATAATAATAATAATAATAATAATAATAATAATAATAATAATAATAATAATAATAATAATAATAATAATACTTCTATTAGCTAATTTAAGGGAACTGTACAAAAAATTTAAATACAGACACCCTAACTGTAGGGGACTAGAGTAAAATTCCATTGAGTTCTAAGTTTGAAGAACTACAGGAAATAAGTGTCAATCAGTGTGAAAGTGAATGGAATAAAACAAAAAAAAGGTGAAATAACAAAATCGTTTCTTCCCAGTGTTAAAACTACACTAAAGATAAATGTACCTTTGACTGGGAATGTGAGAAGGGAACATGAATAAATAAACTCATATTCTTTAGATTCAAAATAAAAGACAGTCCTTTGAGTTTATGTGGTATACAAGACTAGAAGGTCAAACATGTGTTATTCATGTGCAATTTATTAGACAAAGAAAGAAAGACTTAGACAGGCTGCAGACTTAAATCAGTAAATAGGAAAAGTGTATTGTATAAGCGACTAAATAAGTAAAAGTCAAGAACATTATGATATTATGCTAAATCTAATAACTGGAAACAGAGAAAACACGTGATATGAATAAAATCATGTGATATATGTCGTACTAAACACTTGTATTGCTTCACTTACTTGTGTAATATTTGGAACTGGTTTCAAAGACCTTTGTCTCCATCTTTGGCCAAGGGTACGAGTTTCTTTGAGTTTTATATAGTTTTTTTTATATATATATATATCAGAAAAGCAAAGAGAAATGTAGGCACACGTTTAAAAGAGCATTTCAGGAACATAAAATATGAACAGACACAGATAGATGAGCTGTGGCATATCATTTCTGGACTAAAAACCATGAGGTTGTGAAGAAGGTGGAATTATTAAAAGAGATTCAGGGACATATAGAACTGGATACTTGGAAAAAATTTACATTCATAAATACAGAGATTGATTAATGAAGTTTGATATTCCAAAGGTTGAAAACACCAATTTTAAGTACATAAACACACCACCAGGATGGTGCTTCATCTCTACAGAGCCATTGGATTCTCTAACCAGTCGTACCCTTGGCCAAGATGAAGACAAAGGTCTTTGAAACCGGTTCCAAATATTACACAAGTACGTGAAGTGCTACAGGTGTTTAGTATGACATATATCACATGATTTTATTCATATGACTTGGCTTCACTGTGTTAGTTCCATATATTTTTTAAAACAAGTTTCTTTTTTTTTTGTAAAAAAATATTTTAATTAAAACATGTGATGTTTAATCAAAACCAATTTAAATATGATTTTAAAAGTTTATAAGCCATAGTAAGAAAAGAAAATTACTCAATGGACAATTGTTAACTTATATTTGTAAAAACTGTGCAAACATACCATGTAGTACTACTTTCGTTGTAATGGAGTGTGCTGTACAATAAAATTTAAATTAAAAAAAATTACTAGAACCATGGCTATATTTCACTGTTTACGGAATCAAATCACTTTAATCTGCACATAACTGCAGAACCAGCAGTTGAGTAATAATGTTCTTATACCTTGTGTATGATAATTCTAAAAATTTCTGAAGGAAAAATGAACTACAAGAATAAAATTAATTTTATATATATATGATTGTTATGAATAGGTATTTAAGATCATAAATTAGAACTTGGCACACATTACAGTGAAAGCATACTTACATCAAAACAATAAGTCCAGTTTTTCAATGTAAGCTGGGTTTCATAACACATTGTCTTAAATTTATGAAATTCCTCAATACGACCAAGGCAGAGGTAGCAAATATTTTTTGGTAGTGTATCTTCCTTTTCCACCTGTAATCATAACAATAATTATGGTAATTAATAAGCAATAACATTAAATAATGCTAATATTGCTATAAAAGAATGGCATTGTTGTGTATTCATTTATTTATTTAGTGCTACATAATTTAAGTGAGTTATGATTTTATTTCAGTTCAAGGTATACACAGTTACACTGTATATTCAATATTGTAGTAAATGACAGCAATCTGAGGGGTTAGTATTCTAGTTTCAACTCTCTATATGAGCCGTATAGCTGGAGGTACTCTTTTGAACAACTAGAGTATAGGAGAGAAATTACTTTGTGATTGACACTTGGGCCATTTTATGTTGGTGACTCAGCTGGCAAGAGACTCGTCCAATCACGTAACAAAAACACATCATCAGAGGCATGACATCATTGACGTTGCAACAGTTACAGGTTTAGAAAGTTTAAAATTACAGAGTAGCAAAGCATTTTCATGCGTTTGCATGCTCTAATCTAATTTTTTGTATGCAAGTATTTTATTAAGAGTAGTGTTTGTGTTTTATATCATTCACCAAACAAAAGTGATTCAGTATGATTTTTGATCAAAGTGTACATTTTCCTATGCATACGCATCATTTTCATACATGCTACTCCTTTGTGCCAATGCATCCAAGTCCAACTTATGATTTCTGCTACTAGATGATACAACGTAGGTTCTTCTGTAGTTAAAAGCAAATTTTCCACCATTACAATAACTGTGAAACCATACCCATAGAAAATATTTAAGATAAAATGCTCAATTATGAAAGGACATGTGAGTTTTTGTCAGACATGTAAAAATATTAATGAATATCATTGTATGATTCAGTTGAAAACGACACACTCTTAAAGCTTCACTTACTTTTCATAAATGTATGGAACCAGTTTCGAGAACATTTTGTTCCCATCTTCAGCCATGCTAAGGTTCAACTGTCGGATCATTCGTTGAGCTGTGGGAATGTATATTCTGCTCTGGTGGCGGTGTGATAAACTTGTAGTTTATGTTTTCATCCCCGACAATGTCGAAGTTCATTATGCTGTTTTTGTATTTGTAGATGTAGATTTTCTCCCAGGTTGCTAATTCCGTAGATCCTTGTACTGATTTTAATAATTTTGTTTTATTTATTATGTCGTGATTTTGTGTCCAAAAATGATATGCTACTGCTGATTTCTCTATTTGCTTGTATTTTATGTTCCTGAAATGTTCCTTTAACCGTGTGCCAATGTTTCTCTTTGTTTTCCCTATGTAGATTTTTTCACATTCTGCACAGTTTATTTTGTAAATACCTGATTTTTCTTCTTGTGGAATACTGTCATTAACATTATCTATCAGCAAATTTTGAACATTAAATCTATTAATCGGTGCCAACCTGATATTAAAATCTTTAAGAATCTTTAAAAATCTTTTAAAATCTTTAAGAATCTTTAAGAATATTCTGAAATAGAAAAAATTAAAGACATAAAATTGCACCCCTCTGACACTCATATCTTTCGATGTAGAATCTCTGTTTCCTAGCATACCAAAAGAAAAACTCCTGATTTATCTACATGATTGGCTAAAAACAAGTGGAATTAATGATATACACATTAAAGAATACATCAAACTGACAGAAATTTGCATAAACCAAGCCTTTTTCACTTTTAAAGGAAAATTTTATAAACAAGAAGCAGGACTTACAATGGGCAGCCCCTTATCTCCATTTCTAGCTAACCTCTTCATGAGTAGATTTGAAACACACATCAACATAGCGTTTCCATTCATATTTAAGGTATGGTACAGATATGTGGATGATATATTTGCCATAGTTGACAAAAAACTCATTGACGATGCCTTAAAACTTCTAAATATTCAAGATAAAAACATTTCATTTACATACGAAATAGAAACAGATAACATGCTGCCATTCCTGGATATTAAAATAATGAAATGCCAAGAAAAACTTAAATTTGGAATATACAGAAAGAATACACATGCAGATAATCACATCAAAGCTGACAGTTTAAACCCTACAGCACACAAACATGCATTAATTAACAGTTTAACACACCGGTTAGTTAACCTACAAATTAGAAAACAAGAATATTTTAAAGAATACAAACAAATAGAAGAAACAGCAGTTAAAAATGGTTTTAAAAAAGAACTAGTACATAAAAAGGTGCAGAAATTCAAGAGACAAAAACATATCAAAGAAACCACAACACTTTCAGCAAAAAAAGATAAACTTATTTTTAAAAAATTCACATATCATCCAATCATCCATGGGCCACAAAAAATTTTCAGAATATTCTTAAAGATTTTAATATCAGGTTGGCACCGATTAATAGAGTTAATGTTCAAAATTTGCTGATAGATAATGTTAATGACAGTATTCCACAAGAAGAAAAATCAGGTATTTACAAAATAAACTGTGCAGAATGTGAAAAAATCACATAGGGAAAACAAAGAGAAACATTGGCACACGGTTAAAGGAACATTTCAGGAACATAAAGTACAAGCAAATAGAGAAATCAGCAGTAGCATATCATTTTTGGACACAAAATCACGACATAATAAATAAAACAAAATTATTAAAATCAGTACAAGGACCTACGGAATTAGCAACCTGGGAGAAAATCTACATCTACAAATACAAAAACAGCATAATGAACTTCGACATTGTCGGGGATGAAAACATAAACTACAAGTTTATCACACCGCCACCAGAGCAGAATATACATTCCCACAGCTCAACGAATGATCCGACAGTTGAACCTTAGCATGGCTGAAGATGGGAACAAAATGTTCTCAAAACCGGTTCCATACATTTATGAAAAGTAAGTGAAGCTTTAAGAGTGTGTAGTTCAACTGAATCATACAATGATATTCATTAATATGATTGGCTTCACTGTGTTAAGTGCCAATTTTACATTTATGTAAAAATATATACTATACCAAGGATAAACATAGAGTGTAAAATATGTTTTAAATCTTATCAGGAGCAGGAAGATGATGATCTTGGAGTGCAGCCATTGAAGATAAATAACAAGTGAAGAGATGTGGCAACAGTATACTGGTGAGGCCACTTGGCAGTAGAAATGTCAATCACAAAGTAATTTCTCTCCTAGTATGGTGGCATGTTTGGTTGCTGTAAAAATAAATACTTAGTACTGTATTATAGTAAAATTCTTCACCAAAGAAGGGCTTTTGCCATGTAATACCAAATTGCTAATAAATGATTAATGTAGGGGAGTTTCTCCCTTCATATTCCATTGTGAAGGAATGAACCAAACAGTTATGCCTAGGGAAACAAACCATCATAGATGACTCTCATAATGGTCAGCCCATGGAAATGAAAATATCTCTCTTGTTGAGGAAACATTTCTCAATGACGAGTAACTGGAGATTTAAGAAATCTCAGTAAGGCTGGGGTTATCTGTTACAACCATCTTTGAATCACCCACAAGAAACTTCACATGATGAAGATAAAAGAGCAAGGTAGGAATCCCAATTTCTTTTTGTAGTTCAGGAGTAACATGTGACCTGTTCTTGCAAGTTTTTAGAACTTTGCTAAGTTAATTAGAAGCACTGGAATTCATTCTCACATTCAAAATGGAGAAATGCAAATCAAGAAAAGTTCTGTTGAGAAAAATTCAAGGTCACTCATTCCACCCAGACAGTCACAAAAATCTTTTGGGATTGAAAGGAAATTCCCTTGACTTCAAGAAAAGGAGTACCTGAATAAATGTACAGTATTATGCTTCATTCCTGTAAAAGCTGCATTATGCCATACAGGACAAAAAAAAAAGAATGTTGTTCAATTCATATGGGTGAGGGCTGCAGCAATTTTAGGATGCATCCACTCTATAGCCCAGAATTTAGTACCCAGTGATTGTGAAAACCACCTTAATGGAACATTTTGCTAATAAAACTTCTCACTACTTTAATGAAAGGCACTTTAAAGGATAACATGTTTCATTGGGTCTCCTAATTAATAGCATGTTTTCATGCTAATTTCATGTAGCATGAAAATTTATTTAAAAAAACCCATTAAATATGAGGACTAGACAATAAAGACTGAGAAGGCAAGGCGCACATTCTATGGTTTTTTTTTTTTCCTGGCCAAATGTTGAGTAACAAAGCTGCAAATGTAAGAGTGTGCATTGTCATGGTGAAGGCACCAACTAGAGGACACAGCTCAGGGCATTTTCGTCAAATGTGTTTGACAAAGACACTAAAAAGAATTGAAATAATCCCCATTAACTGTTGTTTGCAGGGGGATTTTTATTAGAACCAATCTTTCCTGCTAACCAAACAACATTGGCCTTCCTTGGTGTTAGAGGACCAAGCAATTTCCAGACTGAGCTAACCTGTTTGCTTTTGGGATCGTAATGGTGAAACCATGTCTCATCACTTATAACAATTGAATAAAGTTATGCCTCATCTTCCTCCCTACTAGACGTGAAAGTTCCTGATGCATGTTCACTTGCACTTTCACATCAGGAAGCCATCTGGCACAGACATGTCTCATGTGCAAGTGGTCATGCAGAATGGTGAATACACTACCACCTAAAATTTGAAACATGTTATTCTTCCACCTTCCCAAAAAATGACAGCAGTTATGTTAATCTTGGTCTCGTTCACTGCAGTGGCTGAAGCAACTGGACTGCCCTCTTTGTTGTTGAAACAGGACCCTCCTTAAACTACCAAAGTATGCTTGATTGTGGCAGAAAATTATCACTATATGCTTGCAGTAACATCATGTATGCTTGCATACCAGATACCTGCTGTTGTACACAAACTTTCGGAGCAGCATGCTGCTTATTACAAAGTAACTTCATTTTATGCAGCAGATTAGCAAACACTTGCTCTTTGCTGCATCCTGTACTAAAACACATATGCATGCATTCTTTCAATTTCTTCCACTAATACATGATGTCTGTTCTCATGAAAAATAGTTTCACTGTATGATGAGAGAGAAAAAAATAAAAAAAAAACATTTCTCAGCATTTATGAACTGGTTCTAGTAATACATACAAAAGTAATAGCTACACATTTAAAGAGATGGTTCATTTAAATTATATTTCGAAGAGCAAGATCTGAAGGAACATGTTCTCTTTTTTTCATTATATCAATTTATAGGAGAATATTTCACAAATACTGATGGATATGATTTTAGTTTATTTACAAATGCTCTTTAACATCTCAGATCATCAGTACCCCATTCAAATGGGGCATGAAACTGCCAAAAAATTTTGCTCAGAGGCCTATTTTTTCAGGCTTGAGGTTCTTTATCATGCTGTAAATGTACAACATTGACCCATGGCTTTACTTCCCTTCCAAAGGAAGCCATATTTATGATTTTTACACCTGAAAAAAATCCATCGGTCCTGGCCGGGATCGAACCAGCGATCTTGGGCTTAGAAGGCAAGTATAGTTACCACTACACCACCAGGAAGGACAAGTATGATGAAGAGTCTACTGCTACTTACATATCTTTGCAAAATCATTTGTATAGGATAAATGAATTTCTGAATGCAGTACTATTATCAAATTCAAGATTGATGTACAAACAACCACCTCACTACAAACTTCCAAAAGTGTTCAAATTCACAACTGTAAGACACAAACCCCAAATTGACTCCCTATGAGACATGAAAATCGCTGTTGCTTGTTCAAAATGATAACAGACCATGATTATTTGGATAGGGTTCAAATCCGGCCAGGGTAATAATATTAATGATGATAAAGATGAATGTAATGACTTATATCACTTTGAAACCACCAAATTTTATTAACTTTTCTAATTATTGAGATTAAGATTGTATTTCATTTCGCTTAACCTTGGAAGAACCTATAAAAACCACCATATATTTATAAAGAATGAAAATGATAATACTTAAACAATTGACAATGAGCTAAAATCTGAAATACTAAGGATTTGTAATGTTTCCCTGCTCATAAAAGAAAACGAATGTAAAACTCAAATAGTAAATGTTCACTTGTTGTCACTCACTTCTAAAGAAAGATATGTCCTTATTTTTTGCTTTACTTCCATTTTTCTGCCTTCATCTCCAAAAATATTAATACCCAGGGTATGAACACCAGCACATAACCGACATCGCGAGTAAATATCCATCATAATATCCATTGCTGACATTCCTTATTTTCCATGCGTTCACACTGCCAACATAATCTTAAGCGAAAATATTCTTAACGGTCATAGCGTTCGAGTACAATGAGATTTGATTTCTTTCATTCTTAAACGCTAACCAATAAACTTCCTGATGTTTCCTTGATTACTTTTCCACAGTTCTTCTATACTGGCATTATATTTTTGTTTTACGTTATAATAAACTTCACTAGTTTCGAGCCTTAATAATTATCTGTTTCCACTATCCACTACTTATACTATTTTTGTCAATCACTTTCCTTGAACCGTAACATCAGACTACCTAGACATTTCTCTTTCATTTGCTTTTTTTTTTTTTTTTTCTGGACGCCATTTACAGTGTAGACAAAACAACCAAACAAAACTAATTCTCGTTTATTTCGTACTGCCAACGGTAACATATACATATTACCATAAAGTCACTCATAGAGAAAATAATGTGCATTACATATTATTGAATATGTAACCAAAATATACCAATGTCTCAAAATGTACCAAGTAATTTCTATACTACTACACTGACCGGCTGCGGCACCGTATTGATTGTTAAACTTAAGTGATTGTTAACTCAGCGTTACGGATAGCCATACGACTCGCACAAGTTACGTCTCCTTTCACAAAAGGCAGCACAGGAAGGTGGAGAAAACCGACGGAAACTCGACACTAGTCTATCCCAGTGAACGTATCTGCAGTCACGATACGATAAACAGTGTGTGTATTGACGGAACTTCCTAATTCATAACAAGATCAACACAAGTTTCAGTTTTAGTCTCCTAACGTATGAAAGTTACCTTAGAATTAGATACAGTTAGTGCAAAAAGGATGAAAAAAGTAACTATTATTCGATTAAGAATAGTATAGAAAATTTATGAATAAAAACACCTCGTTACATTCATTCTGAGAAAAAAGATTGCAAGCAAGGGAAAAAAAGGAGGGGGGGGGGAAATTGAACACAGGACCTTTCACATAATTTTAAAGTAGTATTTCAGTTTTATTTGGGCAGTAGCGCTCCCTAGTCTTTTTATATTCTTTATTATTTACATTCAATTGCATACAACACAAAATCCATTTTAATGGTTTCGTATAATAGTATTCTGGTTTCCTTCTTTTTCTTCTTCTCTTACTGTTTCGTTTTATTTTACAGTTCCACAGTTACTAGATTGTCAGTATTCTATTTATAAATGTTACGTAATGCTACAAACACTTAAAATTAATGTTATTATAACTACAAAATAACTAAGAATTCTGCAATAAATAACAAAGAAAATAGACAAACATACAATACAAACCAAAGTAACTCTATATAACGTAAATAGAAACATTGCTGCTTTTAGCACGACTAAGTCAGTTTTCTTATAATCATTATAATTTGACATTTGTACTCAAAAAATAATAATGTGCACAATTTTTTTCAATGCGGAAAGAGAAATTTTTGCACTAAACCAAGAACATACTATGCTCTTCCAGTCTGATATTTTCTTTAATATACATTAAAACTAACCGTTTTAATATTACAATGTTAGAAATCAATTGTATGTTTTTTTAAACAAGATTTTGCTTAATTCGAATCTTTGAATTCAATTAAAAACTGTCCAATATACCACAACGCTGCTATCCTTTGAGATACTGAAGAACAACGAAGCACTGGAAATTTCAAATATTGGCATTCAAAACATTTATCGGAAACATCCAGGATCTGAAGGATTTTGAGCTGCGTCCTCCACCAGGCTGATACAGCAGCACCACATTCCAAACGATGTAGTTTGGTACCTTGAAGTCTGCAAATACCACAGTTTGGAGACGTCATGCCAATGCGATGCAGGCGCTTATTTGTAGGGAAGATATTTCACCAGTTGATACCACATACTCTGTTGGTAAGTGTTGAGTAGAGAATGTCGGATATTGGACCAAATTCGGCGCCAGTTGTAACCTGGGTGTTGGAGAACTACCTTAGGAGATGGCATTTGAAATATCAGGCAGTATGCAAGTATCTGTTCTTCGGTGTTTGGCCATGTAGATCAACAGGGCAGTATGCTATTAATTTAAGTAACTTGTTAACCTGGGGCGCCCTGATCGGAAAATCTCGAAGAGCTGGTGGATTGTGGATTTGGTATTCAGATAACCACTGCGTAAGAAACTGATGGGTATAAGAATCGTCATGGCTTCCTAGATGTACACAGTTTGTCCGGAGAAACACACAATCAGCTTTCGCCTGTGGATCAATGGCATTTAGAACCCATTCAGAATCTGGAAATGTGAGTTTGTTTCTAGGAGCTCGTAATAAGAATCCTTTCCTAATGAACAGTCCTGTAGCTGATTTCAACCTAACGCCAAAGGTAAATGGTAACCCCAGAACCTAGCTTACAAACCATACCTTGGATAATGAAAATTTATTAACAAAATGAACGCACTGTAACAAATTTGGGGAACGAAACTGATGCTGTCGAAGAACTTTATGACCACCGTTAATTTTTTTTTTTTTTTTGAGTAGTGTTTAACGCCCGTTTTCACTACTGAGGCACCACAGGCGGTTACCACCGTTAACAATACAGTTCCAGCTATACTGAATCGTCGGCGGTAGCGTGAGTAGAAATGTACATCTAATATTTTAACGGTAGGAGCCATAGATATCCATGAAGGTGGGACTTTAGAAGTGGAGCCAACGAGCATAGATCTTCATATATGCACACTAAGGATCGCCCCAGAATCTCTACAACAATTATCCATAATCTCTTGAATATGAGGAAGAATAGAACCACGTAAGATCACCAAAGTGACACCACCAGCAAATGTTCTAATAAGAGAGTGACCATCAGAACGAAGGTTTTGTTGTAATTTTCGTAGGAGAGGTTCCGTTGATAACACAAACAAGTGCATTGCCATCGGACAGTCCTGTCTTACAGACGCTCTCACAGGAAAGGAATGAATGAAATAGCCGTTCACCAAAATTTTGGAAGTAGCTGCTTTTAATACATTACGAAGGAGGTAGCAACAGGCAATAGAGATTCCTAATCTGTATCGTAGTATTAAGTAAATAGCTAATAGCTATGTTTCACCCTATCAAACGCATGGTCAAAGTACAAAGATATCAAAAGTTTCTTAACCCGCGAAATTTGGGCGTCACTAAATACGTCGCGAAAAGTACATAGGGCTTCAAGAATGTTCTCTCCACGTCGTATTGACTGTTGTGCCGGTGCAAGAATGTCAGCTATTATTGATGACAACTGGTGCTTAAGGCACTGCATGAACATTTTATAATCAGTATTTAACATTGTAAAATGACGAAAATGTTGTGTAGTGTCGGGATATATACGTTTAGGCACAAGTCCCACTATGCCATGGACAAATGCAGAGGGATTCTAGGTGATACACAGCAGCTCACTGAAAATTGCAAGAAAGTATCTTTCAGCAACAGTCAAAATGCAGAACAAATTCTGCAGGTAGGCCATCTACCTCAGGTGATTTATTTTGGGGACAGGCAGGTAAAGCTGCTTGTAGTTCAACAATGATAAAAGGAGGAATTACAGAAGATTTTAGAACCGTGATTTCCTCTATAGCAGGGAGTTCTTCAGACATAATATCATGATATAGGTTTAGAAAATACTCGTACACAACAGAAGGTATATCTACTTGGCTACGTACAGAACTATGGGAGGTATTTTGAATACTGTGAATATATTTTCGCTTAGCACGGCGTTATTCACGGACATGATATATAGACGGGGATTCTATGCACATAATATCAACGAATGAGCTCAGGAAAGCACCCTCGAATCTTTCACTCGAAGGTCAAGAATCTGAGCTTTAATTCCTTTTATTTGAACACTATATTTTGGCGACTGCAGATCTCGTAACCCCCCATAAAGGAACTGTCAATAGCGCTATTTTCTACTTTATTTATTACCTGACACACATTGAAGTAACCGCTTTATTTTGTTTTGAGGACATTCCACCTTCCTGTTTTGTAGAATAAAATCGTTGCTGATAACCACTATGCAAAGTGTTCTTGAGCAGCTTTGTCAGGAAAAATTTGCACATAAAGTTTCCAGTATCCAGGACCAAATGAGGGAGAGGACGCACGTAGCGCAATGGAAGTAAGGTACCCACAATGACCAGAGAGTTCTGTCAAATATATGTCCGCAGTGCTAATACAAAGATTGCGGTCAGCATAAATGCGATCTAGCCGTGCTCCCGAGAGATTGCATTGAAATGCATTAAGCGGACGATCGAGAGTTAGGACTTTACATGTATCGCGTAACTTGAGTGGATGAACTATGTCTACTAATGCAGGACAAGGCAAGTAAACTTCTGTGCAATCTTTAGGAGATAAACCAGTATTAAAATCGCCATCTGATAACGCATGTGCAGAATTTGAGAACAAAAAAGCAAAACAACTTCAGTAAAATTTGTCTGTCTTTTTTTCCGCCTATGAGTGGCAGAAAGGCCATATACATTGACAATATTGAAGTTCCCTAGTATAAGGCTGACGCCTCTAAAACCTGCGGTTATGTGCACATTCGTATATTGCAAATAATCTTTAAGCAAGATAGCAGTACCATGGGTAATTAAAAAGTATTAAATTCAGTATTCTATCCATATAAGCGAGCTATAAGAGGAGAATTTACCTTTAGAAGAGCATGGTCAACATCCAGGTAATGAAAAGTATTTGCAAAAAGGCGAAAATTTCGAGAGTTTGGATATTAGTAATGTTCAATGCAAGTATTTTATATGTGTGTGACACAAAGAAAGAAAAAGTTATTCCAAGAACAACTAAAACAATAAAACAGTTAGGGGAGGGTAATAAGGAATTATTCTCCATTCGTAACCAAGTATCAGGAGACGTGTCTTCTGACGTAGGCGCAGTAGGCTTTCAGATAAAGCCAGAGATTTCAAAAAATTTTCACTGTTAATAGAACTTTTATAACATGAGTCATTTTGTAATTGAGGATCTCGGGGGGAATTCCCTGGTTTATAAATTATGAGCATCAAAATCATTCAAAGAGTTCGCCGTAGATTGGTATCTTTCGCGCACTTTTCGTTCCTTAGCAATATATCCTATATTTAGCTGCTCTACATGCGATGGTGTAGTAGCTACATTATCTGGTGACTATTAGGTGAGGATAAGGGAGGTATGTCATGCCATTGCGACAACAAGCTCGGGTTCATCGGTGCTAATTGAGACCAGGCTGGTTAAAGGACTTAGGAGGGAGAGAGCGTCTGCCTGCTGGTCAAGTTGAATAGGGCTGGAAATAGATGTTTCCTGAGGAGTGATAATATTTTTCTAAGAGCAAATACCAATCATTAATGTTGCACGAGGTACTTGTGGGATCTTAGTGGTAAATTTCTTGCGAGGAAAACAATCACCGAAATGAGAGTTTCACCACATGAATTGGGCGTGGGTGGTTGTCCCGCGTAACTAATGCTAGTATTGTGACTAGCAAACATGAAAGTAGATGGAATAAGTTTTTCAAATAAATTTAAATAAAACGAATACCATTTGGCACCTGATACTTATGGCGGAGATACCAACGATCATTTTCAATTTTAATCACAGGCCATATGCATGTAAACCTAGGCTTATTCTATCATTTGATAATTCAGAGTGTGAATTAAACATAAGGGCATGAGTGCACTCCGCAATGACGTCACTAATAGTTATGGAAGTCACAGATCCGTCTTCAGTTACAAAGGGAGTAGGCCCTGGTGTACATTTAATAACTGTTCCAAAATCACTCTTTGATAAATATTGAATTTCCTAACTGCAGATTTCATGATGATCATGTTGTAATTAATGGCGGTGTAGGAAATAGCCTTGAGAAAGTTAATAATTATCAGATTGAACAAGATTTTGGTGACATCAGCGCTAAAAGCAGGCATACAAACGAGAAGTTTCTGGGACTGTTAAATAGGCACGATAGGCCTCAGCTGCATGTGAGGGTGCGGAGTATGAACCTGAGGCTTGAGCGTGCATTGATGATACCCACAAACTCCTGCATTTGTATGAAAGTTGTAAATGGAGATAACTTTACTGTAAAGCTGTATAGCAGCTTTCGCTTCTTATTGCTGACAGGATCAAGGGTATGATTCCTGTTATCAATAGTCCAAGTCCCTTTTTTAGGATGAGACACCTGATCCAGGGCAGAAATTCATCCAACCAAACCTAATAGGTTAATGTTAACTCAAATGACGAACGTATCAATGATAATTATTGCACAGAAAATGAAGTAAAATGAAGGGTATTAAGCAAGCAACAAACAAAATTTATATACTTCATCAAAATATTAGACGACTGAAAAATAAAATACACAAATTATTAAACAGCTTAACTAGTGGCAATATAAAACCACATATTATCTGCCTATTTGAACATCATTTGAAACAACAGAAATTATCACAATTGTCTTTACATGGATATTGTTTGGGATCTGAAGCTTCAAGGAAAAAAACTAAATAACAATACAAATATGTCAGGCTGGATGTACCACACAAAACATTACATATAGCAAAATTTAATTCAGAACAGAACATTGAATTATGCACACTACAATTGGATAGAAAAAACACAAAAATAATTGTAACCGCTATTTATTGCTCACTTTCTTGATGAAACTTGAAGCATTTTTTATTTAATCCCAAACATGAAATTTTATTTCATCCTAAACATGAAATAATTATAATTATATGTGGGGACATAATATTGATTACTTAATGCCAAGTGTTAGATTGAATCGATTGAATTCCCTTTCTTACTGCATATAAAATGGTGCATACAATTAACTTTCCCATCAGGATTGATACAAACTCTAGCACAGCAATAGATAATATTTTTGTAAATTCAGACAAACTATCATCATATTCTGTGTCTCCATTGAGCAATGGTCTCTTTGACGATGGTGCTTAAATAATAGTGAAAAAGGATTCTACAATAAAACTCAAAGAATCTTATGGATATATAGAATATAGAGATATTAATGATGAAAATCTCAGTAAAATGGTAGAAACTCTTCAACAAGAATTATGGAATAGTGTCCGTAGTGCAAATGATATTAATATAAATTCATTTATTTTTACACGCTTTTAAATTGCATTTTGATGCATATTTTGCACTAAAAAATAAAAAGAAGTTATAATATGAGGCAGGAATGGTTAACCTAATGAATTAAAAAGTCTTGTCAACGTTAAAAAACAATTATATAATGAGCTAAAGCTCCTTAAAGACCATAAATTAAAAACAAAATTTAAAAAGTATTGTAAGATACTTAGGAAAGCAATAAAAACAGCAAAAGGCCTCTATTATCATGCACTTATCAGTAAGTCTAAAAACAAAATAAAAACTATGGAATATAGTAAAATAAGAAATGGGCAAAAATGTGTAACAAGATGATGCAATAATCTTAAGCACTAACAATCAAGAGATACAACACCCTACTGAGGTAGCAAATGAATTTAATGATTACTTTTTTAATGTAATAAATCTTTAATTTATAAAAGAGATGCATTAAGGATTTTACAACTATCAAATCAAAATAATAAATTCAAACGGCTTCACTAGAAATTAGAAATATCATTAGTAAATTAAAATAAAAAAAACCCTTCTGGCTATAATGAGCTCAATAGCAAAGTCATAAAGGTGCAAAGGGAATTAGTACCTCTCTTAGTCACTTGTGTAATGAATCTCAAACATCAGCAGCATTTCCTGAGACGCTAAAATATTCAACAATGAAGCCGGTTCAAAAAGGGAGAAAAGAAAATGTAGGTGTTTAACACAGTAATGTACAATAGGCTTTACTTTATGTTGAAAGTAACAATATTCTAGTTAATTGTCAGTTTGGCTTTAGAAAAAGAATTTCAACAAAAAATGCAATCAGTAATGAAAGTTTAACTCCATTTAATGAAAGAGTACCTGAAGGAGGAATATTTTGTGATTTAGCAAAAGTTTTTGATTGTGTCAATCATGAAATTCTGATAGGTAAACTAGCTCTCTATGGAATAAAAAATAACATTTAAAATGGTTTATGTCTTACCTTGACAATAGGAAACAAAATGTAGTAATAAATTACACCTTTAACAATAAAAACAATACATCAAAGTGGGAAATGATTAACCATGGAGTGCCTCAAGGATCTTTTCTGGAACCTCTTCTTTTTCTTTTCACGATCTTGCCTTATCTATCCAAAAATTTAGAAAATATGTTCTATTTGCAAATGACAAAAGTATAATAATAAATGGAAATTGCCTTAGTGATTGTGCCATTAAACTAAATGTGGTTCTGAGTTCTTTGTGTGTATGGTTCAAAGCAAGCAAGCAAATTGTCTCTAAATGTAGATACAACAAATGTTATGAAATTCATCACTCATAGGTTTCCAGTTCCATAATTACAGATAGGATATTATAATAGTATATTTCGACAAACCAAATATATTAAATTACTTGGATTATAATTGATAACTATCTGAATTGGAAAGATCACATCGATTCCTATCATAGTTAAACTTAGCAGTGCATGCTATACAATACGTCCATTAGTAATACTGAAGTCAATTAAGACTTTATAACTAATTTATTATACTTATTTAAACTCAAAAATGAAATTCGGCCTAATATTTTGGGTAAATTCAGTTAAAAGTGAACGTGCTTTCCTATTACAGAAAAAAGTCATACGAATAAACGCTGGACACATCGTAGACATTCATGCAGAAACCTCTTTAGGCAATTTGAAATGTTAACTTCCACGTGAATATACATTATCCCTCATTAACTTATATATAATAAATAAAGAAAAATTGTTCAAAATCAAAATAAACATGACAAGAATAGCAGACAGAAAGCAAATCTACATAGACCGGCTGCAACACTTTCCTGCCATTAAAAAGGCGTTTATTATGAATGCATATTAGTAGAAAACACTCCTCCCTCTAGCTTAAAAGCCTTAAACAATGCTGATTCCTTTAAATTTTCTCTTAGAAAATATCTATGTAAAAAGGCCTATTATTACGCAAAGGAATATATGAGTGACAATATTATACCGAGTTATATACTGCAATGATTCTATATCAATGAATATATGTAGTAAAATTTGTATGATTAAGTGACTTGTCTGTTTTTGTTGTTTGGTTGAGTGATTCTAGGTGTTATTTTTCATTTTTATCGTACTATTTATGTAGATGTAGACAATTTTCTCAGTCGGTCCTGGTGGTGTAGTGGTAACCATACTTGCCCAAGACAGCGGGTTCAATCCCAGCCAAGAACGATAGATGTTTTCGGGCGTAAAAATCCTAAGTATGGCTTCCTTCTGATGAGAAGCAAAGCCGTGGGTCCCGAGCCGTACATTTACGGCACGAAAAAGAACCTCAAGCCTGAAAGATGAAGCCTCTGAGCAAAATTATTCGGCCGTTTCATGCCCTGAATTGAATCGACGCTGATGACCTGAGATGTTAAAAAGCGTTCTCACACACACACACACACACACACACACACACACACACACACACACACAACCTAAACTGAAAATGTAGATTCTGTGCTACTGTGGTAATTGTATATGATAAGTGCAATATTTGTAGGTCTTTGTCGCTGCTTCGCGAACTCACTGAATGCTCCAAGAACTAAACTAAACTACTAGCAGAAGAGTGGGTTGAGGAGGACGAAGAGGTGGCCAATTTCATGTAGGATGTGGGATTTAATTGTTAATTAATAGTACATTACAAATTTTATTGCTAAGAATGCAGTAATAATAATAATAATAATAATAATAATAATAATAATAATAATAATAATAATAATAATAATAATAATAATAATAATAATAATAATAATAATAATAATAATAATAATAATAATAATAATATTGCATATATGTACGTACAGTGTCCTGCCCAAAAGCTGGTCTTGTCCTTGAATGGTAATTCCCATCTCAGTTTACTAAACAAAGAGGAGAGAGATGTAGTAATAATAAATAAAAAAAAATAATCTGGAAGACGACGATTAGGATTTTGAAGTAGTACAGACATTTTACAGCATATGGAAGGGATATTTCACTGACGGAATTTCCCAACACTGATCTCGTGTCACATGTTGGAAAGGAGAGGCGAATTTACCGGTACACGTTTATAGTAATAAAACTTACCATAAAGTGAGTATACACATTTTTACAGCAAAATGAATTGCAGGAGAATAAGCGCAGATTTTCTTGTTATAGTTAAGAGTTCGTGTTCGCAAGTATCCAGTGTAAACTTAGAGGCTCTTGTGCAGTAAGATCAACATGGACTATGAAACACATTTAACACACTTTCCTTAATGAAATACATCATTTTAAACACCCTAAAACTACGTTATGCTTTGATTTTTTTTGGCTCTAAAATGAATATTTTTCTACGTTTACTTGCCATAATGAATGGTGTTGGACGCCCGTTTTTGCTACAGAGGCACCACAGGCGATGGACACTGATGATACCTGAGATGAAATGATATGATATTTTGGGAAACGATTTATTTTTAAAGAAGAAATAATTCCAGTCCTGAGTTTTAGGGTACCTCCCCGTCATTTGCCATTTATGAGGACTGAGGAAAACCTGGAAAACACCTCAATCAGAGAGGACGGTCCTGGCGGGATTTTTTTTTTTTTAATTTATTGATTTATTTATGGACGCTCTTTAACATCTCAGATCATCAGCGTCCCATTCAACTCAGGGCGTGAAACGGCCGACAAATGTTGCTCAGAGGCCTCTCTTTCAGGCTTGAGGTTCTTTTTCGTGCCGCAAAGAAGGATTATCTTGAACAAATTGTTTCATTCTACTTTCTATTCAAAAAATTTTCTAATTTTTGAATATTTTATTTTATTGTTTATGCACTTAACATTAGAACAATTATTTCCATATTTCAAAAAATTGTAAAAAATGTAAGACACGGGACCCACGGCTTTACTTCCCTTCCGAAGGAAGCCATACTTAGGATTTTTACGCCCGAAAAAATCCATCGATCCTGGCCGGGTTCGAACCCGCGTTTTGGGTTTAGGAGGCAAGTATGGTAACCACTACACCACCAGGGATTCGAACCTCAGACCTCCCGCTCACGAGTCCGCGCCTTAACGACCTCGGTCACCCGTGGTGGTTTACTTGCCATAGATGTGTTATGAACTTTGCTTACCCTAAACAAATAAAGGTAAAGTAAATATACTCTGAATGATTCTTATTATTCTGTGTTCTAAATTTGTTAAGACATAGAATGCTCCTTAGAAAGAAGGATTGCTAAATAAAATGGTAATTATTCCAAATAATTCATCCTGCACTTAGGTTCTTATTACACTTAAGTATTATGTTTATAGTTGCGTATGATTTCAAACACTAGATGACCACTAGTTTCCTAAGATGTTACAGCAATAATTGGCATTTAAAATTTGTCCTTGAAGCTGGACTGAGCAGTATGCCTTCACGATCCCAGGAGACTATCAGCATTACTTTCTTGCCTGATGGTGTCACTAATTTTTTTTTATTTTTTATTTATTTATTTTTTTTTTTTTGTGCAGATGATGCACAATGTTTTCACTCTACTGACACCAACTTTGTTTGGGGCTGATAATGATGAACCCAAAACTGAGGTAGGCCATGCTGTGTGAACAACCAATAGCAGTTGTGATATTACCCTTCTCTCTGCTTTGATAAAGTTGTCTTTAAATTAAAGTAGCAAATTCACCTATCCTGCTATCTATGTAGGCATTATTCATCTTAGATATGTGTCCGCCCTTCAGGGAACTTCTGCACCCAATTGCAACAGGCACTTCTCCCTGTAGATAGTCGGTCCTGGTGGTGTAGTGGTTACCATACAACCTCCTAAACCCAAGATCGCGGGTTCGAACCCGGCCAGGATTTTTTGGGGGCGTAAAAATCCTAAGTATGGCTTCCTTTGGAAGGAAAGTAAAGCCGTGGGTCCCGTGTCGTACATTTACGGCATGATAAAGAACCTCAAGCCTGAAAGAGAGGCCTCTGAGCAAAAATTAGTCGGCCGTTTCACGCCCTGAGTTGAATGGGACTCTGATGACCTGAGATGTTAAAGAGCGTCCATAAATCAATCAATCAAAAAAAAATCCCTGTAGATGGAAAGGATTTCTTTGATGCCATAACTTTAGTCCACAAAAATGCAGAATCCAGTTCTGTTTGAGGGTTGTACATTCACATAGAGATGTTATCATCTTACAACTGCTGTTTAGGTATTGTAGATGTCTTGTTTCCTGTTTCCACTGGATTAATGCTGGTATCTAGAATAAATCAAGTGCCTCATAAATATGTAATATCCCACATTAATTTGTAACTTATGACTTACCTTGTATATTTGCATTGATCGAAACAAAAGTAACCATGCATTTCACTAATTTGAAATTAATGTGACAATTGAAACTTTTTTAAAAGGCACATTTCTAATTATCAGCCCAACATTTTGCTATGGTTGCCATTGCTCATGCTCAACTTTATGTTCCTATTAGACTTTCATTACAAATAATGCAATATTTTCTTGTTTTGTAGTATTACAGGTTCATAAGTAAAAAGTTAAGAAGAAAATGAATATCAATATAAAAGAAGAACAAAATGATAGTGATACATGTTCACCTCAGTTGAAACAACCAGCAACTCGTGGGGAAACTTCCTACGATGCTGCTGATAATCCTGAGTTAAAGGTAAGCAGTATATTCGTAATTTATAAGTACAGTATCATTCATATATAGTGTTTATTGTATATTTCTAGCAATAAAAAATCTGTATAGATTTTTAACACATGAATGTGTATACGACAATAACTCTTTCATATATCACTGTCTTGCTTATGTAAGTGGAAATTTTATCAACAAAATTTGTTGTAAAATAAGTGCTAAATTAACCATTCTGGTTTTAGTTGCTCCCATTATTGTGCAGAATTTTAGCAGTAATTTCATTCTAATGATAATAATTATATAACGTTATTTTCAGTGCTGTTTAACTAGTTTTGTCCTTTTTTGGGACCTGTCTTATATAGTGTCTTCTTGCAAGGGTTAGTGAAATCTTTATGCAGCAGAATCAGCTGCAACTGCTGTAATTGAGTAATTTAGTGGCTTCATGGAAGCAACAGGTTAAATGCAGCTTGTCCTCTGTATGAACTTTTTGTTAATATTTGTGAATTTTGGTATGTATCATTCATTATGAGATTTGCTTAGAACACAAGTTATTTATTTACCACTGCATGTAACAAAGAAATCATGCAAATATTGCAGGAGAAAACGGTGTGATAAATTTCCTTGAGAATCTCATTCCAAACTTGCAGTTACTTAATTAGAGGAAATATTTGCAACCACCGGTATTTCAATTGAGTAACCAGAACCAGAAAAATTATATTAATAGAGGAAAACTTGACGAGACTCCTGGTGTGTGTGAACAGCTGATGATGGGAGCTATTTTACCCTGAAATATATGCTACATTTAATAAGTTCTGTTAGAATATAAGGTCATGGTGTTTAAAGAAGGTAAGAAATGTATTTTATAGCAGATAGAGAATTAGAAATTGTAGATGATTAGTTAGGAATAATTAGAGAATTTAACTAAAGGGAGATGTTTGTCAACATCTAATGATGGAGTAATTTGCCCTTGAAACATGTTCTAATGTTGTACATAAAGCCAGTCAAGTAAACTTTCAATGTTGCTATTATCTTGCTGGTTCATTCACTTTAACTGCCTCTATGAGGCCATAAAAGTGGAGAGAAGTTTGGCATTGGTAGCTTGCAAAAGTGCATTTTCCTTGAGAATGAGTCATTCTTGTAACTAGGAAAGTCCAGCCACAAATAAGAGTGTCTTCGTTGATATAGAAACAATATTTTCATGTTCATACTCTTTTGTTACTGCATCTAAATTTCCTTTCTGTGCGATGTAATGCAAGAACAAGACAAGACTATTATGTTTTGATCACTCATATATTGGCTATGGAAATTCTCATCACATTGTTACTAAGAGGTTGCTCCTGAGATATGAAATTCTCTTAGCTGCATCCCCACTCTCGCTCAGGAGAACAAGAGAGAATAGCCCAGCATTTGACTGCCTTTAGTCAATTATGTAAGTGAATTTAATAAATTAAAATAGATTTTCTATGGCTTCCTAAGTAAATATAAATAACCATGACCTTAGTCTTCCTTTTTATTTTGAGTCTGCACTCTTTACAGTATCTTTCAATTTCTAACCCCATAACTGATATTGATTCCACTTAAATCATCACCATTTATTGGCATATATACTTTGGCATTTTTGAAGCCTAACATAATATCTATAAACAGGCTAAATATGATTCAACTTAATTTTAACACATGTTTCTGCAGGACTTGTCCTGGTCACATTTGATGTAGAAACTGTAACTCTTGTCCTAAACTTAGGTATTCATTTTATACGCTAAACTCCACTTACTTACATAAAAATATGATGCATTTCGGGAGAATCTCTCCCATCTTCAGTTGCTCACTGAACTGCCATCACTCAAAACGATGGCTAGACACCCGAATGTTCCTGTGGTGGCCTCTGTTGGTTAAAGTAGGAAATTGCTGAGTTCATCCATAGGAGGAAACTCGAAGTTCATTAGATTTTCTCTATTTTTTAATATGAACATTTTTTCCCAAGTGGATAACTCCAATGGATTGTGAAGATGTTTTAGTAGTTTAATTTCCAATTTTATTTCATGATTTTTTGTCCAAAAGTGAGCTGCTACTGCTGATTTATCCACCTGCTTAAACCGAATATTCCTGAAATGTTCTTTCTTCCGAATTTCCAAATTTCTCTTTGTTTTGCCTATGTAGCTCTACTCACAATCTGCACATTTTATTTCGTAAATTCCTGATTTCTGTTCTGTTGGTATGGAGTCTTTTACTGTGCAACCTGATGAATTCTTGATGTTGCATCTGTTCTTTGGGGCTAACATTATCCCATGTTTTTTCGAAAATTTTCTTGAACTTGTTGTGGTAAATTGGATGGTAGGTGAAACTTTGAATTTGCATTCTTCTTTTGTGTTTTTCAGTGTGGAAACTTCCTTTATCTCTTTTTCTCTTTTAGATTTATTGATAATTTTTATCAATGTGTCTTTGTTGAAACCATTGGTTATAGCTGTATTTATTATTTGTTGGTATTCTATTTTGTACTCTGCTTCTGTGAGTGGAATATTCATCAATATGTGTGCCAAACTGTGAAATACTGCGCACTTATTATGGAGTATATATTGTCACAATGCTTAATGTGTTCTGTTAAGACACAAAAATCATGACACAGGACAAGAAAGAATAAGTTCGGGAGGAAAAATTGTGAATAATTTCCTCATATATCTTTTCTGCAGCTAAGACCATGCAAAGACACATAAATGAATAATACTCTATTTCCGTTAAATGGAAGTGAAGTTTCTTCACTACTGGTTTGAGATCATCAGTGAGATAATCGAAAATAGAGGAAATTTAACATTTTGTTTCTTTGGTCTCTTGCCTCATGATATCTACAAAGTTCATTCAAATATTAATCAAAATTTAAAAAAAAATTAATTAAATAAAGTTATTCTTACCATATACAATTAAGAATAATTATAATACTTTCCTACAACAGAAATGCATTTCCTCCATTGGATGGGTGGTTTTTGTATTCCCTTATCAAACAAGGAAGATAGGCATGTCAACAGCCAATTGCATACTGAGTGGTCAAACTCTGTGTCACCACTGAATTGTTTCCCTCCCAATGCCTCCTTCAGTGACTTGAACATGTGAATATCACAAGGAGATAAATGGGGAGTATAAGCAGGATGATCTAGGGGTGCTACTAGTGAAATTTCCTTAATTTATCCTGGCTTAGGTCTATATGTGGCTTTACATTATCATGCAAAAACAGGACATCATGAATGGGTTGCTAGCATTTGTAATAGGCAACTCTAAAGGCATCCAAAAGGTCGCACTTATATGCCACATTCATAGTCCTCTTAGTTTGTGAAGAAAATTGTTTTTCAAATCACTGGCACAAGAACTTTGCTCACTGACAGGCAAATTTGAACTTGACTATAAGGATGCTTTGCTGTTTTCCTCCACTCCATATTCATTCTCTTGTTTTTGAGGGTACAGAAATAAACTTATGTCATATCACAGGTCAATTTGGGTCAAAAACTGCTGGGCTGCTTTCTCAAACTGATTCATAAGCCTCTTGACTGAAATCCTTTCCAACATTTTTCTGTTTATTAGAGAGGAGATTTGAGGTCTAACAGTTTCTGAAATCTTAGTCCTTAAGAAAGAATGATGTCACTTGAACATCTTAGGCATATCTTTGAAGAAATTTTGAGTACACAGGCTTTGATCACTGTCACAATGTCACAACAATGGTATGTGCACTTGAACATAGTATGCACATCTCGGAAGAAATTTTGAGTACACTTATGCTTTGATCATCTTCCAAATTGTCACATGTAGCCCGAATGTTTTCCTGGATGACTCTGAATTGTGACTTTAATTTTTTTTTGCAACACGACTGCTGAGGAACCTTTTCTGCAGTCAAATACATGTATTCGAGAAATGTAGTTTCTCCAAACTATGCCCAAAGTCTGCATAAAATCTTGGTTAGTTGAACTCCTTTGGTTAGAAATCGGAAAATGATTTTCTGCCCAATGGATGTTGCAACCTTTTGTTTACATAATATTACTGGCAATGGAATGACCAATGTGGAAATATCGTTTAGAGTGCTGCCCTCCACATATCCACACTTAACCATTACTTTGGCCCCATCCCTATGACCATTCTCTCCTAGCCCATAAAACAAAAGTCCTATTTAAATTTGAATGACCCTCGTATATGCCTTACAACTTTTGTCTTGAAGGTTGTTGATATTAAATTCAATTACTTAATAGAATATTTTCTTTATTGCCACATGAGATTGTGTTAAATTTAGCATACAATCTAATGCAACGAAGAGTTTTTTAAATTTAGCATACAATCTAATGCAACGAAGAGTTTTTCACCAAAATTTATGTAGTGATTTCATTGAAGGTTAAATATTTTTAATTTTCAAATTTATAAACATTAGGTTTACACTTGCTGCTGATAGGTAAACGTTACTGTAAAGTGTGTGATTTCTTTAATTTCATTTCAAACTTTTCATATTTACTGCATTGTAAGTATCGTTTGTAGCTGATGTCTGCCTAATCTGTAATCAAAGTTCTTATTGATACCAATCTCTCTATCCTGCTCATATTTATTTCTAAAAACTGTAATGTATAGGCTCATGTTAGGAGCCATAACACACTCCTTAGGGGAGGGAGGAAAACATTTGGCAATACTGTAACAATGGTGGTTTAGTGGTAACCATACTTGCCTGGTAGACCCAAGGTTAGGGATTCAAAACTAGCAATGGCCAATGGATTTTTAGGGTGTAAAAATCCTAAGTATGGCTTACTTTGGAAAGGAAGTAAAGCCATTGGTCCCCTGTTGTAGGTTAAAGCCCATAACATAACCTCAAGCCTGAAAGTAGGGGCCAATGAGCAAAATTTATCTGTCTTTTCACATCTGGAATTGTATAGAATACTAATGACTAGAGATGTTAAATATCATCCTTAAAAATAACTAAATACTTTGCTGAAGAAACCTGTTTAGGAAACTGAACTTTATGCAGTGCATAAGGTCCAATGATAGTTAAAGTCATCACATAAAGATTAGGAGGATTTGTCAAGGAAAGGCAATGCATAATGTTGAGGCAGTTGGTAGCCATCTTGAATATTATCTAAAAATCTGGACATTGTATAATGTATCAAGTTAGAGTTCAGAGTGCAAAGCAAGTTTCAGCACTGGTTCTGTTGATATAGATCAGTCATTTTCTTTATATAAAATATATTTTTATATTAATTAAGACATTTGAAGTGTCAAATGTAATTAAGTAAATCTTTTAGTTTAGTTTGATAAGCGTTAAAGAAAGTAATAATACATTCATTTTTAATTCCCTTATAAACCCTTTAATATCCTTTATTTTAGAGTAATTTCTACTCCTTCCCCTTTTGTTTCAATATTTCCCTTTAAAAAGGCAGGTTTAATGTTGTAAATTGTAAATACTACAAATTTCAACGAAATGTACACATGTAAAAAGTTAATGTAAATGTAGCAGCAAAAATACACCACAATGCTATATTAAAATTCAATAAAATTAATTTTAAATTGTTATTCTTGTAAAGGCAATTAACAATTTTTAACAAGTTTGGAAACTTGCATATAAGGAAACTCCTTCAATATCTAACAAAATACACATTAAATATAATAAAATTAAATTAATTTTTATGTATATCAGATGTATTTTACTAGCATTTTCATCTGGATTAATTTTGTTACTTTGTCTGAAACACGTCTTTTTTGCATTATATGTGGGTGTGTGCATGTATATGATTTTCTTTTCTCTCTCTCTCTCTTTAAACATTTCTCATGCACATAGCTGTAAGCTTAATAAATTAATACAAAGATATCAAGTTCTGTGTCATTTGTGAAAGTAACAGAACCACAGTTTATGCTAGGCAAAATTTGGGTTTGAAACAAGAATGTAAATTGAGCCCAATATTATTTAATTTGCTTATAGATGATATCATAAATACTATCATGAAAAATAATAAACACTGTCCATATATTGGAAAGAATTCCATTTGCTGACATTCATTCTCATTACAAAATCAGCAACCATGATAGAATTACAAAATGTCATTGTTGAAATTCCTAGATTTTGTGCATAATGGGGTTTAACAGTAAACAATGAAAGATATTAGTAATGAAAAAGGGATAAAAATTAAAAAAGATGAGAGATGGTTTGCAAAAGGATACTCTGAAATGTAGAATTTGAATATTTGTGAGTGGGATTTTCACTTAGTAGTGGGATGGTGGTAGTGGTACAGGTATTTATTTCTCATGCATCAACATGCAGAATTTTTTTAACAAAATAAACACAAATAAAAAAACAGTACTTTTAAATATAACAATTAGGAATAGTGCCTTTGGCAATTCCAGAAGGCACTAACTCCAATCAAAATACAATATTAAGTTTATTTCCTACAATACTAAAACTTCCCTTTTTTTTAATTGAACTCATTTGGGATTTTCAAGTAATGGGAGGAGGTGCAGTTCAAATGTGCACAGTTAAATATAAATTATCTATGAAAGCTGCCAGAATAACTTGCTACAAAGTTTCCACATTGCCAATGAGTGCCTAGAAAGACTATAAAACAATGGTTGAGTAGAAGTTGGTAGAGTGTCAACAACTGATGTGAACATAGAATATTTTGTAGAGAAGTTCTGGGGTTAGCAAAAAGTTTACCTAGGGGTTAGGTTTGGCAGTACTAGGAAGAGCAATAAGTAAAGATATAATAGTGGAGAGAATCTTGAAATATTGTCTTAGATGTTTGAAATTGAATAGTAACAATAAATTAAAAGAATGTTTTAAGTACAAAAGTGATGTATTGGGAAGAGAGAGTTGCTTTGGGGTTTGAAACTTTTCAAAAAAATTGGAATAGGGCTATGTGGCGACTGGGTAAAAGTAATGTCAGTAGATTTTGGAAGTAAGCAATGCAGAGGGTAGCAGATATAGAGAAGCAAAAGAAATGGACAAGCTTTGAGGATAAAAGTTCTTTATACCAATATAAATTTAAAAGAAATTGGGTATGGGAGAAATGTTTAGATAATTATGATCAAATTTCAGGAATAGATCTTGCATTAGAGCATAAAGAGTTATTATTTCTAAAATGATGAAGGAAACATTTTTAAGAAGGATATATTTTGTATGGGAAAGTGGATGATCTAACAGAATGTGAAATGGTAAAAAGGTGAAGAATAGTATCTGGGATAAAAATGGGACAAACTACAAGAAGATAACAGTGGCAGTTAAAACGTTGACACAAATAAGGGCAGAGAAAAGAAACAAGATTGGGAAATTTTTAGGAAACGTAAGGATTAGTACATGGGGAAGGAACTTGAGGGCACACATAATTGTAAAAATAGTGATCTATTTTAGAGGTCCGTAACATGCATATAAACTGATGGTTAAAGTTTGGGAGGACTTAGTTTTTTGCTAAATTCTTAGATATATTTCTGTTTGTTGTTTGTTAACCTGTATTTTGATGAATATGAGGGCAAATAAGTAGCTTAGAAATAAGGAAATGATTAGTATGTAGTAATTGTATTTGTAGCCAAACTGTTGTCTTCATGGAAATAACAATGATAAGTCAAAAACCAAGTCTAGATGTTAGCTAATTGATAAAGGTAATAATTATTTATGTGGGGGTATCTTTGATTAGTTCATTCATGCATGGTAATATGATGTTAGCAGGTTTATATTAAAATCAACTCATTTGTCATAGGAGGAGAAATCGTTTGACCAAGATTTAGTGAGGAAGGTCAAAGTTGAGGAATTATATTTACCAACTGATGATACAGGGTAAGTCACTGCTATGTTTTTACTAATTAATCTGCATGTCGACTAGCAGAACAGTTGAGCTTGTGAGTATAAATTGTTAGGCACAATCCATTTTGAAGTAACGTGTAAAAAAGTGATCAGAATAAACTCTGTCTATTGCAGAAAATCAGTCAATACTTTTCCTTTATAATGTTGAGCTTATTAAAGAAGAAACTTACAATTGCTTTTTCATTCTTACTAATTTGAACTTCAGAGATAAGGTATGTATTTTATACCTAAGAACAGAACAATAGGACAAGGGGATCATAGCTCTCAAGCAAAATGAGATTGATAATATCTATATGAGATCATTAGAGCTTAATGATGTGACATCATTAGCTGGATGAAACAGAATGCCCCACCATCTTAATAATTTTCGTTTCTAACTGAATGACTATGTTTGATAGTGACAGAGAAACACTTTAAAGCCATGCTTCAAGCACAAGTAAAACATATGGTGATTCTGGAATAGTAGTACATTCATTTTAATGCTACTTTTCACTTGCATTCTTTATCACTGCTTTTATCTAGAAAATTATTTTGGCAAGTATTTTATTTTGCACAAGATTCTTTTGGTTCCTTCCAGTTAAAGTAATGAAAATCATAAATGTATGCATTTAGTAGATATGTAAAACTTAATGGTGTTAGCCAGTGCTGTAAGTAATAAAGCTGAAGAGCAGATTATCATCTAAGATCTACTATATATTAAATAATTACAGTAAAAGGACTACTAGTTAAAAATTCTGGGAATGTAAACTCTTCTTAAGATTGTCATTTGATAAGTTCTCAGAATGAAACACAAAATGACAGCATAGCTTTCTGAAAAAAATATTTTTTTCCACATTCACCCTGCTTCCTTAATGCACTTTGTCCAGTGATACTGAAAAGCCTTTATCCCATTACTTAAGTCAGATTCATTCAGGCCTGCAAAATATACCTAGACTGATGATTTAGGGTCTTCATTGGACGAAAATTGCTTTGCACCAAGGAAGGAATTTTCTCAGTTAAAGAAACAGATGGAAGTTGAATGGAGAGGAATGAGGTGAATGTGGCAGTAAATCAAACCGTATTTCACAATCACAACAATACATGTGTGAGAATGAGCATTTATTCAAAATGACATTGTTCTTTTCTCACATATTTTTATCTTCAGTAAGTTCAAAAGATTTAGCATAATATACTCCAGTGATAGATGTAGGGAAGATGGCCAATTAGTAGTACACCCTTGGCATCCCAGAAAACCAATCTTCCCAGCCGATTTCATACACTAGGCCTCCTTTGGAAGTGGAGAACCATGATTCTTCCATTGTTTAGGCTGCTGTTTTGTTTCAGGTGGGTTTTACGTATATATATATATATAAATAAATTAACAATAATTATAAAAGCAGAAAAGGATAAAACACGAAGAGAAAGTCACACTTATAATCACTATATTTCGAACTAGAGTTCTTCTGTGGCAAGAAGATAAGACAATTGACTTGTCTTCTTGCCATAGATGAACTCTAGTAGTTCGAAATTACAGGTGCGACTTTCTCTTAGTGTTTTATACTTTTCTGCTTTTATAATTATTGTTAATTTAGTTACATTGTTAATAGTGTTACATTATTTTTCTTTTATATTGTATATATAATTTTTTTAAATAGTGTTTAATGTGTGTTTTAACTACCGAGGTACAACATGCATTGGATACTAATGATACGTGAAATGAAAAGATAAAATGAGAAAGGATTTGTTTTTAAGGAAGGAAGCATTCCAGGCCTAAGTTTAGAGTACCTCTCCTGCATTTGCCTTTTATGAGGACTGAGGAAAACCTGTAAAAACCTCAGTCAGGGAAGATGGTCCTGGTGGGAATTGAACCCCAGACCCACCACTCACAAGTCCTTGCCTTAATGACCTCGGTCATTCATGGTGGTGTTTCAGGTGTGTAGTAGTGCATCCATGTTTTAAATCTGTCATAAATCTATGCATAAGATTGGCGGAATCTCTGTGAATGCAAGCCAAATTTTGATGGGTAATTTGCAGTATGGTTTGATTTTGGTCTTTATTCAGCACCCATCATGCTGATAATTTTTTCAAGCACAGTTCTTTCCTCAAAGTATGAAATACACATTTTCTGAAATGTCCAGATCTTCAACAATTTTGTAGACCTGTAATTGACAACCCTCCAGAGCTCATATTATCAATAGTTTCTGAAGTTGTTGTAAATTTTATTTTTTTGCTGCATAGATCAATTTTAGAGCTTTTATCCACATTTAATCTCCATGGTCCATTTGAAAAAGGTTGAAAATGGATTCCCTTAGTGTGTTTTGCCACATCTGTATAAGTTTCTGTTGCATTTATACCTTCCTTTAACAAGTAGTTAATAACTGCAGAATGTGCCATATTTGCCATTTTTCCAATGCCTCTCCACAGATGCCTTTCTGTAAAATATTGCAGAAGATGGAGATGTCATCAAAATTAATAAAAAAGTTATGTATACATCATATTGTGCAGTGCAAGAGTTAAAACCTCCTAACAAAGAGTGGAATCTCATTTAAATGACATGTGGAGTATATCAGTTCAATCTGCAAATAATGTATGGTTCTATTTAAGTACAGATATAGTGCCCAGAATATTTGTATTTGGTTAGTGAGAATCCACACAGTGAATTTGAGACACCTGTTTATGATGAAATATTAATAGAGTATGGTATGATGTGTCATGGTGGTGCATTATTGACTGTTCTACATTCATGTTATACTGGATACCACAATACATTGATATTTCCATGAGCTTATGAAACAGTTGGGTGACAAGGGTCTTACTGCTGACTATTCTTTGTAGGATGATACCACATTTTGAATGGCAGCAAGCCAGGAATGTTTTCTTTCCTAGAAATATGTATCATTCCTGAAGGACATTGGTCACCAGTTTTATCTAACCTTAACCTACCAGATTCCCAATGGAGCATGCTGAAATAAGCTACTAACTCAGGAAACTGCAAGAAAACATTTGGGGGAAAATAGGGCTATCTTTTGGTTTAATGATAAATGCTTTCCATAACATGGAGATGCATGTGCAAACATAGCCATATTTTCAGATTTGTTCTATGTCATACACCAAGATATGTCCATGATGTTAGTGAACTATGATTTTATAGAGGTTGTTAACTCAAAGGGATAGCTGGTGTTATGAATACATATTTTTGTTACAGAATTCTGTTTCTGTGAATAATAGGCCTATTTAGCCATTTAACAAGCAAAATTTGTTCTTCTCCCCCCCCCCTTTTTTTTAAATTTTAAAATATTCAGGAACCAACACAGTGAAAATCAGTATAAATCTCCAGTAGATAAAATATTTTAAAATGCTAAAAACATTTCTGTGGCTTCACTTCCAATGAATATGGAAGCAGTCTGAGTTAAAAACTCTTAACATTAAAATGTAAAATGAAACTTGCACAGTAAAGCTAATCATATTAATTGATATCAATTAACATTTAAAATATTGATACAATGATAAACCACTCTTAACATTTCACTCTCCAAATTATAAATTTCAGAACATGTTTTGTGAGACCTTTGCTCACATCGTCAACTGTTAAAAGACTGGCTCATGGTGGATCATATTCGGTTGGAAAGGTGGGTGATTGTGATGAATCTGGTAGTCTGTTGATGAACTTGTATAAATGTTCTCTGTTTCCGGAATGTCAAAAATCATATGTTCATATTTCTTAATGTGTTCTGATCACATTAGATTATATTTGTATTCTGTATTGAACTGAAATAAATATTCAGCATCAAATATGCCATTTTATTATTTTAAATACATATTTTTTAAATGTAGCTATCTACACATAAATGTTGTCTATATTGCATTTTAGTTAGTGGCAATCTTTATTCTCATTTGATCTCCATGCAAAGTTTAGTTTTAACATCATTAGTTGTATTACAGCCAGTTATTTGCTTTGGTGTAGTTTGAAGCTTCTGCTGGAAATCTTATATTTCTGTATTAAGTATGCTATTACCAATCAAATGAGAATAATTACTAGCATTGTGTATATTATATATGTTACATATGTTAGTCTAAGGTTTGTATTTTATTGTTAGAAATTTTTTTCATTTTTTGAGGTCAGTAATGGTACTTGCCATATCTGCCCTAATGAGTACCCTGGAAACCTGTAAGGTTATATTTTTATAGCGATAAAACTCTTTGTGTTGGGTAGTATGTCAAAATTCATAACACAGTGTTTAACATTAAATCCTTTTCCAAATTGCTAATTTTCTGGAATTATTGTTAGCTTTTGTGATGTCATGATTGTAAGTCTGCAACTTCTGATTTATCCACCTGTTTATATCTTACATTTGTAAAGTATTCTTTCATCTTTGTCTCCACATTTCTTAATGTTCTACACATATATACATAAAACCATGAACCAAACAATCCATCTGATACAATCCTGCCTTTTGTAGGATGGAATAAAATTCTTTACAGTTCTGTTCTAATGTCCATTATCGTGGAGAGAATGGTGGTGTTTTTTTAGTCTTTTGAAATATCTGACATTGTCTAGTAACAAATAGTGGGATCCATTGTTCAGGGCAATATTGATGATATACTCATATTCTGCTGTATTTCTTCCTTGTTCAGTGGCATGTTCACTAATCTATGAGCAAGGCTGTGTTTAATGGCATGTTGGTGTGGTTTAGGGTTGAAGCTGTTATTCCTTTTCTGATTATCTGTATGTATGGATTTCCTATATATACAAAATAAAATGAAGTTGTTTGTTCTGTAGATTTTAAAGTCCAAATAAACGAACATGCTTCTGCTTCAATTTCTATAGTAAACTTAAATTTCTCTGTTTGTGTGAATTTCATATATATATATATATATATATATATATATATATGAATTGAAATTATGTTGTTTCTTCTTTTGATTTTAAGGTCCAAAAAGGAAAAAAAGATCTTTCCTCTTCAATTTCTATAGTAAACTTGTATCTTTGGTCTTGTAGATTTAATAATTTTAGGCATTCTCTATTTGTCCTAAACTTAGGTATTCATTTTTTTACACTCAACTCCATTTATTTACATAAAAGTAAGATGCGTTTCGGGAGAATCTCTCCCATCTTCAGTTGCTCACTGAACCGCCATTACTCGAAATGATGGTTGGACACCCGGATGTTTCTGTGGTGGCCTCTGTTGGTTGAAGTAGGAAATTGCTGAGTTCATCCGTAGGAGGAAACTGGAAATTCTTTAGGTTTTTTTCTATTTTTTAATATAAAATTTTTTTCCCAAGTGGATAACTCCAATGGATTATAAGATATTTCAGCAGTTTAATTTCCAGTTTTATTTCATGGTTTTGGTCCAAAAGTGAGCTGCTACTGCTGATTTATCCACCTGCTTAAACCAATTATTCTTAAAATGTTCTTTCCTCCAAATTTCCAAACTTCTCTTTGTTTTGCCTATGTAGCTCTGCTCACAATCTGCACATTTTATTTTGTAAATTCCTGATTTCTGTTTTGTTGATATGGAGTCTTTTACTGTGCAATATAATAAAAGTAAAAGCACAGTAAAAGACTCCATATCAACAAAAGCATTTAATATGCTTGAACTTAATTCTTTTTCTTTTGTGGCTGACCAAACAAAGAATGAGGTGTTTTAACTGGTTCCCCCATTGTATAATATATATATATATATAAAGGTATCATCATAATGAAAATTATATATAATGCAATATAAATCTTGAAAAAGCTGTTGATACTTATTAAAAAAATAGATTTCTTTGCTTATGAAACATATTTGAAGACATGTACAGCTTGAGACCAACATATTAAATGCAGTATTTACAGTTATAAAATGAACTAAAGTTAACAGCAACAGCAGCAGCAACAACAACGACGATGACCTGCTGTGAATTATGAAAGCAAAAGATTTTAGTAACAGTTTCACTTATATTTGTCTAGTAGTTACTAAACTTCTATTGACTATGTGTGCTCTTACTGGATTTCTCCAATAGTAATAATAAAAAAATGAATAAAAGAAAACTTTACAAAAATATGAGGTGTTTAAGGAATTGTCTATGATAGCAAACTGGCATGACAGACAAAGAACTATCATTGTATGTATAGTTCAATATTAAAAATGGTATCCTATGCTGGTAAACAAGACCAAAATAAAGATAATGAAATTGAACTAATATACTCTCAAAACTAGTGAAGAGTCTTAATATATGATCAAGTTTTTGAAATTCCGTGCTATCAGCGATGTTTCCCCCACTCGGCCCAGGCTTTTTTGCCATGGAGCCTGTTTAACTAGTTAACTAGTTGACTAATTGACATTGCTGACTATGGAGTAAAACAAAACTGATTGCATGGTAGATCAAATGGCACATTTCTGAAGCTCATCACCAATTGCATTAGAAAGGCACATCTTCATTGTGTGTTAAATGCTACAACAATTTATTATACTAAATCATTTCCATTTGTTCATAATGAACTGGCTATCCAGTGTTTCCTCTTTTGGAAAAATAGGATTTTCATATGGTTTTACGTAATTTTTAATGTAGTGGTAGATGGAATTAAAGCTGTTGTTTTGGGCAAACTAGGAATGAAAATGAAGTTATATTTCTTCACTATTGTACCTTCTCCTTTTAATGAATCCCAACACTTGGTACCTTCCACTGATGTAATGTGCAAAGTGCCCTCGAGGCAACAGTTTGATTTAAGTGAAAGGCAGAAAGAATATTTTTGAGATCATTAAGCCTCATAATGAAAGACATACTACATTCTGCTAAATCTGTTTGGTAGCTGTAACCACAAAGGATTAAGGAATGAGCAGACTCAGAATAACAGCAGTGTACATCTGTGAATAAGTTGAGCATCACCAGTTCTGGGAGCAATTTACTCTTTGTTAATTTTGACAAAATGGTGGTATTTGTGTATGCAATCCCATATTTCATCATCATTGACATGTTCGACTTATGCTTAAGGCCTGTTATGGTACCTGACAGACCATATGAACAATTTGAATGTAGTTACACTTAGCACCTGCGAATGTGAAAAGAAGCAGTAGCTCTTTTCCTTTAAAGTTTCATATATACAAAAGAATATTTTTTGCCCTTCAAAATAGAGAAAATATTGTATATAAAGATGATTAGCAATCATAATTTTGGTTGAAATTAAATACTGAAGGGCACTAATAATTATTATCTTAGTATGTTTGTGTAGACTAGTATGAACATTTCATTCTCTATAACATTCAGTTAAAAAAGTTTAAAATTCATGTGTGGTATTCTACATTGATCAAAAGCACTGAATTTCAGACCATTTCATTGGCTTGATTAGAATAAGTATTACAAACTTCATGAGTGAGCATCAGTGGCAACAATCGAGAATAATTCGTATTCTAATGTAATAATTGTGTTTGTTAGTTTGATGCAGTTTTGCATTTTCCATAATGAATATAATTTTAATAAGTTTTGATTTTTATGTTCACAACAAAAATATTTCCTATTTTTGTCATCATGTTTTTCACATTTCAGGCGAAATGAGGAAGACATGTCCAAATGTTTCAAAAACTCATCCAGAACTTCTTATATTAATGTTAAACAGGATTGTAAAGAAAATACAAAGAAGCATATATACTGTTGTACATTATATGGTAACACTTGCACCCGCACTTCATCTATTACAAGCCACATATCAATTCAATCAATTCATGAGCATCAAAAAAATAAGATGGCAAATGAAGGTCACTTAAAAAACCAGATAAAGGCAAATAAATGTGAAGTTTGTGGGAAAAGCTTTACCTGTAAATCTACTTTAAGGAAACATCTTTTGATTCATGAAGGTAAGAAGCCACATAAATGTGAAGTTTGTGGGAAGACCATTACCCAGATATCTTATGTAAAAAATCATCTCTTGATTCATGACTGTAAGAAGCCACATAAATGTGAAGTTTGTAGTAAGACCTTTACACAGATATCTCATTTAAAGAGGCGTCTTTTGATTCATGAGGGTAAGAAGCCATATAAATGTGAAGTTTGTGGGAAGAGCTTTATCTGTAAATCTGCTTTAAGGAAACATCTTTTGATTCATGAAGGTAAGAAGCCACATAAATGTGAAGTTTGTGGGAAGGGCTTTATTTGGATATCTGATTTAAAGAGTCATAATTTCATTCACGGTGGTAAAAAGCCACATAAATGTGAAGTTTGTGGGAAGACCTTTACCAAGATATCTCATGTAAAAAAATCATCTTTTGATCCATGAAGGTAAGAAGCCACATAAATGTGAAGTTTGTGGGAAGAGCTTTATCCAAATAGCTAACTTAAAAATTCATCTTCTGATTTATGAGGGTAAGAAGCCACATAAATGTGAAGTTTGCAGGAAGAGCTTTACTCAGATATCTAATTTATGGACACATCTTTTGATTCATGAGGGTAAGAAGCATATATGTGAATTTTGTGGGAAGACCTTTATCCAGATATCTGCTTTAAAGAAACATCTTTCTATTCATGAGGGTAAGAAGGCACATAAATGTCAATTATGTGGGAAGAGCTTTACCCTGATATCCTATTTAAAGAATCATCTTTTGATTCATGAGGGTAAGAAGCCTCATAAATGTGAAGTATGTGGGAAGAGCTTTATCTGGACATCTCATTTAAAGAATCATCTTCTGATTCATGAGGGTAAGAAGCCATATAAATGTGAAGTTTGCAGGAAGAGCTTTACCCTGACATCTACTTTAAGGACTCATCTTTTGATTCATGAGGGCGAAAAGCCACATAATTATGAAGTTTGTGGGAAGAGCTTTACCCTGACCTCTACTTAAAGGAAACATCTTTTGATTCATGAGGGTCAGAAGCTACATAAATGTGAAGTTTGTGGAAAGAACTTTACCCTAACATGTAATTTAAGGAAACATTTTTTGATTCATGAGGGTAAGAATGCATACAAATGTTAAGTTTGTGAGAAGAGTTTTACCCTGACATCTACTTTAAGGACTCATCTTTTGATTCATTAGGGCGAGAAGCCACATAATTGTTAAGTTTGTGGGAAGTTACCCTGACATCTACTTAAAGGAAACATCTTTTGATTCATGAGGGTCAGAAGGTACATAAATGTGAAGTTTGTGGAAAAACCTTTGCCCAGATATCTTATTTAAGGAAACATCTTTTGATTCATGAGAGTAAGAAGGCACATAAATGTGAAGCTTGTGGGAAGAGCCTTACCCTTACATGTACTTTAAGGAATCACTTTTTGATTCATCTGGGTAAGACACCAAATAATTTTGAAGTTTGTGGGAAGAGCTTTATCCAGATATTTAATTTAAAGTGTTATCTTTTGAGACATGAAGCCACATAAATGTGAAATTTTGAAAAAAGATTTATGCAGTTATGTATTCATCTTTTCATCCATAAGTAATGCACTGATACAAATGGAATTGTATGTTAAGAGCATTGTCCATCATTTCATAAGTAAACAGTAGTATATTAATGAGGACTGGAAGTGAAAATTTAGTGGAATAAATTTAATTAGTAAAATTTTGTTTTAAATTATTAATGTGCCACATTTCATAACTATGTACATTGTAGAAAATATATTGGCAAGAAATTTATTCTGGCATAACAATAAATATATGCCATATATTGTTTAAAATCAACATCAACAAGATAAACTACATAAATTTCAATAAACATACTTTTTTAATAATTCATACAGTTTAAAAATTGAAAATACACATATATAAAACCTTAATAATAAGCAATTTTTAGGTATTCTGATTGATTCGGTATCTTGGAATAAACACTTTTTTACCTTAATAAATTAAGTCAAATATACAATGGTCATATTAAGTATAAGTTGTACTAAAGATATTGGGTTTGTTATAACCTTCTGGGGATTAGCAAGTTCATCATGTATGACTTTTAAATGATAGTATTAATAATAGGAATAATGTGGAATTATTGTATAAAACATTAATTAAAAGAATGTCCAGATGTTTGAAAAGCTCATCCAGAATTTCTTGTATGTGTTTACTTGCTAATTATTAATTTCAAAAGGAAAAATGAATATATGTAAAATATGGTGTTATAACCTGTAATACTTTTTTTTTTTTTTTTTTTTTTTTTTTTAGTGTTTAACGCCCATTTTTACAACTGTGGCAAAACAGGTGGAATACTTTGTACAACATTTATATGTTATGTTTTCCAATGCCATTTATTGGGAATATAATTTTGGAGTTTATGTTATGTAGTTCCATATGTCATTTAATTTGATTTATTTTATTGCTGGTAGACTAGTTAGTAGAATTATTGAGCTTTGTTAAAATAATTTAAAACTATAACTTAAACTTAGGTATTAACTTTTCACACTAAACTCCATTCACTTACACAAAAGTAAGATACATTTCGGAAGACGCGTAAGATGTGTTTTGTGTAAGTGAATGGAGTTTAGTGTAAAAAATGAATACCTAAGTTTAAGTTATATTGCCACTGCATTGTCAACAGCTTTGTAAGTACAAAATTTAAAACCATTTTATGTGCCCAGTAAGAGAATAAAATACAATTAAGTTGCAATACTTCTTTCAGTAATTCTAGACATTTCTTATGACTAAACATGTACAATAATATGATTAACAATCCTTTCCTTTAAACTTCCAATGTGTAAGAGCATTTGCCAATTAAAATTTTTTAAGACTTTATTAAAACATTTATTTGAATTTTTATGTAATCTGGCAAGTTGTTACAAAGAATAGATCTTATTATATATGGATCATTTTCTGTTGATATTTTGCTTATAATTACTCTGTGATAGTTGACATGACCTCTAGTGTGACAAGAGTACAGGTCTATACTTATAGACAGTAATTTACTTTTTACTAATTTTATATGTATAAATAGTATGACTGTCATGTGTTAATGCTCTCAAATGCTAATTTGCAGGGTTGTCTCTTTAGATGGTATATGCATCTAATGTATCGCTTTTGGAGCAGGAGTAGTCTGTTAAATTCTGTTACTTTGCAATCCCTCCTCCAAATTTCACTGTCATAATGCACCCCCATGGATGCCTGAAGTTGTTAAGGTATGTACAAACAGCAGGACCATTGCCCCAGACTGAAAATTTTTCCAGGTTTTCCTTAGTTGTTATAAATGGCTAATGCTTGGACATTACCGTAAATTAAATCCAGAAATGCATCTTCCTTTAAAAAAGAAATTCCTTTTCCAATTTTATCATTTTATCTCACATATCATCAGTGTCCACAGACTGTGTTGTCTCAGTAATTAAAACGGGTATTAAACACTATTAAAAAATGTATCTATATACATTTTTTTAACTATTTTGGTTCTAAATAATTTGAAAAGTACTTTGTTTAAATTTTTCTTATTTATTGCATATTTTTTCATTAGATAGATTGGGATCCAAGAAAGTTGTTGTTAGTGACTTGCTAATTATGTTTAGAGAATGGAGCCCTGCTTTATCATTGTGCTGAAGTAGAACTTATTTAGTTTTGTTGCAATTAGATTCAACTGTGTGTGTGCGTGCATGTGCGTGAGTATATGTAAAAATTGAGTTTTTCTTCAAGTTTTAGCTATTGTTGTCTTCTAATGTTACAAGCTTACTGTTGCTGCATATAAGTTATATACCATCAGCATAAGAGATTACTTTATATTCATTTCCTACTGAAAAGTTATTTATGTAAATTAAAAATAGCATGAATGTAAGACAACACTCTTATACTTTATAACAAATTATTATTGCTGAAATCACTTAAATTTCACAAATTTTTTTCCACTTACTTGGATATGTTTCAAAGGCAAACCGTGCTGACAATGAAGGAAATTTGCCTTTGAAACATGTGCAAGTAAGTGGAACAAAACTGGTGAAATTTGAGTGATTTCCTCATAAGTAACTTGTTATATGATACTATATTTCACTGTGAAAATCCCAAACTACTCAAATCTATATGTTTCATTACTTGCTTTTTGCCCATTCTGATTCAAAGTTGGTGTGTTTGTTCAACTTTCAACTTTGAGGTATGGTTATTTATTAAATTCATTATTGTTTTTGTTTGGTTAGCAGAATTCCCAATTTGAACCTTATAAGTATCTTTCTTATTCTGAAAGTTAACTTATATTGTTGTATGTAATGAATATGTAACAGCTTATAATCAATATTGCATTTTTATAAAATTCAAATACATTTATCACTTATTTTGTTACATAGAAAAATAATTTTGTAATCAGCGTTCACTTTCATTTTTTGCGAATTTTTCTTTACTACAGATTTCTTTATTTTAGGACAAGAGTTATTTAGGTAATGGTTAAGTATTTTAAAGAATGCATTCTAATTTATATTTGTGTATGGTCCATGATAAGCATCAGTCCAGTTTTTACAAGATAATTTTTCACTTATTTCCATTATTCTGGTTTCCTTTGTATCCCTAACAGTCATGAATTGAACATCATCTGCATTTAGCAATTTGCAATATCAATTATTTGGGTTCTATGGTCTGAAATATGAAATTAAAGGTTACATTTTGAATACCTGTTTACACAAAGATTAGTGGTAATATAATCTAAAGTTGAGCTTAAGTTATTGCGACCCTACTAGGACAAAAGGTAGATGTATTTTCCTTTATATTGTAGACTTTTAATAAATCATTGAATTCTATAACCTAGAATAAGTTTCACATTATTTTGCATAATTTAATTTAAGAAGTCTCATATTTCAGAACTAGGAGACCCATATGTGCCACAAAAATTGTGCATTCAAGTTCAGTGATAATTTTATCCTCTTTATTTCAAATACCTTTTAATTGCAATGTGTAAATATTTTTCTTAGGGGTATCATTTTAACATATATTACCAAACCCACACTCTTATGACTTTTCCTGCAATGAAATGAGGATAGTTTATATCTATTAATTTATTAATTATGTATAATGATATCTCATTTTCTCTTAAGCCATGTTCTGTTAAACTACAGGCTTAATACAGTCTAGTATATCCTTCACTGAGTCAACTTTATTGCTTAAATACTGAATGTTTGATGCATTACTCATAAGTTGTGAAAAGCTACTTGCGCAGTATTATCACAGAGAAGACCTAGATTTTTTGGAACATTTACTGTTGGTTTAAGAACAGGTTGCAATCAACATTTTCCTGTCATATTACATTTAATTGTCTTTCCTATCAGGTTTACTAGATAAAGTTTATACCTTTACTGTTTAAATGTAGTCCAGATCACTGGTAACATTACATACATCTATCAGTGCCACATTTGGGATGACAGAACAAATTAATTTAATTATTTTATTAGGTGGCACCAAATAATGGTGCCAGTTGGCTGATATTGCAAAGACCTGGATAGGCCATGACCATTACATTTTGTACGAAGATTTGGGTTTGACAAACCAGGAGTGTCGCGTTTAATAACATTGTGCCAAAAACACATTGGCATGAACATTTCGAAAGAGGTTTAGATTTGTTTAAATGCAATTCCATTGGGTTCCTTGATGTTTCATAACAGTAGACGAGACATGGGTTCATCACTACTTGCCAGATGAAGGAGCAGCAAGTGGAAATAAAACAAAAAAACAAAACCGTTTTATCTGCAGGAAGAGTCATGGCTATGGTGTTTTGGGATTCTGATGGTTTGGTGCTTGTAGACTGCCTCCAGATGGGCAGTACCATCATTGGGGAGTATTATGCTTCACTACTGGAGCAACTGAAGGATGATATTCAGGCTAAACGTCCACACCTATCGAAAAAAAAAATCTCTTTCATTTTAATAATGCACCTTCATACACATCTGCAAAACTGCATGACCTTCACTTCCAAGTGGTTCCAAGTCTGCCAGTTGGCGCCAGTGATTACTTTTTGTTCCCAAACCTGAAGAAATAGCTTTGGGCGAAGATTCACTTCAAATGATGAGGTTAATTCTGAAACAGATGCTTATTATTCATAGTTAAAGAAATCTTATTTTAATGAAGGTATTAAAAGGTTGGACCAAAGGTTTAAAAGGATACTATGTTAAAAAATTTGGGTGTATATCTAATGGCATAGACTGAGGATTACTTTTGTAGAAGATAACTTAAAAGTGTTTACTTGTATGATGTGCATGATTACAATGTACTGGATAAATGTGAAATTGTTAACCAAAAGTAATTTAAAGAAAAATGATAAATAAGAAAATAACTGGCAGACACAGTATAGCACCAAACGTAGTGAGTAAACTAGAATGTACATCTGTACTTTAGGCCACTCTGCAGCTCACTATGAATCATTAACACGATGCTCTAACCTACTGAGATAGGTTCGATTTCTCTAGGTAATTTTTTTTTATACTTGCAATATTTTTTACTGAGAATAAATGTTACCAGGTTTTTTGTAATCTTCATAAATTTTCTATACTATTCTTAATCGAATAATAGTTACTTTTTTCATCCTTTTTGCACTAACTGTATCTAATTCTAAGGTAACTTTCATACGTTAGGAGACTAAAACTGAAACTGGTGTTGATCTTGTTATGAATTAGGAAGTTCCGTCAATACACACACTGTTTATAGTATCGTGACTGCAGATACGTTCACTGGGATAGACTAGTGTCGAGTTTCCGTCGATTTTCTCCATTGCTCTTTGTGGAAGAAGGCGTGACTTGTGCAAGTCGCAGGGCTATCCGTAACGTTAAGTGACCATTAAACTGTTGCTTCTCATCGAGGTGGTCCGAATTCCATCCCAGGGGCCGAAACTGGAGTTTGTAGCGAAAGAAGCGGCGCAGGAACAGTTTTCTCCTGGCACTTGGATTTCTACGGCCTCCACCGTTGCGCAACATCATTCATTGTAATGTAGTCTGCAGATTTGCCCTTGTGCGGAATTGCAATACCTGGCTGGCTGAGCGTTAGCATTAGAACTCACTCATTCACTCACATTACAAAGACATTGGACACATGCAGCGATGAGTAAAAAATAAATAATCCAGCCCACGAAGCTATATGCGGAGATTCACATGCTGCACGTAAACAAATGCCTTGGTTAATACTAATCTAGTTATAGCAATGAAGAAACAGATAATATATATATATATATATATATATATATATATATATACATTTGATTTAATAATAGTCTTAATGCATATAATTGTATAGATGATCCTAAAAAGATTTCAGAATTTATTTTCACATGTAAACAAGGCTAAGTACATATAATGAATGCATTAGGATACTGTAAAAAAATAAGGATCATTAATAATTTGTAGGGTAGCTCTTCAGGTAAAGCTAGTGAAGTGGCCATTTTGCCTGCTTTGGTGTGCTACTTTATTTACTTAATGGTTTTGTATTGTTTTTCTTATTTATTTTGCACTACAATTGTGCATCACCCAGGCCTCTATTGCTAGGTTCAGAGTGCTGGAGACACAAGGGAGGACTGATATTGGCTGTGAAGTTCTGATTTTCCTTCTCAAAAGTAGTCGCTTGTGCACATTGGTTACCATGGCAACGAAAAGAAGATTGTGTTTGATGGAGGGGTTTCTGCAAGGCTATGGTTCTGCTTTCAGTGCACGTCATTTAGAGCTTCAACACTAAAACCACATGCTTCAAAAAGCTTTCCCTGTCAGTACCCTTGTAGCCTGTTGAGTAGATGCAGTGACCTTAATTTCTTCTTCTTTTTTAAAGAAACTAATATTTCTGGAGCTGTGAGCATCCCTGGATTTTGGAACATTCTTACATTCTTTGTTTTAGTTGTGTTAATTTTCAATGGAGTGGTTGTAGTATTGAATATTGTGTTATTGTAGATTAAGTGTGTTGATTAATCTAATTATACTTTGTTGTTATATATTCCTGTAGTTTTTAATTAAATTTTGTAATGATATCCTTTATATTTTATAACGAGAGGTAGTGGTGTAAAGGAGAAAGGTTGGGCCACTCTCCATAACATGGAGATGCATGTGCAAACATAACCATATTTTCAGACTTGTTCTATGTCATACACCAAGATATGTCCATGATGTTACTGAACTATGATATGTATAGAGGTTGTGAAATCAAAGCAATAGCTGGTGTTATAAATTAATATTTTTGTTACAAAATTCTGTTTCTGTGAATAATAGGCCTATTTAGCCATTTAATAAGCAAAATCTATTCTAATTAAAATGTAAATTGGAACTTGCACAGTGAAGCTAATCATATAATTGATATCATTATATGATTCATTTGAACTACACACTCTTAATGCTTCACTAGTTTGTCATAATGTATGGAACTGGTTTCGAGAACATTTAGTTCTCATCTTCAGCCAGACTAAAGTCCAACTATCGGGTCATTCGTTGAGCTGTGGGAATGTGTCTTCTGCTCTGGTGGCAGTGTGGTAAACTTGTAGTTTATGTTTTCATCTCTGGCAGTGTCAAAGTTCATTAGACTGTCTTTGTGTTTATAGATGTAGATTTTCTCCCAGGTTGCTAGTTCCGTAGGTCCTTGTACTGATTTTAATAATTTTACTTTATTCATTAAGTCATGATTTTGTATCCAAAATTGATATGCTACTGCTGATTTCTCTATTTGCTTGTACTTTATGCTCCTGAAATGTTCCTTTAACCGTGCTTATGTTTCTCTTTGTTTTTCTAATGTAGTTTTTTTCACATTCTGCACAATTTATTTTGTAAATACCTGCTTTTTCTCTTGTGGAATACTGTCATTAACATTGTCTATCAGTAAGTTTTTAATAGATTTAATAATTTAATAAATTTAATGTTAAAAACTTACTGATAGACAATGTTAATGACAGTATAGTTAATAGATTTAACAATTTAATAGATTTAATGTTAAAAAATTACCATTAGACAATCTTAATGATAGTATTCCACAAGAGGAAAAAGCAGGTATCTACAAAATAAATTGTGCAGAATGTGAAAAAATCTACATTGGAAAAACAAGAGAAACATAAGCACATGGTTAAAGGAACATTTCACGAACATAAAGTACAAGTAAATAGAGAAATCAGCAGTAGCATATCATTTTTGGACACAAAATCACGACATAATGAATAAATCAAAATTATTAAAATCAGTACAAGGACCTACGGAACTAGCAACCTGGGACAAAATCTACATCTACATACAAAGACAGTCTAATGAACTTCGACACTGGTGGAGATGAAAACATAAACTACAAGTTTAACACACTGCCACCAGAGCAGAATACACAATCCCACAGCTCAACGAATGACCAACAGTTGGACCTTAGCCTGGCTGAAGATGAGAACTAAATGTTATCAAAACTGGTTTCATACATTATGAGTGTGTAGAACCTATTCTGTTTAGATTATATTTGTATTCTATACTGAGCTTAAATAAATAAATAGTGAGCAACAAATATGCCATTTTATTATTTTTTTAATGTAGCTACTAATGCATAAACATTATCTACATGCACTGTATATAGTGACAAACTTTATTCTCATTTGATCTCCATGCAACATAGGTTGTATTACAATCAGTTTTTAACTTCGGAATAATTTGAAGCTGTTGCTGAAAAACTCATATTTCTTAGTTAAGTATGCTATTATCAATCAAATGGGAATAATTACTAATATTGTATATTGTATATATTGAGTAGCAGATTTTCAATTTACTGTGTCAATGCTCTTCTTTTGCCATTACTGACCATAATTGCGAATCTGCCCTAATGAGTACCCTGGAGACTTGTATCATTTTTTTTTTATAGAGATATCCTTAAGGGGCAACTCAAAACTTGGGTGGAATGTCAAATTCATAACACGATGCTTATTTTTCAAAATGAAAATTTTTCATGAATTCCTTAGAATTATTGTTAGCTTTTCACAGTTTGGTTTCTTTTATGATGTCATGATTGTAAGTCCACAAATGATGCAACTACTGATTTATCCACCTGTTTATGTCTTACATTTCTAAAATGTGTGTGTGTGTGTGTGTGTGTGTATCTCTGATCACAATCCAAAGAATCCATCTGAAACACTCCTGCCTTTTGTAGGATGGAATAACATGCTTTATAGCTCTGTTCTAAAGGTTCCCAATGGTTAAATTTATTTCATGCAACTAACACAATGTCAACTTTTTTTTAAAGTTTTTCATGAATACGCTGAATAATAATAGATGGATGTGAGAGTAAATCTCATGCCCTTTATCGTGGAGAGAATGGTGGTGTTAGAAATATCTGACATTGTCTAGTAACAAATGGTGGAATCCATTGTTGAGGGCAGTATTGATGATGTACTCATATTCTGCTGTATATTCTTCCATGTTGAGTGGGATGTTCACTAATCTATGAGTAAGGCTGTATTTAATGGCATGTTGGTATAGTTTAGGGTTGAAGCTGTTATTCCTTTTCCAATTATCTGTATGTATGGATTTCCTATATATACAAAATAAAATTAAGTTGTTTTTTCTGTAGATTTTAAAGTCCAAATAGACGAACATGCTTCCCTTAAATGTTTACAGTAAACTTAAATTTCTCTGTGTGCGTGAATTTCCCATATATGTATGAATTTAAATTATGTTGTATCTTCTGTAGATTTTAAGGTCCAAAAAGGAAAAAAAAAATTTTTTTTTCCCTCTTCAATTTCTATAGCAAACATATCTTTTGACTTGTTGATTTAATAATTTTAGGCATCCCTTATTTGATGTTTTTTTTATGTTTTTTTGGTTTTTTTTGGTACTATTGCAAATATACCATCCACATAGCAAAAATATATTTTAAAGAAAAACGAAAATGCCTTGGTAATGAGTGCTTTTTTTGTACGCATGAATAAATTTGCCAGAAATGGAGCCAAGCTAGAGTTATGTTGTTAATTTTTCCGTTAAATGTGAAAAAGTTTTGGTCTATGCACAATTTTGTGAGAATGGTGCAATGCTCTATTTCATCTACCAATATGTTTGTACTTTAAGTCATTTCTGTGGTTTAAGAAGCAGTATTTGTTTTGGATGGCTAGTGAAAACAAAGAAGCAATATCAAAAGGGACAAGTGATTCATATGGCAAATTCACTGCATTCTTAATTTTTTTCCACCAGTTGATAAGAACTGGCGAAGCTTCCATAGTTCCTGATCTTTTTACCAACAATTTAGCCAAATTGTAGGTTGATGTATTTATTTTATTAATTATTGGACACATACTCTTGCCTGTTTGCTGTATATTCTTCCTTGTTAAGTGGGATGTCTACTAATCTATGAGCAAGGCTGTTTATAATGGCATGTAGGGGTGTAGGGTTGAAGCTATTATTCTTTTTCTGATTATCTGTATGTATTGATTCCCTATATATTAGCCAAATTCTAGGTTGGTGCATTTATTTCATTAATTATTGGGCACATGCTCTTGCCTTGTTTGTGTATTTTGGAAAGGCCATAAATTTCTAGGAAAAGTATTTGTTTTAAAATAAATATTGCCTTAGTGCTATTTATTCCTGAGATCATCACTGTTTTATTGTGTTTATTCTTATAATGCAGCATTTAAGATGCTTGACTTAATTCTGTTTCTTTTGTAGCTGACAAAATAAAGAATAAGGTTTTTTAACTGGTTTCCCCATTGTATAATAAATATAAAGGTATCATCATAATGAAAAAATATATATAATGCAATATAAATCTTGAAAAAGCTGTTGATACTTTTTAAAAATGTAGATTTCTTTGCTTGTAAAACATGTTCAGCTTGAAACCAACATATTAAATGCATTCATAGTTATAAAATCCACTAAATGTATTATTATTATTATTATTATTATTATTATTATTATTATTATTATTATTATTATTATTATTATTATTAACAAAAACAACCTGAAACAATCTGCTGTGAATTATGAAAGCAAAAGATTTTATTAACAGTTTCATTTACATTTGTCTAGTAGTTATTAAACTTATATTGATTGTGTGTGCTCTTACTGGATTTCTCCAATAGTAATGATAAAAAAATTAATAAAAGAAAACTTTAAAAAATATGAGATATTTAAGGAATTGTCTATGATACTAAACTGGCATGCCAGACAAAGAACTTATCACTGTATGTATAGTTCAATATTAAAAATGGTATCCTATGCTGGTAAACAAGACCAAAATGAAGATAATGAAATTGAAGTAACATACTCTCAAAACTAGTCAAGAGTCTTAAATATATTCATCACCAAGTTATTGAAATACCATGCAAGCAGCAATGCTTTCCCCCCTCTGCCCAGGCTGTTTTCTATGAGCACACCCCGACTAGATTGCCATGGAACCTGCTAACTCGTTGACCTTGCTGACTATGGGGTAAAACAAAATTGATTGCATGGTAGATGAAATGAAAAATTTGTGACGCTCATCATCAATAGCATTAGAAAGGTACATTTTCACCCTGTGTAAAATGCTACAATGATTTCTCTTCTGGAAAAATTAGATTTTCATGAATTTGTTATATACAGGGTTTTTAGTGCAGTGGCAGATAGAATTGAAGCTGTTGTTTCAGGCAAACTAGGAATGAAAATGAAGTTATATTTCTTCACTATTGTATCATCTCCTTATAATGAACCCTAACACTTGGTACCTTCCACTGATGTAATGTGCACTGACTGATTTAAGTGAAAGGTGAAAAGAAAAATTTTGAGGTCATTAAGCCTCATACAGAAAGATGTGTTGCATCCTGCCAAATCTGTTTGGTGGCTGTAACCACAAAGGATTAACAGACTCATCTAACAGCAATGGAAGGCTCTGAATAAGTTCTAGGAGCAATTTAATCTTTGTTAATTTTGACAAAATGATGGGGTTGGTACATGCAATTCCATATTTCATCATCATTGACATATTATAATTATGCCTAAGGCCTGTTCTGGTATCTGATAGACCATATAAACAATTTGAATGTAGTTACACTTAGCACCTGCAAATGTTAAAAGAAGCAATAGTCTGCCCTTCCTTTAAAGTTTCATATATATAAAAGTATATTTTTTTGTCCTTCAAAATAATGAAAATACTGTGTATAAAGAATGATTGGCAATATTAATTTTGGTTGAAATTAAATACTGAAGGGCAGTAATAATTATTATCTTAGTATGTTTGTGAAGTCTAGTATGAACATTTCATTCTCTATAACATTCAGCTATATGAACATTTCATTCTCTATAACATTCAGCTAAAAAAGTTTAAAATTCATGTATGGTATTCTACATTGATCAAAAGCACTGAGTTTCAGGCTGTTTCATTGGTTTGGTTAAAATAACTGTTACAAACTTCATGAGTGAGCATCAGTATCAATATTTGAGAATAATATTTATTCTAATGTAATAAATGTTTTTATAACTGTGATGTAGTTTTGCATTTCTCATAATGAATGTAAACTTAATATGTTTAGATTTTTATGTTCACAACAAAACCATTTCATCTTGTCATTATGTTCTTCACATTTCAGGCAAAATGAGGAAGATCTGTCCATTTGTTTGAAAAACTCACCCAGTACTTCTTTTATTGAAGTTAAACAGGATTGTAAAGGAAACACAAAGAAGCATATATACTCTTGTACATTATATGGTAACTCCTGCACCAGCACTTCATCTATTAAAAGCCACACATCAATTCATGAGCATCAAAAAAATAAGGTGACAAATGAAAGTCACTTAAAAAACCAGAAAAAGGTACATAAATGTAAAGTATGTGGGAAGAGCTTTACCTGGACATCTCATTTAAAGAGTCATCTTTTGATTCACGAGGGTAAGAAGCCACATAAATGTGAAGTTTGTGGGAAGAGCTTTACTCATGTATCTACTTTAAGGAATCATCATTTGATTCATGAAGGTAAGAAGCCACATAAATGTGAAGTTTGTGAGAAGAGCTTTACCCTGACATCTCATTTAAGAACACATCTTGTGATTCATGAGGGTAAGAAGCCACATAAATGTGATGTTTGTGGAAAGACCTTTACCCTGACATCTCATTTAAAGAGTCATCTTTTGATTCATGAGGGTAAGAAGGCATATAAATGTGAAGTTTGTGGAAAGAGCTTTACCCAGATATGTAATTTAAAAATTCATCTTTTGGTTCATGAGGGTAAGAAGCCACAAAAATGTGAAGTTTGTGGAAAAACCTTTACCCAGATATGTAATTTAAGGACACATCTTTTGATTCATGAGGGTAAGAAGCCACATAAATGTGAAATTTGTGGGAAATGCTTTACCCTGAAATGTACTTTAAAGACACATTTTTTGATTCATGAGGGTAAGAAGCCATATAAATGTGAAATTTGTGGGAAATGCTTTACCCTGAAATGTACTTTAAAGACACATTTTTTGATTCATGAGGGTAAGAAGCCACATAAATGTGAAGTTTGTGGGAAAAGCTTTACTCAAATATCTACCTTAAAGAGTCATCTTTTGATTCATGAGGGTAAGAAGGCACATATATGTGAAATTTGTGGAAAGACCTTTATCCAGATATCTTATTTAAGGAAACATCTTTTGATTCATGAGGATAAGAAGGCACATAAATGTGAGGTTTGTGGGAGGACCTTTACTGTGATGTATGCTTTAAGGAGACATCTTTTGATTCATGAGGGTAAGAAACCACATAAATGTGAAGTTTGCAGGAAGAGCTTTACTCAAATAAGTGATTTAAAAATTCATCTTTTGATTCATGAGGGTAAAAAGCCACATAAATGTGAAGTTTGTGAGAAGAGCTTTACCCTGACATCTTATTTAAGAACACATCTTTTGGTTCATGAGGGTAAGAAGCCACATAAATGTGAAGTTTGTGGAAAGACCTTTAACCAGATATGTAATTTAAGGACACATCTTTTGATTCATGAGGGTAAGAAGCCACATAAATGTGAAATTTGTGGGAAATGCTTTACCCTGAAATGTGCTTTAAAGACACATCTTTTGATTCATGAGGGTAAGAAGCCACATAAATGTGAAATTTGTGGGAAATTCTTTACCTTGACATGTACTTTAAAGACACATCTTTTGATTCATGAGGGTAAGAAGGCATATATTTGTGCAATTTGTGGGAAGACCTTTACCCAGAAAACTCATTTAAGGAAACATCTTTCGATTCATGAGGGTAAGTAGCCACATAATTGTGAAGTTTGTGGGAAGAGCTCTACCATATCATGGAATTTAAGGAAACGTCTTTTGATTCATGAGGGTAAGTAGGCATATAAATATGCAGTTTATGAGAAGACCTTTACCCACATATCAGATTGAAGGAGAAATCTTTCCATTAATGAGGGTAAGAAGCCACATAACTGTGAAGTTTGTGGGAAGAGCTTTAGCTGGACATCTACTTTAAGGAGACATAATTTCATACATGAGGGTAAGACACCACATAAATTTGCAGTTTGTGGGAAGGGCTTTACCCAGATATGTTATTTAAATATCTTCTTTTGAGTCATGAGGGTAAGAAGCCACATAAATGTGAAGTTTCAAAAAAATGAATAAATGCAAAATACCATGTTACAACATGTAATATTTTATTAAGATCATTGTGTGATTGAGTCGAACTAACACTTTTGCTGCACTTACTTGTAGATTGCAATCTACATATATAAATACAAAGACAGTTTTGTGAACTTCGACACTTCCGGGGATGAAAATATAAACTTTAACTTCATCACACCTCCACCTGAGCAGAATATACGTTCTCAAGTATAATGAAGCTTCTAGCTGACAATGTAAATAAAGGTTCGTGAATCCTGTTCTACATAAAACAAGTAAGTGGAGCAAAAGAGTGTTAGTTCGACTCAATCACACAATGATCTTAATATATGATTAGCTTTACTTTGTAATTAATAATTTCAGTTAATGTAATATTTTATTTGTACAATATTTATATGTTATGTTTTCCATTGCCATTTTTTGGAAATAAGGTTTTGGAGTTTACTTTACGCAATTCCATATATCACTGAATTTGAATTGATTTATTGTTAGCGGAGTTGTTCATACAATTATTCAGCATTGTCAAAATAATTTAAAAATTTCTTATATGCACCATAAGAGATTTAAATACAATTAAGTTGCAATATTTCTTTCAGTAATTCTAGACCAAACATGGACAATAATATAATTAACAATGCTTTTCTTTAAACTTCCAGTGTGCAAGGGTATTTCAGAATTAAAACTTTTATTAAGAATTTATTAAAACATTTATTTGAATTTTTATGTCATCTGCAATTTGAATAGATCTCATTATGTGTGGATCATTTTCTGTTGTTGTTTTGGTTATAGTTACTCTATGATAGTTGACATGACCTCTAGTGTGATAAGAATACAGGTCTTTACTTTTACTTTTTACTAATTTTATATGTATAAATACCATGGCTGTAAGGCATTATTGTTCTCAAATGGTAATTTGCAGGATTTTCTACTCTTTAGATGGTATATTTATCTAATGGATTGCTTTTGGAGCAGGAGTAGTCTGTTAAATTCTGTTACTACACAACCCCCACTCGCACCCTCCAAATTTCATCATAAAACACCGCCATGGATGCCCAAGGTTGTTAATGTGCGGACTAGCAGGAGGCCTGAAATTTAATTCACAGCAGAACTGTCCTCCCTGATTGAGGTTTTTTCCAGGTTTTTCTTAATCATCTTAAATGGCAAATGCCTGGACATTAATCTAAACTAAGTCCTGAAACGTGTCCTGCCTTTAAAAAAGAAAATCCTTTCCCAGTTTATCATTTCATCTCATGTCTCATCAGTGTCCATAAATTGTGGTGCCTCAGTAGTAAAAACAGGCATTAAGCACCATATATATATATATATATATATATATATATATATATATATACACACACACACACACACACATATACATTTTTTAAAAATTTTGATTCTAAATAATTTGAAAACTAGTTTATTTAATTAAAATTTTTTCCTATTTTATTGCATATTAATATATTTTTCATTAAATTGCAATCAATGTGGATTTGAAGAAAGTTTATGTTAGTGACTTGCTGAATTTGCTTATTATTAGCATCTGTACATAGAGAATGGTTTCTTGTTTTATGATTGTGCTGAAAAAAGCATTTTAGTTTTGTTAGCAGTTACATTTAACTTCTTTCTTCCTTGCTTCCTTTTTTTTGGGACATATGTTGTGTTCTAATGTTACAAGATTATTATTGCTGCATGTAAGTGATATATCATCAGCATATGAGATTATATTCATTTCCTACTGAAAATTTATTTATGTAAATTAAAAATAGCAATGAACATGAACTTTTCCTTGAGGCACACTTATGTACTTCATTATAATTAGACTGTATTGTTATGTAGTTACCTACCATATTCACAATATATTTCATAGATGTAAGCAATTTCTTAGATAGGAATGAAAAAATTAAGTTTCTTTACCTCTTAGGCCATAATATTCCAATTTATCTAATAAAAGTTCATGAGATAAGCTGTCCAACGTAATTAGGTCTAGAAATAGACTTATTGTGTTTTTACCTTGGTTCAATTTATCTAAAAGTTCATGAATAAATTTGTTTACTGCATGGAAGGGAATGTCCGTTGTTGAACCCATGTTGCCAATGTGCTAAAATCTTATCACTGTTTAAAAAATCATATACTTTAGTTGAAAGTACTTTTCAAGTATTGAGGTAATAGATTTAATTGATCTAGTTCACATTCTGTATTGAGGTTGGGCTAATCTCACTTACTTTAAACAAATCTGGAAATATTGCATAATTTATTCAGTAATTAATTAAGTAAACTAAATATTTAGCAGAATTCCCAACATTTTTTAACATATTGTACAAAAACCCATCTCATCCATATGACCTTTTATTATTAAAACGCATTATGAACTCGTCTAATTCCCTGTCATTTGTCTCATGGATATACGTTGTGTTTGGGTAATGTAGAGTAATTGGTCTTTTGAGAATAATATATTATCTTAAGGAAGTGTTTGTTGAATGTATTACAAAGATATGTTGGAATACCTGCTTTTTGCCCATTCTGACTGAAATAAAGTTGGGTGTTTCTTCATCTTGAGGTATGGTTATTTATTAAATTTATTATTGTTTTTGCTTTGTTAGCAAAATTCCCAATTTATTCCTTATAAGTATCTGTCTTTTTTGTAAGATAATTTTGTTTTTTTTATTAATTATATTACTGCTTATAATCAATACTGTATTTTGATAAAATTCATATACATATATCCCTCATTTTGATGATAGAAAATTAATTTTGTAATTAGTATTCACTTTTTTTCTTTACTGCAGATTTCTTTATTTTAGGACAAGAGCTGAAGTAATGGATAAGTATTTTAAAGAATGCATTGTAATTTATATTTGTGTTGGTCCATTGTAAACATCAGTCCAGTTTTTACAAGATAATTTTTCACTTAGTTTCATTTTTCTGGATTCACTTGTATCCCTAACAATCATGAATTGAATATCTATCTACATTAGGCAATTTGCAATATCATTTATTTGGGTTCTATGGTCTGAAATATGAAATTAATATATAAATTTTTAATACCGCTTTTCATAAAGATTGGTGATAATACCAAGGGTGACAAAAAAATGTATACATACTTTCACAGTAAGTATGTATTTAATATATTTCAAAGTTGGACCGAAAAACAATACTGTGTAGTATGATGATCTGTAAACAAATGTGACTTACATACATTATGATAGCGTTGCTACGTGACAGGTAAATTAACAATGAACAAATGAAGCCAAAATTATCGTAAATCAACAATGAACAAATGCAGCCAAGATTATCGTATGATGTTATGTAAACAGATGTGACTCACATTATATTGTGCTAACGTTGCTACAACAAAATGGAGATTGAACAAGATTATCGTTTGAACAACAGAAAGCAATTTTGAAGTGATATTGGAAAACCGAGAATGTTGAAGTTCATAGGTAATGGAGACGTGTGTACGGAACAGAACCGCAAAAACGAGTAACAATTACATGCATTCGAGACAAATTTGAGACTCATGGTACCGTATGCGATGTTCACAAGGGCAGATCTGGGAGATCTCGCACAGCAACAAACCTCAGATATGGTTTTGGAACGTTTTGAGCACTCATCACATAAATCTACAAAGCAATGTTCACGTGAGACTGGGATTAGCAGAACCAGCGTACGTCTTATTATTAAAAACAGCAAAGTTGAAAGGTTTTATCCCAAGACTTTGGCATGCATTAAATGAAGATGACCCTGATCGGAGAATGCAGTACTGTGAGTGGTTTCGGAACATGGTGCAAGATGAAGAGGCTTTCGTAGGAAAAGTTGTTTGGTCCGATGAGGCGCAATTTAAGTTGAACGGAACTATTAACCGCCATAACTGTGACCTAGTGTGCAAACAATCCAAATTAATTTTGGAAAAGGCTGTTAATTTACCTGGAATTAATGTTTAGTGTGGGTTGTCATCTAGGGGCCTGATTGGACCATTCTTTTTTTAAGGAACCAGTGTACATGAACATGATTACACATCCGTCTTACTTGCCATTCGTACACTATGGAATGAGGAATTTTACTTCCAACAGGATGGTGCCACCACCGAGATGTATGTGCGTACCTTGATGACAATCTTCCAAGGCACTGGATAGAACGAAGAGGTCCGTTTGAGTTTCCACCGCGTTCTCCGGATCTAACTCCGTTGGACTTCTACCTATGGGGAACTCTTAAGGATGTTGTATACCGTAGAAAAACAGCTACACTGACAGCACTTCGGGAAGAAATTGAAACGGCATGTGCTGCAATCGCTGAGGACACTTTCGCAAACGTTGCTCAATCAGTAGTTCAACATACTCAGAAGTATCGACGCCGATAGTGGGCATTTGGAACAACTGTTGTAACTGTAAAATTTCAAAATGATTAGCGCTCATCATTTTCTATTTGTGTGAATTCAGTTGTGTTATGTTAACACAGTGTTTTCTTTGCTTGAAGTGTGCATACATTTTTGGCACCCTATAATCTAAAGTTGAGCTTAAGTTATTGCGACCCTACTAGGACAAAAGGTAGATGTATTTTCCTTTACATTGTAGACTTTTAATAAATCATTGACTTCTATTAGCTAGAATAAGCTTCACATTATTTTGCATAATTTAATTTAAGAAGTCTCATATTTCAGAACTAGGAGACCCATATGTGCCACTAAAAATAGTTCATTCAAGTTCAGTGAATAATTTTATCCTCTTTATTTCAAATACCTTTTCATTGCAATGTGTAAATATTTTCCTTAGTGGTATCATTTTAACATTTATTACCAAACCCACACTCTTATGACTTTTCCTGCAATGAAATGAGGATAGTTTATATCTATTAATTATGTATAATGATATCTCATTTTCTCTTTAGCCATGTTCTGTTAGACTACAGGCTTAATACAGTCTAGTATATCCTTCACTGAGTCAGCTTTATTGCTTAAATACTGAATGTTTGATGCATTACTCATAAGTTGTGAAAAGCTACTTGCGCAGTATTATCACAGAGAAGACCTAGATTTTTTGGAACATTTACTGTTGGTTTAAGAACAGGTTGCAATCAACATTTTCCTGTCATATTACATTTAATTGTCTTTCCTATCAGGTTTACTAGATAAAGTTTATACCTTTACTGTTTAAATGTAGTCCAGATCACTGGTAACATTACATACATCTATCAGTGCCACATTTGGGATGACAGAACAAATTAATTTAATTATTTTATTAGGTGGCACCAAATAATGGTGCCAGTTGGCTGATATTGCAAAGACCTGGATAGGCCATGACCATTACATTTTGTACGAAGATTTGGGTTTGACAAACCAGGAGTGTCGCGTTTAATAACATTGTGCCAAAAACACATTGGCATGAACATTTCTAAAGAGGTTTAGATTTGTTTAAACGCAATTCCATTGGGTTCCTTGACGTTTCATAACAGCAGACGAGACATGGGTTCATCGCTAAACGCCAGATGAAGGAGCAGTCAAACAGTGGGTGGCAATAAGTGGAAATGGGGGGGGGGGTTCTATCTGCAGGAAAAGTCAGGTCTACGGTTTCCTGGGATTCCAATGGTGTGGAGTTCGTAGACTACCTCCAGAAGGGTAAAACAATCGCACTTTAACTACTGGACCAACTGAACGATATTCGGGAAAAAAGGAAGCTCTCTTTAGTCACAATAATGCGCCTTCACACACGTCTGGGGTCGTGGCTGTAAAACTGCATGACCTTCGTTTTCAAGTGCTTTCACATCTGCCATTTGGTGCCATCGATTATTTTTTTGTTCACAAACCTGAAGAAATAGCTTGTGGACAAAGATTCACTTCGAATGATGGGGTTAAAGCTGAAACAAATACTTATTATTCATAGTTAGACAAATCTTATTTTACTGAGGTTATTAAAAACTTAAACCAAAGACGTCGATTTAAAATGTTACAATGTTATAAACGGGGGGGGGGGGGGTCCTCTTAAATCTTGTATTTTCTTGGTCAGACCGAGAACTTTCAGAACGCCCCTCGTATCATCAGTGTTCGATTACCTGTGATGTCTTAGTAGTAAAAACTATTAAGTCCGGTGTGAGCAGTAGCAGAATCTTGCTGAAAATCTCTATTAATATTTCACAAAAACTGTGCGAATATTTTAATCTAGAGTGTTAAAAATACAAAGTTATTATACGCCTTGCAGTATAGCACACAGGAATTTTTATTGTCCGACGTGAAATAATTGCGGTTTTTCTGTGGTGCGAACAAATTGAATCCAACTCCACCTCAGATCGTTGTATTCTGCAAATTTACCTGGATTTGTTGTTAACCTATTGAATTCTTGTAATAAATCCATTTTCAATTTTAGCAATTTTCTTACTTTATAGGCTGACAGAGATTGTCTTTATCACGTCGTTTTAGGTAAGAAATTTCGTTTGGAATCGAACATTAAAAATTTTCTCTTCTAACGTTAACAAAACAATTATACAGAAATATGTTTATAGTAGTGTTATCTTGGGGGGGAGTGAGGCATTTTAATACATAAAATTATAAAGTCCGTGCACGTTCATTAGCTGCAAGTAAAACATTTAGGGAGATGACTTAAAGCTAATGGCGGGAATTCACTTGATCGTCCATTTTTATAACCGGCAAACGGGTGGCTGGGACTCATAGTACCAATACACATCCTTTTATGTTACACCTGTTTGACTGTTTAACACGCTATCACTCGCTCATCTAGCAGGTCAGAACATTTAGGATATATATAAATATATATTTTCCAATAAATGATGCAGCTATAGTTTCCACGTAACGAACTTAAATGTTTTCGTTCATATTCCAAACAATTTCAGGATAAATTTGAACTTATACATAGCTTATATGTTGGCAACTGCGCAGTTGTTTTCCATCCAAACAAAAAAAGAAAGTGCACTATTGGGGAGATCCATAAATGGAAACCACTTCCTTATATTGTTGCTGGTAAAATGGCCGATGTATGCTTCTTTACATAGTAAAGAAAGTGTAATAAAGCAAGAGAAAATTATAATTAAAGGACAGGAATTTATTATGTGAAGATAAAACGGTTAATTAAAGCTTAGAAAGAAACTGGTTGAGAATGGAAGGTAAAGTATGTAAAGAAAGGGGGGGGGGGATGTCCGGAGACACATGCAAAACGCAAAGTCAGTGAGTGTAGATTAGTGTGTCCGTAACGAAGTGCACGGACTTTTAACAAGACATTTCGGCGCCGACTTGAGCCGATATTGTGTTGTTGCATAGTCATCGCTTTGTGGAAACGTGGGTTACGGGGGAAAAAAAAAAAAAAAAAATGAAAAAGGCGGTCAAGGAAAGTTTCCATAATACGGAGAAAACAATTATTACTTTGCCATGACCTGTGCTGGTATGTACTCCAGAAAGTGCCGAAAAAGCATGTGAATATCGTCTTGGTTACCATGTGCAGATACTTAAGAAAATATCCATAACAGAAACATTTGCATCCCGCGGCATGTTACCAAGGCAACTGTGTGCAGATACTTTAGACGGAGAGTCGGCTACTAGGTCGCGGAGTCAAATTGGGCCAGGGTCGATGGATTATTTTAAAGCGTAAAAATCTGCTTCAAGCTTGAAAGAAGAAACCTATAAGCAAAATTAGTCAATCGTTTCAATCCGTGAATTGAATGCGAAGCTAATTACCAAAGATTAGTCAGCTTCCTTAAATATAACAAATAAGTCAATAACACGGAAGAAACGTGAATATCGCACTATAGGCTACCATCGAAATCACAAGACATTGAGGCCGGTAGTTTCGACAGGCCCCCCCCCCCCCCCCAGACATAGTCTTTTTCCAGGCTTTTCTCGTAACCCAGTTACTGGAAAGTTGTCCTAAAATTAAGCTTGGAGTATCTTTTCCAAAAATACTTTCCCAATTTATAATTTGATCTCATGTATCATGAACGTCCACCGCCTACAATAAAAAAAATGCTGTTTAAACAAAAGCGTTGAAATCATGTGAACAATGGACGGGAGATTACCATGGTTGCTATGCGTTGATACTTTTGAAGATTTTTTTAAATCGCTTGGAAATTAGTGGTGGCATTGTGATTTAAACTTCTATAAGGCATTAAATTAATAATTAGCATTGTTAACATGTGTTAATTAATAACCTGTGACACTTAAAGAAAACAGGAAAATCTTGCATGAATTAACTGAGCATCAAAAACGTCGTAGGTTCGAATTATGTTCTTTAGTGCGCTTACATAACTCGTATTAAAAATTGATGATGATGATGATTAGTGTTTAACGCCCGTTTTTGCTACAGAGGCACCACAGGCGGTGGACACTGGTGATACATGAAATGAAATTATATATTGGGAAAGGATTTTTATTTTTAAGGAAGGAATCGTTCCAGGCCTAAGTTTAGGGTCCCTCCCAGGCATTTGCCATTTATGAGGACTGAGGAAAACCTGGAAAAAACCTCAGTCAGAGAGGACGGTCCTGGCGATATTCGAACCCAGACCTTCCGCGCACGAGTCCGCGTCTTAACGACCTCGGCCACCCGTGACGGTAAATCCATGATGAAAAGAGGATTATCTACGCCAGCCGTAAAACCACCTCGGGTGGCCGAGGTTGTTAAGGCGCAGACTCGTGAACGGGAGGTCTGAGGTTCGAATCGCGCCAGAACCGTCCTCCCATAGGTTTTTTCCAGGTTTTCCTCAGTCCTCATAAATGGCAAATACCGAGGAGGTATCCTAAAACTGATGCCTGGAACGATTTCTTCCTTAAAAATAAACCCTTTCCTTTCCCAATATATCATTTCATCCCATGCATCACCAGTGTCCATCGCCTGTGGTTCCTCTGTAGCAAAAACGGACGTTAAACACTACTCAGATTGGCACAATAGCTGAATATGAATGAAGCATGGAAAAATTTTGGATAGTTACGATGGTCTGCGGCTAGTGGCGAAAACAATAACTTTGATCAAGATATTCACATGAAACTGCATAGAAAATAGTCTAATGATAACGCCCATCCACCCATCTTGCAAAAAACACTGCAGAAGCTGAACTGACTACCTCATACCACATATTCACCAACCGACTTTCACTTGTTTGACATACTCAATTCGATATCAGTAAGATCCGCTTTAATTTCAACATTTCAATCTTGAAATCCACAAATCGGTGTGACTTGTAAACATTGTAAATGCTATTACTTAAATAAGTAAGTTGTAGTGTGATGCAGACAGCAACAACGAAACGCGCAGAGGAGACTGGAGGTGAACATGAAGAGAGTGAAGGTAGGTACTAGGTAGGCACTTGTGACAAGGTAATCTGTGCTTACAGTGGTGCATAACTTACCTAAAATGGGAAGGAAAAGCTGTGGAATTTGAAGTAGCAGTGGGAATTGAAGATGTCGATGGCCCATATATATATATATATGCTCCCACTGTGCCTATTATTTTTAGAACGGATGTAGGGGGAATTTATAATTATGGCAGCACTGGTTATTTCTGCGAAAACCTAAACGAATTCGCAATGTAGAGTTCACAATTCCTGTGCGTTTTCGATTCTGTGTTTTTGTTTTCACTAGATTTAATTGATTGAATATCTTTCGACCCCGGAATTGAACCATTCTAGATAACACAAAGGATTTTGACTGCTGGCATAAGATAATTGAAAACCTCACACCAAAAATCGACAGAATTATTCCACATTACAATTTTTGCCACTGTAATTCAACTTTCGTGTATGTGTCACCAATTGTGATGCTTCTAAGAGGGGAATTGAAGCGCCTTTGAGACAGCCTCAATATTTCTGTTATCTGGAAATTCCGGCTGCTGTGACCACACAAACAAATTTTACACAGCTTTCTCTTTCAATTATGTCTACCTGTTAAAATATTTTATTCCTAATTTGTGAAAGTTTACTCTCAAATGGTTACCCCAGATACAGTTTTGGATCTGGATGTTTCTCGAAATCATCATCTAGAAAAAAAATCTACACTGGATATGCGGGAACGATAATTCGTTTATTACAAGATTTATAAAGAACTATCAAATCATCATAGGCTACATGGGTGCATTTCATTTGACCCATGTCTTGTTGATTTTCTGAAACTCGTAGAGAATAGGTTTAAAAAATAACAAATGTGCTAAATTGAATTCATCACTAAACATGGAATAGAGCATTTCAATTAAGTAACACTTTTCACTAAGCCCGAAGAAGGATTTCGATTGTGGGGGCATAAGTTTAATAGTTTGGATGATTCCCCAAGTTGGGGAGCCAATTTGAAGAAGGAAATGTGTGTGGATGTTGTACGGCGGATGCGACTGATCGCCGAGTATTCGTTTCACTGCTGCTCCGTTTGATGGGATTAGGATCTCGGGGTTTGCTATACTGAATGTTTTGTGACTTGGAGTCAACGGGACGAAAAGGTTTCTAACAATAGCCTCAGAGAAAAGCATAACAGTCTCTTTAACTCTTTGTTTATTAACAACACTATGTAAACACTTGAAAAAGACTGTCCGCGGAGACCCGAGTTCTAGCTATCACTTTTCTAGCTCCTGACCACTTAACACCCTTGAGCCTTCTTTATCTCTTGCTGATTGATTTCTCTCTGACCTTGAATTCTTACTTCTTTGCCCATAGCCCCCTGTCTTCTTACTGACTGACTTCTCTGGGTTCTAGTTTTACTGTCAATAAACCACACCTTTCGCGAAAAATACTTCTGTTATTACCATTAAATTAAACTTTACTTCTAGCTTCCCTATTGGTGATTATTCAGTAAAGATTTCTATACATATAGGCTCTGATTCGTACATTTGTGGACGATGCTTATTGGTTACCATTTCTCTCCCCTCCTACATTTTTAACTTTATTGACTTTTCTGGCCTTTTCCAAGAAATACCCCTACCATAAATTTTGTCTGTCACCTTTCATGCTATTCCATTATGTTAGCGTTTTACCTGTTCGTCACTTTAGATCTGTATGCTATTACTCTTAGATAAAACACGTTTCAGTCATTTGTTTGCTATCTCTACTTTCTGGGAATTTTTCGGTGAACTGCATTATTGTGCTATACTATTTCATATCTGTCATCTCCGATACCAGATATCTGTATTTCCTATGTCTTTTATCCTTTGCTCCGTCAGGTAAACAATGTAGCTTGAAAGTGGAAAATATGTCGGCAATGTTTGCTCTAAAGCATTCGCAAAGATGGAAAGGAACAATTCTTAACCTAGCTCTGTCTCTTTCTATACCTGCCTCAACTCAGCGATCTTTCCCGGGATAGTCTGTCATTCTTATAATACAATGCAAACCTTGTACAAAACCAATAAAGTCTTCTGTCATAAGGCCTACAGACAAGTGTTACCAAAATATGGCAAAATGCCTCGACCAGGAATTCTGATCTACACAAAATATCAGCTCGAATATTCTAATCTTCGAAATATTAATTTTAATATTCTCATATTAAATTTTAATATTCTCATATACGAAATTACTATTACATGAGCTTTTCGGCTACAAGTCTAACACTTTTAAAAGAGTTTTTAACTTTACTCATTGATTAATTATTCTACATACTGCAGGTTACCACCTCGTGTCATTAGCCTCACGCGAGATATTTTCAATAAATAAAGGAGTTGCCGAAATGAAGACCGAGAAAACCAATTAATTAAAAGTTTCCCTAACCAGAAAATCCAAATTGCTTGGAGGGGATTCCGCGGTTGCTACTGAAATTGCCAATTGAATGGAATGGCACACATACCTTGTAAGCATCAGGTATGGAATCTCACTCTCACTCAATTATTAATCCTCCCCTCCACACACACACACACACACACTAGCATTGCCCATTCCAATGCCTTGCATTTTTTTTTCAATTCTAAATGAAGTTCTTTCAACGTCTGTTTAATAAGCAAAATTGAACCATTGGGGGATAATTTAAAGAGAGAAATTAAACAAAAAAGTTATAATCGCTCTAGTGGCCGCAATTTTAAATTTCTTTGAAGGAAAATTTGTGTAAGCCATTGAAATAAAATAGCAAAAATAGTTTCTTAAAAAAGTGAAATCATATTATTAGAAATTTGGGTTTACCTGAAACCAAATATTTGCTTTTTTGCAACGATACCGAGTACATGCCATTTAAATCAAACAAAATTAATTTCCGAAAATCAGGAAAATCGGGTTAATAGGAGTGGCAGTTTATCCGAAACACAACATTTAAAAATCTAACGGCTGCAATTTTTTCCCCTTAAACTTGGTATAAAGCATGAAATGAAACAAAAGCAATAGTTGCTGAAAATAAGATACATCGGATCTATAGAATTAGGGACATGCTTGAAAACCGACATTTAAAAAGCGGGCTTGCGTTTATTTTTCTCTCTATTGTTATAAAATAGATGGACAAATTATTTCAGCATATAAACTGTATTTATAACTTTGCATATGTTTTATATTTAACAAAAGCATCGTCGTGGAGATAGAAAATGTGAAAAATTAATCTAATATGTGTTTGGGATTTATATTTGTATGTAAGAGCGCTCTGTAACAACCTTCAGAAAACATTTGCGTTACATGTTTTTACAATAACTTTTAAATTAAATTTCAAAGCCTATGAAAATAGAATGTATATTGTTGATTGTGTATATTTCTTAGTACATTATAAATGTTTCTGAATAGTAACATTTTTTATTTTATTGAAACATGTGAACATCTTAATTACACAACGTAACTCGAGATTAAAAATGCTGTTATTTTTCTATTTTAGTGAACTTACGGCTTAGTTCATAAACATGCTTAAATTGAAAAATGTTTAAAAATACTCGCAGAGTATGCCTTTGTCTATCCATGGTCATATATTTCATTTAATTAACAGTATTCCATTAATTTGCGTTATATTTTCTACAGCAGCAGCAACAAATAATAATAATAATAATAATAATAATAATAATAATAATAATAATAATAATAATAATAATAATAATAATAATAATAATAATAATAAGTAAAAATAAAACCCAAATTGGCCTTATTAATCAATAAATTAAATAACTTATGGCGCCTGTGTGGTATTAGGGGAACCAAATTCAACCCATAAGCTGCTACAAAGCAGACTACATTTTTAGGACTATTATTATTATTATTATTATTATTATTATTATTATTATTATTATTATTATTATTATTATTATTATTGATGATGATTAATAATAATAATAATAATAATAATAATAATAATAATAATAATAATAATAATAATAATAATAATAATAATAATAATAATAATAATAATAATAATAATAATAATAATGTAGTCTGTTTTGTAATACTTATAGATTGCAAGCTCTTATTTTGTTCCCTTAATACCACACAGTAATTCCTTATTTCATTTCATTAATTAATATCATAATTTGGATTTCATGTTCACTTTTAAAGTTATTCAACTTGTTGAAGACTTAGTTTAGTTTACGCAGCTCCTGCGCGATGACCTTTTTTCATTGTCATTTTCAGTGTCTAGTGGATAATACTAATGGAAATTTGAGGAAAATGTTAAAAATCATTTGATTGATACAATGCAACAACTACAACATTCCTTCGGAATCTGCTGAAAGTGTAACTATTCTCTTTGTCTTTAGTTTATAAATAAATAAACAAATAAATTATTTTGTTTTATCTCTTTTGGTTACAAGACAACTGATGCTTGAAACAATTGAGAGATATCTCTAGCATTGGAAAGTAAAATATGTATGCATTTTATTGTCTTGTGACCATGCAGCTTATCTAAGTCAGCGTTGCCAACACAAGATCATACATTCCCTCTATACGGCCATTGAAAACCTTAATAATCACAATAGCTAATACTAAATATCACTTGAAAAACACTATATCTTACTATCGGTAATTTATGCCTAAATTACATTTTCGTTTTATATTTCCTTTGCCTAAATTTTAACTAGACATAAATAAGCATTGCAATATGTATGTTATATTTTACAGGATTCAAATTTTGACGGTTTTAGAAAACTAGCTACTATTACCTAGAATTTATTCTTTTACATTATATTAATTAATAAATATTTTGTTATGCTAATGTCTGTTATGCTACTAAGCTTTCCCTCTCCAATGTCATCGTAAGTTGACCATAAAACAAAATTCTAGCGCATTTTTGAGATGTCACTACATTTTGTCCTCTGCATATTCAATTGTGTTGTGCTGTAGTTCTGAAATATTCTTCTACACAAATCAATTATTGCACTTTGCCTAGCGACAATCATTGCAAATTAAAACTCTGTGCTATTTACAACTATATTATAAACAGTTATGTAACACATATTTTCAGAAACAATAAAAACACCCATTTGGTTTATAGCAGATTTCGGACAGAGAGAGAGAGAGAGAGAGAGAGAGAGAGAATTGGCATTTGAGTCGTCGTGAAAGTCGTGGTCGCGATTTTTAACGACAGCATGAAATGCACTATATAACTTGACACTGTTGTAGGGAGAATGTTGAATTGAGGCATATATCTTAAACCAAATGCAAAAACTTAACCTAACAAAAGTGAATATTTGTTCTTACAAAAATCCACGTGGAGTTAAATGTTTAGACTGATCGTAAACATGATGGCGCATGCATTTGATCCATCAAAATGTAGGTTAGGTTTTGGTTTATGATTGGTATTCGCGACCTTAATGCACATTATTTTCATTACCTTGCATCGAAATTAAATTAAAAAAAACTAAATATATTACGCTTAGCAACGTTAAAAACCAATGCAGTACTGAAATTGAAATACCAAGTAACTCTGGTGGCGAAAAATGGAAAACGAGCACGCGAGCAATGGGGTCTATTGGTTAAGGTACTTATTCAGAAATTAAAGTCGTATAAAATTAACAGAGGACAAATAAAGACATTTAAGATACTATACATTATCAAATATATATAAAAGATGAGTTAAAGTTAAAAAACAAAGGGTGTCGACACTCCCACCCCCCAAATACATAAATGGCTTTTGTTTTTAATTGGTGTTTAAGAAAGTAGTAATTAAGTTAAAAAGCAGAGAGTGTCGTTCACACTTTGGAAACCCTCAAAATAAATATGCGTTTTTTGCAGTTTTTTTTAAACACAGTTTAAGTGGTAATCGAGCTTACAAAATTAGATATAAATGAAACAAAAAATATGATATACGATTTGCAATCCCCTGATTTCTATCTTGCTCAAAGTTAAACATTTCAGTTTTTCAATAAATGATCAAGATGATATTGCAACTGTATAGGAGTATTTTGTTCACATTTCTCTGAAAACAGTTCAGAAGAGAGGTAAAATACCATTGAAGCAAGGAGAGGTAAGTGAATGAACCTAAAGGGACATTATGATGCAAACTGAAAGTTCAAAACTGGTCCCTGGCAATGAGGGCGAGAACTTTTCATAGACCTCGTAAACACAGGGAAAATAGCACTATCGCGTTTATAACATATTTATTTATTAACATCTTTAACTACAGAAGTTATTATATACACAAACAAGTAATTACCTATCATCACTCTTTTCTTTATCCTGATAATTTCCACAATTAAGTAATAGCATTTTCCAAGTTTACATGTCGGATACGTCGATTTGAATACGCTTTCCGGATTAAAATTTTAATGTCAACTGGGATTTTATTGAGTTCGAATTGAGTTTGTTGATGTGCGCTAACTTTTATAATTTTAATCAAATTTTATATTTGCTTACCAAATGCGCATGGGTATTATTTTATTTAATTTAATCTTGTTATTCGTTTTGTCTTTCCAAATTTTACTTCTTGAATGAAAAGTAATTCATTGTTCAAAGGAATATCTGGTACGTTATTCAACATAAAAATAAAGTAGAATTCCGGAACAAGTTTCATTACTGAAAAACACGAAAAAGGGAATCGCACTGAGTTCGAATAAAACCCGAAAAGGGTACTCTAATTAGTCAGTTATGCAAACACGGTGATTATTGTAGCCAGCAGTTATCGCAGCTGCTCTGTAATTATGACATACAAAATAATTTGCTAATAATTGTTCAATACAATCAACTGATTATTCCATTCCTTTTATTTGCACTAGGCAGTTGTGAGTAAGTTACGGGTAGCCTGAGCGCGGCTTCTTTACTGGAGAAATGCAGAGACAAGAGTCGCCACATGAAACACTGGTATTTTTTATTTCAGTATTCATGTTTTTACATAAAGAATAAAATTATGCTGTGGTTTTAAAACATACATAATTATAACAACCATAACTTGTGTTATAAGAAATATTGAAAACATATCGGCATTTGCGTAACATTTCACCTAATGTTTATTCCGCAAGAACAGCGGTTCGGAATGTTTCGTGCCTGTTTCTCGTAACTTTTTAGCAAGTTGGCGAACAGTTTCTCTACCTAAAACATGACTGTCAAATTATTATTATTATTATTATTATTATTATTATTATTATTATTATTATTATTATTATTATTATTTATTTATTTTTTCGAATCACTTTACCACTTCTCTGCAGGAATCCGTTTTCACATTTGTATCATACATAAAACCGGTTTTTCAAGACTAATGAAAGCGCCGACTAACACAACCACCCGCTGACAAAACCTCCCTCTAACTAAAACTGCTACGTGCACATGCATTATATAACGTTAACTACTGGCTTCTCCCAGCTGCAGCCACATTTTGCCGGCTCGTAACTCAAACCTCGCCTATATTATCTTTAAAATGTTATTTTGCCCAAGTGTAAAGAAATATAGTTGAGGAATGAAAATACTTGACTATTACGTAGGTAATTCACGTTTTTATTAGTGAATTACCATTTAAATACTGGAAATCTTGTAACACTCTATATCTTTCCTTACATTACCTAGCCAAGCTTTAAGGCCATTTCGCATAAATATTATAAGAGCTGTAACGTTGCACCAGTATTAAAAATAGTGCACAAATGACCACTTAATTGTTGCCGATAGTTTTGGAAAAGTTTATTGAATGAGTGATAAACAATGGAGTATTTAGCCTTTTATATATGATGAAATATTAGTTATTTTTGCTGTAAATACTTAACTTCAATGCACTGTACCAATATCCATGCTTCATTTAGTATTACAATTATTTTAAAAAATGTTATTCTGTACTTTACATATAATTATGATTAACATTATTTCATTGTTGGAACGAATCATTCTTTATTCTTTGCAAAAGAAAAAGCGAGGTTTTAGGTTCTCCTTATTAATTGTTGTAGCAGGGCTACATTGCCAATGCAATAATATTATAATTACTTTATTTTGATTAACTTTGCAACATTTACGGGTGTCAGGTAGTTTGTTCATGTTTTTTTTTTTTCATACTTTATAGGTTATTATAAAATACTGGATTAATCAATTGTGGTTTAGAATGGTGTCGATATTTTGGAACAATACTTTTTAGAATATTTTTGCGCGCCCTCATTCCGTGCTATTACGAAAGTAGACATCCTAAATCATGGAGAAGATTTCGAGTGTTACATGCTCTGTAAATTCATTTCACATTTGAGGAAGCTGATGCAGTTACCTATAAGCAATCAGGTAGACCGAAATTAGTAGAAAACGATGTGAGTGCAGCTCTAGATTTACAAGAAGTTTAGGAATATCGCGAAAATTTCACATTTAATATTTGTAGTGTTGTTAAAGTTGTAACGGTTAGGAGATAAGTTATTCAACAATGTGACGATTTCTGAGAAGACAGCTTCAGTTCTACCCCTATAAAATGAAGAGTTTTTAACGCAAAGAACAAGATAAGCAAATTTTTCGCTGTATACAGATGAGGCACATTTCAAATTCAACTGCTTTTATGTATTATTATTGGTTTCAATGAAATTTTCTATGCCTCTTCATTTACCTTCTAATACCCGTTTTTAAAATATATTTTCTATATTTGTTTATATTCACTGTCAATCGCCTAAAACTTGCACCGCAAAATATTTCTGAAATGTAAGGTGCTATTGATATGCTACTTTCACATAAATGAAGTTTCGATAATGGCTCATCATTTCAGCCCATACACAGATGTTAATAATTACGTGTTATTTCTTGAAAAAATTTACATTTTTTTCAAAGGGAACAATGCCTTTTGACATCAAGAAAATAAAACTAGAGCAAATTAGAATGTCAATGGTGTTTTTTTTTTTTTTGTAGGATTCAAATGCAAATAGTTTACGATGTTATGGTAATATGAAAAAATTAAATATGTATATTGCTCCATATAACTTTTTAGTTACTAGTCTGCTTATTTCTTTTATTTAGTGTGTGATTATTTTTTCTTTCTGAATTTCCAAGAAAATAATGTTATATTTTGTAGTTTTGTGTTTTTACTGTACTGTGTGTCAGCACTCCCTTAAGAAATACAAAAGTGAATAAACAAACTCTGTGAATCCTGAAGTAAGAGAACTGGTTTTCACAGATTGTGTTCAAAATAATCACTAGAGCTACAATAGAGCCCGGCATTTGCCATTAATGAGGACTGAGGAAAACCTGGAAAAAACCTCAGTCAGGAAGGACGGTCTTGGTCCCAGACCTCCGCTTATAAATCTCAGCCACCTGTGACAGTCAGAATACATTAAGAATGACTTAAAGTAGTAGCTGGTAGAAAGGGAGACTATAGAGAAAAAATAGAACTTTTCATTGAATTTAGAAAGAATGAAAAAAGAAATACAGGGGATGCAGCATTATAGAACTCGGCTAAAAGCTAAGAAACAGAAACCTTTTGAAAATTTTGGCTTTTAAGGCATTCAGATTAGCAACGGTTAAATTAAATTACTGAACAGTGCAAGAAAATTAATGCTATGATTCAGCTATATGCCATTCAATATTCACTGCACATCTAGAAAACATTTTATAAGAAAAGATCAGGCACTGCAACAGTCACTTAAATAAAGGGTTTTGTCATAAAATGTTAGGAAGAAGAGGTTTATTTGCATGTCCTGGTTTGAGAGACATCATAAAGAGAAAGCAAAAAGTGGTATCTGTGTCTCTCAGTTGAAAAACTGTTCAAAGAACCCATCCTGATATGGGAGAAAAAAATAGGCCTGGTTAAATTGTGCTCTTTGTAGCCAGATAGAGGAATTCAAGCAGAGAATTTGGGAAGTGATCTCCATGGTCACAGATGTGTTCATAAGTTAGATTACCATGTGGATATCTGCAAAGTCTCACATGTCAACAGTGAAACAATAATGTGCAACAAACTTGTTCAACTACAAGTGTGATATCACTTGTGGGTTTTATGTAACTGAAATTTGAAAGTGTCACCAAACTTACTGTTAAACCTGTATTTTTAGTCATTTTTAATCAGCAAATTTCTTACATTATACTATTTGTCTTTTCAGTAAAATATGTGCAGATCTTAGTGCTATTTATTATTTTTTGTAAGATCAATATGAGATAAAAAAAGAATCACTATTCAGATATAAAGGGTTTGAAACTAAAGGCATTAAAAAAAGATAACCCACAAATGCTGCATTCATTGTTTGAATAAAATGGAAATAATTCATTTTATATATTAGAATGTAGAGAAACAAAAATATGGAGACATAAAATGTGGTCAGGAAACTGGAATGACTTAAAAGGTGAAGTGATATTAAAAATAATGCTGAGTAAAATGAGAAACTAGGTAGATATTTTGGAAAAATGAAAAACAAGAGCAGATATATAGGAAGTACAGGACTTTAAGTCCCAGATTAAGTAGGAATAATACAGATTATATTGCTGGATCCCAGATTGTGTGCTACTCGCACTAATACACTAATACACTTTTACGAATCACTTACTCACGTGTGATAGTAGCAGTATAATGACTAATACTTTGTTATAAGTGGGGTCCATCTGCATTCAGACATTCCTGGCATCTTCGCATGAAATTTCCTTTCACATGCACAAGTTCTTCTAGTTTAATGTTCATTATTTCTGTTCTTATATTGTCCTTAAGTTTACCTATGATGTAGGGGTTGTTCCTATTTAAATGAAAACATACCTATTTGAGAAAATTATTAAATGTGGGTCAACAGTACCATAAATTATTTTGTATAATTCAGTTACAATTGTTTTTTGTCATTATGAGATTGTAATCCCAAATCATATTCACTCTGTAGGGTTTCAATTTTAAAAGTTTAGCAGCTCTATGAACAGAGGTTCTTGAAACATCCAATACCTGTTAGGGACTTCTTTGGATAGCATTAAAATAAAGCACCAATTCTGTCAATTTTTTCCTCCATCGGCTCATTTCTATTTGACTTATTAGGTTGCGTCTTGTAACCTCATTGACCTAAACTTAACCAGACATCTAACAGTTTTTCTACCTGGAAATGGAATACCAGGAAATTTCTCCTGAAATTTCTACACACCTGTCTCAATGATTCGGTTTTTACATTTGTAAAGTATATAAAAATTATTTGTTCAAGCGTAAATTTTTGGGTAGGCATTTCAGTGAACTAATAAAAATAATCTAATGTAATCCATAAACAACACAGATTTTCTTGAGACAATTTGAGACGCACAATGAACTAGTCTTTACAGCTGAAACAGAAGGCAGCAACTGACACAGTATAACACATCTATAAACATAGCCTTGAGTGGGCCATTCACTGCTAGTGCGCTACTGGAATAATACTGAGGTAACTGCAGTGCAAGCATACTATGCATATATGTGATCTACGGCCCTTCTATAAAAGGTACGCATGGTACTTGTGATTTCATTCTCATACCCTTCAACTTGGTGTTGCAATGTAAACAGGTTTGGATAGGACTCTTAGGAAAGATTGTAGGTATAAGTAGGCTAAGAAGTTTGGTAGTTTAGAGGTAAGAGAGAGTGACCTATCTGCAGGAATTCTTGCCTTGAAAGTGGGACTAGTGCATTTTAAAACTGCTGAAGGCTCTGGACCCACAAGTAGTAGTTCAAAATATGGTAGGAACAAATTGTTTATTTTACTTTTAAATGTTTACTTGCTTTAATTGCACAAACTTAGGTTATATATATATTTTTAAAAGGATTGTAAAAAGCTCTCCTTAGGAGACCTGACATGACTTAAAATGCACAAAGGCGTGTCACATTTAAAGTAAGAAATGCATAAAGGCACTATAAAAACTGTTCGAGGCACTATAAGACAACGTGAAACACTGTTAAGTCACTGGAGGCACTGTTGAACACTGTAGAACACTGCAGAAGTTACTATATTTCGAACTTGCTATGGGCTCTTGATCGCGTAGCTGCAGAACAAGGACTAAATCTAGCAATACACATGGCTTGTGTGCCTTACAGTCTGCTGAGTACGCAGGCAGAGAAACCAACTTAGAAAAATAAAATTTCTGGTTGCTGGTGGGATTTTTTAAAAAATTTTTTTAAAGAGAAATGTTTAAGCCCGGAAGGGTGCGTGCCTTGTGAAGAACAATAGTTGCCATCTCTCTGTCTCTGAGAGTACTGGTAGGAGAAGTAGGAAGTACGGCATCTATGAGCAATAAGGAAAAACAAGTATCGAAAATAGAGTGGTGAAGGTTGGCACGTTGGGCCACAGGTAAAGAAGAACAGTTTTTGATAGAGCATCTGTGATTGTTCATTCTGAGTGAAACTGCGGTGAAGGTTAAACCAATGTAGAAAGCAGGACAAAAATTACATTGGAGCATGTATATCACGTTAGTGGAGACATAATTAGCAAAAATACAAATTTTGAATTCTGACTTAAGTGTCGGACTGAAGAAGGATGTACTAGGCATTATTAAGGCACAAGTTTTGCATTTCATTCTGTTGCAGGGACAAGACCCTGGTGTAGGTTGAGAAACAAATGTGTGCATATATATGATAAAAATATTTATCTGCATGTAAATTAGAACTAAGAAGAAATTCATTTAATATCCTAAGTATATTTATCCATTAGTAGAGTGAAAATTTATGGTATAGGAAACTGGGGAGAAAAAAAAAATCACTATAGTCATTTGTCATACAGGTCACAAATAGAATTAACCATACTCACCATATGCTTTGCATTTAATGATGCATTACATGAACATGAAAGAACTCATAAACCTTGTAATATTAAAATCATGTTGTTTAATAGTTTTGTCTTATTATGTACTTCCTGCTCTTCATTTCCATCTTCACTATGCTTATTTCCCACTTAACATGATAGTTCTTAAACGTCATCACTAGTTTTACTATATAATAGTTATTCTTAAATGCAGGGAAATTGAACAAGATTTCTTCACTTCTTGTCCAGATTTTGTGCTCTTTTTTTTTTCTTTTCTTTCTTTCTATAATTTGGGAAATCTTAAATAATCTGAGCTTGCCATAAGAAAAGTATATCATTTATTATGAGTTATGATTAACATTAAGGAATAGATGATACTAATTAAGGAAATTATTTATGCTGCACAAATGAAAATTATAAATATTTATTATATGATCTCCTTGGTTTTTAATATGAATTACAAAAGTAAAATTATACTCTGTATGCACATTTCTATCAGATATTAAACAAATAATTATAGAGGAATGCAAGATATAAACATTCACACTATTATTTACAAAAAAGAGCATTAACTTAATATATGATTTACAAAAATACATCCTACTAAATGCACACAAGTTTTATGAATCAGTATCGAGTAAACTAGTTTAGCAATAATGTGGAAAAATAGGTCACATCTGATATCATTTAAGGATATTTATAAATACTATTTTACAGTAAAATATTAATTTTCACATATTTGCTTCCATTTACTTCTGGTCCATGGATACGGTTGTGCAGAGCTCATATTTTTACTTGCAGTTAAACTCGGCATCATTCTTGGGCAAGGTCATGCCTCCTTTCACAAACGGCAGCTGAAAATACTGAACACCTCTTTACCAAAATTTCACCTCCTTAGTGCTAGTTTGGAGTTGCAAATGTTATTGAGCCTATGTAATAGCTTCTTAGTGTTAGTTAGGAGTTTCAAATGTTATCGAGCCTGTTCTATTTTTTATTTATTGAAATTGTGTATATGAATTTATTAATTTAATAATTCATATACATACACACTAACCTTAACCTAATCTTGGGTAAATTTTAGAAACTAGTGGACCCACTGGTTTACTAATATAATTTTATAGAGATTATGTGCTAGTACTATGTTAGTGGGTAAATCATTGTAATGGTAGCAAATCGCCTTTACTCCAGTGGGAAAAGAAGTAAGAAAAAAAGAAAAAGAAAAAAAAAAATTGCCTATTGAGGAAGTGAGCCCACTACCATCTCTTTATTTCACAATGCTCCAACCGTCTGAGCCAACACATTATTATGCTCGTTTGGCTGATTATCCGCCTATATCTATTGAAGTTACACTACCTTTGGTTAAGGACACTGTCATTTGTGAAAGGAGGCGAGATCTGGCCCAAGGATGATGTTGAGTATAAGCAAAACTATATTTTTTCACACAATTGTTACTTAATGAATTAAAAATCTTGAGATTGCTTTCAAAATACCTCTCCCATTTCCTTCTAATGGTACAAGTACCAACTGTTTACACTTAAATAAGAAATGGTGCATTTCAGCTGCAAGAGCGTGACAGTGAAAATGATGACATCAGTTTCGATACATTTGCTGTTCAGTGCCTGTTTTTCTGAAATATGGAACACGTACAAAGCTGCCATTCAAATTATGTCTATTGTGAATATATAAGTCATAAAATCTGCAAAAAGTCACCATTTCTTTTTGTGATACACGAGATCACCATTATGAATAGGGGTTATAAGGATAAGGCTTATCAAATTCTGTTATGTTATATATTGTTACACTGTTTGTCTATAATGAGGATCTTATTAATTTTTGTGAGCAAGTTTGTGATCATCTTCACACACATATATTTAAGAAATGTCTCAATACTTACATTCTCTCACTGTTTTCACTCAAACCAACACTGAGAACAAATTAATCCATAATCTCTTAAAACTAATATTGACAATTTTAATCTGCTGCTTCAATACCTCTTAAAATTGACACTGTGAATTCAAAATTGTCTTTATGTATTACATACTTTAATACTACTATCTCATATAAAGCTTAAGCAATAAGATGGCATTGATGGAATAAATTATGATACCATCCATAAAATGGCTTGCAATGAACAAGATAGGTATTCTAAAATGTCAATGCCACATGGTTCAATGAGATGACATTGTGGTAATTATTTATTTAGCCCATTATTAAATGAGAGAGAAAAGCCCAATCACCCATTATTAACAATTTCCTAAATGATTATAAACTTAAAATTGCTGAAATAACAGGATGCAAATATTTAGAAATAAATTTGCTATAATAGGCTTGTCATAGCTACAAATTTTCCTACCATTATGAGCTCTCATTATAATGGACTTTTACTATACTTTCTGCTAATATCACTGCCTTATCTATATAACTTTTTATAGTTTATATAAAAATACAATTAAACATTCTAACACATGCAGTTCGACCCCTTCCTTGGTCTAGTGGTTAGCGTTGCTGACTGCTACATGGGAGGCCCTGGTTTAATTCCCAGTTATCTACTTAGGAATTTTTCTAAGATAGGGAGGTCTGGAATGGGGTCCACCCAGCCTTGTGAGGACAACTGGGAAGCTTCCTGATAAAGAGGTGGTGATCTCCGATCTAGTAAGCCATGATATAGCGATCAGCAGGATGCTGATCACATGCCCCCCTGCAATACTGCATTCTATCAATGAATCAGGTGATGGAGGTAGAAGATGCAGTAATCATCGCAATAAAGCTCAGGCGCTGTAAAAAGCTTCACAAAAAACACATGCAGTTCATTGCAAATAGTTTAAATATCTCAATCTTACTTGTAATAATTTTACAGTTTAATACATTGGATGTATTTTAGAATATTAGATGGCCCAGCAGCAACTCCATTGATATAAAGTACTGGTGCTCTTGGTTGGTGTACCAATGCTAATTATAAAGTCTCCTATATTTCACTTTTCCACACAAAGCAAAAGCACATGCTGCCGACAGTCCCGAATGGTAGCAAAGACTGCTGACTGGTTATGACTTTAGTAGAAGCTATTTCTTTAGATGAATAATTTTTACTCCGAGCATGAAGTCCTATTAGTTCAGTAGGTTAGAGTATTGTGCTACTGATGTTAAGGTCATGGGTTCAATTCACTGGATAAATTTTGTTTTCTTACTTGTAATACTTTTTGTTTCACAATAAATGTTACTTTTTTCGTAGTTTAGGTTAGTTCAGTTAAATTTAACAAAAAAATAATAGAAAACGCTGCTGGAAAATGCTGATGGCATCTTGATTAGCTCTAAGATTATTATAATCTGTAGAACAAAATTATAGTTTCCCATATTCTGGCATTAACTACATGCTTAAAAAAATGGGAAATCTATCCTCATTAATGGCACCCAATATGGTAGCTCATAAGATGCTGAGTTTCTTTCCCCACCTCTAGGTCATAGTTCTTGTATGAAAGTAATTCCAGCCATTACCAAATGCCTATTTATTCTGAAAATATATTCAAATTGAAAGATTGATTAACGTCTTCTTGGAAAAATTCTTCACTTTTGATCTGATTTTTTCATACACCTCTTTTACTTCCTTTCTTTTAAACTATATTCACTAAGTTGTACTTATTCTGGTCAAATTTATTATTTCTAATTTCAGGAAACCATGCTTTTAATAAAGAAGGGAGCAATTAAATGTCTAATTTTTCATATTAAATCTTTAAAATCAATAACTCAATATTCAATTTGGAATGGTTTGAAAACCTAATACTAAATTTTATTACACTCAATTTTTCTTTTGAAGTGTGTATAAACCTCTTGTGCTCCTATATTAATACATATAAATTGTGTATTTAAGCTTTTCTGAGAAATGCAATACTTAAATTAAGGGTGTATGCTTTGTTTACTAATATGAAATATCCACTATCATTGAAAGCGCACTTTTGTCCTGAAAAGCCTGGAAATTAGCACAGTCAATTTAGTCATTCCAAGAGCACCATTCAGAAGTAATTGTTGAGGCCATCATGCAATGTAAATAAAATGTTTGCCATAATATGGCTTTTTTAAGATAAACTTTTTTCACAGAAATCTAAGCAGGAATAAGTTTGTAAGTACAATCACCGGCATTGATGGTGGTAACATACACACTAGACTAGGTAGTTCATGCTTGTGTATGTTTTGCTTACCAGTGCTATCAACAAGTGTTCACAAGGGCTAAAAATTTACTACACATTCGCATTACATATCAAATTGTTCCCCCTTTGTTTTGATACATTGCTTAAAACATACTTTTGCACACAGTATCTGATCTGAGTCAATTTCCTCAATAATCTTTTCAATGGCTGCTTTCAAGCCTTCAACTGTTCTTGGCTTTGTAACATAAGATTTTAATTTTAATCAATTACTGAAAGAAGTAATCCATAGGAGGTAAATCTGGTGATTTGACTTCCAATATCTTTGTCAACAAACATTTGATAAATGTAATCTCACACGGTATGGTGGATGCTCTCATGCATTCCAATAAGCATTGAAATGGGTAGTGACTTTTGAGTTACTCTATATAATTATGTTTCTATAGATTTGAGACACTTTCTATTTACAAAGTACAGAAATTAGATACAAAGTGAAAAGAAATTTGCAAAAGAATAGGAAATAAACAGTAGTCATTTGCTGTGCTTTTGATGAAATATTTCAGCTGAAGCAAATATGAATCAATATGCTAATTTTACCATGAATACACATTCTTCTCCATTGAAAACAAGTTTTTAGCTTACAACAGAGTTAAATCAAATAATTTACTATGCAGAGTAGCATTCCACAAATTTCATGCTCAAGTTTTAACTTTTACTTTGTAGATAAATGACTAGTTTGTATATCAAGTGCTTGATTAAAACTGTATAAAAATATACTCAAAATGAAAGAAAACATAACATGAGCAAAGAGAGCATATTTAGCATTTTGCTACTAATAAATTTATTTAACAAATAATGTAAAAACTAATGTTACATACTTTTTTTAAATCAAATAACTCTGTGGTTTATAATGTAAGGGAGCAAGAGAGTTGAGCAGAATAATGCTGTATCTGCAGTTGTGGTTGATTTTAATATTTTGATTGAATCAGATTCACAAAATAAACTGATGGACACACATTCAAACATTAAATTTATGAAATTTTGGTACAAAGTCTCTGTCTATGACAATTTTTTTCAACTTTTTTGTGTATTATATAGATTTATTTTTTATTTTGAGTAGTATATTTTGTAACTATTATAAAACATGCACTGCATATGCAAAATGCTATTTTATGCATTTTGTCAAGATTCTGTGTCACCTGTATGTGCAATAGACAGTGCATTTTTTCTTCTAGACCAGTAAAATAGGTTAGCACATGCTTTATCCAGTAATAATTATTTGCAAGTTTGTGCAGGGAAGCACGTTATGTTGTCTACCGTTAATGCAGTAGCAGCAGCAAAATGGAAAGTGATGACTTAACAATGACTGAATGCAATTTGAGCGATAGGATGGATGGATGCATGCATGCAGTCTACTGGAAGTAGACAATACTTTACAGGGCATAGAGTAGCTTGACCAATATGTCATGCCCATCACTTTTAAGCTATGCTGAGTGTCAGAACTTTATGGGAATGCTCCAGCTCTATTGAATTTGCAATACCATGAAATATCAATAGTGAACAGGGAAAGGATAACTGATGCACAATATCAAATTATACAACTATTTTCAAAAGCCTAATCTTTGTAAACATACTTATTAGCTTATAATTGAAAATTTAAACACCTTTAAAATGATATATGAATAGACTTTTCTTTAAGTATTTTTGAATAGCTGGAATTTTCACAGTAAAATATACAGTAGAATCATGCAGGCAACAGCCTGCAAGATGAAGGCAACAGCCTTTGAAACATGCCCAAGTAAGTGGAACAAAATTAGTGAAATTTGAGTGGTTTCCTCAATAATAATTTGTTATATTAGATTTTCTTAGTATCATTCGAAAATGAAAGAGGAAAATCAAAGTGTTTCAGCCAAAACAGACTTTTTCTTATTCAAACACAGCTTAAGAAGTCTTTTAAACAGTATACAAATTCAATAATTAAAATCAGAAAATGGTCTTGCATGTGATTTATCACTCTGAACTTTTTAAATTTGAAAGCTTAAATGTGTGGAAGAAAACCAAAAATAATAAAGCATTTTTCATTTGGTGTGGTTTTCTTTTGCAAATATTTCTGACAAAGACCATGGCTATTGCAACTAAACTCGTTCCAAATACAGATATTATATTCAAACATGTGCTAGTTATGTTATTTCTGTGGAAGGGGAAAAAAGTTAGTTACTAAGCAGTAAATCACAGACAGTATAAAATATCATGATTATAAACTAATGCTGAGTTGTGGACAATGAAGTCATTAACTTTCTTGCTCTCCAATATTTTCCATAAAAGAGGATTTAATAGAATTTGCATTTACTTGCTAATGTAATCAAATGGGTATGAAGTAAATAAAAACCATATAGATTTGAGTCTCTGCTATGGATTACAGCTTGAATGGTATCTATGAATATAATTCAACAGTATCACAAATATTTTCAAGAGATCTTTGTCAATGTAAAATATTCATTCTTCCCTATAAGCTACCTCCTGCCTTCTCTATGCATTAAAATAAGTAAAACAAATTATAAAAAATTAATTACAATGGTCCATTTTATATGCAGCTATTACATAATAATGTGAACAAGACTATTAACGTCTTCAATTCAATTCTCAAGTGGCTCTCTCTCTCACATGCAAGTGCGTGCACACACACACTTATGACTTTGGAAAATTATATGATTGAAAAACTTCAAGAATGAAGATTTTGATTGCATCAGAGCCTGATAATCTTAGGTTTAACCATTAAAAATAAAATTAAAGCTTCTGTACCAAATCTACTATTTTGTAAATATAACTGCATCTGAAATTAATGATATTCTGCTATTATCTTTAAATCCTATGATGGGAGATTTTGATTCAGTTATTCAGATTGCTACATATTATTATACACTACTCTGAAATTGAAAGAAAGGGGGGAAGCTATAGAATAGCTGTTATTATTCATTAAGGTTTAATACTTATCAGTAATTTAGATTCCAACTGAGTATACATATATTTGTAACATGAATATGACCTCAATTAGAAAACAAAATTATTTTGGACACTCCATGTCTATTTTCTTAGTACCAACACCATTAATCACATATAAATTATTTATTTATTTAATATCTTAACATTACTACCATTTTATAAAAATGGTTCATCATTAATATATTACATTGATTGCTCAGGATATATGTTTTGTGTGATTTTATTCAAATTCTTCAACCACAGCTCTGAAGCAAACATTGAAATAAGGCAGTGTTCTATACTCTTTGTGAATAGGACTAATATAAAATGCTGCCATTTCCAGTGAGACAGATGTATACAAATTTATTGAGTACATCAGCCAATATCTCTTACTGTTGCTTACATCCATCTTTGGTGCGTCCTTTTTTATTGCTCTTTTTCTCCAAGGATGCTGTCCGTCTTTGACCTTGGATTGGCATGTAAGGGGGAACAGGGCTGTCATCTTCTTCAAATTCTGCTATAAAAACCAAATGATATATTTTATTCATTATGAATAAATAACAAAATGTCTCCCAAATATTTCTTAGGAATAGAGAAGGGAAGCAAATTTTTTTCTCTAAAGTTAGTTTTATTTTAAATAATATTATATTAGCATAAAAAGAATGGATGTTGACAAAGAACATAAAAATATGGCTGTGCGTACCCAAAATTAGTGCTACTTTTTATTTATGAACTGAAATATTTCCTTATTTGAACCAGTGTGCTGTCTGTGACATAAATAGCTGATCATCAATAATATGGTCCAAAGACTCAGTGTATATTGCACAAGCTTAGAAGTGATTTTTCAAGTCACTGTCAAGGAAAGGGAATATAGTTTTTGTTACTGTATAGGCCAATCTTCAGCTTAGCCCAGTTGATTATGTCTTCCCCTTTTCTGGGATTTTGTAGAACCTGAAGTCCATTACGTACACAATATCAATTTAAAGTATAGTATTTGCTATTTTTGATTATAATGTGGTAATATGGAATGGTAGAATTATTTTATTTTAACGGTAAATACCATTTACTATGACATTTTTATAATTTACTGTTATACTCTCTTAATCATATTTTTGTTTATATAGGGTTATGGACTGTATGGTAGCTTGATAACATTATTTAAACATTGTTTTCTCTGTATTTCTATGTTAGTATCAACTGTAGCGGAACAGTGAAGTATTTTACTAGGATTATACAGAAAGGGACCTTAAAAATTTAGGAAGATGTAAAAAATTATTTTAAGAGTGACTGAGAATTGAGTTATTTGCAAATAGATTTAAGGATGAGTCATGGAACATTTTTTTTTTTTTTTTTTTTTTAATAATATTGCATGTAATTAATCTTTTTTTGGAATGAATGAATAAATGTCTTTCTATAAATAACATTACAAATTAAATTTATATCTTTTTTAATACATTTTCCTTTTATTTTACTTAACTAATTCCTAAACCCTTGTCTTCGGCTCATTAGCAGTTTCCTACTGGAATATCCAGAAGACTTGGGTTTCGGTATTGTATTAAAATTGAAATTAATGTATCCCTACATATATCAAAATACTTTTACATACAAAATATTCTAACAAAATGGACCTACAAGGCCCAGTTAAAATATATCAAATAGAATTTTTGCCTTTGGCAAATACAGAAGATACTATATCCAACAAATTTACTTACCCCTATATTTGCCCAAATTTTATTATCAGTTACATTATTGTTTGAGCATGAAATTTTTATGAAACTTCAGAGTCATTTTCATGATATCTTTAGCAAAAATAAAATTTTCCATTAATGTCAACATTCCTACTCATGCACAAGCCACTCTTCACCACTGCATTAGTGCACTCATGCACTATATTGTGCCAGCTTAGTAACAATCACACTGTAGACCAATGAACATCAGATATAGAGTGCTTTTCTATCATAACTAAGAAAAGTTCTGTTCTATAAATAAAGAAAAATTAGTGATATCTAATGAATTAACTGGTGGGCAGTAATGCTGATATGATGGAGCAATGCAGAAGGTGAGATGTAGGGAGAGAAAAGGGGCAAATGAAGATGAAACATGAGTGTATATAAATTTGCTGAAGTATATGAAGCCCTTATTAACACATACTCATATGCACTATGAGGAAAGTGATGATGACCCGTACTTGGAGAAATCATTCTTTGAACACAGATGCAAAGTTCTTTTTTAAAATATGAATAAATATTCTCAGTCAGTTCATTTTGCAAATAACACATATCTTTGAACTTTATCACTCTATCTCATGTAGTTTTATCTTCTTCTGCTGGGTAGCAATGTAGCAGTTAGCTGGGGTTCATTTTGAAAGTGCATTATTAATAACAGTCAGGGGCAGCGGGTCATTTGTGGCCATGCCCCACCAGTATTTTGTCCCCCACTTTCTTTTGTCAAATTTAAAAATGCATAATTTTTGTTCAGGATGGTGTACTGGATTCATAAATTTCAGCTAACATGATACAATATCTGTCAATAAAAACATCAAACAGCGAACAAAATCAAGTAAAACGCGACCTTGGAGCATCTATTGCAATGGCCCTGCACTTGATTCTATTTAGCACTCAGCTTTCAAGGTTGTAGCAAGCCAAATTGTTATACTTCTGCAAAGGTCATAGCTACTGCAGCTGAAGTTATAGGAAGATTATGGCTTAGGGCCTGGCCCTCCTAGAGTAAGCAGTAATCACAGAGGGGACTGTAGAAGCTTGGAGCAAAAAACCTGTGAGTGGTGACAACACAAAGTGTAAACATGAATAAAGTTGATTCTTTATTAAAATGCTGTTTTCTTCTTTAAAACTAGAAGAAAAACTTGAAATTAAATGGCTAGGCACACACCAGCCTAATGACCTCACATTTAGGCAGGCTAATGGCAAGAAAAGGAAAACTTTATGTAATTAATGGTTGCAAAGAAATAATGGATGAGTGTAAGTGAGCAAAAACAAAACTGAAGATGGGAGAGATTCTCCCGAAAAGCGTCTTACTTTTGTGTAAGTGAATGGAGTAAAGTGTAAAAAAGTGAATACATAAGTTGAAAGTTTATTTTGTTTCTATTGTCTGTTGTTTGGTATTGAGGGGCTGTGGTGGACATTGACAGGATCTAAAACATTTAAATGACTATGTCGAAAAGCAGAGGAAAGTACAATGCATTTAGAAAATGCTTGAAGTTTAAAATGTTTGGAACAGTAATCTTATACCTATGCTTAAATTCATTTATATGCTCAAAAAGGTGAAAACTGAAGTGTGCAAAACTTTTTACTTATAGGAGTATTGTAATTACATATAAATGGCTATCATTTTATATTTGTTAAAATTGTTTGTTGTACTTTATTTGAGTCGGCTTTGCGCTGACGATGTGGACAAAGGGTTCATGAAACCGGTTCTACATATTATAAACAATTAAATGGAGCAAAAGAGTGTTCGCTTCACTGTGCAATGTTCCAATTAACATTTTTAGTTATAGAAAAAATTGTTACTTAAGTTGATTTATCATGTGTTCATAATCCACCCATTGCCCTCCCATGTTTCCAATCTCATGATCCTGGACCTTCGTTGTTTCAGAAAAAGGTAGGAAAGCATATTTAGATTTCAATTAAAAATGAATGTGGGAATCCACACAGTGAAACTATCATAAATCTTGTTGAATTAAAAGTAAAACTACTAAAATCATGTCAACACATTAAAACTCTCTTGACATTTCACATTAAAACTTTTTAATGTGAAACGTCAAGAGAGTTTTAATGTGTTGACATGATTTTAGTAATTTTACTTTTAATTCAACAATACTTCAATTTGTTTAATAATGGTGATGTTGCCTGATCACGAACAATGGACTGTCACACAATTTCACAAACAATACTGCTAACTACTGAATGCATATACATTTATATAATCCTTACCTGGTGGAGGAAGAGATACTGCTGGACTAGACATATTGCTAGTACTCTCATTTGTGTTAGCAGAGGTGGATGCTGAATGATAATGATTAGCATATGAACTTGTCTGTGTCACGGTAGCTCTTCTTGGGTATGTGGGGTCAATGGCCATTGCAATATTTGGCATTACTGAAGTCCCTGGTTCAGGTGAACTGAGTACTTCTATTGCTTCAGGGTCTGGAAATCTATGAAAGTACAATCTTTATTACATGGTTAATATTTCATTTTCAAAATTAGAGAGCTTTAGGAGCTAGAACAGTTAAGAAACATAATTTCCAGTGTCCCAGGTGGTTAAGCAATTCTTAAAATGCTTACTAGATATCATTATGTGCTTTTTTAATACATACTTTTTAAAAATTATGAAGAGTTCATTTTAAAAGAAAGCATGAACTTTCTTAGTGACAGGGCATGAAAATCATTATATTAAAACTTTCCCATAAACTATTACGGCAATTTTAGCATTTCCTACATAACAGAGTCGATAAGCTTGTTTTCATTAAGTGCAGTCCAGTTTGGAAATAGCACTGGTAAACAACAAAAATGTTTCTGACTTGAAAATGCCTGTTTCTTAACGAGTTTAGCATTTTAAAAACAAACATGGCATTTAAAGCAGTTATCTCTCATTTCTGAGATATAGCTTCTCTTGATCTATGTGGATAGATCCATAAAAGATATTTGTCATCTGCTGTATCATTTGAAGAGCAAGCTATCATGTAGTTAACTGCTATTTATAGCATGGCATATGAAAGAAGCTGAGCATTAAATACTCCAACATTCAGTCTGCTATATGACCAGAGCTTTCAAGTACCTAATGAAAATTTCTATGGCTAAATGAGGTTAACATAAATGGAGGAATTTTCATTGGTCTTGAAATTTATGAACTTCTTGTAGGTGAAAACTTTGGAGAGCTCCAGGGCATTAAGGGAAACTTTTAAAATGTAATTCAATCAATTTTTCATAAGTGATGCACCTTGAATGCACTGGTGCACTGTAAGGTCAAACTACACCTTCTTGGCCATTCCTGTACATTTTTCTTTAGTCTTTCTGAAAGTCATGCGTAGTATTTTCCTCTTCTCCAAGTAGTCAATCATGAGAATTCCTTTGCATTGCATAAAATTGAAGTCATCACCTTTCCAGCTGATGGAATGCATTTAGGGCCAATCTCACCAATTTCTTACTAATTAAGATTTAAGTTAATTGAGGAAGTTAATCCCCATTTAGGGCAGATCTCACCAATTTCTGGTGTACATAAATGAATCCACATTTCATCTATAACCCCAAAATGCTGTATAAAATTAGTTCGATTCCAGTTGGCCAAAGTTTGCATGCAATTTTGCTTTTGCTCCAGATTACGCAGAACATCACACATCTAATGCAAAGTTTATACATATGTAATTCATTATGCAAAATAAAATTGAGATGTCCATGGCCTCTGCTAACTTGTGCGCTTTCACTCATCTGTCAGTCAAAACAATATCATGGACTTTATTGATTATTTCTTCCCTTAAAGATGATTTTGGAGCTCCAGAACTTGGTGTGTCTTTCATGTTTGTTATGCCATACTTGAACTCATTTACCCAAAGTAGGCCAAATCCTCTCATGAATTTCCATTGCTGTTTTTCTTTCCAGAAAAAAAGCATTCAATTACATGATGAATATCAGTCTTATTCATTTACACTGTCACTTGAAATGTTTGTGTTTAAACTATCACCAAACAATGAATTAACATCAGAATGACTTGCAGCCAGAGAATATTAATACATATAAAGCAAACTTTATAATCGTATATACAGATGCTGTTGTTACGTCTTGAACCAAGTTACTTATCAAACCACCCTCATATGAACAAGTAATGCATCTCCAAAACTAGTGCCCCTTGACCCAAAATGAATAAAGTTTGGCTACTTTTATTAAGGTATTTATTAAAACTTTCTGTTATCACTTTATTTTCTTTTGATGCAAAATTAGTAAAGTTTGATTACTTTCATTAAATTAACAAATTACAACATTTTTTTTACTGTTGTTACCTAACGATTAGAATGATACCTGCAATTTTAAAACTGCTATCAACACAATATAGTGCAGGTATAAACAATATGAGCATTTTTAACATACATTTTTTTAGATTACAAAGGCTGAATGCAGCCATCACAAAAATTGTAATGAAGGAAATAAAAGTCAAAGACTGTTTGAGATGATCATATTTAAAGAAGAATGAATGCCAAAAAATTCTTCAAAATTTGACTGACAGATGGGCTTTGCCATAATCTGTATGAAGCAGATCACATATACACTCTTTATTCTTTAATTTAAGGATGCATACATACCAAGGGTGCCAAAAAAATGTATACACACTTTCACAGTAGATATTTAATATATTTCATAGTTGGACCGAAAAATAACAGTAATGGGTATTATGATGTTCTATAAACAGATGTGACTCTGTTGCTACGTGGCAGTTAAGTCAACAGTGAACAAATGAAGCCAAGATTATCATAAATCCACAATGAACAAATGAATCCAAGGATATCGTATGATGTTTCGTACACAGGTGTGACTCTCATTATGTTATGCTAGCATTACAACAAAACGAACCCAAGATTATAGTTGAACAGCAGAATGCAATTTTGAAGTGGTATTACAAAAACCAGAATGTTGTTGAAGTTCAAAGCCAATGGAGACGTGTGTACAGAACAGAACCGCCAATGCGAGTAACAATTGCATGCATTCGAGACAATTTTGAGACTCATGGTACTGTATGCAATGTTCACAAGGGCAGATCTGGAGACCTCCCACAGCAATAAGCTCTGCGCACCGGATCCAAGGCACTGGATAGGACAAAAAGGTCCAATTGAGTTTCCACTGAGTTCTTGGATCTAAGTCAGTTGGACTTCTACCTATGGGGAACTCTTAAGAATGTTGTACACTGTAGAAAACCAGCTATACTGGCAGCACTTCAGGAAGAAATTGAAATGGCATGTGCTTGGAAATATATCGATGCTGATGGTGGGCATTTTGAGCAATGTTATAACTGTTAAAGTCTAAGATGATTAGCGCTTATCATTTTCTGTTTGTATACATCCAGTTTTGTTATGTTAACACATTTGTTTCTTTGCTTGAAGTGTGTATACATTTTTTGGCACCCTCTGTATTTATGTAGACTTGGGCATAACTAACTGGGTCACTGGTTCAACTAACTTTATATTGATATTTATAACAAAAAAGGAAAAGGAAATGGTTCAAGGACAGTTCTAATAGTTGCAGCCTTTGATTCCAAACACCTAAGAGCATCATAAAACTCCAAAGGCTAGTATGTTGCTAAACCAAGTTTGACAAATATTGATGATTCACAGCAAGCTTCAGCTGCTAACTAATGAAGATTATTATTATTGTTATTTTTTTTTGTTACAGTTAAGCATCTAATGATTGTTGTCTAGATCTTCAGAACACTTTTGTTGATTACAGAGATTTAATTCTTTCCCCTTTTTTGCTACTGCATTGTATGGAATTGGAGCTGGAGATGCCCAAAACTAATCATTTAGAGGAAAATGTCAATAGCCAGATTGAACCCAGCAAAATATACACCTGTGAACTCTGCTTTATAGTAAAAATCTGTTTCAAGTTATTATGCAACATATACACATACTTTACTGTATTACAGAACACAGATTTATAATTTACAGTTTAATACTACATATTTAACAGACACAGAATTTGCTATTTTGCTTGAAAACCTTAGTAAGTCTCTGAAGATTAAATGCTCTTCTTTATTTAAGAAAGACCACAACGAAAAAAATTTATTTGCTTATAAATTAGAAAGTAGCATAATCAATATCCACAATAAAAAGTTCTCACTCACCTCTGTCTCCCCCTGCTACTAGTTCGAGGAGGAGAAGTTAAATCCAGATCAGTAGGACGGACTGCACTTCGTAAAGGCACTGCTAATTCTGCATTCTGATCTATCCATTCATGAGATGGAGGAATGTGATTTTGCACTGAGCAGGAAGATGTTACAAAGCCTTCATCTTCAGACACAAGTTGTTGTTGCTTCTTCATCAAGGCCTTTTGTTTAGCTCTCTCTCGAGCACGCTTAGCTTTTGCCCGTTCCTAAAAATCCAAAACTTTCTTTTACAAGCGTCAATCATTTTATGGAAAATATAAAATAAAATTATTATAATAATAAAGAATATGTTATACACTTTTTTTAACAATATTTCATACTTGAATAAAAAATAAAAAAGCTGAAAAACATTCCAGAAATTTAATATACTGAGTTTCAATTTAAGGCATTGGTAAATTTACATAAAAAAAGAAGTAGATAAAGGTATCTTGGAATTTATTCTTAATTAGACAGTCAATCGATTTAATACTCTTATACTCCACTTACCATTGAATTATACAAAACATTTTAATTGATGTCATTGTATGATTCAGTTGAACTACACACTCTTAAAGCTTCACTTACTTTTCATAAATGTATGGAACCAGTTTCGAGAACATTTAGTTCCCATCTTCAGCCAGGCTAAAGTTTAACTGTTGGATCATTCGTTGAGCTGTGGGAATGTATATTCTGCTCTGGTGGTGGTGTGATAAACTTGTAGTTTATGTTTTCATCCCCGGCAATGTCGAAGTTCATTATGCTGTATTTGTATTTGTAGATGTAGATTTTCTCACAGGGTGCTAATTCCGTAGGTCCTTGTACTGATTTTAATAATTCTGCTTTATTTATTATGTCGTGATTTTGTGTCCAAAAATGATGTGCTACTGCTGATTTCTCTATTTGCTTGTACTTTATGTTCCTGAAATGTTCCTTTAACCGTGTACCTATGTTTCTCTTTGTTTTTCCAATGTAGATTTTTTCACATTCTGCACAGTTTATTTTGTAAATACCTGATTTTTCTTCTTGTGGAATACTGTCATTAACATTATCTATCACTAAGTTTTTAACATTAAATCTATTAATCGGTGCCAACCTGATATTAAAATCTTTAAGAATATTCTGAAATTTTTTTGTGGCCCATGGATGATAAATGGAGAAAATCAGGTACATCAGATAGATAAATCAGCAGTTGCATATCACTTTTGGATAGATAAACATGATATAGAAATGGAAGTAAATTATTGAAATTCATAAGATAAGACCCTTGCAGCTAGGAATATGGGAAAATTTTTTATAAAAAAATATGACGATAAGGTTATGTACTTTAAGATCCCAACAGAAGACAAATTAATCCAAAAGTTCATAAAATGTCCAGGAGAGCTACACCAAGTCCATTCAACCAACAATGAATCTGGCAGTGGACACACAGCTGATGATGCAGGCAAAGGCCTGTGAAACATGTTCAGCATAATTCAATGGTAAGTGGAGCATAAGAGTATTAAATCGACTCACTGTCTCATTAAGAATAAATTATTGTTTCACTGTGTTAATCCCAACATTGAAATTTATTTTGAATTTAATATTTTGGAATGATTGGTAATGAGACCTGCTATTTGATACTATGTTCAACATTAATTTTTGGGAAGTGCCCAAGCTTCATTATAGCAATATATATGGTAATGATGCATTCCTAAAGTTTTCTAAACACTGGAAATTAAGACAATATTGTAAAAAGTTGAGAAGGTTCTTAAAATTCAGAGATCTACAGACTCTATATTATTTCTACCTTGGCATTAAAAAATCCAATATTAGTAAAGTGCAAATGAATAAAATCTTTCTGTACAAATTTTAAATTTCTGCATGTCAAAAATGTGCTTTTAATAGGATACTCTAGTCAACTTATCCCTTTATGAACAATGTTAAGACTCCACAGGGTCATTCAATGTCCAATCAACACAGTTAAAATATCATTTCAACTTGATCTCTTTCATTATGGATGAAATTTTGTATAAATACTCTTTTGATAACAAAATGAAGATATACCATAAAGTGAGTCGATTTCATATACTTCATAGTACTTAAAATATTTGAATACTGCTCTGGAACTAAAGAAGATAAAAACCTAAAACAGAGTTCATTTTAATGTTTATGAAATGTAAGTTAGTTTTAATACATTAATCACAATGGGACAAATAACATATTTAAATTTTGATTATGAATTTTGTTTTTAAAAAGTAAATATTTAAAATCCTGAGAAAAAATGTTTTAGCGCTGGATTTTTTTTTTTTTTTTTTTTTTAAATACAGTTTGATAGGAACTTAAAATAGCAAGAATTATTAAATATTAAATTAATAATTGATTTGACATTTTCAGATTATGTATGAATATGAAGAAAGTAGTGCATATCTACTACTAGACACAAAATAAATTATATTTACTTTTATAAGCACAAACCTTTAATAAAAGGTGCATGAAGTTTTCAAATAATTCTTTCAGTTTCACGAGTATGCAGACTAAGTTATACCTATGTCTGTACATTAATCAATTTTCATCAAAATAGTCTTTGGATTTACTCTGATATCAGCTTTTATGGAATAAGTGAAAAGCAGATGATTGCCTAACCCCATCATCTACCCTCCTCTCATGTAGAATCCAACCTGGCCAGGATTGCCCATTTGTTTCTTTCTTTCTCTTTCTACAGTGACTACAGTTAATCTTCTAAAAGAATCCTTCACTTTTCATCCCATTACCAGCATATCCTTATGCTGAAAGTCTTATTGTCACTTTAATTTATTCTGCTACATATTCTCTTCTAATGATATACATGTAATATTTATATATGAAACCTGGTCAAAACCAACACCCCTTTTTCTCTGGTAGATCTGAAAGGTTGCACCATATGTAAAAATGACCAATTACAGAAAGGAGGTGGTGGTATTGTAGCATATGTTAGGCCTGACCTCAGGCCTAAAATCATTCTGCATCGAGTATAGTACAAAGTCTGAATACATGATTATTGAAATTTTTGCAAGCCTACAAATATGTCTTTGTGTAATTTATAAAGCACCAAAAATTCCCTATTAGATCTGTCACATTATCAAAATTGTTTATCATGGGAGATTTCAAGTTCAATATACTAACAAAATGCTTTCCAACAGCATAACTTTTGACTATGTTTGAAGCCTGCAAAAGCCTACAACCCACCTACTACAGAGATGGTAACAATACTGCTGGATATTATAGCTACAACTGATCAACAGAAAATTGTAATATACAAAGTTACCATGCCAAATCTCTGCATGTAATATTATAATTGTTGAGCACTTGTTGTGGTGCACACAATATTATATTTGCAGAGCATTTGTTGCAGTGTCCTAAAGCCATTCCAAAAGTGACTAATTCTACAGACCTATGGCAAATTGACAACATTCTATGATTTCTGATGTTTTATCACAACCATGACATGTGGATTCTCCATACAGTAAATGAAAAAATACCAGCTTTTAATAATTCTATTATGACACTACATGATAGATATAATATGGACTAGGCACTCAAGGCCTCCAACCCCCTGGAAGACTACAGAAATTCAAACACTGATGATCAAAGGTAAAAAATTTCTGCAGGATATGTAGCTTTAAAATGTTAATATTTGACATTACTGTTACAAAAGTTCACTATATTTTATAGCTTTACAATCTCTTTCTCTTTGGTAGCTGATATCTGCTCTTCTTTTCATAATATACAAATTAGTATATTGTACACTTTTAGTAATTGTATCGAGAGTTAGGAGACATAGATAGTTGCAGTTCCTGCTTATTGTTATACTTTCTGTGTATCCCTTTGTTTTTGTTGCATCTGCTGTCTCACTTTGGTGGTGACCAGTGGAGAGTAGTGTTTATAGTGCAGGGAGGTCATTAATTTCCCTCTATTACTTACTGTACTGTATTTCCAAGCATAAAAGTGGACCTAACTGAGTCCTTGAAGAAGGCAGACTGACAATAATCAAAGAGGAGGTTGGGCAATGGTTCACAGAAACTTTCCGTAGTTAGAACACAGTCACACAAAATTATACTTTGCTTGCTACTGCATCAGCATAAAAATATTGAAAACAAATTATTTCACAGAACTAGGTAACAGATATGCTCAAAGTATTATGGTTCAATCAGGTTAATTAAGTAAACAGTAGCTGAAAACGATTTTGTTTCCACATCAGGCAGTTTTCAGTTTTAATGTATTGTTTCAAATAGGAAATAGATTTGTTCCAAAAATTTATTTCCATTTCTCCAGGTTTCCTTTTTATACAAGGTCCATTTTAGACACAATTTACTGTAAATTATAATTAATATGTCATCTAACACACTCTTATGCTTCACTTACTTTTAAATACAGTGGGACCGGTTTCAAAGAGACATCCTCTCCATCTTCAACCAACTTGATGACTGGAGAGGAGAGGAGAAGATGGAGAGGATGTATCTTCGAAACCTGTCCCACCCTATTTAAAAGCAAGTGAAGCATAAGAGTGTGTTAGACGACAGATTAATTATGATTTACATTTAACAAGCTTCACTGAGTGAGTTCCAACAGAATTTTTTAAAAGTGTCTTATTTTTCGAAAGTTCTTAAATGAACAATTTACTGTACATATTAAAACTGGTGACAATGTCTTGTCTTAAAGCTCTATTCGTCACTATACACACATTTTATTAGACATTTATTTGTAATAGCAATTTTAGTGTTATAATATAGTGTGTGTGTTGCTTTAATTAGATGTTTTGATTACTAGTTATTGTTCATTATTTCCCAAAACCAATATTTTAATAGTTTATCCAAGGGTTTCTATTATCTATAAAAGCTGTACATTTATCCAAATTAAATTCTTTTCACTTTTCAATCAATGCAATACAAAAATATTATCATTTGTTGAATGATCCTTTCAAAAACCATTCTGTTCTTTAGATAATTTATATTCAGCTATAAAACTTATTCTTCTTGCTAAAATTTTATTATTAATTTTAGAGTATGTTACTGAAAGATGAATTCCTTTATAGTCTTCACAAAGATTTGTCGCCTTTCTTCAATATAGGACAAATTAGTGTTAATTCCCATTCATCTGGTACATAACCAAATTTTCCTCAAATACATAATAAACTTCCTTCCTTTTGACATACAAGCCCCAAAGGGCCAGTACCAGCTGCTGTTATCTAGTATGGTATGAGAGTTCTTCATTCATGTTATCTTTGTCATCGACCCCTTTTTTAAAAGCTTTTTTAATTTGTGATCTTATATTAATTTTGTGATTCTTATTCTAGAATGCTGTATTTCTGACTCACATACAAGAGATATACAGATGTCACCTGTGTAAATAAAGCATTTAGCCTAATGCCAGTCTCTATGGTGGATTTAATCACATGCACATACATTTCCATTTTGCTTGTTACGATACTAATATATGTGCTCAGTCTGTATCATAGGTACATCGAGCTTCAACAGAAGGCCACATCTTCTTGTTAATAATTACCAATGTTTCATTCATCATCTTGTGTGCTTTTTTTTGAGTAATTATCTGTGCCAGTCATATGCTGTTTACTTATGTTGCCTTTGCAATTATTGTTTTCTTAGTTAAATATTTCTATATTTTCATGAATATTCTCTGTAGATGGTTATTGCAGATTGCTAGCATTTGTATGTTATCAAAGTTTACTTTATGTAATGATCTGTTGAGATGGTATGTTTGATATGGTTGATTTTCTGTTAGTTTTGTTTCAGGCTCCTTCTGGCGAGCTTCAACAGATATGCCTGTATGGCCAATGTATACTCTGGCACATTCACTCTTAATTCTATATACATCTGGGTTTGAGACAACTTTGCTAGTATCTTTAATATGATGAAGAAAATCTGAGTTTTATGAAGGGTGTATACCAGGTTTTAGTATTTTTACATCTTAAGAGTGGCTGAAATCCTACCAACTACTTCCAGATGTGGGAGAATTTGGCCACTTTGTATACTGCTTTCTGGATGTCTTGTCTTGTTGACTATCTTCTAACATCTTTTTAGTGTAGCCTGGTGGATTAATATGCTGACCATTTCTCTTTATATGAGTGGCATATTGGTTTCCTGTGCACAGAGCAGTGAATTGTATTTTTTCTTTTTATTACACATCATTTCAGTACAAAATGTTTGTTAGTTTCCTCAAAGAAGATTTTATTTGTCAATAATATTCATCACATATCTATTAATATGTGTTTACTAGAATTAAAAATAAAAAAATATAGGATTCCACAATGAAACCATGCAATTTTGACACAAGTGTTATTTCTGAACACAATAGAAATGCACTTTAATAAATACATCTCTATAATTTTAACTCAACTGTACTGGCAACAGCTCTATAAAGTCTTACTAAGCCTTAAAACATCATAATCAGCAATTATTTTTTATATTTTCCTAATAGTAAACTAAAAATATGGAGGATACCTTATATATACATAAAACACACTCACACACAGAGAAACTGTGCATTAATGCTGAATTTAGCGGGGCTACAAAAATACTGAGTAAACATGTTAAGTTAGTTAAAAGTACATTGAGAATTTGTTCGCATATGAAATAGGAAATGTAAGTGTCCTCAGGTTACATACATTATATTTTATTGTATTTTCAATTTATTTGTCTTCTTGAATTATTTGTTTGTATTAACAGGATTTGATTTTAATTTAGTGCTTCTAGAATGCATTTACCATGTAAATGTCCAATCATAGTTAATTTTTATGCTATTAGATCACTTTGGCTTTCCTATTTTACATGAGCCACTTCCATTTTTTCCTTCGTTGACTTACCCGCTCTTGCAGAAGCCTTGCCAATTCCTTATCTTGTGCTTCAATTGCTATAAGTCTATCTTGATTTAGCATATCTAATTGGCAAGATCCTTCCTGCTCCTGCAGCATTCTTGCAAGCTCCTAAATGTGGAATGTGAATATCTTTAAAAGAGAATCTACAGAGCTATGCAGCTAAAAGAGATTTCATACCATTACATGCAGTGTTAAAAGCCAATTTGTTACATGTGAGAATTTCTTGTTTGAATGAAATCAAGTGTGTCTCATGAAGACAGGAACATATCACAATCGACGAGTGTCACTCTAGTCACGATTTCCAAAACAACATGAACTAGCGAGACATACGTCGACTGGAACAGTCTTCTTATAATGCATGCACATATTTATTACTCACATTTAAATAAATCCCTTTTATTAGCTGAAGCACAACTGAAGACTTAACTCATAGTACCTATTTTCTCCCTGCAGACTGCAGCTTTTTTTATTTTAGTAAAAAATGCAGCAATAACTTAACCTGTAGAAATAAATCTGTATTCTATAGTGAAGTTATTGATTTTTAAATTGCAATCACCTAAAATGTTTACAGAATTTTGAAAAATGCATTGTTTAGGGTTATAAACACTTTTTGAATCAATGTTTAAAATTATTTGCATTTGTATACATTTTAAAGTGAAATTTCAATACACTGATATAAAAAAAATGAACAGAAGTTGCAGAAAATAATATATATATTTATAAAATTTAAATACAACATTTAAATGTAACATCCATACACATATACAAGAAATATCCAATATATTCATATATTCATGCCTTTTCTTTATTTAATTCTTTCCATGCAACTAGTTTTTCACCTGCATAATATCCATTTGTTGAAACTTTTTGCAAGAATGAAAAGACAGTCATTTTAACAATTATATCCTATAGTTGATGAGTTCCTTTAATAAAAAAATTGATTATAATCAAGTAAGTTTTCCATTAATTGTTTCACGGAATGCTACTTTATTCCTGAAACTTTTATTATGCACAAGAGAAAAGTATACTGTCCAATTATTTTTCAATATAATTCCCATTTACATTCAGACATTTGGCATACTACTTCCTAATTTGAAATCCTTTCTGCATAGAAATCTGCTGCCTGCTCACCCTGCGATACTCTTCTTGAGCTTGCATCCATTTTGTTAGTGTCTGAGAGTATTAGTTTACTGTTGTGTTTTGTTCAATTGATGATGCCATGTCATAATGCTCCCATTCACTGCAGTAATCTCATGGTGAATTGCAGCTGCCATTTGCTTCTTTGTCCACAGATACCCATCACTGCACATACCTCACACTTGGCGGGAGCTTCTATTGCTGCACACATTGTACAAACCTGTCTTGGTGAAAGAAGCAGTCGAATGCAGCCACACACTAGCACTGTCAAGTGCATGCTGAACCAAGCTAGACAGTATATCAAGAACTGTGCTGCTATTGCCTTTCCTGCTAATGAACGATGAGACCGGAACTTACTTTCTGAATTTCCCTCATATATGAAAACATACTTTGAAGGAAGAGAGGGAACTTAGTTGAACATAGTGCTCGCATAGATAAACAAAGAATAGCTTATGAAGTCTAACAATTTAGTTTACAAACTCACTAACAGTACTTAAGTTTGCAGCACTGTAAATTAACATGTTAGTCCAAGTTTAAAGGGATAATGCTATGAAAAAAACTGCAGTGTACAAATGGGAGGAGAAAAAGTGTTATTGGTAAATAGGATAGTAAAACTGGGATTTAAAACAGAGAGAGGAGAGAGGAAAGCAAAAAGATGGAAAAAAGTTGTCAAATTGTACCTCAAAATTGAGTTAAAACAGTAGAAAAACAATTATGAAGAACATAACTGAAAATTAAAATTAACTGAATTTAAAAGGTGGTTCTGAACAATGCACCAGCTCACATAACCTGACTGTGAGGGAGTTTTGGGCCAATAAATAGATAACTGCATTCAAACACCCTCCTTGATCTGGCCCAGAAAGAATTTCTTTATCTGAAGAGAGAAAGACATTTTGACAACTTTAAAGGTAATATGATGAATACTCTGAAGACCATTCCAATTGCTTTGAAAGTTGGGCCAGGCACTGGCTGGTGCATAGTCTCCAAGGGATTGTGAAGGTGACTTCAGTGATATTCAGAAATGAGCAATGTAGCACTTTTTCTGGCATGAGGAATGTTTTAGTGAGAGTGGGATTTGGTCTATTGACAATACTTTTTCCAAGAGTGTCTGTGATAATTGGATCATTGTGTTCTGCATTGCTCTCTGGCCCATAACCATGAATTTACTAACCCCACATGCTGGTTCAGGTCCAATGTAGGAGTTTGATGTTCCCTCCTTGGTCAGTTTATCTACTGCACCTACCTCAACTCAACAGAGTTGTGGTCAACCAAAACCATCAGTGTTTGAAAAGTCCCATACCAATTTTGAATTAAATTGGTGAGAATCAAGTGCTGGAGGAGCAGCTTGAGAGGATCAGAATATGCTTACCATGGTAGCTCTTCTCTATGCCTTTTTGAGTACAAGTTAGGATCACAAGATCTCTGCCTGAAACATGGTGCATTACTTCCCTATACTTATACTAGTTTTGGGAGTTGGCTCCAGCTTGATTGTCATCTGTGAGCCATTAGTGTATCATATTAGTTGTCTTTGGACATTCTTTGGCTTGGATCTTTCCAGCCAGTCTGATCAAGATCCAAGATTTACTTATTGAAAACAGAACTGGAAAATCATGAGATCTCATCTCATCTCCAGTTCTGGAATATCCATGACCTCAGATATTTTGGTATTTCCAGGATAACAACCATTCCTCCATCCTCCTGCTACTAGTCTATAGGCTGCAAGTCTTGCTTCCACCTAGAGGAATATATCCAATGGTATTAGACCAAGGAGAATAGTATTTTTAAAAGCCCCTGCTGTGCACATACAGGCAAGTATTTGCAGACTTGAAAATTTAGATATCACAGTGGTTGGAGCATTTTCAACCACCACACCACAATTTCATAGGTTAACTGAGATCTAATGATCACAATACACATCCAATGACATAAGAACAATTACTCAAGTCTCACATCAGGAATATGCTGCAGAAGTACAGCCACCACCAAAAGTTGTGACAGTGTTTATGGTTAGACTAAGTAGACATATTACATGAATGTAAGAGTGAACTAACAAATACAGGAAGGCAGAAGACTGTATTGTTGATTTCAAAAATCAAATAAAATGTTTGGTATTGACAGAAAAAAATGATTAAATATAGAAATGCTGCCTCTAATTTAATATGAAACAGTACGGTAACCGTACACATCAGAAATGACTTGGAGCAAAAAACAAAAAAAAACTCTTTAGGAAAAGTGATTATTGTCTCTATCACAGAAAAAGTACACAATTATGAAAACAACTATGTAAGATACAGTGAAAGAGAGGGTGCAAGAGAATACATACATAATTTTAAAAAAATGTATAAAAATATTTCTAATGCTCACAGCATCTTGCTCTTCCTGCAGTTTCCTAGCTTCTTCCTCACTAAGTGCTGGTGGTGAAGGTAGCTCTGTAGAACAAGCTTGTCCATCCGGTGAATGGAGAATATTGTTAGTCTGTACTGCAGCATCTGTCAATGTACACAGTCTGTAACAAAACACCAGCTGAAGTTCACATTAATATGATATGCATTAATTTACCCTAAACCAGCGGATCCCAAACTTCTTGCATGCATAACCCGCTTTTCGAGAATGAAATTATTGGTGATCCTTCCCTTTACTTCATTGCTTATTAATAATTCATTTGCAAGTTCACACGTATGCTTCATAAATGTAACATTTATTCAATCACAACAGCCATTGTTGAACTGTTGTATAACTGGTCAAAATAATCATAGTGCAACAGTTATTTAAGCACTCTTAATTAGAATGGATATATTCTTAAATAAAAATACTTTTCCCAAATCCACTGCAATCTCTCTAGATAGAATCCAGTGATCTACCTAGGATTCGCAATCCATAGTTTGGGAACCCCTGTCCTAAACATTAAGGAATAAGAATTTCCTTCCTTCAGGTTAGACACAATCTAACAAACCTCCTTTTGAGTTACTCACTGATTAATACAAATAAAATCAGCTAAAATTCTCTTCTGGCTTGAAAGCTATTTTTTTGCACATTTATCAATACCAAAATATTTGGCAGATGTGATACCTTATGGTTTTGATTAATGTGCAAAAAGATGTTTAAGATGCCATTTAAAACAAATATTAGTTCACCTTTAGCATATTAATGTAGTATAACATTTGTAGTGCCAACTGCGAACCATTTTGCTAAAGTCCTATACACAAAACTGCGACAAGTGTTAAAGTTTGTATGTGAGTTTGAGATTTGGTGCATTTATATAAAAAAATGCACACTTATGAAGTATTTAGATAAATTTTATTATATATAAACTTTCAAGAAATATATTGTTTAGAATATTAAAATTAAACTGACAGAATCATCTCCTTTTCCCATGCATTTGGCAGTTTTGAGAAATACCAACTACCAGGAATTAAAAATTAAGCAAACTTGCAGACTTGCTGTGATACTAAGAACATCCTTGTCTCTGCTTCTTAATTATTATATGGTTATGTGCTTTTGAGCAAAGTGAATTATTAACCTTTACATCCTAACCCAATTACTTACAGACCTTCAAGGCAGTAACTTTAGGGCAGAAATCTGTCAAAAACAGATGATATTTGTGTAAAAAGTGCTCAAGTTACCTGAAGGAGGGTGCAGTTGGGGGCCTCACCCAAGCATGCTTTGCTCCGACATTCTAACTGATTAACAACATTGGTATTAGGGAAGTGTAAATTAACAAAAGTAGTGGGCTTTATAATTAAATAAACACCTAAAGAGAAACATACAAGAAATAGCGGGAATTTTGGAAATAATTGCTGTATTGTCACTGGATATAAACGTAATACACAATAGTACATGTATATGGATCTGAGTATTAAAGAAGAGTTAGAGCATTTTTACAATCTTCTAGAAGAAATAATCAGCAAATATAAAGGTAATAAAGGTAGATTTAATAATAAAGTAGGGCGCAAAGAGCACGGGGAAGAAGAATCTCTGGGTCCATAAGGATACAGAAAAAGAAATAGAAGGGAGAGAAACTAAAATATCAAACACATTCTACAATAAAAACCCAACAAGCAGAGGGACATGGGAGAATGAAATAGACTTTATTCTAACAAAAGACATACAAGTAATAAATGGATTCCAATTTGACACAGATCACCGAATGGTTAAAATGAAGCTTCAGAGAAAGAAGAGCAGACACTACATTCACAAGGCACAACTAACATACCCAAAAGGCCTAAACCAAACACAATACAGGAACGAATTACAGAAAAATCTATAATCGATAAAAGAAAATGGACATGAGAGTACAACAACTATACCAAAATCGAAGTATTACACTAGCAGCGAAAAATTCCGGCAGGAAGAGGAAGAAAGAAAAAAAGAGCAAATTGATAGAAAACACACTGCAAATGATTGGGTAAAGAGAAGACTTAAAATCAGCAATAAATCAGCAGCCTAGAGAAAAAGAAGGAATAAGAGAAAAATCATCAATAAATGACCTCCTAGGGAAAAAGATGCAATACGAAGAGATGAACAGACGAACAAAGAGAGCTATAAGAAATGGTATAAGACCATATAAGTCAGAAAGGATACGGAAAATAGTAACAGAATGGAAATTAACTAACAGGATTAAAAAAAATCTGGCAGATGGTAAACATTGATGGCTGGGAGTGAAGAACATGGAGGGAAGCGGATCAGCCTCTAGAGAACAGATCTCGGTTCAGGCCACAAAATTCTGCACGGATCTATATTCCACAGCCATACAAAGAAGTGAAATAACAATGAACCTGATAACAACTTAACTCAAGCAAGAAGAAGATGTAATTCCACCCATAAGCAAAACAAGGATAGCCATCAAGGAAGCGAACAATAATTCCATTTTTTTTAAAAGTGAGTTACAGCAATAATAAGGTTAGCTATACATTGCTGCATATTCAAAGAATATGATACAGTTGTAGTCTCTATGATCAATACCTGAAAATCAAATTCTGTCTATAAACACTGGATATTCATTTAAGATGGCACAGTTGCACAATTGTGTGCCAGAAAATCAGTTTAAGAGTATAAGTAAAATAATAAAAACTCAAAAGTTACAAAGTGGAAAAAAATGGTAAGAAAATTTGAGGAATAACCAGAAACCACATAAGAAAGCCAGTTTAAAACACAGGAATGCTTTGACTAAATGTATAGTAAAATGTATGCTGTGCATTCAAAAGAGTTTATGCTATAACTTTTTAATATGATACTAGGTACCACACATTTTACCACACTTTATGCAACAGTGAACCTGGCAGCCATATGCGCACTGACCCATCCAAGACTGTTATGTCCTGATACTATTAGTGACAGCAAAACAGGGTATACACAAGCAGTTTTTGAAAAAATTGGTGAATATAGGGAAGGTAAGAGAAATGGTGGAAAAAAGAGCTTAAAACAAAGGAGGAATGTATGTATGGAGAGAGGAAAGAAGTAGTGGGGGGGGATTTAAAGCACATATAACCAGGGTGTTGAGTGTGTAGGATCCTAGAAAGGTGGAGAAGAAGAAGAAAAAATTATATTAACAACAACAATAATAATAATAATAATAATAATAATAATAATAACAACAATAATGTGCATTTAACTCATGAATTTTAATGGTAAAATGTACAATAATTTATGCATGTATTTTTCTTCTTGTAATATTTCTTACACACACACACACACACACACACACACACATATATATATATATTATTATTAAAATTATATATATATATATATATACATACATATATTAAAATTGTTAATTATAGTTCAATTTGTAATTTGTATTATGTGGAAATAAATATTTCATTTCATTCTTATAAATGAAAAACGTGCACTATAAATGTAACATTTGCAGTGGAGTTAAATTAGTTCAGTATTGCAGTTTAAAATTTTTATATTAACATAAAAATGCAAATATTTTCAAAGATGTTGAAATGTTTAAAGTTTGCTGCGAGACAGTGTTGCTTTTAAAAACATATGTTTTGACAGTACTTAATAAAAGGTTGTACTTGCTTTATTGCAAATAAAACACCCTATATTTGTCTGCAATTTTATGACCAAAGCTTAAGCAATGGCAAACATTCTGGAAACAGATTTTCAAAAATATCAACTCACCAGGGGGGGAAGGGGGGGGGAAGGGGAAAAAAATGAATTCAATTTATTTCAACAATTTCAAAGCTTAAACATTAAAAAATTCCTTTGGTTTAGTTAAAAAGCTTCAGGATTACAACAAGAGACTTAATGGTGTCATTTGATGTAAAATCTAAAGTACTTATTTCCTAGCATTCAATAGGAAAAGCTGCAAAATTGTTATAAAAAAAGCAGAAGAAATAGAAAACTTTTACTAACTTATGTATATACTAAAATTTTTTCAGTTTGAACCAAAAATATTAACAAATTTAAGATCTAGGAATGGAGAACCACCTTTCTTAGTTTCTTTCAGAATTATTCACAAGCTCCTTTGAAGAGCATATCACAGTCTTCCCATTAATTTTCAAGTTTTGGAATAAGTTTGTGGATGACATATATGTTATAATACTAGAAAAGCATTCAATACATGCTCTGAAACTCCTCAACTTGAAAGATAATTCCATACAGTTCACCATGGAAGTGGAGAAAAATGGATTGTTTCCATTCTTGGATTTAAAATTATTACAAATGTAGACAGGTTCATCTTTGGAATTTATAGCAAAGAATCTATACAGAAGAGTACATAAAATATAACAGTCATAACTCCACTCTACATAAATATTGTGTGTTCAACATATTGGCACAAAGAATAATTAACATCCCACTCACAGAAACAGAGTAAAAAGCAAAACATCAACAGATAATTAATATAGCAATAATAAATGGTTTCAACAGACACAGTAATAAAAATGATCAATAAATTTAAAACATAAAAATCTGATGTTTCCACACTGGAAAATATCAAGGAAAATAGCAAATTCAAGTTCAATTCAATAAGATATTCAATGAACACAGCATAAAGTTAGTCCCAAATAAATATAATAGAAAAAATTTACTAGGTTCCACATTAAAAGACACTATACCAAAAGAACAGAAATCAGGAATTCACAAAATTGAATGTGCATAAATTTCAGAGCACCTATTGAATGGATAACATATTTGCAATAATATCGAAAAAACATTCAATAATTGCTGTTGCAAACGTATTCTACAAAAAAGCATTCAATAGATGCTCTTAAACTTCATCTACAACATAAATCTATACAGTTTATCACAGAATGGAGGTTCTCAATTTATGGTATGCATACCATTGATGATACCATACGCGAGCTACTGCTGGGTGGTATGTAAACATTTTAACAAATATTTGACAGTTCTACTATAACTAAATGGAAACAATAGATTATAATTTACATTAATAAAAAAAATTTTATATGATACTCTACAAAAATAATTCAGGATTCAGCTGTTATGTATTAAGAATATATATGAATTTGGTTAGCATGGTAGCCTGATTTTAAGAAGAATTTATTAATTGTTATATATTAAGAGTATACATAATTGGTTAGCCTTGTAACTAATTAACTGATTGTATTTAGTTATCATTTATTAGGACTATAATGTAAAGTGGTTAGAGTTGTAGCCTGGTTATTGGATATTACAGCAAGGTTGACAACAAACTAGGGTTCAAAATAAATAAATTAATAATTGCATTGGATTATTGTAAAAAAAAAATATGCAATTTTATTGTAATGTGTATTTGTTGGAAATAAATTCAAATTCAATAAAAACCATTTTTTTAAAAAGTTTGATAGAGTTAAATTTTTAGATATTTAGTGTATTTGTTTAAGTGTAATTAAGCAATTCAGAAATATGGAAATTATTAAGTGTAGAAATTGCAGTTAATTGGTTATAATAATGGTTTAAGCATAAATTATTTATAGTATTGTGTTTTTCTTTTGGTTGGATCAGAGCCTGGTTCCCTGAATATTCCAGTAGGTAGCTGCTGATGAACCAGAAATGGGGGACAGAGCCAATCAAATTAAAAAATTTTGCTTGGAAGTATTTAGAATTAAAAATATGGTACTATATTCATAATGTTATAAAGATGTTATTACATATTTGTTTATTAAATTTTGATTGGAGTTAGTGACCTCTGGAATTGCCGCCAAAGGCACCGATCCTATTTGTTATATTGCTGTGAGTGAGAAATAAAATTCATTCATTCAACTACATATATCTGTTTATAAAAATGTAATTAATTCCTAATCTTAACTAGGCAATATTGGGTACAGTTTACCTTACATGAAAAATGTTAAGGTTGTCTTTCTTTAATTAATGTCAACTAGTAGGCCACTTGATGCATTTGGACACATTTGAAGAGTACTGGAGGAGCACAGTGAATTAATATAATTAAAACATATGTTATGAGCATATCCCAGAAGAGTTCTATACCTTGTAGAATATATTTTGGAACAATGTGGGTGCAGTATTATACAACATCACCATAAGAATTCCTGCTCTCAATAATATCTATGCTATTCCATTGTGGCAATATGAAAACTTGCTTGCTGTTACCATAATTGCTTATGCAAACCCAGGATAAACAGAACAGTATCCATTCACTATTACTTACTCATGAAATCAGTTTAAGCGCTTTTTTTTCACTGAACATGTACACTTAATATAATATTGCATTCAAACCAGTTGGACAAAAGGTTCCCTGGAATTTGAATCATAAACCAAAGTCCAGGGCTGCATTTGTCATCCAAAATGCAAGTAGGCAGCACAGAATGACTTATAAGGGATTAAATACAGTATTAATATTTTACCTGAATTGATGTGAAAGCAATTCTGGGCTGTACTGGGAAGGTGATGGAAGACCTACATTGTTCATGTCAAGATCGTATTGTGGCTTGTCATGTATTTCTTGTCTTGCATTCTGCCGTTCACGTTCCTATAATATATCAGAATAGGCAATGAGATACTACATTGATAAAGGATAGGCATGTCACTAAGTCCCTGAAATGTGCTCTCAGCAACCAATAAAGCAGTTTGCATATGGACAAGTTTTTATACAGGGTTATTCAAAATAATTGTCAAGGTTTGGTGAATTTTTTGAAGCATATAACTATTGTCAATACTGGATTGAAAGAAAAACTCAGTTTTTTTCTGTACCATTCATTCATCATCTTTGGTTGCCAGATGTCACAGTCTGTAAAAGAGCAATAGTACAAACAATCAGTCAGTCCATTACCATTACCCAGCACCACTTCTGCTCAAATTATTTCCTGTATAAAGGTAAAAGATATCTTAGCTCCCTTATTCCCTGAATTAACTCCATGTGATTTTTTTCTGTTAGTTTATGCCAATGATCAAGTTTTTATTCCCTTCTACCTGCACCTATTCTGAATCTGCAGGAATGCATAAGAACCCTTCTATGCCTAATTGCTGGGACTTATGTGGCAATAAATTAAAATCATGTAGATGTCTGCAGAGTGAGAAAATAACCACATATGGAGCATTTATAATGAAAGTATATGTTTTTTTCCCCCTTTTTTTAAATACACAGCATTTGTATGCCTATCTTAATATACAAAGTGCTGTGCATTTTTTAATCCCTGAAAATTACTTTGAATAACTATGTAGTTTTTACATTGTAGACTTTTGGCTTGAACGTTTTTGCATGATATATGGCTCATTCCAGGAGATTGTTGACAAACCTAATATTGGGAATGTTACTGCATTATCTTTTTCTTACACATTTTTTATCTAATGCAGCAACAAAACTTGTAACTTGAAATAGAATGGTATAATGTATGGAATTAATTTAACCAGTCCATGGAGGCTTACAATATTGTATAGTGCTTTGATACACTGTTTTCCAAAGCATACATGAAAAATCAATATAAATAGACCATAGTAACAATGAACATATAATAACCAAAAATAGTTCAGAACTAAATTACAAAACTTAACTTAAGCAGCAAAGTAAACATGTGTATTTTTATAATATCTAATCTGTCGTCTAACACACACACTCTTATGCTTCACTTACTTTTAAATACTGTGGGACCGGTTTCAAAGAGACATCTTCTACATCTTCAACCAACTCAGTCATCAAGTTGGTTGAAGATGGAGAGGATGTCACTTCGAAGCCAGTCCCACCGTATTTAAAAGTAAGTGAAGCATAAGAGAGTGTTAGATGACAGATTAATTATAATTTACATTTAACAAGCTTCACTGTGCGAGTTGCAACAGAATTTTTTAAAAAGTCTTATTTTTTGAAAGTTCTTAAATGAACATGTATCTCTGTTTAAAGAGCTCAACTATTCAATTACGACTTCTCCATATTAATATATTTTCACTGATTTGGTGAATCTTCAGAATCAATAGTACATATTGAAGGGGAAATTAAGTGAACTAAAACAGATGATGAATACTGAAGCAAATGATATTCCATTTGCGGTAGAAGGAAATAGGTCCATCATAGTGCAGAAAAATAATGTTATATTCTGTTTGTATACTGAGATGCTGCAACCAAAACTCATTGTTTTCTTGTTATTTGCTCTCAAGCTTGCAATGTGCACAGTTCTATATAAAACTACTATCTACTACATCACAACAAGCAATCACTAAATAAGATTCCATTGTCACCTATGAATGAAGCATTCTCAGGCTTCTAATTTGACTTCTTGGTCATGTGGTATCATACCAACATCAAACAATCTGACTGTTACATCTCTGACACAAACCTATGGGAGCCTATGTATTAAATTATTTATTTTTGTAATCACAAAATGTAAGAGGCACTCAGAAACTTTATGAATATGAGCCAGATATTAAAGATAATTTGAAATGTATCATTACGTTTTCTCATAGTATTCCCCCTTGGCCTCTACACATCTGGTTATTTTTCAGAACCAAGTCTGTCTTACTCATCCTCAATAGCACTAATTGACAGTGAGGCATTTGTCATGATCCAGCCTGAAGCCTCTTAGTTTGGTTCTTGGCTGTATTTTACACAAAACTTTCAAGAGACAATGTTATGTATCACTGCAGAAACTCTCCTTCAATCTTCAAAGAGAATTTTTGCCAAATGTATGCAAAAGATCAAGATACCTTAAATCTTGTGTTAAGTCTCTCGAGGCACTGTCTGGTTTCAGTCATTTTAAAATCTTAAAAAATTCATGGTAATGTTCCAATAGTTTCAATGCATGACATTGAATTACTGGGACAAATGTTCCTTTCAATACAGATTATTGAGACGGCGTGAAATTGATTTATAGTAAAAGTATGTACTACCACATGACAGTTATATTTAACCATTATTGTAAATAGTTTACTCAGGTCCAAGTTGTGTGCTAATGTAGTAAAATGAATAAGAATACAATGACTGTGGTTAAGAAGCTTTACCCTCCCCCTATGTCTAATTTTCTTTTGCTGCAAATATAGCTAAAAGAACATTGTTTCCGTAAAGTTCAAGTTTGTTTTGGCACAATTTGCTTTCTGTTCAGCATACCTCATTCAGTTCACACATTCAAATATGAATGACTAAGCAAGCTATAAGCACGCAGTATGCAACTTATATAAGCTGCTTAAAAGTACTGACATATCTTTCATATGCCAAGTAATCCCAAAATCCCACCATTGGCTGAAATCAATGGTGTGTATTCCACTCTAGCTTTCCCCGGAACTGCTTGAGCAAGTAATTTACAAGTAACATCTTTATTCCTTTAAAACAGTATTTTGTATGGATATATCTTCCTACTTTAGAATCACCTAACATAGCTGACAGAATTAGAGATGCTTATAACGCTATGCTGTGGAACTGATGTATGTTGCTTGGTCCATTTGTGCTTGTTTTATGTCATATAAATGAGGGAGGAAAGTAGCACACACTCTGTTAGATCCTCAATTATGAATACCGTTTCATTATATGTACTACTAGTGTCGAACTTTGATGTTTCATGCAACACATAAAAAAAACAAACAAACAAAAAAACAAAAAACAACAACCCAGAGCACACATTGATCTCACGAACCTTCAATTGCTTAAGTTTAACAAAGCCATTCCATAGGCAGAACGTGTTCTGACATAATATAATTAAGTATTTAAAACCATACAATGATATCAATTAATATAATTAAGTATGTTTATTAAAATTTAAAAAATTTAAAGTAATGCAAAAATTGTGGCAGTATACAGAAAAGAGGCATGTAAACTATGTCCTATTTTCCATATATTACTTCACTGGATGTTGATAATATAAAAATTATAGTTTCAAAAAGATGAACAAAAATTATGATTGTTACAGTTAGTGCTGTTGATGATTATGGTTTTAGGCACAACTACAAAGGTCAAGACCGACAAACAGATAGCAAAAGAGCTGCCCCAAATTGTAAAATAGAAGTTACCAATACTTAAAATACTGCACAGAAAACAAGACTATTATAAAGCAGATTGGCCATTTAAAGGGAGAGAAAAGAAAGAAAGGAAAAACAAAAGGGGAGGGGCAAGGGAAGAACAACAACAAAAGGAGGAGGAGGGAGTAAAATGCGCTGTGAAAGGAAACTGCCATACATAAACAATCATACCTTGCTCTCCACAAAGCAGAAACAAAAACAAAATGAAGCATGCACTCAACAGCAGACCTTGTTTGCTAGAACATCTGCAAGAGTGTAGGTAAGCTCAGTTAAACCCTGAGAGGTGCCAGCTGGCTACATTTGATTAAATTGTACAGGAATGGCCATAATGAGGTCAAGATGGAGCACGTCCACCCTTAAAAATATGATGGAGAATAAAATTTCAATGCTCAATTGGCAAACACACTAAAACTACTTACTCTCGATGATCAATGCAAGAAGTAAGCCAAATAAAAGGAGTAGATTTGCCTCTCTAAGTTGATCCATAAGAGTGAACACTTCCTCGCACCAAGGCAATATAATAGCTTCTTGTACAAATTCACTAAAACTCTTCCAGTATACATGCTGCAGGACCATAAAGAGAGCTAAAAGAGATGATCACTGCAACATCAGCAGCCTCATTTAGCTCTAACCCCACTTCCAGGAATCCATAGCAGGTGACAGAAGAATTCACTGCTTCCTTGATCTTCTATATAAAACAGTAGAAATTGTGCAAATCACAAATGCTCAAAAGGACACTTAGGGAAACATTAACAAATGCTATATAGCCAAGATATTGCTCAGAGATATAAAGCACATGAAATTCTGCCATACAAACCGATGTTGCAAACTTACGTCCAAAAGTAAAACTAGGTCCATTAAAAACGAAAGTGCACCCACTACTATGTCATATTTCGAGTTGTCTGTATAGATAAGAGTACAGCTCTTAAATGAAGGAGAGTTTCGCGCTAAATGCTGACGAATAATAGAAGGCTTGGTCGCGGACCCTGCATAGAATGTTAGCCCAAGATGCACGAGAGCCTCTGCTAACAGCCAAGACAGATGAGCTTCCCCGATAGCAATTGGATGTCCAGAGTCCTTAAAAGCTTTCAAAACTTTTATCCGGGTGGCTTTGAGCCCATCGAACTAGCAGCATACAATCTGTCAAATGAGGTGTTAAACACGACTCACACGTGGGATGCCAAGGCTGAGGAGACAATCGACAGCTGTATTCACCCAATAAAACATCTCTTCCAGAAGACAGATGAGGGTCATCTGCCTGCGCACGCAGTCTGGACAAGGGGTGGTAGGGAAAGCCCCAATGGTGACAAGGATGCCTTAATGATGAATCGAGTGAAGTCGAAGAACTACTGAAGATCGAGCTGAACCATACACCAAACATTCATAATCAATTTTGGACTGGATTATAGAACGGTTGAAGTGCAATAGCATCATCAGGATGTACAAAATAATACACGTAAAAGATAGAGGAACAACATTACAGATGGCATTCCAACAGAGATAGAAATACCACAAAGTGGTAGACGAACAACGACGATAAAAATCCTTGATGGTAGGCACTTGTTATAGTATTAATAGCCATGACAATCAGTGTGACGCTGAGAAACGAGCCTTCTTATCAACTGAATAAAACGAGACGATAAAGCAGAATCCACGCGTACATTTCTTTCATTAAGCGTACGTAGAATACCGTTTCTCCAACAGGTACCACGGTCTTTCTCAAGATCAAAGGAGATAGAAACAGTATGGTAATTTCGCAGATATCAGTCCATACATAATCTGGACCAAAAGAGACTACAAACGATCGACGGGAGAACGGTGCCAACTGAAACCGCAGTCAGAAAGAGCTGCGATTCCAGTCATCACTTAAGCCGCCAGTTAACCATTCGTTCCATCACCTTGCAAACGTTAGTTCGAACCTTTCAGCACTCCGCCAAGAGTGGCATCTTCCGTTGGAAGGTCGTAACGCACCGAAGAGTAGCAGCGGAGAACGAATGAGTCTTGAAGAAGAAGCTGTCTCCTGCAGACATACGAGGGTAGGTCCATAACTTTCTGGCCTCGCCGATAAGGACTATCGCATTCACAAAAGCCTTATCTTGTATCATACCTTATCTGTTAAGCAAACAATTGCAGCTGTAACTTCCGCTCCGCCATGTTCGGATATAGTTGCATAAAGAAGGATATGTGTAGAAGATTGTGAGATGTTTAAAATGGAGTATCCACTTGTTATTAAATTCTTCACAAAAGAAGAACTTACTCCTAATGAAATTAAACAGCGATTGGACAGTGATATAGGGAAGCATCCCTCTCATATTCTATCATAAAAGAATGGGTCAAAATTTTTCCAATGGGTCGAGAAAGCATTGAAGGCGAAGAGCGTGCAGGTCGGCCCTTGGAGGTGCTCACTCCTGAAAACATCCTCTTATGGAAGGAGAAATTATGGAAGACCGGCGGCTCAAAGTTATAGAAATAGTAGCAAGGTTGGGTCTTTCTAAAACAACAGTCCTTCGAATTATTCAGAACATTTAAACTGAACAAGGTTAGTGCAAGATGGGTGCCTTGACTTCTTTCCTCAGTCCAAATGCAGCAACGAGTCATCTGCTATCAGACATTTTTGCAGCCCTATCCTGGCAACAAGAGAGCAATTCTGCAAACCATTACATTACACGAGATGAAAATATGGTCCTACACTATGATCCCTTGTCCAAAAGAGAATCAATAGAGAGGTGTAAACTTGGTGAAGCACCGCCTCTAAAGGCCAAGGTCACTCAGTCAACCAAGAAGATCATGGCCACAATCTTTTGGGACTGTGAAGGATACTCTTCATTGACTTCAAAGAGAGGAACACCACAGAAAATGGGGAGTACTATGCTGGCTTACTGCACAGACTATGTGCTTCCATCAAAGAGAAAAGGCGAGGAAAGCTAAGTGGTGGTGTGTGCCTTTTTCACAACAACTTGCCGGTGCACACTGCTCTTGTTGCAAAGGAAGCTGTGATGAAATGTGGCTTCAAGAAGATTGGCCATCCACCCTACAGCCAGATATAGCTCCCAGCTACTATTTCCTCCACTCAAAACTTAAGAAGGACCTTCGAGGAAAGAACTTTAAGTGTGACAAAGAAGTGATGGATGCTGTTTATGCCCATTTTGCAGACAAGACTTCTGACTATTTTTGGGGGGAGAGGGGATTGAAATGTTAATTTGAAAATGTTAGAAGTATATTGCAATAAAGGATAACTATATTGAAAAGTTAAATATAGTTTTTGTATTTATCATACCTAGAAAATGGTTAGGCTGGAAACTTATGGTCTGTTGACCATATTAATAACTCCAGCTCAGGTCTTCGAGTACATATTCCTCGTATTTTCCACTATGATGAGCGCCATTGTGAATACAGTTGAAAAAGGGAAGCAAATTAACTTACTTTTTGGCAGGGTAGGACAATTCAGCATATCATATGTTTCATTAACTATGCATATGAAAGGCTTGTATACTACATTTATTAAACATTTAGCAGTAGTTGAGTTCTTATGCTTATTCTTGCTTCTTCAAAGAAGAAACATGATTCTTGCAGAGGCGCTCTCTCTCTCTCTCTCTCTTTCTCTCTCTTGTATTTAACACTTGTTTTTACTACTGAGGCACCACAGGTGGTGTACACTGATGACATATGAGATAAAATGATATATTGGGAAAGGATTTTTTTTTGAAGGAAACATTCCAGGCCTAAGTTTAGGGTACCTCCCTGGCATTTACCATTTATGAGGACTGAGGAACACCTGGAAAAAACCTCAGTCCTGGCTGGATTCAAACCCCAGACTTTCTTCTCACAAGTCCATGCCTTAACAACCTCGGCCAACTATGGTAGTATTGCAGAGGCTGACAAGACTATAAAATGTACTATTCGAGTATTGGAGTCCATGGTATCTTCTTGTCATGTTGAGCAGGCAACTGAAGCAGATGAAAAAATTTTCAAAGATAGTGAGTTAAAATTATTCAAATAAACAGTGGTCAGTTTTACCGTAGCCTTGCCGACAATCTCAAAAACAACTTTTTACCAATCCTAGTGAAGCTTCATTTCTAGGTTTTCAGAACCAGCCTCACACAGAAAATGAAAAGCAGAAAAAGAAGCTGTTTTTTAAAAATCTTGCTCTCGTTACGACAAAGTACTGACCTCTTGGAACAGACTTAACCTTGAAGGTAAAAGAATCTCATTCCACCTTCAAAGCAAGAAATACATTCAAGCATTCAGGGAATATGTGGACACCAGCAGTAAACTTAAGGATCTTGAACAGCTGTTACAGATAATTGACTCTATTCCAATTTCCACATCAGAATGAAAGATCCTTCAATGTAATAAATGATATTCGCAGAAAGCACATTGTAGATTTACAGCACCTAAAAAAAATTTAAGCCTGAAAAAACTGGCTCTGAGTAAAATTTATTTGCTGTTTCATGCTCTGAATTGAAGGGTCACTGATGACCTGATATTTAGGAGTATCAATAAACTAAATCAACACCAACAAAAACAGAAACAAACTGCGAGATTAATTTTTTTTAAAGGACCACCTCTGGGAAAGTAATCCACAACCATATGGGAGTCTTAGTTCAGAACCGGAAGATCATCAGCTGAAAATGTGATCAGCCAAAAGATGAACAATATGAGTCCATCAGGAATCTCTTTAACTGACTTTTATGGTAAGTACCACCTAAATTAACCTGCTTAGTTGCCCGACTGGTATGCTACAAATAAGATTTAATGCGCTCTCCATTCTTACTGAACAGAACCTACTCATACATATAATAAAATAATAAAAATGAAAAATAAAATAACTCTTGGAACAATATAACTAAAATAACAAGAGAAGCAGAAATAGATAAAACACTTAAATAGTCATGCAATTTTTGCTATATTTTCTACTAATGTTTTTTTTCACCTTCGAAAAGAACACAAGTTATGCAAAACAGAAAGGAAAACGTGCAACTATTTAAGTACTTTATCTATTTCTGCTTATCTAATTGTTTTATATATTTTTTTATACATACATGCACATATATAGCCATTTTGTTATAGAAAGAAGGTGAACAGAGATTTTATGCATAATAATAATAAACTAAACTATTGCAAGCATATGTTCTTTGATCTCATACACATCATGATAGTTTTACTGGTTTTGTTCTTTCCAGTTCAAATGTGTCAATGATTTTCATTTCTGAGTTACAGAATAGAAGAAGCATTAATATGTTGGCATGCACCACTACTGCAGTCCATGCTAAAAAATAAAGAAAGCACAAACACAAATATTAGACATCAAAATTTAGATACATGCATGAAAAACTGTATGCAGATAAAAATATGAACAAAAAATATAATGAATGCTAAGATAAACATCTGTGCACATTTTTCTTTAAATACAAAAGCAGGGTTTTTTTTTGTTTTTTTTTTTTAAAATTCATAGCACATTTATTTCCTACCTTTATCATAAAAGATTATCATAATTTCAGTACATTGCTTTAAAAATTAACTGATGTGCATGAAATTAAGGAAGAGTTAATGAGAAACCACACAAATGTTTCACAAGCATTTCTGGGGGTACAGCAAGAACAGCAGAACTGTTGCTTTACCTCACCAGCTATATTCCTAAGGTAACTGTTGGTGTCATCATTCTCTTCTTCCACTTCAGTAGGCTGTATAGGGAATAAACAGCAGTAAAAACAAAAGTCCAACTCTATTTTCAAAAAGTATCAAAGTATCATTCACATACAGCAACCAATCAATTATTCTAGTAGAATTAGGCATTTTTATATTTTAATATTTCTATTTTATAAGATTTTTATAAAATATTTAAATTTTTTAAAAATAAAACTGTAATTTATGAAAAAATAATCAATACTTTTAGATATTCAATAATTTGCAGTTCTTAAAGCTGTAATAGTTACATACTATCAGCCATCTTATATGCAAAACAGCAAATATCTATAGGAACTCTCATACCATTGCACACACGTCTGTGGTTACAGTCAAGTTAAACTATAAAATCTCAACATATTGTTTCAGTATACAATTCATTCTAGTTCAGATTTACACAGTTTTGTAGCTTTCAACAAAATAAATATACTTCAGGTCCCAGAGCTAATTTAATGAAATGCTTTATTGATTTCTAAGTATATCACAAACTTATGAATGTCTACAGCTGTGACCTTGGTCATTATTGCCATAGTAAACTGCCACTAGTGGCCAAGATCATTAGGGAGCTGACTTGTGAGCAAGAGGTCTGGGGTTCGATTCCCACCAGGACTATCCTCCCAGACTGGAGTGTTTTATCCAGGTTTTCCTCAGTCCTCATTAATGGCAAATGCCGTGGAGGTACCCTAAACTTAGGCCTGGAACGTTTTCTTCCTTAAAAAATATCCTTTCATAATTTATCATTTCATCTCATTAGTGTCCACTGCCTGAGGTGCCTCAATAGTAAAAATGGGAGTTACAACACCCTTAAAAAAATTGCCATAGTATGTCAACAAATCAATTAACACAAAATTTTTAAGCAGGTACAGGGATCAAACCCAAACCTAGAACCTAGTAGCCAGCAATGTTAACCACTAGATCAAGAAAATGTGACACTTTCAGCTCTGCAAAATATGTTCTGTATTTCTTTTGGCAACATCTTCATTTGTTATAAATTTCTTCACTGCTAGCCATCTCTTCATGTCGGAAAACAGGAAGTACTCAGAGGGAGCCAAATTCTGAGTACAGGAATAAGGAAGAATGTTGTGCCTGAAGTCCAATAACTTGCTATCACAGACTTGTGCACTGACATGTTATCATGATGAAATAGGACCCTTTTCTTTGCCAAATGAGTAGTCTTCTTGATCCAGTAATATTTTCTAGTTATGGGTTCGCAGTTTTCCAAAAAGTCAATTAAAATTACATCGTAGCAATTCCAAAACACAGTTGTCATCCCCTTTCCAACTGATGGGATTGTTTTTGCATTCTTTGGATTGCTATTTCTGGTTGCAACCCACTGTTTTGATTGCCTCTTTATTTCTGGGGTGTAGTGGTGAATTCACATTTCCTTGATTGTCACTACAATCTCCGACATTCACTTGGACTCCATTTAAACAGCTTCAAATTTATGCAGAAGTGAAAACTCGTTATTTTTTCTGGTGAAAAGCAAATGTGACATACACACCCCATTGATAACTTTTTTAATTGCAAATGATTGTGCAAAATATTATGCACTCAATCTCCAGAAATGCCCACAGCTTCATAAATAAAACTGACATCCAGTCTAACAATAAGGTTATCACAACTCTTAAGGAATTCAGTCTTAATAGCTCCCACTGAATAAAAACCACTTCATCATTTATAATATAATAAATTCCTAAAACAAATATTAATAAAGATAATAACAACAAACAAAAAAATCTAATTCACTCTCCGATCACTCAGCACCTGCTATGGATTTTTTCAATAATTTCCGGAGTGTATCTTGACAGGACATGTGGAATTGCTGTGCCCATTTGGCCACATTCAAACTCACCCAACCATTAGTACACCATTTCTAAGTGAAGGTGCAGATTTGCAGTAATGATTGTCCAGCTTCTGCAAGTGTTATTCCTTTCAAAAAGTAATGTTTTATTAATATAAAAAATTAATGTTTATCATTATGAATGCTAGTTTGCAAACTTAAGCAGGAAAATGGTTCTCAAACACAGCCTCAGATTCGTAATTGTTTATAACCTGTGCATCATCCTTCAAGAGTCACTATATTGGGAATATAACATTGAAAATAATCTAATATTACCACCTTTTGAGTTTGGACAGACTTATCGAACAGGCTAACTATTTACTAACCTGTTTCTTTTAATCTACGTTGTTCTTTTGCTTGAAAATGTATTCTTTTCTAGACAATAATTTAGTCGAAGATCACTAATTTTATTTATTTATTTATTTTGTTTTTGTACTCTACCTACAATAACTGTTATGGCTATAGTTATAATGCACATATTTTGTATCCATTATAATTGGGGCAGTTCGGTTATGGCAAACAACATTTGTTAACAGTATTAAAATTTGTGATCTAAATTAAATTCTGCAAGTCCAGCCAATTTTTTTTAAATATTACCCCATTTTAAAATCAACTGTTTTGCATTGATATTGAGATTTTGAAAGCATGATGCTTCGTTCTACAAAATATAAATATGAAAAATGTTTTCTTTTCAATAAATAATAATAATAAAAAAAAAAAAAAAAGGGCAAACTACTGAAAAACACCCCTAAAGCTTCCATTTGCAATTGTGTACATAATACAACTTTCTGATAAAATATATTAGTTCTCAGAGCATTAACATCTGATTAATTTATGAATTATATATAAACTATTCCTTTCTATAATAGGTATTACATACCTGCAATATATGTGCTATCTCTTTGTCCTTTTCTTCCAGTGCTCTTTTGTGTTCAACCTCTTCCCTCTCCATCTTCTCTGCCAACTGCTTTGCCACTTCTGCATCTATTTGTTCCCTGCAGGTATTAAATATTTATTTACTTATATTTGCATAAAGGAAAGAGATCAGAACCCTAAAGGAACCTTTCTTGTTGCAGATTGTTATGACATTGACAGTGAGAATATTTATACAGTGAGAATAGTCCAGATGTGACAAACTAACTTATATATATATATATTTTAATTTCTTGAAACCAATGCGAACTACCATCCAATTTATGATTTGATTGTAGACAACTTTATATTCATATGAAACATAACCATAGTTTTAAGTTAGTGTGTCATAAGTATTTAACTACAAAGCTAGTTTAGTTATAAGTAGGGTCCAGATATTTTTGCAAATAAATATTTTGTGGGTTATTGCCTATTCTAAACATAACAGCATATATCAGCTATAAGTTTGAAATTAAGGATAATTTCAATAATCTTGAACAATGAGCATTGTCTTTGCTTTTGGATATCCTTGCCAACAGAAATAACATGCTATTGTCAGCTCTTTGATAAGGCACTTACTTAGTAAGGTACTACTTACAACAAACAAGTGGTCAGGTTGTTTTAAAAAGGAGAGTGTGGAACTTTGGGATTTTACTTGCATTCCTTTCACCACTACAGAGGAGTGGTTTACATTGTTACTTTTCCCTTTAGTAATTCATATCTATTTAGAATTATTTGTTCATTTACTGAAAATGCCTAAAGAAAACAGCAGCATATTAAATCAGTGGGTGTCAGGTAATAGTGCCTGTTATACAGATGGTGTCAGCAAGTATGGTCAAGTTTATTCAGAATAAGTGAAATGTGACCTAGACACTGCTGACTATAACTTTCACTCTGGTTGAGATATGTAGACAATGGTTTTGTTATATGGCTGCATGGACATCACAAACTACAATTTTTTTAAAACACATTTCTGATAAGATTAAGATTTTGTAATTATTAATTGCTGAAAATGGCTTCAAATTACATAGAGAAAACTTAATTATATTTATGTAAGAGTTGAAAATACTATTGTGCTAAATGTTGCTGTGAAGTTATTTTAAAAGCACCACAAATATATGATTTAAAGCTCATAGAAGAAATACCCAAGAAGCACATTTTCAGAATGTTCAAGTCCTAATGGTTTTAACCTCACAACGCACAAACATGCAGTTATCAACAGCTTAACACACCAGCTATTTAACCCAAAAATTAACAAAGAAAATTAATGTGGAAAACAAACAAATAGAAAGAACAGCAGTTAAAAATGGTTTTAAAAAAGAACTAGTACACAAAAAAGTACAGAAATTCAAGAGACAAAAACTTGTACACGGTTAAAAGAACATTTCAGGAACATAAAATATAAGCAGTTGGAGAAATCAGCAGTGGCATCTCATTTCAGGACAGAAAGCCAGGAGATATTAAAAAAAAAAAAAAAAAAAAAAAAAATCAGTGCAAGGACCTACAGAATAAATAACATGGGAGAAAATCTACAGAGACAGTTAATGAACTTTGACACTTTCGGGAGTGAAAACAAGAAAACAAACTTTAAGTTCCTGACACCTATACCAGAGCAGATTACATTTTCCTACAGTAAAATGGATTAACCTGCAGCTGACTTTGAGCTGAGGATGTGGACAAAGGGTTTGTGAAACTGGTTCTACATCTTATAAACAAGTAGAGCAAAAGAGTGTTAGTTCGACTCAATCATACAATGTTTTGAATATATGATTAGTTTCACTGTGCAATATTCCAATTAACTAGTTAATATTCACTTGTATTTCAATATAGGTATTTTTTTATTTATGTTCAGCTCTGAACTGCATTTCGAGAACTTCAGTCATTTCCACGAGAACCCAATTCATACTTTAAACTTCTAATGCTATTATTTACTGTACAATCCAGGAATCAATAAACACGACAAAGGTATTTGGGATAAGTTAATGGATATGTAATTCACATTTTGGCTGGCTCAGGGTTCTTCAAAATTATCTTTTTTTGTCATTTGGGGCCAGGCAATTTCTTTGGAACTAGTATGATCTTCTCTTTAAGGTCCTAATAGTGAGAGCTCTTATACTCCTAAGTGTCAACTGATTCCAGCACCTGAAATTGGTTGCCAATTGAGACGGACATGATGGAGACTACCAAGCGATGTTGTTTTCTGAACCTTGTGGAGCTAGATCTTCAAAGAGCGGAACTGTTCATACTTCTTCACTTTCACATCAATTGGTGACACTTTAATAAAGTCAGTTTTTTAAATGCTATTTTGAATTTAATAGAATACCAAGATATAGTAGTACATTACCATGATATATATGATTTATGAATTTATAATGGTTTGATTACTGCATACACATTACAGAAACTCACACTCTGTGTACAGTGCTACATTTTGCATAACGTCAGAAATAGTGTATCCATTGCCACTCTTTAAAAGTTTACCTATTTCAGAAGGTATATGGTTTAGAATGGTGAAACCAATCCTGTTAACATTAACTCTATTTTTTGTTTCACTAGAAAAAACAATCTTGTTTGACTTGCATGTGACAAACCTAAGAAATGGCTTGTTTCTTGAATTTCAGTATCAGGCATACTGTTGAGTGCAGGGGTGGAAATAATCGCTTGAGAGGAATTAAGGGTACAACTAATGGTTATTAGGAGGATAGTGGTCTTTGAACAAGTTGTTTGTCTGCAATACACTCAGTGTCCCCACCAGTAGAGAACCATTATGTATGATTTAATTGGGTCCAAACCCTTTTAATAATGAGATTCACTGAATAACTAGTTACTTATTTTATGTTCATTTGTTTTCTTTTGTGCAGATGAGGAATTTATTAATTTGGCATTGTGATTACATCATTATCGCATCTCAAATGGCAGGTTGCTTCCTGGGCACCAGGTGAATGGTGCTGTCCTGGACCTGACTCACCTCAGATCACACTATCCAGTAAAATAACATTAGGGACCCAATTACCTACAGTGTGTATACAACTCATGCAATGGCCTGCTGGATCTTATTTGATAACCCAGTGATTTTATTTTGCTGCCACAATGAGGGACATCCATAAAAAATTAACAAAAAGAAAAGATCAATAGCAAATGCAAATTAGTGACTGTAGAAAAATAATAAATCCAATTCTGACACTTTCCTCCAAAGTCTCTTTCAAATTTAACTTTAAACATAGTTAAAGTTCAAATCCTCCTAGGATTAAGCTGACTGAATATATCAGCTATTCCTCAAAGAAATGCAATTCAGAAAGTTTTATCTCTGGTTTCTGAACCCATGTAGCATTAAAGTAATCCACTCTAACAATTTATAATGCATAAGCCTGAAGAGCTAGACAATTGCACTGACAATCATTAAAAGTAAAAATAATTTTTGTTTCTTGTTTCTTCTAGCATTGTGATTAATAAGCTTTTAGGATGACCCAATTAATCTTTCTTTGGGACCTTACTAAATACTGTGACAATAAACATTAACTCTTTTGCTTCTCTATTTCTGATTTTAACTTATAACATTAATTAAAAATGAAGTCTAATTAGAAATATGCAGGAGACTGCAAAATGATGCAGATGAATGCATTGGTGAGGGGGAACGGTGTCAATATTTTCAGGTTTCAGAATGTGATAAACATATTCCAATAAAAATGTTGCTTTTAGTATTATAAATATCTGGTCACATAGAAATATTCATTTCTGTTTATAATGTCCCTCATTGTTAGTAATATAATCCATTTTTGTTATCACTTGACTGCTTCAAGAATGTGAGTAAAAGACATTTATCAACAAAACCCTATTCTTGGAGAGTAAGTATCAGATGAAAATTAAGGAATGTGTGTAGCTGTGAGCAGGACAACCAACAAAGAATGCAGTGTGTGACATTAAATATTGCACTTATCCTCTGCCCCTTCTTATTGTTGTTGTCAATAATTGCCAATTCTCTACATAAAAGAATTAATTAATTTGCATTTAATAATCTAGTAACACCAATATTTATTATTTACACTAGCATGCAGTATTATTTTCAATGCCTCTACCAAGAGTACATGGAATGCTATAAATGGTGCCAGTTCTGAACATCCACCATTACAGTGAGTGGAAGGATATATATGCATTTGCGTACATCAGATTTCATTTTAAGACTAGATAGAGTTTATTCTTCTTAGCGATGTGCATCTTTTGAAAATTTTCAATTTATTTCTTTATTAACAATACTGAGAAGAAAAAAGATAAACTAATTATTCCATGAAGATTTAGTCAGTTACAAGGGTAGATCCAAAAGTTTCCGGCCTCGCCGATAAGGATTATCCCCTTCACAAAAGCCTTATCTGTTAAGTAAATAATTGCAGCTGTAACTATGTTCAGTTATTAAGATATAGTTGCATAAAGAAGGCTACAGCAGAAGATTGTCACATGTTCAAAATGGAGTATCCACTTCTTCACAAAAGAAGGACTTAATCCTAATGAAATTAAACAGCGATTGGAGGGTGTATATGGGGAAGCACCCCCCTCATATTCTACCATAAAAGAATGGATCAAACTTTTTCCAATGGATCGAGAAAGCATTGAAGGCGAAGAGTGTGCAGATCGCCCTTGGAGGTCCTCACTCCTGAAAACATGGTAGCAGAAATTATGGAAGACAGGCAGCTCAAAATTACAGAAATAGCAGCAAGGTTGGGCCTTTCTAAAACAACAGTTCTTCAAATTATTCATGAGCATCTAAACATGAATAAGGTTAGTGCAAGATGGGTGCCTACACTTCTTTCCTTAGTCCAAAAGCAGTTAAGAGTCATCTATTGTCAGGCATTTTTGGAGCTCTGTTGTGGCAACGAGAGGGAATTTCTGCAAACCATTGTTATAGGAGATGAAACTGTGGTCCTCTACTATGATCCCCTGTCCAAAAGAGAATCAATGGAGTGGAGTAAATCTGGTGAAGCACCGCCCCTAAAGACCAAGGTCACTCATTCAACCAAGAAGATCATGGCTACAATGTTTTGGAACTGTGAAAGAATACTCTTCATTGACTTCAAGGAGAGGAACACCACAGAAAATGGGGAGTACTATGCTGACCTACTGCACAGACTACGTGCTTCCATCAAAGAGAAAAGGCGAGGAAAGCTGAGAAGAAATGTGGCTTCAAGGAGATCAATCATCCATCCTACAGCCCAGATTTAGCTCCCAGTGACTATTTCCTCTTCTTAAAACTGAAGAAGGAAATTTAAGTGTGACGAAAAAGTGATGGATACTGTTTATGCGCATTTTACAGACAGGACTTCTGACTATTATGGGGGGGGGGATTGAAATGTTAATGCAAAGATGTGAGAAGTGTATTGCAAGAGGGTATCTATATTAAAAAGTTAAATATAGTTTTATCTTTATCATACCTAGAAAATGATTAGGCTGGAAACTTATGGATCCTCATATTACCTATCACCAACCTAAACATTGCAGCCTAAGACTTTCTAGGTACTTGAATTTTTCCCAGGATTTGTTGATATAATTTCCTGAGATTTACCTTTTATGTTGTTCTCACTTAGATGAGCAAATAAAGCTAATATCTTCTTAATATTATGAACATTTTGAGTAGAATTATCTTTCAAGCATTAACTTTAAAATTTATTTAAATGATGAAATAAGAGTCTGAGCACCCTTATTTAAATATAAATCATAGCTCCAATTCAACGGTATTCTGACACTTGCCACCAAAGAGTATTTATATACAACATTCATACAAACTTACTGTTGATGTATCATCTGATGATACATGGAACGTAAGGCCTCTGCCTCTTCTTCCTCCTGCCGTTGTGCATCCAAGGCACGAGGAAAATCCTCTCGCACCAAAGCATTTCGAGATTTATTGCCGGTGTAATGATGCTGAACTGTTAAAAAAAGAATTCAAGAATGTTACGAATATTTTATTGTAAAACTTAAGGTAACATTAAATTTTTCAAGATTTTAAAGTCTATTTTTTGCATTTCTGTACAGTTTAGTTCTGAGTATGAGAATTGTAACATCTGCTCCATAATTTCAATAAATGTTTAGCAACTTCCTGTTGATGTTTGCAGGCATTGAACTATGGAATGTGCTGTAAAGAAACACTGAGAGATAACCTGTAAAGGTGACCATTATATTACGAAGGAAGGATAGCTTGACAAAATTCAAGAATACTACTTAAATGCTATTTATTTTAAACATGAATTGTTAATATACTTCACACATAATTACTTTAGGCTGCCAGAAAATAGTGATTATAAAGTGCTTCATGATATTTCTTGGTATAACACGAACTTTATGTATAGCAGAAATGAAACGTAATAAATTATTTGATTAATTTTTAAAGGATTGAAAATAAAGCCTTCACAATAAGTTATAAAGAATCTGGTATATTTAACTGCCAGGTTATATCAAGTTTTGGGCAAAGCAATAAAAATTTACTAACTGACAACTTTCCTTCATGCCCAAGGAACCAATTAATACAATTGCAATTCATTTACAAGGCAAATTCACTTTAAATATGTCACATAATTCTCTTAAAATCACCTGACAAACCATTACAAATATTACCTATAAAAGAAAAAAATTTGCATTAAAATAAAAACTAAAATTTAAAAGAACATGTCATAAAAACAATTCCTTTTATCCTTAATACCTGGGTCACTGAGATACATGGTCATGAGGCTCATTTGAAATTTATAATCACAAAGGCCAAAAATTATACCCAAATCTTGAGCATCCTGATTGTGCATACTGGAAAAAAGCTAGGCTGTTCTAAAGGAAACATGGGGAGAGAGTCCATTCAATTTATAGCAAGACCATCTACCTGTGATGTGCATTAACAGAGAAGGCATGTCAGTCAATAGGTGAATGTTCCTAAAATGACATATTTTCTACATCATGATCAAGAAAAGTACTGAAAGGGCAAGAAAGATGGAAGTTAAATATAAATCTGAATAAGTTGACGATTGCAAAAGTGGCACAATATGTGGTTAAAAGGATATACTCCCAAAGTGGCTTTTAACATGGCCTTTTAATTATGAGTGTGTGCTAGCTACACACCTATAAGGAGTAATTTTAAAATGAAAATTGTGTGCCATTCTTGTATGCATTCCATCTTTCCATGCAATACACTAGGCACCCTTCTATCTTTCCTTATGCAGCCAAGTAAGCTTGGTGTGATCAGCAACCATTGGTTGAACAAATCATATGTTAACAAAATCTGGGGTTCCACCCAAGTGGTATGGAAAGATCACTGCACTTCTTTTCCTCTGACACACAGCAGATCCTGTCTTAGAGTGGGATCCAGACAAATTTGGCTCTTCAATTCCAAATTATTAGGCTCAGGGCCTTTTCCACTGCCTGCGCCTAGTGACCCAGTGTAAAAGATATTTGTAAGGTTTAGCATACTATTATATTGACTTATAATTTTGCTAGGTAAGGAATGTACATAGTAAGTCAACATATTAAGTCATAATAATTTAGGCAGAGCATTAAGTCTTTTATTATTTCTTAAATCAGAAGATATCATGACATGTTTGTACCTTTAGTTTGGTTTGTCAATAATTTAATTAGTTATTATGTAATAAATCAAGTATACATTTCAAGATTTATGGCTTAAAATTTAAATGCTCAAAGTTAGCATGCTAATTTTAATAATTTTTATTATTTCTTAAATTGGAAGATATTATTACATGCTTGTACCCTTAGTTTGGTTTGCCAGTAATTTAATTAATCATTGTGTAGCAAATCAAGCAAACATTTCATGATTTATGACTTAAAATTTAAATGCTAAATGTTAGCATGTTAATATTTAATAATTTTATGAAGACTTTGCTGTGGCTTAGTTAGAATCATTTCAATGATATTTTAAATACTACTACACTTTTTGAATTCATCAAAAGTCATGATAATTTAGGCACAGCATTAAAGTGTTAGAAGATGTAATATGTAACAATGAGACTGTGTGAAATTTGAAAATATAAATATTAGAAAGGATTTGACATATAAGTTACAAATGTATGCAATGCTTGTAAAGCCGAGTAAAATTGTATGACCTGAAAAAAACTATATAAAATTATAAAGTCTATGAGCCTTAATAAACATCTAAACTTAGGTATTCATTTTTTACACTAAACTCCATTCACTTACACAAAAGTAAGACGTGTTTCGGGAGAATCTCTCCCATCTGTAGTTGCTCACTGAACCGCCATTACTCGAAACGGTGGTTGGACATAAAGATGTTCCTGTGGTGGCCTCTGTTGGTTGAAGTAGGAAGTTGCTGAGTTCATCCATAGGAGGAAACTCGAAATTCATTAGGTTTTCTCTATTTTTTAATATGAAACTTTTTTCCCAAGTGGATAACTCCAAAAACCGAAAGAAATCAATAAACTACAGAACGGCATTAAAACAACTAAAAGAAAAACCAGTAATATACATAAAAGCAGATAAAGGTAATAAAATAGCCATTTTAGACGAAAATGAAAACATAAATGGAGTTGAAATTATGTTAAAAGGAAAAGACTACAAACCAATTGAAAAGAATCCACTCAATAAATGCAATAAAATGTTAAACAAAACATCAAATGAAATCGAAACACTATCCACTACTGAAAAACAGAATATCACACAGAGTAATCCAGTACTACCCAGGCTTTATGCACTACCTAAGTTACATAAAAATAATAACAGCATGAGACCAATGACAAACAATATCAATTCACCCACATACCAGGTAGCAAAAAGAATTGATCAAAGTCTTCAATTCTTTTAAGAGATAACAAAGTTTGAGCATTGAAAATTCAATTGACCTAGTTAAAAAAACTTGAAAATAGCAGATTTACGGCTGGAGATATAATGGTTTCATTTGAAGTAAAAGCCTTATTCCCGAGCATACCTATAGAGAAACTTATGCTTATACCAGAGAAATGGTTAACATCAACAAATTTAAAAACAGAAAAATAGAAGACTTATTAAAACTTACTAATATTTATATTAAACAAAATTACTTCAGCTTCAACAAAAAATATTACCAACAAGTTTCAGGCCTAACTATTGTCACCTTTTCTAGCAGAATTATTCATGAGCTCATTTAAAATACACATCAAAAAAAGCCTTCCCTTTAATTTTCAAGTCATGGTATAGATATGTGGATGGCATTTTTGCAATAATACTGAAGAAACACTCAATAGATGCTCTGAAAACTTCTTAATTTGCAACATGAATCCATACAATTTACTATAGAAGAAGAAAGAAATGGGTGGCTACCATTTCTAGATTTAAAAATTATAAGAAATGGAGACTGTTTGAATTTTGGAATTTACAGAAAAGAAACACATACAGAAAACCACATAAAAATGAGAGTTATAACCCCATTCCACATAAATATGCAATTTTTCACAGTTTGGCACACAGATTGATGAATATTCCACTCACTGAAGCAGAGTACAAAATAGAATACATACAAATAATAAAGACAGCTATAATCAATGGTTTCAACAAAGACACAGTGATAAACATTATCAATAAATCTAGAAGACAAAAAGGGATAAGCAAAGTTTCCATACTGAAAAACACAAAAGAAGAATACAAATTCAAAAGTTTCACCTACCATCCAATTTACCACAACAAGTTCAAGAAAATCTTCAAAGAACATGGAATAATGTTAGCCTCAAAGAACAGATACAACATCAAGAATTTATTAGGTTGCACAGTAAAAAACTCCATACCAACAGAACAGAAATCAGGAATTTACAAAATAAAATGTGCAGATTGTGAGCAGAGTTACATAGGCAAAACAAAAAGAAATTTGGAAATTCGGAGGAAAGAACATTTTAGGAATATTCAGTTTAAACAGGTGGATAAATCAGCAGTAGCAACTACTTTTGGACCAAAAATCATGAAATAAAACCAGAAATTAAACTATTGAAACATCTTCACAACCCATTGGAGTTATCCACTTGGGAAAAAAGTTTCATATTAAAAAATAGAGAAAACCTAATGAATTTCGAGTTTCCTCCTATTCCTTTTTATGAGGAAATCACTAAAAGTTCACTAATTTTGCTTAACTTACTTGGGCAAGTTTCAAAGGCTGTTGCCTTCATCATCAAAATGGTTTCACTGTCAGCTTCCCAGCATGTTATTAAGATGCTGCTCTGTAGATTTTATGAATTCAATAATGGGAGGTTACTGTTGTTTAGAAGATCAAAATGAACTATTTTTTTTTATTTAAGATCATTGTATGTTGAATCAAACTACAGACTCTTAAAAAAAAATGAGTCGAGATTGTAACACACACATACCACTAAAATTCAATAAAAAGGGAAGACTAGTCTTAGTGGTGTGTATGTTACAATCTTGACTCAATTTTTTTAAAATGTTAATATTTAACATTACTGTTACAAAAGTTCACTATATTTTTACACCATCACTGTGAAAATTCCTGCCATTTATAACTACTGATTGATTTATTTATGGACGCTCTTTAACATCTCAGGTCATCAGTGTCCCATTCAACTCAGGGCGTGAAACGGCTGACAAATTTTGCTCAGAGGCCTCTCTTGCAGGCTTGAGGTTCTTTTTCATGCTGTAAATATATGACATGGGACCCACGGCTTTACTTCCCTTCCGAAGGAAGCCATACTTAGGATTTTTACACCCGAAAAAATCCATCGGTCCTGGTCAGGTTCGAACCTGCATTCTTGGGTGTAGGAGACAAGTATGGTAACCACTACACCACCAGGACCGACATATATAACTACATATTGTACCCCAATAACATATATATTGCCTTAATGCCTAAACTATGATTTTATATGCCTGCAGAATTTTTCTTTAGCCCATTAACCAACCAGCCATTTTTTTGGCAGATGCTGTTTAGACACTGGCAAATCGATGGTAATAGTTATATGTTCTTGACATTACTCAAGCATAACAAAAATACCATAACACCTATCCTTTATTTAAACATAGGATTGCAAAAATCAATAGTAGATAATACTATGAGCTTAACTGTTCATAGTACATTATCCAAATGCAACAGAAATATGTATTTCCTTATAACCGGCATTTGACAAAATTGAAATATATGGAAATAGCAACAAATATGAAAACTTAATTTTCTGAAATCTGGTTACTTCTGAAACATGTATTGTCGCAATAGTCAAAATTGCTGAGCCTCCTATTGTTCTTAGCTTTGGTTAACACTGATGATGATTTACATTGCCAGGCAAGCTATGAGGATAAGTTGTTGCTAAATACTGCATAATGGTTAAATGCTTTATTCTGTTTCATCCTAATGAATATGTTTCAAAAGTTATTTTGATTGGCGATTCAGAATAAAATAATATCCCTCCGAGTACAAAATTACTAAATTCTCAATCTATTGTACTTGTGTCTTCTTTTGTGCAAACCTTTCTATAGGTCAGACTGGTTCAAAACATATAAAGAGACTTTGAATTTAAAACCTATGCTCAACTGTTAAAAAATGTGTATATTAAACTATATTCTCCTATGAAATATTTCCATGCTACAACTTATCATCATCATCATCATCATCATCATCATCATCTCTTTATTTCTTCCATTCAGAATGATTAATGTGTTTGTTATTCTCTCCTTGTAACACTACTACTTGACTTTTAATATGCTTGGACTATGCAAGCTCTTATCACATAGCAATTATTGCAATAGCATCTAAACCCAACCTACATTAATTTGCAACATGGTAGCACATTGTATCTTACAGAAATGCTTCTAAAAAGGTTGAGATTTTATTTAGTTATGCACCATCACACAGAAAATAGCAGCTATGTGTAACAATGTACCACGTTTTTATACAAAATGCTTTAGTCAGCATGGTAGTCATGCTTATTTAGATAATCAGAAGTTCATGTATTCAAATTTCCTTCTCAGGCCATGTTGCATTTCAATGAATTTCTCATTTGCCTTTATGCCATCTTATATTGCTTAATACTGGGTGGCACATAAAAACCAGCCTGGCCTTAGTGAGCCAGCTTCAAGCATGAATGCAGCCAAGACCATGGGGGCCAATTTTTTTAACAAACCACTCTGATAGAAATTATTACAATATAGACTACACAGCCTCACAATTCTATCTATTGTGTGCATTCTAGAAAAGTGGGCATGGAATCAATATGGTATGAGGGATAAAGATTGGGCAAAGGATTTTAGAAAGAGATCACAATAAAAGTTGAGGATATTGAAAAACAGGAAATATGGGCAAGTCTCAATGCCATACTCTGAAATTATATAGCATGCTAAAAAATGTAGAAGAGAAAGATATATTGAAATCTGTGATAAGGTAGTAAGGGAAGTAATGGCATGGTTTAGAACAAGAGTAATATATTTAAGTGGAATAAAAGATGGATATATAAGGGGGATATGTCCTGTGTGTGAAGAACCAGATAGTACGAGGGAACAGTTCCTATTACGAAAGTGAGAAAATTTACTAAATGAAATAAGAGGCAGAAGAATTTTAAATCTATAATCAGGAAAAAATATTGAGTAACTTGGAAAATATATAGGCAAGGTGAGACAAAACTGGTTATGGAAGGTGGGTAAGATAAATGGGAACAACAATGCTGACAATTGCACATTTAGGAGTGAAAATAGATCCCCATTACATACTCAACCTGAAGTTAATTGTAATGTAATTGTAATGGGGTACAGAAGGAATGCTACTTCATAAAGAGTAAAATTTAAATTTAAAAGATTTTTAAAAGTAGTAAGTTTACGTGTACTGAGAACATGGAAAGATAAATTGCTTACTTTGATTCAAATATGTTTCCTACATTAATGTATTCAACATGCTCACACAATTCCATTTACTTACATATAACTAAGACATGTTTCAGAACAGTGCCGGTAAAAGCAATTGCTTCCGAAACATATCCTAGTGTTATGAAGTAAATGGAGTTAGAACAGGTTGAATAAATATACGATATATTACCACTCCATTGTCTACAACTTCGTAAGTACAATTAATTAATCTAATATATTTACTTGTTCATGAAAATATTTTATTTATATGTTAAAATATTCTATTTTATTTGCATGCAAATTAGAAATTGCAAGAAATAAAAAGCAATATATGTAAGTGGAGTTTAGTGTAAAAAAATGAATACCTATGTTTAGGAAATATTATTTTTGTATATATATTTTGTTTATATTTAGGAAAGCTAGCGTTATATTTATACAATTATGATGACATTATTTTTGTTTATTACATGCAAAATTAAACTTTATCACTTGAATGAAACAATTATATAAAATTGAACAGTTGTAACTTTAGTTCTCTTTTTTGAACTTGAATTGTCGTAAAATTTAATAATAATATGCTAAGATATTAAGATCAATAAATTCATTCATTCATAAGATCTATGCAACCATGGTGTATAAATGAATAATCTGTTCCAAGGACTCACTAAATGGCCCCTGAGTTTAATGCCTAACTACCGATAAACGTTTAGATTTTGACTCCTTAAGCATTTTATAGTATAATGACAAACTACAAGAACTGTTTAAGATAGAGGAAAGTGTGAGCATAAATATATTAAAATATAAAAACAAAGCATATATTTACAACTAACCAATAGCTTGATGTCGCATTCGTTCATTCATTTCCATTCTCTCCAGCTGCAGTTGTAACCTTTCAACTGAGACTCTCAGACAACGTAAATCTGCACACACAGTATCTTCCAGATACTGTGCGACCACAGGACCTGGAGAACAATATCCCATGTTGCCATGATAGTACACAGGAGAATGCACACAGCTTGATGACTGCTGTCTGCTTACAATTACCCTTTGTGATCTGTTCTGGAGTTTCTCCACCATAGATTCACCATGAGTCAAGAGTATTTCATCAGCCATTTGTGAACCATCACGATTGTCTTGGACTATTTCTTCACCAGAAGCAAAAGGCACTGTTAGGCCAACAGCTGAAGAAACTGTTAGTTCACAACGTTTGACAGGAGCATGTACAATAGTTTGCTTCAGAGTATGAATCTGATTTGTCACTGCAACATGTAATCTACGCAATTCCGAATAAACACGCCGCAGTTCTGTTGCAATATCGCTTGCTTCTGATGTGAGAGGAGCAGAATGCCTGAATTTTTCCCACCCTGCTGGCTGCATTGAAAGGACAGTTTCATATGTGTGCCATATTCATTTTGCTTAATTTTCAGAGGTTATAAATTGTACACTTTAAAAACACACCATAACCTCAATAGGTACATGTTCACCCAAGAGAGATTAAAATATGCACATACTTGCTATAACAGAAGCACAAGTAAAGTCATAGGAACACTTCAAAATCCAGTATTATGGATACCTTTAAAAAACATAAAAATTTCCTATGCACTATTTCTTTCACCTTAATGATATGGTACACATAAACACAATACAATGTTCTTAGAGGCTACTTTATGCAACAACACTTAAACTTTATATGCTACATGAGCAGCCTGCATGCAAGGATGTGGGCTACCAAGATTCATATGGCCTCTCAGAGCAACAGTGTCATATGTCTTGTTATAGTATGAGTGATTTCTGATGGAAATAACAAGTGCTTGAGTAACACAATTGATAAAGGATAATTAACTGCTATTAAGTTTACCTTTACCTTTATTTGTGTAGCTTCAAAACAATTTTTCAATACACTATACTCCTTTTTTCTTTTTTTTTTTAATCCTACTGCAAGCTCTCAGGTAACTTTACACTATTAAATTATAGCCTGTTTTAAAAATTAATAGTAATGAGGGAGAAGAGGCAGGGTGGATGAGTGAGCTAATGCTCAGGTTTCTGAAGAAAGTTCTTCTAGTACTCCTGTTACAAAATTTGTTCCTTAAAGCTGAATTATTTTTGTCTCGTTTTCTCCAATAATTCAATATTTTCTATTCACTTACTATAATAAATTAATTTTTATAATATATATTTACTTTTTATTATATGTGATTGGTATTTTTATGCTTTATGAAAAAACAATTATTTCAGTTACATGACTTAATTTTCTTCACTCTTCAAGTTGGTGTTAATCATAAATTTCAGCTTGAATTGTATCACTAATGTTCATCACACCTGTATTTAATATTAATGGCAAATCATTCTGCATCGAACATTTAGGCAGCAAAACCTAACTTCTTATGTCTGATACTGACAGAACACACAATGTAGCATTGATTTATAGTGAAATGCAACTGTACAATTCAGGCAGCTTTCAAGCACCTGCTATGTAACATATTGCACATTAAAAACAGAGCAACTATGTATCATTATTCTGTGTAAGAAACAAGATTAATATTTGCCATAGTGTTAAGCGATATCCAAAATTGTAAAGCATGAATCCTGAGGGCAGAGGAAGGGGGAAAGTAAGGCATTAACTTTCTATTACTGCTGGACTCATTCTTGCTTTATACATTTTTCTTTTCTTTTTTTCCAACAGAAGATCAAATTAATAATGTAAATTCTTTATACATTATAAAACTCTTAAGTGGGTATAAATATTTCTCCCTTTTTACTAGAAACCACCATTTCAAATTCACAGGATAAATATTTTAATTTTTTGTTTTGCAGGCAATAAGCTTAGAGCATGGCTTAAAAAGGGGGATTAAAATGCAATGGAAAACAAACCACAATCAAGATATATGAGAACTTCTGGTATTTGCTATTTCATTCCCTCATATTTATTAGGCATATCTGGTAAAAGTCACATATAAGAATGTTGATACCTACAGCTGGCTAACCTATGGACACTGGCCATCACAAAGGTGGTTTAGATAAGATGAGTGTTTTAAGTACTGAATTTATCTACTTTTAAGTGCGGTGACCAACGTAGGTTCTATTCAACATCTACATGCATATACTGCCCTCCATATGGTACAGCTCAGTTATGCCACTATTACATACAAGTGCTTCATGAAACCTGATACAGCTGTGGGGAGTTTCAGAGAAACGTGAACAAAGACTGCAAAAACAATAGTAGAGTGTTTATAGAGTCTGACATGTAACCTTGCCAGCAGCAGGAAACTGCATTTTATACATTCTTTCTATTTTATTTCACACATTTGTTTAAATACTATACACTGTAATTGAGATGTAAAAAGTTACAGATCTCATTAATTTAAAACTTATGATATAGATTTATAAATTAACTCAAAATACTTTTGTCATCCATCTTGGAACAGTAACAGTAATAAATGCTATCAATTGGTTAAAACCAGGTAAAAGATTTATAGTATCTAATCAAGGATCTTCAACACTGATGTTTGAAAACTCTTGATGAATACCACTGCATTTGTAAAAAAAAAAATAGATTTTTCCTACTGTTAATTTTAAATGTTTCACAGAATTGTAACATACAAAACTGTAGTTGCTTTTGAATAAAACGACAGGCACTTTTAACAGCCCATCAAATGCAACAAACATTTGACAAAAGGCAATTCCTCGGGAGTTCAGTTATTATTAGGAATAACAGTGATTACAAGCCATTTAATTACAGATGTCAGCTCAATCAATTCTTAACAAAGTCACATCACCGAATGTAAACTAGCTGAAATGAACTTAAACTGGAAATGGGGGAAAAACTCTTTGCATTAATTGAACCTTTACAAGACAAATTTCAGGCTTGTTTGCCAAGAAAAGAGGGTAAAGGAGTAAATGAAATTGTAGCTTTTACAAGATTTTATTCTGATGCCACACCAAATGCAATGACATTAAAAAGTTTACTTAATATTTAAATTTATTATATAATGCAAACATTTTACTTACTTTCTTCATTTTGCAACCTATGAGCCAATGCACCATCTTCTTTGACCAGCCACTCCCGGCAAACTATATAGTGGAAAAAAAAAAAAAAAAGAAAAGAAACAGTACATTAAAAATTCTATATTTTATTAATTATATATGGTTAGGTACATTAACAAATCTACATGACATAGCTTAAAGCACTATGCCATATCAAAAGATTTTCATATATTTCATAACAATTTTCATTCCATTCTGGCTTTCCTCTTTTCAATCACTATTTCTCAGTATAGGATTTACACCATGTCAATTCATTATTTCAGAATGGCCTCATATTTAAATAAAAATTGTAATTCTTATTGGCAATACAGTGAAATGAAGAAATAGATTTTAAGTTTCAGCTAGTAGGGAAAAAAATTACAACTACTGAAAGTTTTGACATGTTAGAAAATGGTGTATAGAAAATATTTTACTATAACATGTTTTCTTGCCATTATACAAACACAATTATAGTTTCATTTTAAGGGTCTTTTGTTCAGTTTTCATTTTATGTAAAACAAAATTACTTATAATGAAGACTTTTACCCCATAAACCCTCAAAATTCACTTGAGGTTTTCAAACTTATGTTATCTAATATGGATAACTTTAAAATTTGGAAAAAAAATCTATAAAATCTGATATTTTGGAATCCCATCATGATTCTTATCTTTATATATATATATATTTTCAAATTTTAAAGTTATCGGATGATTTGGCAGCAAAATACAAAAATTAGAAGAGTTTTGCAAATTTGTGCAACCACCATAACAATAACAACATCCTTCTCTCACCCTAAGAAGCCAGATGTTCTCACCATTCTAGGAAATGTAATTCTTTGCAAACTGGATACAATTACAGCTACAGGAAGAAAGTATCAGCTAATCCCACAGAAGATGACAAATGCATTGAATGTGCTAGTTAAGGAGGAAGACATTTTTTTCCATTAGGTATGAAAACATTTACATTTAATTAGAAGAATAATTAGTAATATTATTATTATTATTATCATCACAAATAAAATTTAAATTTTATATGATACCTTTAAGATACTACCTTAAAAATTGGACTGAGAAGCTACAAAACATGTAACTTTATGTATACATTTTTTTTTAGAAACTTTAAAATTCCATTTCTCTGAAACTCAAAATTAAAACTTCTGAGAAGCAGAATTTTCAAAAAAATATATAAGCTTTAAAATGACACCTTATGACTGTAGCTATCATAGTTCTGTAGTAAATACAGTTTTAAATATATAATCAGAATTTTAGGCATTTTGTAAATTTAAAATCTCAAAAAAGAGTGGTCCAAAATCTCTGAAAATAAAAACCTTAAAACATCTTCTGTAAAGGTGCAAATTTACAGAAAATCAACCAAATTCACGGCATTAAGGTTTTATGCATTGGTGACTTCACATGGACTATCCATACTGCTTTTAAGTTTCCAAGACTTCAAGTCTCTTCTGAACATGAATTTTTTTGCCATCCTTTATAACAGATCTGAAATCCTTCTTCCCAGTTATTATGTGACCAATCAAATCAGATTCATAAAAGTGATGCACTCTATCTTCAACAGACTCATGCTATAGTTGGTTTAGGATTTGGCGATGAAAGTATTCCTTTATAATACCTAATCAGTTCTATAGCCTTCCTGGCTAACCAATTCAAAGTATGAAATACTTTTTCAATTTTGCATATACTGTAGCTTTTAGGCAGAATCGTCAAACTTTTAAATTTTCCATTACTTTTTTATGTGGTTTTGAACTTCTCTTTTTAACTGGCAAATCATTTCATAAAACTGTTCCACATGTTCTAATGGAGAAGGGGACTCTGAATTTGACTTTCTTTAAGAATGGGTGGTACAGAGTCTTTCAATGTTTTTCTCTATGTAGTTGTGATCTTCTTTAGTTTAGTTTGCATAACATTTCTATTTCAATTTCACTATCTTTATTGGTGATTCTCAAATAATTTTAAGGATGTATTAGGTTCCTCGATGTCCATATACTCGATATCATTTGCTGGAATATCAGTCACACACTTTGCTTGCTCAGTCCTCTTACTTAAGTCAATTTTTTGAAGACCTTTATTGCATGCATGATCGATGTACATTTTCTTTGATTGAGTTCATAAAGGTCTTCATGATAAAAAGATATGGGTTTTAAATCACTGTTAGATATCCCTGATCTTAAACACATAATATTCTTTTGCTCAAGTGAAAGGTTTTCATTGTTTCTTATTGAAGTAGACTACACAACAATCTATAAATCTTCTGATACAGGGCCTGAAGAGGAAGGCTTAGCTACAAGCAATGTACAACTCAAGAAACCACAAATTTCAAAAACAGAAGTTTAAAATCCTCTAAAAATAAAATATTATAACATTAGTCTGTTGATTTCCAAAGTAAATGTATTAAAATTTTACTTTCTTACTTATTAAGCTTGTTTGGATGAATGATTTGCTTGCTTGATTACTTTATGTGCTTAACAATATGCTTTCACACAATTTGTTTACAATGTATAGCCATGATAGCAACTTAGAAATACCTTTGATCAAATATCCCAAAAAAATAGCCCAAGTGAAAAGACAAAATTCCCGTTTCATAAATATTGTGAACTGTCCATAAGATCAGATGTGTTTTTTAATGCTTTTGTTAAGTCAACAAATTGTTATGAGTTTTTAAGGATTTAAATTATAAATATGAAAAAGGCATTTCATAAATAATTTAGTCTTATTTTAATAATGGAAAAGCTTAGTTTCTTATGCTACATTTTTACATCTGGGGGTTATGGGTTAAGACAAAATTAAACTTTTAAAACTTACAAAAAACTTGAAGTAAAAAAAATGTTTACAAACTAAGCCTGAATAAAATAATAACAAAAAATATTAATAGCTTAGAGCACTCAACATAAGCACCATGAAATTTTAACAAAGATAAGATGAAAATTGCCACCAAGAACTGGCTTACATCTTAACAAAAACATTGTTATCACATAAATTTTTGGAGGACCGAAAATAAACTTTTGTGCACTTGTTGGGTTTGTGACCGCCACAAAAAATTTGAAAGAAATTGAAAATATTTTTGGTAAGTTTTTTTTCTCTCCCAATTGAACATTTACTTTGAAATATGATATTGCTGAAGAACTGAAAATACAGAGATTGAAAAAATATTGAATGAGGTTTAAACTTGACTACATGAAAACATTCATGTTCATACTTTTATAAGAGCTATTTAAAATAACTCGCGTTAGATTTGGTGCCACACTTCTGAAACACCAATAGTTGGCATTCTTACGTCACAAGAACCGCTTCATAAGTAATTTGCGTAGTTCCAGTTAAAGTGAAAGAAGCATGTACTAGTGTGAAACGCGAATAATACCAGACCCCAACTTTTCAATGTTAAACAAAAATTTGCGGGATTATTCGCGTATGTTAATTATACTCATACCAAACTGTTCATAAAGGTCTGCTCTTTAATTTAAGCCCGTAAATGTTATTTTGAATTTTTTGATCCCAATAATGACTATCTTGCCTTGAGGGAGATGTGCTGAGAAAGCCTTATCTTTGAAACGAGCGGGCATTAATGTTACTTCTGGCGATAAAATTGTTCCACCTGCAGACAGAAAGTATATATTATTTGGGGCAAGAGCTTCAGTAACCGAAATTACCTGTCTAACGAGCCCAACAGTACCACTTCAAATGTTGTAAAAGAGAATTTCAATGACAGAAAAACTACAATATTGTTGGAGTTAAGTGGAAAGTATTCTTTTGTCGTCCATGATGAGCGCGAACGATTATCCACTGGAATAATGGCTAGTAGTTTACATATTGTCATTTATTATAAAAAGGGACCCGAGATTAAATAAAAAAAAACGCCATTTGATACCATTCATGTGTACTTTGTTTTCAAAACTCCATTAATCATTCATTCTACATGTAAGAAACTCAGAATATTACGCAAGGGCGTTATCTGATCGCCCCAACATCTGGTACAGTACCAACAAAAGTTTGTAACACACTAGGTATACAGTGTACATTAGAATAAGTAGACATGTTTTAATTATACGTCAACACAATCATTTCTTAAATCTTGATTGCATATGTAATTTTTTTGCTATAAATCACCCTGTGACTGCAATCACTAATCGCCAACTCGTGAGAATTCGATTAATACTACTGGGTGTTAACAGCGGGCGGTAACTTACATTGCAGTTGAAGGGGTGGGGAGTCTTATTGCACAGATCACAATAGTGCCTAGTTTCTCAAAAGTATCCACATATTCAAAGATTACCGGTTTGGCTGTTTAACGAGTAGTAGGGAAAGCTGTTAATACAATTAAGATCTATAATTTACAGAGATACCATGGACTACATAGTAATGAACATGAAAAATATACAGGAATGGAGAGGGCTGTAATGATAAAGCAGCTGAAAAAAAAAACCATGAATGAAACTGGGGAAAACACACAATGTTCGCGAATTCGTCTGATTTTGTTTAAAATATAACTAATAACGAGACAGCTCAGATCATTTAAATATGGGGAATTTGCAAAGCAGTGTATAATTGCTGCAGCAGAAGAATTTATTTGCCAAAAGCACGTAACTTAAAAATGCAATGAATGACGACATCAAATACATACATTTTGTAGTCAAGGTCTTGATTGCCTAAAACTCACCAATACAATTTAATAATTCTGAAGCAGTACATTTGCTAACATATGTGAACTTTTCACTCTGAAATGTAACCCACTTTTCAAAATTAACGTTTTTATACGAATTAGAGGTTCGTATATGTTGTGTGGGGAATCTTCTTTAATAAGAAAATATAAATTTCGAATTAAAGAAGACACAGCCTGCCAATTTAATTTTTTTGTTTTTTTTTTAATTATCTGCGCGTTAATTGGAGCGTTTAATTCCTCCACTTTTCAAGTACAAAGTTTTTGCATGCTTTTCTGACTTGGCGTGATGTTCTAAGTTTTGTGAAAGGTACAGAAATGAACATTAGACCTGTTTGTTGTTGAGCTTCAATGTCATTTTAATATGTGCAGATCTTCCCCGATCGTGACTTCTCTATTGAAAGAAATGCAAGTGATGGTGAACTGCTTATTGATTCTTCGGTTAATTTTCCTCAGTATTATTTCTGACACTCCTTAAGTCTTCATCCTGAACAAAGTACAAAAAATGTTAAAGGCGAGATTAAGCACTAATAAAAACGGGAGTTTATGCGCGGATAATTACCCACACAAGGAAATATGAGCCTCTAATTCGGAATATAATACTAAAAGGCGACATTAACCTTGAAAAGTGCGTTAAATTTCAGAGTGAAAGGTCCACATGTTAGCTTATTGTGCTTCAGAATTATTAAATTGTATTGGCGAGGTTCTAGATAACCAATATTAATCAATTCTCCATGATGAATGCTTTTCCTTGACAGACGAATCTACAAATGTATGAAACAAAGTGAACTATCTTTGCTCCTTCGTGTTATTGCACCATCCCAGTCTTTTGAAGTGAAGGAAAGGTTTTTATATAGGTTGAATTGCAGAGTAATACAGCTGAACCTACATTCATACAACTGGAAGGGAGGAGGGGCATTAAACCTTCTTAAGATTAATTAGTAGCATGTTCTTTCCATGGTGCTGCTAATTTCATTTTATGCCTTTGTCACTGGGGTCCATGCTGTTATTAGAAGAAAGGGGACACGAGAGCACATGTTTTGTCGATTGCTGTCACCAAAGGTAGGAATAATCACCCCATAATAAAACGCACATTACAAATTTATAAATCGTTTTCATGCTTCTCCTAAACGAGAACATGAAATTGAGTGTGTATTAGAACAACCAGTTTTAAAAATATAGGAAGTTGTTGGCGTGTGCTGGTTGAGTACCTATCGCACAGTACATGGGGCTACAAGTCCATTATGACTTGTGAACATGCGTATACCAAAAGATGGTGCGGATTTAGCAAGTTTGGCAGCGCGGATCTTGTTTGAAATGGACTACAATTTCATTGCAGGTTAATGATTTTGGACAAAATATTAAATGGCGTCTCAAACTTATATTAAATTCTAAAAAACAACAATTGAAAACTTCCCTTCGCTTGTTCCTGGAACCCTGGAACATTTAAGAAACATCGACCGCCTTTGCGATGAAGTTCCGCACATGTATAAGCGTAAGTTAAAAGCGTGCTCTTCAAGAAACAAACCATGAGAAATGTAAGAAAATTTGCGAAAAATATGAATAATGAAATGGAGCAAAAGTTCAATGACAAGGCTTTAATGTGATTGAATTAAGTGCATATTTTGCAAGAGCTTAGTGAAAATGTTTGCACATGACTGCGCTTGATGTTAGGACTTGAAAATGTTGAGGCTGTTATTGCACATTTGCGTTCTTTTAATTTCGTTGCTCGGATGGCTATGAAGCTCTAAGAACACTCGCTATATCTGTACTGTGCATTCCCGTTTCCACTGCCGGTGTAGGAAAAGTCATTCAGCACCATGAATAGGGTGATGACAAACTTAAGAAACAGGATGGGTCGGGATACACTTTATGCTTGTGTGAAGCATGAACTAAGTGTGAACTAAGGGAACGAGCAACCCACCAAATTTCATTGATGTTATCCACATACGTGCAGTAAAAAACCTCGATGCATTAATTTGTTGTAAATGTAAGTTGCTGCATGCTATTATATTTTTTGATTCTCATAATTTCATTCTTAAAGATAATACTTATATTACATGTCAGAAATAGAGAGAATTTTAAAATCACTAGTACCGGTAATGCTTTATTAGTATTACTAAATTTTCAAGGTAAGATTCCACCTCATCTCCTTGAAATTTGACATTCTCCCCAAAGGAAAGCGGACGGATTCAAAACTGGCATAGATAAGCAATCCTAAAGAGATCGCTGAGAGAACAAAAATGTGTACCCTATGTAAAGTTTCATCCAAAAACATTGCTAATTTTGTACTAATTTTTTTTTTCTCTGTAAGATTTCAGTTTAAGAATTCAGCTATGTCTGGTATTGACATCATGTTAATATTGTTACTTTATTAGAAAATAGTGTACCTTCGTTAGCGGTTAGTGCAGTTAGTGTGCCTTGGTTAGCGGCAGGTAAAATGGCTGGTTTTTAAAATAGCATAACTTGTGTATATTTGACCATTCCAGATAGGATTTCATTTAAACCAGGCGAAGCTGGCGGATATTTCTGTTTTTTACGCTATAATATTTTAAGTGATATTACCAGCATCAGAGGTATTAACCCGTCCTTCTTTGCTTATTGTCCATCGGCGAAGATACTGTACGCAGTGTTTATTATGAAATATTACTGGAAATCACGCTCCTTGTTGGCGTCTCCCCCGAGAAGGGTGCAATACTCATTTTCATCAGCAAGTTGGTAACGGTGTTTTAGTTGAATGAGATTAGCAAGCACACGTGCAAGGAAAAATTGCTCTGTAAAATATTTTGAAAACATTGTTTGTCTAAGGAGTTGGGGTACTCCTTATTCCTCGTAGACCCAAGACCGCCGGCCAGGATCAATGGATTTTTGGAGAGTAAAAATCCTAAGCTTGTCTTCCTTAGAGCGTCCGTAAATAAACCAAATATAAAATAAAATCCACATGTCACAGTGACAAATCTAGCAAAAATGAGTCCTTACTGGTGTACTGCTGCTACCTATGACATGGAGGGGTTGGAAAAGGTGAAATGAGTTTGTTGCTGCACATGGTTCTGGCTTTCATTGTGCGGCTAATGATATTCTAAACATTATATGGTTCACAAATGATGTTTTGTTCCACCTGTCTGGTATATTCGAATTCTCAAAATAGACAACTCTGGGCCTTACATAAACCATGAATACCCTGCTTCTGCAGAAGATTGGAGCTTGATATGTAGTTTTGGTAAACCGCAATAGGTTCATTGCTGTATTTATTTATATTTCATTTTATGTATTTATTTTTTAATATTGTGAATATAAATTAGTATACGCACATTTTCGAAGGATTTGTTGTGCAGCTGAATAAAACTGAACTTCCTCAAGGCTATTTTCAACAAAACAAAGCAACCTGATACATATCAGACAAGCTCCTGTATCAACAAAAAGTTTCTTGAACAATCGATGAATTTCTGATCACCAGACCTACCGTCTCTAACTTATGGATACCTTATACATCAAGTTTGTTGATATCAACCTCGAGAAATTGACAAGTTTGAAGACCAACATTATTATCAAAATCAACAACAGTGACATATTGCTGAAGCCAAAAACACGGTGCAATGGATATCGGAGTGTCTATATTTAGTATTAAGCGATTTTCCCAGAAATAGTTTACATTTGGTATATTTACGAACGCTTTTTAACATCTGAGGAGGTCATCAGCGTCTCATTCAATCCAGGACGTAAAATGCCTGATAAATTTTGCTCAGAAACCTCTTCTTTCATGCGCCGTAAATCTACGACACGAGACCCACGGTTTTAAGTCCCTTTCGAAGGAAGCCATGCTTAGTTTTTACGCCAGAAAAAAAATCCATCGATCCTGACAGGGATTGAAATCGCAATCTTGTGTTTAGGAGGCAAGTATGGTTACCATGACCGACATGAATAGTTTGCCTTTGAGGGAATTTTTCAGCTCATCATCCTGGAACATGTCAGGGCTATAATGTGGAGCATCAGCATTTCTCATCTGAATTGTTACAGTTTGGCGTGGAAAACTCTGACATTCAAATACACACCACCCGAGCAATCCTGGGTGTTATGTCTTTATGGCCCACCGCAACTTCGTGTTTAGACATGGCGTACGATATTCACAGTTTCTGCTCTTTCCAGAAACTCTATGAGTGGGCCTTGATGATCATTACCTTCCAGTTTGCCAAATGATGGCACTTGCATTGTCACCCAGTATGTACTGAATCACCAAACGTGTGATTGTATGCGTCAAGGTCATACGTTGTTTGGTGTACTATTTTACTTCCCAAAGGAGCAACAGAATCGCCGACACATCTCTACAACCACCTGTATTAGGTTTTTAATTAACTGACCCTCATGTGAATTACCTTGAACGGTACTTACTAAGAAAGTGGCCACAAACTGTGTCAATTTCGTTAAGTTGCACCAAAATCTCACATGCCAAAAAGTGATCATTGTGAAATGACCTTTCAGGAATTTTATACCCATACAGATGGCCAAGTCGCTAACATAGGGACTCGTAAACGGGAGGTTCTCAGTTCATATCCCGCCAGGACCGATTTCCCTATGGTTTTTCTTTATCCAGGTTTTTCTCAGTCCTCGCCAGTGGATAATGCCGGGGAAATCCCTAAACTTAGTCCGGGAATACTTCCATCTCTAAAATTCCTTTTAAAATTTATCATTTCATCTTATGTATTATCGGTGTTAACTACCTGTGAAGCCATAGTAGTAAAAATTGGCGCTAGACATTACTAAAAAACACACTTTGTGTAAAGTTCACCTATCACCACCACCAATACTAGCAGATTAACTATTAAAGTAAACTGAAAAACGTGAATTTACAAAATAGCAAAGTACACCACAATTCGTATACCTACACCTTCAATTAGGAACATTTTTGTTGGATTTGCTGATTCAATGGGATTTTTTATATATATATTTCCTCATAATGCATATAATGCTGCTTGAAACTGAAGTTACTGATCAATATTTAGCACTTTATTAATCTAGGTTCATTTAAGAGATGCTAATAAACACAAATTAAGTTGAACACAATAGATAATTAGCCAAATTTTAAGAGCGCACCTTTAAAAAACACATTTCCCTTAGATTCTGAAAGTTTTCCTAAATTACTCTTTCATAGCAGTTACTAATTGTACGACTGTTGAGTATGAGAACACGGAGAAATTCAGGATAAAGCAATATATATATATATATATATATATATATATATAAAACAAAACAATAAACTTATTCTTAAAGCATTTTTAGATCTTTGCGGCCATCGATATTATTGAAATTGATAATTAATGGGCTATTTCAATAATAAACCCATTCTTAATTATTAAAATTAACATTTATTTGTGCTTATAACTAAAGAACTGTGGATATGCTTTTTACAACTAAATTACCGAGGGTGCCAAAAAGGTATACACACATAGATATTTATTTAATATATTTCAAAGTTGGAGCGAACAACAACAGTAATGTGTAGTATGATGTTCCATAAACAGATGTGACTCACATACATTATGATAGCGTTGCTACGTGACAGGTAAATCAACAATGAACAAATGAAGATTATCGTATGATGTTCTGTAAACAGATTCAACTCACATTAGATTATGCTAGCGTTGCTACAACAAAATGGAGCCAAGATTATCGTTTGAACAGCGGAAAGCAATTTTGAAGTGATATTGGAAAACCGAGAATGTTGTTGAAGTTCAAAGGCAATGGAGACGTGTGTGCAGAATAGAACCGCCAACGCGAGCAACAATTGCACGCATTCGAGACAAATTTGAAACTCATCGTATCGTATGCGATATTCACAATAGCAGATCTGGGAGACCTCGCACAAACAACAAGCCCCGCGCACAGGACCCAAGGCACCGGATAGGATGAAGAGGTCTGATTGAATTTCCACCGCGTTCTACAGATCTAACTCCATTGGACTTCTACCTATGGGAAACTTTTAAGGATATTGTATACCATAGAAAACCAGCTACACTGGCAGCACTTCGGGAAGAAATTGAAACGGCATGTGCTGCAATCGCTGAGGATACTTTCGCAAACGTTGTTCAATCAGTAGTTCAACGTAATCAGAAATGTATCGGCGCCTATGGTGGGCATTATGAGCAACTGTTGTAACTGTAAAAGTTTAAGATGATTAGTGCTCATCATTTTCTGTTTGTGTGAATTCAGCGTTATGTTAACACAGTTTTTTCTTTGCTTGAAGTATGTATACATTTTGGCACCCCCTGTATAATCCTGGGTTGCATATAAAAATGTCTATTTTCTTTGGTTGAGAAGTATGATTACATATTCATGTAAGTAATACACATTGTTAGTTCATGAATAAAGAGCGAGTAAATAAATTGAAGTCATGTACTATATAAGAGTTCTACAAGAATTTCTATAAGTTTAACAAAAATTCACGATGGAGGATGAAATTAAAAAAGAAAACGATTACACCTGGAATTATTGTTTTTTAATTCCAGAAAACGTATCCTTAATTACCAGGGCACATTCTCATCTTCCTGTACTCCTTGGAGCCATCAATGTGGTCCCTAAGCCGCCATTAAAAAAATACAGCAAGAATGGAATTCGTTGTCTCTGCAAATATATTTGTCTAATATAGGTGTGCTTGTAGCAAAGGGAGGAAGTACATTTCCCTTTTAGCAAATTTTGCAGACACTTTCATCCTCAGTTTCCGCAGCACAACACGGAAAGGATATCCTAAAGGCTTCAAAATAAAAGCGCTAGCTAGCAATGCGTGGACAGCAGCTGAGCAATTTAAAAACAGGACAAAGGATAGTTGGTGGAACATGGTGCTTACTCCACATACATAATTCAAAGCCGGAACTACAGATGCGGCTGCACAGCTTCCGCATAGGGGCTCATTGCAGGCTAGTTGAAAAGCAAACCGAGAGCTAAAATGATTAGAAGTCTCGCAAAATCAGATATCTTAGAGTTGGGGCCAATTAGGGTACGATACACGGCAAATCAAGTCCGATCAGTTTCATGTGTAATAAAGGGCTTAAGATTCACACAGAGCCGGCCCGCAGACTGGGAGGTTTTCCGTTCTAAAACTCCCGCTTGCTTACTTGCGAGTGATAGTAGCATGCACTATAAAGACTTCTAACCTTTTATAAGTGGTGTCCATCTACATTAGGACAGCTTTGCTGTTACAGGACACCCACACATCATGCAATGAATTAAATGAAAATTCTCTGTGCTCCAATACTTATTGTTCTGTGAGGTAATGAAACCATTGCTCATTTGAGAAAATTATTAAATATAACAACATTTTGTAAAATCCAGTTAAATTTGCTCGTTTTTGAGGTTGTAATTCATGAACTATAGTCACTCTGTAGGGTTTCAATTTTAAAAGAAGGTTTTAGAAACACCCACTTGCTGTGCAACACGTCTGTATTCGAATGATGCACCAGTTTCGTAAATGTTTTCTTCTTTTTGGATTTTTAGGTTTAGCAATCCGTTGTCCTAAACTTTTTAACCAGAAATCTAATAGTTTCTCTACCTGGAACTGGAATACCAGGAAAATTTTCCTGAAGTGTACGTATGTATAGTTCATAAAAATTCTTGTTCAAGCGTGAATTTTTCGGTAGGCATTTCAGTGGATTAATAAGAATAATCTAATGTAATTCACACACTACGCAGATGTCTTGAATAAACTTTCACTTTTGAGATGCACAATGAACAATTTCTGGTCTTTACAGCTCGAACAGAAGGCAGAAACAGACACAGCTGACAAACATAGCGTTGAGCGGGTCATTCAACTCTATTGGAATAATACCGAGATCACTGCAGTGCAACCAAACTATGCATATATGGCCCGGCTATAAATGGAACGCATGGTAGAACGGCAATAGAGAGTGCTTCTAGTTGTATACCATAACCAGTTAAAAGTTTGATTTTCACCATTGCAAGCATTATGATCACGGCAGAAAGTTGCACTCAAATAAAAAGTCAACGGAAAAAAGCAACAGCATAGTCGCCGACGAAATTCCAGGCAAAAGACAATGCATAACGAATCCTAAAACGTTCCATTTACGTGCAGTAAATGATTGGGCATGCACACTGTAAAGCCCTGCTCTATCTACACTCCTATGTACTAAGATCAGCTAAAACGATATTCTGATGCTCCCTTTGGAGAATACTTATTTTCCTACTCTTAGAGCAGGCAAAGAAAAGAACCACAGATTGGCTGCTCCTTCAAAATATTACATTACGCACATTGATTATGTTGTATTCTGTGTCTCACCTTAGAAAGCTCCTAAGGTAAAAAGGGGAGGGGGGGCAGCAATAAGCTACTGGTAATTTGGTGAAGGAATGAAGGCCACCGTTTCCTTTTTGTTTGATTTGTTGCCAAGGTCTGTTCAGTGGATAGAAGTGGAGTTCAGCATATTTGTTAATAACCTTACAACATGCGTACATCTTCCTTCTGACATGTCTGCAATGTTGCTAGGTACTTCTACTACACCCTTCTGCTAGTAACCTCTTTTTCTATAAATATGCACAAACGAGTCCAAATTTAGAAAAACAAATGATCCTAGGAACTTCGGGAAAGTACGTTTCGAGCACATGGATGGTAAAGAATCTTATTTTTAAAATAACCGAGAAAAGAGAGATTTGCAGATTATTTTGCATATAGGTCTCCACTATTATTATTATAATATCATTCCCATGTAAGGACGTAAGCTTCCGCGGCTAGTGTCTGTAGTTAAAGGCTTGGCTTCCGGATGCTGCCGTGTCTTAGTAGTAAAATTGCTCACTGTTAACGTTTCGTAAAGGCTGAGCTGTACTATGCTTAACGGAGATCTAATTGCTGTGCCGGACTCTTCCTACCGATTACGCCCCTTATACGAGGGTCACTACGAAAAGTTTAGAGACACGTCAAATTGGCAGTAGGTAGACTCACTCCGCATCTTTTCAAAGAACTTTCCACCACACTCTACACACCTTCTCATCCTCAAAAACCACTTATGAAAGCATCCCTGGCACTCATTTACCGCAAGGTGAAAAGTTCATTTTCATATGCAGCCACAGCCTCTTCAAGGCTAGAAAATGACTTTTTTCGTGCAATTTTTTTTTGCCACTGGGAAGAGAAAATAATTGAAAGGTCAGGACAGTAGGGAGAAAGAGTCTGACCTCTATGGACTACAGGTACTGGGTGGTTTGAGCAGAGGTGTTGTGTGGTGAAGTCCTGTCTTTGAACGGCGTTCTCGTTACATATATGTAAATTTAGTTTTTTTTTATATTTACTGAAAGCATAAAATGATAAAGTATTTATAACTGATAACACTAAATTGTGTTATAAGAGATGATGAAAATGATAACCCCTCCACGACATTTGCGTTGGAAATTCCATTATCGCATATAACTTTTTTCATAAGAACAATGTAGTTCCGATATGCTTCTTCACATTGATTGATTCTGTCTCTCGTTAACTTTTTTACAAGCTGACAAATAGTTTCTCTATCTGGAACACGATTGTCAAAGTTTTTTTTTTGCTAATTTTCTTACTTATTCTCTGCAAGTTATCGTTTTAACACGTGTATCGTACATAAAAACTCGTTCTAGATTTATCTAGTGCTATGGCTAACAAAGAAGAATTGGCACAACAATTTACAAAGAGAGAAAGCAATGGCAACGGTAACACACGAACGCACATCTACTAGCCCACCCCCTCAAATTAACTAAACGCTGCTATCTGCATACGCAGTCGTGTATTCTGCAAACCCATAATTCAAATAATACTACTGTTTAAATTGTAAAATTAGCGGTTAAGTAGTACAATTTCAGGTAATAAACATTTGCACAAGAAGGAGATGCAGTGAACATAACTATAATAAAAACAGGCTAGTATGCTAAATAATCCTGAAACCTCTGAGAAAAATAATACCTATGTATGTATTTCAAAATTATATACACTGAAGCTGAACAAAAGGAACACAGTGCCCAAAGGACTTTAACAATGCTCACCAAATTGCTTTATTAGTAACAAACCTTCTCAATGTTTACTTTTGAGGAACTTAGGACAAAAGACAAGATAAAGTGATCAATGCTGTAGCACAGAGACATAGGCAGTTTTGCTGCTGAATAACACAGCAACTGGAATGCTAACACTGCTAATAGTGGTTCACATCATATGTGCAGGAGGGGAGGTGAGAAGGGAGAGGGAACAAAGGAAACTAGTATAAAAAATTGTAAATGAGTCATGCAATCCAAACGGGAGGGGGGAGGTAAAGGATATCATGATTCAGCCATCCTTTTTGTGCTAAATAAGCACTTGTTATATTACATATCTATAAAGTAGTACATTCTATTTCACATTGCATGCAAATGTAAAGCAAACCATACTTTTTTTTTAACCTGATGGATTTGTACTTCAGTTTCACAACCAAATTTTATTAAGCCACAAAAAAGGTGTGGAAGGGGAAGAATTTACTAACCTGAAATTGCAATTATATTTATAATTATTTACATAGTTTCTGAGAATATGTGGATGACATAATAACAAAAACTAGTAGGAAATGCTAATGAGTTAAAACAGAAAGATTTCCATGTTAATTCTGCTACTTCAATGATAATGAAAACATTTCTTTCACCATATAAACTAATTTTAAACATTAATTAATATTTTGAGTTTTATGAGTGCATTCATAGACTTTCCCCACATGATTATATTTATCACGAGTGCATTTATTCATCCATATGTTAATGGTTTATCAACTAGTGACCTGCATTTAATTTCCAGTTACAGCAAATGTCTTGGGAAGCTACTTTTTTCCTTCCCCCCCAATTTTGGTTTTTCTTTATTCTTTAAAGACTTTACATTCATTTGTTATTGGTGTCATCATAATTACTATTCTGAATAGCTATGCCAAAAAACACAAGACATTGAAAATTGTTACAAACTAGTGGTTTGCTTATATGGTATATATAAATACACTTTCCCTTTAGCAGCTCCCTTTTACTGCTTTTCTCACAGTACATGCTTCTTTCCGGCAGCATCCGGAAACCAAGCCTTTAACAATGATGCCTGTTTTAGGGGAACTTTGACTGGAGACTCTGAGAGGAGGGCATATTATATGCTATTGTGAGGCTCTAGTACAAAGATTTCTACTTTTGGAAAATAATGCCAGTACCGGAGGATCTTGTATATCAAAATTTGTATTAGACTGTATTCTTTGGTGAAGGATATTGGGATTTTTTTAACTGTGTTTTAAAGTCCATTTTTACTACTGAGGTACCAAGGCAGTGAACACTGATGATACATGAGATGAAACGATAAACTGGAAAATGATATTTTTAAGGAAGGAAATGTTCAAGGCCTAAGTTTAGGGTACCTCCCCGTCATTTGCCATTTATGAGGACTGAGGTAAAAAACCTCATTCAGAGAGGTACAGTCCTGGTAGGAATCGAATCCCAGACATCTCCCGCCCATGAGTCTGCACCTTAATTGGTACAGTGATTATGAGTTGATTAAAAGAAATACAGGTAGCACAATAAGCCTAACTGTGAAGCATCTGGAAAAATTATAGGACTTCATATGGGGGGGGGGGAAGAAAAAATTTAACAATGCATTACAAATAAAAAAGTAAATAATTTTTTTTAAAAAATCTCCCTTTTATTAACAAAGGAAACTACAAAAAATGAAAGAAAGAAAAGTAATTATAAGTTCAGAGTACCTCACAGTTCTCTATACGGTATCTGATTTATATTAATGGTTTACCTAATGGTCTGCTTAATGTAATTCTGCTTGCTGACAATACTAGTGCATTAGTAGCTTTACTCAGACAAATTTGTCTAGAAATTAAATAATACGCTTAACAAAGCCAGTGTAACGAATTTAATTACTTCCTTGACAATGGACTCCAGTTTGTGCATAGTAAAAGTTAAGACAATTCTAAAACATTAAATTCTTGGACCTCAAGTAGATAATTGTTCAACCAATAAATAACTTCATGAGGAATTGAGCAGGATAATTTTTTATCTCGTAATTTATTCATGAGCAATGATCACTTTTTACTTTATTAAAATGTTTATTTTTAAGAAAATGAAAAATTACCTTTTCTTTCACACTGTGAACCAACCTCGACTGGCTTCATATTATTTAATGCAGCACTATGTTATCTTACAGTTCTTGGTCCTTAGATAAAAGATGTATCTTCCTTTTCTGATGGTCACATCTTCAGCTGGTTCTGCAGACCCCGTAAGATGTTTTATTTTTGCCTGCAGGCATTTTGATAAAGTCTTGATGGTTGCTCTTATCTTCATGTAGTCATCTAGAAGGCCCTATTCAAGTTCTTTTAGGAAACTACAACAAGCAACTTCTTTTCAAGCATTTTTCCTGAACAATTACTTGTCCATTGAGACTGTCCATTTCAGCAAGAAGTAAAACATTGTCAATGGCAAACGATTAGACTTACTAGCATTTTTTTTTGATTGGCTTATTTATGCACACTCTTTAACATCTCAGGTCATCAGCGTCCCATTCAATTCAGGGCGTGAAACGGCCAACAAATTTTGCTAAGAGGCCCCTTCTTTCAGGCTCGAGGTTCTTTTTCGTGCCGTAAATGTACGACACGGGACCCACGGCTTTACTTCCCTTCCGAAGGAAACCATACTTAGGATTTTTACGTCCGAAAAAATCCATCGGTCCTGGCCGGGTTCGAACTCGCGATCTTGGGTTTAGAAGGCAAGTATGGTAACCACTACACCACCAGGACCGACAGACTTACTAGCATTTTGGTACATCAATAACTATTTCACTTCTATTATAAAATGTGATGATCTCCAATTTTGGTGCTTCACTGGTCTGAAGATCTAAAAGAGAGTAGTGCATTGTTGACAACAGGACCACACATTAATTCTTTTTAGGTACATATGAAAGTCGATTTTTTGATTTGGTTTATTTACAGATGTTCTTTAACATCTCCGGTCATTAGCTTTCCATTCAATTCAGGGTGTGAAATGGCCAACAAATTTTGCTCAGAGGCCTCTTTTTTCAGGCTTGAGGTTCTTTATCATGCCATAAATGTACGACATGGAACCCACTGCTTTACTTCCCTTCGGAAGGAAGCCATACTTAGGATTTTTACACCTGAAAAAAATCCATCGATCCTGGTCAGGATCAAACCCACGATCTTGAGTTTAGGAGGGAAGTATGATTATGACTACACTACCAGGTTAGACTATGAAACAAGATCATCCTGCTGAAGTCAAATATGTTTGACAAACAGATTTTTCCTTTGTTCTGATGAACTTTTAGGAATTCCAGTTTGTTCCTTCTGACAGTCATAATATATCCTGTGCCAATAGCATACTGATAAACCAGATCAACAGAGATATTTCTTCCAGTCTGTGATTTGGAATCTACCAGTTTTTTGATGTTCTTCACAGCATTGCTAATTCTATACATATCTTCGGGTTGTATTCTAAAATAAATTTCCTTATTAGTTGTGAAAAATGATTTAGAGTCTTTAAGCATTAATATTTTCAGATTATATTTTGCAGATTCAGACTTCATAAATTTATTGAACCCACAGCAGTCACTTTTCGCCTATGGTGGCATGTTCAGATATTTCATATGCTGACTGGAATTTGGTTACAAATACTTCAAATCTCTCTCGTGCATGTGTAATTTTGCCCAATTGTTTCTATTATTTTGAACATGAAGTAGTTCATAAGAAAATTTTGCATTATTCCAGGTTAAACTGTTTCTATTTTGTGTAAGCATCCTTCCTCTAACCGCTGGTGGATTTTTATACTAGATAGTACCATTCCTTGCTTTATAGCACAAAAGTAGCATTGCAAAGGGAATGTCATATGTAGATAAGACTTGTTGAAGCTGAATTATGTTCATCTTCCAACATAAACTGATAATTTTCTGCACTCTCTATTGATTTAGAATCGTGATCACTGTTTTCCACCTGATTCTCCTCTTCTGATGATGAACATCTGCTATTATTTGAAGCTTCTACCATCACTCTGTTTCCTCTTCTACTTTTAAGTCACACCATCCAAACAGCACACGCATATGACCAAAAATAAAGATGTAAGGTGCATGCAACGTAAAAACTTTCCTCAGCAGCAATAATGCTTAAATAAATTGTACTTACGAAGCTGTAGACAATGGAGTGGTAATATATCCTACACTAATGTATTCAACATGTTCACACTAACTCCAATTACATAAAACTAGGATATGTTTCAGCTGCAATTGCTCACATTATGAGCTGTTACTCAAAATGGTGGTGGGATACCAGGAAGCTCCTGTGCAATAATGCTCTCAAACAATAGAGCTATGTATTGTAAGAAAAAGCTATGTACATAAAAAGTAACTGACAAGTTCAAATGGAAATACATAAGCTCATGCTCCTCAGAAAAACACCCATAACATTTGTTTCTTTAAACTCCCTGACAAAAATTTACTATGCATGGTTTTTTAAAGGGATAAACTGAAATTGCATATTGAGTACATTACACCTAAATGTTCAGAATGTTAAATCATCTGGTTACTGTGGAAATATAACTCTTTTGACTCTTTTGAAACTTTAAAAGCTGTATATTTTTTTTTATTTTCATTTAATATCATGTCTTAGAGGTAGCTCTATACATAAAAATCATCTTTAAACTGCAGAAAATGCAATGAGCATCATTTCAGAAACTCAACACAGAGCCTCCTGCAGAAATTTGTTCTATAAAATGTAAATTGTAACCCTATTATCCAAGTATAATTTGCACTTATAAAATAATGTCTAACATTAAATGTCAACCAGAAATCTACTGGTATACAATTTTAATATAAGCAGAAATAAAATATGCATAGGCCAGCAGCAAATTTAAGAACTTTTTTTAAAATTTGGTTTATTTACAGACATTCTTTAACATCTCAGGTAATCAGCATCCCATTCAATTCAGGACATGAAACGGCTGACAAATTTTGCTCAGAGGCCTCTTCTTTCAGGCTTTACGTGCTGTAAATGAACGACATAGGGCCCAAGGCTTTACTTTCCTTCTGAAGGAAGCCATCAGTCCTGGCTAGGTTCGAACCTGCAATCTTAGGTTTAGAAGGCAAGTATGGTTACTACTACACCCCCAAGACCGACAAGGACTTTTTTTGTTCTTAAAACATCCATGTAAAAAGGCCCAATACTCTATAAGCTGATATTAATGTAATTGACATATTATACATTGTTAACCAATGTGGCTCTATGAATTTACAGAATGCAAAGCAAAAAATGGGTCCTCTTTTGAGCTTGGTATGCAAATTGTCAGCACATAAGCATGTTATATGGTCTTTTATGCCCAAATGCATGCATTTGTGCATAATTCAAAGACAGGTTTTCTGTTCGTAACAACAAGTCATTACTTAGCTATTGCCAGTTCAGCATAGATATTGCACTTTTATATTTTGGCACATTAAACTGCACAGGATAATGTTCTACCATTTCAAATTTATCAACATAATGAGAGGGAAAGAAGCTAGCAGACATTCAAACTATCAATTATACAGCAATGTTGTTGAAATTTATTTTATAAAAAATACATTCCACTGACTGTTACATGTTACTGTTACTGGTACTGTTAATCCAAAAAAAATGTAACTTTAATATTGCTTACATAGTGTACTGCAATAAATAACGAAATAACAAAACTTTATGTTGGTCCTGGTGGTGTAGTGGTAACCATACTTGCCTCCTAAACCCAAGATCACGGGTTCGATCCCGGCCAGGACCAAAAGATTTTTTCAGGCATAAAAATCCTAAATATGGCTTCCTTTGGAAGGGAAGTAAAGCCGTGGGTGAGATATCATACATTATGGCATGAAAAAAAAAACCTCAAGCCTGAAAGAAGAGGCTTCTGATCAAAATTTGTCAGTCGCTTCATTTCCTGAATTGAATGGGACGCTGATGACCTGAGATGTTAAGGAGAGTCCATAAGTAAACATAATAAAAATAATAATAATAATAATTTTTTTTAATTGATTTAGACATTTTAAACTGAATATTAACAAATTAGGCCCCAACAATTATTTTATGGCATTTCAGTGGCACTATCAAACTCTATGAATAACTTTCAATTTTCATGAAACATAAATTTAATCATTATTTTTTCCTTTCTCCTAAAGGAACAAATCACAAATTTGCCCTATAATTAAAATGTCCGATTATCGAACAATGAAATCTAAAAATAATCACCATGTGCTCTACTTCCTCTTGACAGCAAGTCATATGGTTGCAGCTTATTGCATACCATATTCATATTTGAACTTCACTTAGTTCCTGTGGTACCCACTTCGCTGCAACTTTCCACAGCTGAAGGTCTTCTTGTAGAATTCTGTTTGTGGCTTGCTTCTCAATGTTTCCTTCTGTCTGCAGCTAAGTGTCAATCATTTGTCTGCTTTCATGCGGTTAGTGATTATTGCAAGCTCACAGGTCTTCCTGAATGTTGAAGGTTGCTAACTAAATTGTATCCTTGCTGAAATGCTGCAGCCCATACAGTAAAAGTTTGGTTTGAAAGGGATTACTCTCCACAGCTTCCTGTAGCATTCTCTGGCAGTTCATCCTTGGAGAATGTCTATTTTCACATAAGAATGCCAAGAAACTTTCATCCTATTGACTTATCACAGACATTCATGCGCTTTTCATATGATAAACATACACCATATTAACATCATTAATGTCATACTGTTCAAGACATGCTATATTAATTTAAAGTATTCTCTAATCTTTTGCCAGTAATTTTCTAAGCCTTGTTTGTGCACTACCCACTAGGAATATCGGAAAAATAGCTCTGACACAGGTAAAATAAGCAAAATCCTTGAAATTAGTAAAATATCTCAGGAATGCTGAAGAATGAGATGGCAGATTATGGGAGTACAAAAATAATTAGAATGAGTATTCTCTTACTGTTTTGGAAATGATAAATATCACTTGAGTGCATAACTATAGAAGACTGAGGCAATATATTTATTGACAGTACACTGAAATTCATTCATTTAAGAACTTTCAAAAAATATGACATTTTTAAACAATTCTGTTGGAACTCACACAGTGAAACTTATATTAACCATAAATTGGCATCTGGTAACAGATACACTTTGAAAAATGCTTTAGTGAACAACAGTTTTAATGACATTCCACAGGAGAAAAAGTCAGGCATCTACAAAATAACATGTAAAGAATGTGATAAGATATACATTGGAAAAACTAAAAGGAACGTAGGAACACGGTTAAAAGAGCATCTCCGGAGCATTAAGTACAAACAGATTGATAGGTCAGCAGTAGCACACCATTTTTGGAAAGAAAATCACGACATAAAAAGAGAAATAAAGTTACTTAAAGAAGCACATGGACGTAAAGAATTGGACACATGGGAAAAGATTTCCATTCATAAACATTGGGATCATCTTATGAATTTCGACATTAAAGGAGAATGTAATACCAATTTCCAGTTTATAAAGAAAAAAAACATCACCAGGATGGAGCCACAGGTCCTCATAGATGAGTTTCTTGTACCAGTTGTCAAGTTGAAGATGGAGAAGATGTCTCTTCGAAACTGGTCTCACCGTATTTAAAGTAAAGGAAGCATAACAGTGTGTTAAACAACAAATTGATTATAATTTACCGAAATTCATGTTTAAATTAGAAATGAGTAGGAAAGTATTTACATTAATAAACAAAATTTTGGATTTAGAAAAGGTAAGAAGCAAAGAATACATGCAAAAGAAAGGGGAAGAGCTAGGAGCTATTAGGGTTGTGTATATTATGCATGTCTACAGAATTGAAATGGATAAAGGAAACCAGAAGGGTTAAAAAATTTGGTTTATAAATTCTGCTAAAAAATTTATTTTTTCTAAGGCTCAAGTGATTAATAAGTAGAAAATCACTTCTACTGTATTGAGATATTTAATATTTTCACATTTTTTTTAAAGCTGGCCAATGTCTTTAGCATTTTCAGAATATGCACTGAATTGCAAGCAAATATTCTCCCACACTTTTTTTCTTTTCATTCATTTCAAAATGACAATGCGAGAGAAAGAAAAGAATTCTATAGTCAAATTATTGTCCAAATATTTCTGCATCTATTTTCATTTACTGTGCTCTTCTCTTTCACATTTTTCGTCTCGAAAAACAGTAAACAGGTGCACTTGAAATTTATTTTCATTTACTGTGCTCTACTCTTTCACATTTTTCGTCTCGAAAAACAGTAAACAGGTGCACTTGAAATTTTAATGCTACTGTAATACGTTCAGGTATATTGTTACTTACTTAGGAATCTTCAATATGCACAGTAATTTTTTTGGTTGTACATGAATTGTTTCCTAGCTATTAAACTCCAAGTAACCTAAATGACACGCGAGCCAATTTCTAAAACTACATTTTTACCAAATACAGAATGCATATTGCAATACCTGCATAGGAAATATTACAAAATTTGATTTTAATTAAATACCAAAAATATTCAAATAATACATTAACTATATAAAATAAACTAGTTATAAAAGTACTTATTCCGTGATAAATGGTGAAAGAACAAGTAATTTTACGCCATTTTCAAATTTCAAACTTTTGTCAATGTATTACATTACAGGATGTCCCACTATAAGTTCACATACCTTCATTCACACGTCCTGGTTTAGGCAACGTGTCCGTCACTGGTTGAGCAGTCTCCGCCAATTCTGCCATTCCTCTTATTTCGCACTGCATCGTACGTTTTCATTGGTGTAATTGCATATAACTAATTGCACAAAAAATCAAGTATGAGACAATTTCATTCAGAGTCAACAATACATCAAGAGTTATTTTTTTTACCTATAAACACATATCCTAACCACCGTTATAACACGTCAACCCCTTTTTGGACACATTTCCCCCACTCCACCTCTACTCGCTCCGTGCTAGTCCGTATTGTACTACTATTCAAAGATTATATTCCGTCATATGCTCGCTGAACCAGTGTTGCCATATTGAAAATTAACTGTTTTTCTAAAAATTAAAAGTACATCTCTTACGAGATAGTTTCTCAAGGGAGTATGGGAAGGTATGAAAATTAAATCAGTCAAACTCACACAGCCAGAATAGCCGATGCTCACCTCGATTTTAATGTTCAAGTCATTCAGTAGCTTTGTCATTGCTACGTGCCATGAAATTAGTGAAAATCTACATGTAGCTCATGTATTGAATATCAAATGAAACCTACAATTCTCATGCAATAAATGTGCATCTTAACATGTCTAAAATACTTTGTAGCCGACTGTGATGACCGAACGTAAAAACGCAGTGACCAGAGCTTAAAGTATTAGTCATAATGCTTTCCTCTAATTTCATCTCCTTTTTATATTAAATATACTAGCTATTTCTTATAAAAAAAAACATATACTTTCTTCTATTTCGGGCGGTCTCTCGTAACATTTCTTTTAGGAGTCCGTCACAAGTTATTGTTAGTTCCCGTGGATTTGAATGGTTTTATTTGTTTTATTAATGTACTATTTAAATCTACACACGAGTTAAAATATATACTTCTAGCTGAAACAACAATAAAACATTATTTCACGAAGGCGAACCTGACCAATACAGATTCAATAATATCAGCAAAATATACAGTCAGCTACCACCGGCAATTGTAACTAATAAGCCAGTTTAGCAGCAACTAATACTGAAACGGTAGTTTTTCTTTCGCGGGACCGTTCCACTCATAACGGCGGACTGAACGGTTTAAGCTGGTACCGCTATGAACGAGAGTCAAAAGTCCGCAGATATAATTGTAATAAGGTATTACTAACACTTAAAAGGTACATTTACTCACCATTATCAGATCAGAAGATGCTGGAGTTGCCTCTCTACATAGGCTTATGAAATTAACCATTACCCTGTGTAGTTCCCTGTGAAAAATGGAAGACATTTCTTCACGGATTTTATTTTTCAATTCACCTATGTGAGTGGATTTGTCTTGTACACTTTATCCTTTAATGTACTCCAGAGATAAAATCGCAGGGCGGTAAATTGGGGGACCGAGGTAGATATATTGTTAGTGATGGTTCTATCATTGAATATTATATTAAATGCATGCAAGGAGACGTGGGTTATATGTACCGTTGCAAAGTCCTGTTGGAAAGTCGCGAACCTGTATTCCATCACTTTTAATTCATGGGAAAAACGTTGCAAAATATTCTGCACACACTTATCACTATTAATTTTTTTTCTTTAAAAAGAAAGAATAAGAGCTTGTTATTCCCTCACAGTTAATAGCGCACCACATTCCTATCTTTTGATCATGCAGGGGTTCCTCATAAAGCAGGTTAAATTTTTCTAAACGCCATTATCGGTTGTTTTGTGAATTAACATACCTACTTAGGTGGGACCAGAGAATCGCCCATAAAGAAAATTAGATTAGGGCCAATATCTCCCCCATGCACACTATTCAAAATTCATTCATTAACTGCTCCTGTATATACTTGTACTAGAGCAATTTTATAGGGTTTTAACTTCTACTTTACCGCCACGGGTGGCTGAGGTCGTTAAGGCTCGGACTCGTGAGCGGGAGGTTTGGAGTTCGAATACCGCCAGGACCGTCCTCCTTGACTGAGGTTTCTTCCAGGTTTTCCTCAGTCCTCATGAATGGCAAATGCCGGGTAGGTACCCTAGGCTTAGGCCTAGAACGTCTCCTTCCTTAAAACAATCTTTCCCAATATGTCATTTCGTTTCGCGTATCATCAGTGTCATCGCCTGTGGTGCGTATGTAGTAAAAACGGGCGTTAAACACTATTAAAAACTGATTTTATTTGTGTTTTATTAATATACTACAGAGGAAAGGGACATTTTTTGTTTGCTGAGAAAGACATCGAATGGATGTTTTAGAAGAACGTTCCAGAGCATGCCCATGTTATCTTGCGTTTCTTCTGCGAGTACTCTACGTGGATGTGTACGTAATTTATCAAGAACACTTCCCCTTTCACAAAATTTAGTTACAATCTGTGAAACAAACTTCCAGTTGGAAGTTAAATAATTAGGTAATCTCTCTTGAAACAATCTCTGTATATCTGTTAATTGAGCAATATTAACGCAATTAATACACCGTATTACGTGCTTAATACACTGTTACACAAAACGTCAATAAGTTCCTAGAGTTAAACTCGTATTGACCACCCCTCCGGCGGGCTTTCAATCGTGGGAACGAGACAAGAACTGCACAGCTCGATCAGTTGCGGCCAACTGCACGTGAAGCGGTCCCGCGAAGGAAAAATCAGTCAGTGGTTCAATCTATTTTTATTCTCCTTTTTCCGGTGCTGAATAAAATCTTTACGTGCGCTCTTATGAATAGCTTATTACGGTCTGAAACATTAAATTATTTGAATAATTTCTACTTTATGGAAAAATAGTTAAGTATATTTAAAAATAATTATTAAAACGTGTTTTTATTATGCAATGAGTTTAAACTTCAACATCAACCCGTCAAAAAAAAAAAAAAAAATACTGGTCCACAAGACTTTTATTTCCTGTTATGTACCAAAATGTACCCTATAGTATCACACAAAAGTTTAAATCCATTTATAGCTGAAATAATGACGATATAATTTAGATGAATATTGAACAACACACACATCCCATCTAAATTCAATGGAACGAAGTTGTTACTGTATAAGAGATCACCCATCATCTAGCATGTAAGCTATGTTGTTAATGACACTGGAAAAATTTTCTTGTGATTGAAGCGCCAGAGATTTGCTGCTGTTTTTACACTTTAATATTTTTCTATTGCAGGTGTTTTCCTTGCATTTCAAGCGCACAATATCATTCTTATTACTTATAGACAGTCATTCTAAACATTGGCTGTAAAACTCCATAGCTCATTCTCGCGGTTGTGAATAACTGACAACAGCTCAACGGGTGAAATAATTGCAAGGCATGCTTACCAAGACCAGAACGCCTCGTAGATTGCCAGGGAACTTGATTGCCATTGAAGAACGGAAAAGAATGGTTAGACCGACAACAAGAGGCGGGAGTTAATGGGCCAAATCACGACTGGGGGAACAACAGTTGCCCAATACGAAACTTTAGGGGAAAATGAAGGAACCATTCTGCAAAACATGTCTTTCTTTCAAGATTAACGGTGAAGTACGGTTTATCACATGAAACAATGCAGAAAAAGAATAAATGGAGCTCTCATTAAATAGCATTGCCCAGACACTAAACTCCTAGCTAAAGCACACAAGGCGAGATGGTTAGAATGGGCACAGAGGAATATTCACCGGCCTCAAGCAGATTGTGGACTGGAAATCTGGACAGAGGAGAAGGTATTTCGATCTGGCTAGCTAGGAAGACTGTCTTATATCACGTAAGACCAGACATGTGCCTCAGGATGTAGTTTGAATTGAGCATTTGGGCAGAATTTCAGCACACTTCAAGGCCTAAATGACAGCATCGGTTTCTGGGGAACCGATTCAACTGCCAGAATGAATTACGAAAGTAGCCATGTCAGTGTTCTGGAGAAAGCTTTCCTCCCATCCCTTCGTACCAGTTTTCCAGAACAAGAAGAATATACGTTAAGGCACATAACAATGGTGTGCTAGTATGTTCCAGAATTGACTAGAGAGACCAGAAATATTCTGGCCTTTATGCTCTGCTGACCAGAATCCATTTTTTTATAAATGGAGTTTTATTATTGGAACTATTAATTATGCAGAACAGAGGTTTTCTTTTGATTTTAAATCTTATACTCCTTGGCATTTTATTACAGAATTTTGTGATGAAATTATGATTTTCTGACGAAGAGAAGTTTTGCTATTTTAATAATTGAATCTTGAGGAGAATTCGTTCTTTTGTTGTTTTAGTGATTGAAGCTTATACTCCTTGTATAACACATATTTTTATACTTACTTTAAATAGTATTTGGCTATTTTTCTACAAAGTGGAAATAATTCAAATAATTTAATGCTTAAGGCTGTAGTATGTTATTCATGAGAGCACTAGTAAAGTTTTTACTTAGCACTGAAAAAGGATAACAAAATATTTATGCCAAGCTACTGCTGATTTTTCTTCCTGTCTTTAATTTATGTTCCTGATGTGTTTCTTTGCATGTGTTTTTATGTTTCTTTTAATTTTTCCAATATACACTTTTTCAAAATCATTACAATTTATCTGATAATATTCCCGATGATATATTCCGAAAAAATTGAATACTACATAGCAGATACACAAATTGCTACCAAAATTTTGTAGAAATAGAGAGAAACACAATACAAAGTCAATGTTGTAACATTATTAAACAAATTAGAAACAAAACCTAAGCTAACAAAAGCTAACCCTCACACAAAGGTAATTAGAACACTAAAAAGCAAACCAGTTATCTACGTAAAAGCAGATAATTACACAGTTGTAATTTTAGATAAAACCGACTACATAGATAGAATGAAACAACTATTAGAAAACAAAGAATATTTGACAGTAACAAATGATCCCCTAAATAGGGGCAAAAATGCATTAAATAAAATAATTGATGATTGTAAATTAATAGATAAAAAAGAACAATACAAAATTTAAGTAAATAACTCCACACTACCTAGAATCTACGGTCTCCCAAAAGTGCACAAATCAGGGAAAACAATGAGACTCATTATAAACAACAGATGCTCCAACATACAAATTAGCTAAATGGTTAACATAACAGATTTTCTTCCTTTCCAAAATTTGAAACCCAAAACATAACAAACTCCTTAGAACTAATTCAAAAAATTAAAGGTATAGAAATGGAAAAAGCAGAGACCTTGGTTTCTTTCGACTTCATAGCTCTTTTTCCAAGCATCTCTATGCAAAATCTACACACTCATATAAAAAATTGGTTGCTAAAAATAGGGAAAACAATAGAAGACATAAATAGAATACATTACAACTAACTAACCTGTGGATAAGCAAAATTACTTTTACTTTCAATGGAAAATATTATAAAAAGAATTTTGGTTTAACAATGGGTAGCCCATTATCAGCATTATTAGCAGATCTCTTTAAGAGCTCATTAGAAGTCCCCTGGTTGTTTAAAGCATGGTATCACTATGTTGATGACATCTTTGCAATAGTCCCAGAGAAACATCTAGAAGATACACTTAAGTTACTTAATATACAAGAAAAATAATTAAAATTCACTATGGTGAGAGAATGTAACGGACAGCTACCCTTCTTGGATCTTAAAATAATTAAAAAAGAAAATCACTTACCATTTGGCATATATAGAAAACCTACTCACACTAATAGCTACATTAAATATAATAGTTATAATTTAGTTTCCATAAACATGCAGTATTAAATAATCTTGCACACAGGTTGCTAAATGTCCCCATGAACAAAGAAGAATACAATTGATATCATTGTATGATTCAGTTGAACTACACACTCTTAATGCTTCACTTACTTGTCATAACGTATACATAACAAGTGAAGCATTAAGAGTGTGTAGTTCAACTGAATCATACAAGATATCAATTATATGATTAGCTTCACTGTGCAAGCTCCGAATTTACATTTTAATTAAAAGAAGAGTATATTTTTATTTGAGTAGTGTTTAATGCCCATTTTTACTACTGAGGCACCACAGGTGGTGGACACTGATGATACATGCGATGAACTGATATATTGGGAAAGGATATTTTTTAAGGAAGGAAGTGTTCCAGGCCTAAGTTCAGGGTAACTCCCCGGCATTTGCCAATTATGACTGAGGAAAACCTGGCAAAAAACCAGTCAGGGAGGACGGTACTGATGGGATTCAAACCCCAGAGCTGCCACTCACGAGTCCGCGCCTTAATGATCTTGGCCACCCGTGGCAGTTAAAGAAGAGTATGAATAAGAATTGAGCAATATAATAAATACAGCTATAGAAAATGGTTTCAAACAAGAAATGGTATATAAGAAAGTACACAGAGCAAGGAACAAAAAGAGAATCAAAGACATCAGTACACTTATTCCTAACAAAGAAGAATATAGAATGTACAAAAAATTCACATACCATCTATCAGCCTTTCATAAATTCCAAAAGATTTTCAAAAAACATAACATTATTTTAGCTTCAAAAAACAGTTACTTTATAAAAATATACTAAATTCTAAACTAAAAGAGGATATTCCACAAGAGAACAAATCAGGAATATATCAGATGAATTGTAATGATTGTGAAAAAATTTAAATGCAAAGACTAAAAGAAACATAAAAACACAAGCAAAGAAACACATCAGGAACATAAATCAAAGACAGTAAGAAAAATCAGCGGTAGCTTGGCATTTTTGGAGGGAACAACGTAATATTAACAGGAATCCAAACTAAAAAATATTACAGGAAAAACAACTTACTGTCTGGGAAAACATTTATATCTGGAAGAAAAAAAATCTCGTTTTCAACTTTGAAATCCCACCAAGTGACATCTTAATACAAAAGTTCAACAGCTGCCATCACAGATAACCCAAACCACCACAAAGAACAAGGCCAGTAATCGAAATGGAACTGAAGATGGGAGCGATTAGCTTCATAAACTTAAGTTTTCCTTTTTTAAAATATTAGTGTTACAAAATCGACTCATTTTAAATTCTTAGTATTAAACATCACTGTTACAAAAAGTCCAGCATATTTAACTAATTATTAGATTATGTTATCACACTTCTCCCAGAAGAAAGAGATTACACTTACAGATGCAGATAGAGCAATTAAACTTACAATTCCTGTAGTTCAATCAATGATACATTCTCCAGACCCATATTTAGAACAAGCTAATTCTTCAGTTAAGCCTCAATTATTCAAGGATATATGTTTACAGTTCAAAGTGACAGAAATTCAAGTGGCAATTTTTGGTAAGTTTGTCAGAAAATTTGAAGCAAGTTAATCGAACTAGGTTTATCTTCAGGTATGTTTGATTTAGTTTGCATGAATAAATTGTTCATAACACTTTCCTCAAAAATGAATGCACAGAAACATTGTAGAACATGGCACTTCTCAAGAAAATTAGCAATACAAGTTTAATACTGATTGATATAGACTCATTAGTTAAGTTTTATATTGCTAACCATAAGATGTCGAGCAATTTAATGCCACATCTCTTCTAATATATGATCATTAATATCTGTACAGCTTAGATTTGAATGCAGAAATGTACCCAAATTTAAATAATAATAATAATACACTCAATCTACTAGCTCTATTTACCCCAATTCCCAGACTGAAGTCCCATTCCAAGTTTGTTTACTTCTGCATATGACTAACAACCAAATACATTATTTTTCAGCACCAATGAGTTATTTTCCTCTGTAAAATAAGTATACTGGTCCAAAGCCCAGCTTGCCGGAAACAATGGTTTACCCTTGTAGATCATATGGGTTTTAATTTCAACATTTCTGAAAATAGATGTTTGGGTACTTCTGTTATTCTGTTTCCTTCACATCAACTTCTAACAGCTGTGTTTTCTTTTTTTTCCTCATAACTTTTGGTTAAAAAGTAAATGGTTTTATTATTTCTACCAATATATAATCTAAAGTTTAAGTTGTTTTTGGTCTGAGCTTTAATTAGTGAAGAGATCAGAAATGTCCAAATTGCAGATCATGCTTGCACATGCTCAAAGGTTCAGAAATAATTAGTCGCTTTTAACTGTAATAGTCAGGGTAATCAATATTCTATCTGAAAAAATTACCAACCATAAGTATTGTCGATTTTATAATAAGTTTCCTTATTTCTTAACTAATATTAACTTAAATTGGAAACTTAACATAAAAACCGCTTAAATTTTGAATGTATCTAACCTCAACTCATGTATTCACATTTCTTTCACTATACTCCATTCACTTACATAAAAGTAAGACGCGTTAGATTGCCACTCCATTGTCAACAGCTTCGTAAGTACAATAGTTTTGAATGTATAGTTTCATAGGCGAACAGTAAGCCATTCCAGGCCAAATTGCACAAAATTACAATATTTTTGGCCTTCATATCTTTGATTCATTTACTTAATACCACGCCTTCAATAAACCAATTATGCATCTTTATTTTCACTTATGCTAGTAAGATTTATAAATAATGCATGTTAAAATTAGCGAATAAAAATTTATGCACATTACAAAATACCATAAATATGTGAATAAGGCCTAGATGTTTTTTCCAAAATTTAACAATGAAAAGTTGGTATGCAGGTATAACAGGTATAATCATGCTAGGATTGGTACCACACTTCTGACACACCAAAAATGAGAGAAAGTTGGCATTCTTCCACCACAAGTGAAAACCACGACTTACCCTTACAGAGTATATCCTGGTGCAAGAGTCGACATTCTTTTCATGAACTAAGTGGAGAAAACTGAATGCTTCCTTAGTGCAGAGTTATGAATGTTATTGCATCCCCTTGCAAAACCCGATACAATGGAAGCTCACATCATTGCATTTTGTTTGCTGCAAGATGGAAAAAAGCCATTACCTCCACCTCAAAATAAGAAATATCTCGCTTATACAGTTCGGAACACATGCAAAACTTAAAGTGTTAAAAGTGCATATCTTTTCCCATTAATCATTCTTCCCTTTAAGCATTACATTGCTACTTCACAGTTTCCCATTTGATTCTGCTTTATACTTAATGTGATTAAAACTGCTAACATGCTTCCTACAAGTTACGTTTGGCATACAATTGCTTGTTTTTATGCATTACCACTGTTGTATCTGCCTGTATTTGTTGAAGTCACACTACAACTTCTTCGCATCGATGCAGTTATTCCTTGGATTTGGGCTCGGTTTTCTCTGCTGCATTTGTGCAAGGAAGCAGGACTTGTGCGCTAGGGCGATGCTCTCTGTAAGCGTAAGTAAGGGTGTATGGCCAATGACCTTAGCCAACTGGGTAATGTGAGTTTGGCAATGGCTCATAGATGCACTGCTCAACTTAAAGAATGTGCTAATTCTAGATAGTTATGTGCACATGCTAAACAGCGTACAGAAAATTCGATGAGGAAAGAACTGACTTTACTGTCATTTCTGGAGGACCTACATTATTCTCCAACCATTGAAGGTCTGCACCATATAAAGACTGATATACCTGATGGATGGCTAAGAAACAGCACCAACTCACTCCGAGAGCTAAAATCAAGCACCTGAAAGTGATCTAAATTTTCAAATGGGTGAAAAGTGCTTGGGAATATATTTCTCTACCATTGGTGGAAAGAAGCTTGAAGAAGTGCAGAATTTTGAATTCCCTGAATAGAACGGAGGATGATATGTTGTGGGAGGATAGAGCTCATGATGTTGACGGCGACTCTCCTTGTAGTGAAGATGAAAGTGATGATGAATAGAGGTAAGGCAGTGAATAGCTATAAAAGTAATAATATTTTATTATTTATGCTACATAGAACAAAAATGTTTAAGATGTTGACTTAGATGTATACATGTAGTTCTTGCTGAGTAACAGAGGTCTCTTGTTCCACATCCGCATCGTGATTATGAAGATTATAATGCAGCGAAATTCTTAAAAGCAATAAATTTTAATTTATAATTTATTGTAGTCTTTAATGTTTTATTATAAATATTAAATACAGCTGTGAAAACAATTTTTTCCCCTAAATCTACAGTCTTAAAAACTGGGTGCAGGGATTATTCACATATATAATGTAAATGAATGCCTTGTGTTAAATTATTTGCAAGAATAAAAAGTTCCATTAGACATTTCAAATTATTTACATTTTATATACAAGAAGTAAGTACAATATAAATTATTCAAGTTTTCTGCAACTTGAGAAATCCAGATGTATTTGAAAAATATTTGGCATTGGCTTCATTCACTTTCTTTTCTGCTGCCTGTGGGTTCACAATTTCAAGTCCTTGGAGAGGCGTGAATGCTACACTTGATGCAGTACCTGACACCTGTTTTTTCACAGTTGTGCTTCCACCCCAGACTTGTTGCTGCTTCTGTAAATTCTTCTGCAGAGTCTTGGAAATTCGAACCTATAATAAGTGAAAGTTCCAATTAGTTAAAATTCTTTTACATGCAAAACTCTGTGGGAAAGCTGACAAACTTTTTCCGTAACAAAGCAGAGTCAACACTAGCTATATAGGCTGGCACAAAGTCACTTAAAAATGCAGATATATAGCAGGCATCACTTTGTTTTGAATAAGAGAAATAATGGTCAGCAAGAAGCTCTCAGTCATCCCCAATAAATGTGTCATCTCTTAGCTCTGATGTTGATTTATAATACAAATTTGTTGTGATTGATCTTAAAGTGACTGAATACGACCTATCCTGCAATGTAATAAAATAACACAATATCACAAAATGTTGCATTTTGAACCTCAGCTTTAATTTTTCAAGAATTAAAACTGGGCAGTAGTTAATTAACTAAATATATGTCTACCATAATAGATGTTGATTCAGCTGTATATTAGGACTAAATTGTGTAGTAAATCATATGCACAATTTTTTTTAAAAAAAATGGCCCTTTCTTATTAATCAAAATATCAGGAGTACAGAAAGAAAAGCATTCAAATGGATTATTACAAAATAAAGTAAAGCAACTATGTGAATTACAATAGAGTATGCAATAAGGGAATTTCATGAAGCACGAGACAAAGTTATACTTAATTGGTACTTAAAAACTGGGCACAAAACATTCTAATGCATATAAATTTAAGAAACTTCAAAGCACCCATATCATTTATTGAGTCATTAAAGCAATAAAATAGAATATCATTAAGATGCATGACTCAGGTTGTTGCGATGAAAAAGGCACACAATTAAATAAAAATTCCTAGAGGAAGCTAATTTATCTGTACAGGATATAAATCAATTCATCAGAGACAATAACATTGAAGAAAGAATTGCAGTCAAAGCCAGTTTAATATGAAATGACAATGGATTGCTCAGTAGTCAGTGTAATGCATTTATACATAATCAAAGTGTTAACTTCAGTTGGATGAACTACCAACAGAAGTTTCTGTTCTTTCAGAAAAGTACAGGAAATCATTTCAACCCCAAATAGTAAAGAAAATACATCATCTCCTCAAAATATTTATGTAAACTGTAGTTATAGTGAGTAAATTAAAGCTCTATATTATACAAGTATGGACACGCTCCATTTTGGGCCTATCCGTCTCTAACTCCCATAAGACTATGCCGTTTTACTCAATTGTCATATAGTTAATTCCTAAAATAGTTGTGTTATACTGTTGAATGATACCTTCTGCATCTGCTCATGTTCTTCTTTTTGCATTAGAAGGCCTAGGTCAGACAGAAAGTACACAATTTTGACACTATGTCAGCTATTGTTACGGCACTTTCACATAGTACTGCAACCGAACTCAGTGGTCAATGATAGACCCGGCAGAGGAAAAAGGCTGTCATCGGTTAAAACAGAAATTGCAATATTAAACATATGCCTTATTAATTATATCCGTTTAACCCGTGAAACTTCTCTTTTAGTTTTGTTATTCACTATTTAAATTATTTGTTATAATGTATTTATTATATCAATGTTGACATAAACTGTATAAGGCCTACAGTTAACCTGTCAGTTAAGAATGAATTAAAAGAATTATAGGGCTTAGAGGGCTTCATACTAAATTCAATTTGGAACAAAAACATTTGGTAGTTTAACATTTCTCTGCTGTAAATTGATCCAATGAGAATGGTTATGACAACCAGAAACCTATATTTTTAATTGGTGCGTGAAAACAAGAGATAAATAAATGATATGCTGAAATTTTAAACTATTTATAATCCATAGATCTGCATTTTTTATTTCTTTTTTTCCAATTATGAAAGTGCATTTAGTTTATCTTATAGTAGCATGTTGCATTTTTTAAATTATTTTTTCTGCAATAGTGGCATTGCAAATGAGCTATATGACTATAGCAAACTATTTTTATGTAAAAAAAAATTCAAAGCACCTTCACAAATTATATACATTCATGTAATTTCTGAAAGCTATGGCAAATGTATTCAAGAATAAGCACAGAGTATACTTTAACACAGTAATAATATTGTAAGTATAATACACTTAGTAATAGTCACTGCTAAATACAACATATCCATGTTGACAAATATTTTATTACATAAATTATTTTCAAAGCAGTTTACATGTCAAATTAAATCTTGAATGCGATATAACGTAACACCTTTCTTTCCTTGAGTTGTACAACTAAATGCACAACATCCAGGCAAATTAACTAAATTAAAATAACATTTTAAAAATGTTTTCCATATAAGCATATGGCACAACACACAGACAGCAGGCTCAAAATGGCAACTGATGTTGGAGAACCAATCACGGAACTATAATAGAGGGCTTTACGGGTAAATGACAGAGCATTTGCAAAATTTTTTTAACTTGCAGTCAAATTCACTTTCTCTGTGAAACTCATGGTCTGCTCAAAAAGATGAAACTTTGCTTAATGAATGGCAGTCAAAGAAAACCTTAACTCTAAAAATTATTCCCTTAGAGCTACAAAATACATGCAACCTGTAGACATATACTTTTTCAACAGCATAAGTGTATAAGAGACAGATTAAAGGCAATATATATATATATGATATTAGAGAATCAAAGTTGACAGAGAATTTCTACTACAGTAAAACCTGGGTAAGATGCTGTATTAAAGGGAGTACCTTATTATTCTTAGATTCTATTTAAATACCAGGAACTAATATCAAAACTAATGTACAAATTTATGTAAATAATATAAAATGCAGTATATTAATAAACTACAACTGTTGCAGTATTAAGATTTGCATTATATTTTTCTTTATGAAAAACTGGAAATCACATATATTGTCAAGTCATAAGTATTAAGTCTTTCTGAAAATATCATTCATTGTTGCTTGTAATATACTTATACCAATACTATGAGTAACTGCATTTTTCCATGCAATTTAAATATAAAGTAACACCAGGAAATTGACTACATAAACATTAATGTATCTCTGAATCAAAGAGATGCAGCAAGTACATATATGCGAGATGGATTTACAATTTCTACCGTTTTTTCTTTTCCTACCTTATGGCATGATTCATGATGATTTTATCACACCTAATTTATTTCATTTTTGTCTATTGAAAAATCATCCAATGGAATATCATTCCTGAATCTGTCCCTCACAGCATTTTAGTCATATCCTCACCCATTTGTGCATCACTGGTCATTTTATTGGGTGACAGATGCTCGTTAACATGCATGCACACATACATACCAGAAAATAATTAATGTTTTGAAGAAAGTTCTGTATAATGGAAGACACTACTGAAAGAACCATTTTAAAGCAAATACCACGAGAAAATAATGCATACAGTACTCCATAAAAGGAGAAAAGTACGCCTATGCATACAATAAGTGTTGGTAAAATGAAAAATTAATATCTGAAGAAATTAGTCCCTAATACTGTGATTTAGAGAGCGAAATAATGATATCAAATTACTTACCTTAGAAAATACAGCTTTTTTGATGTAGTTGGCAATAGTCTCGGGTTCCAGTCATTCCCATGCACTAATGTAGTTCATTGCATTTAAAGCAATACAAAACTAATAGTTTAGTTGATTCATTTGTTGTAGTTTACTCATCACTGTGCTAAGTGGTGAATATGCAAGTTCAATATTCTTTAAACTCACATTCTTGGGGTGCATATGACAATTTTCAATGAAGAGTAAGGTTTTGTGATTTACTATCATTATTCTGTTATCCAAGTCCTTCAGCCATCCATGCATGAGCTTCGCTTTTATAACCAAGTAGAAAAAAGATTCTGGACATACAGCAACGAGAACTGCCATCCTGTTCCTACTCTGTTTACGCTCATGACATCTTTCTCCTTTGAAGACATAAGAATTGTTAGATAAGATTTGAAAAGAAGCCACCTTGTCAGCATTAAAAATAATGCAAGAGGTGTATTCACTAATGAGATTCTAAAGTATTTCATGCTGTCATTTAATTATGACTCAGATTGTCCACTAATCTGATGATAAACAATGCCAAGTCATTACTAAAGCGGTCCAATGCTGTTTGATGCTGAGAACTCAATGCTCGTCTTTTCTGCAATTTCTTGAGATTTTTGTTGGACAGTAGATCCATTCAAAGGAATGGAAGCATCTTTTTTTTTACCATTGTCTTCGTGCTTTCCACCTTCAACCTTGCAACCTCCTGTAGCAGCCTCAAAAATTACATCATGATTTTTTTAGTATAGTCTTCAAAGTTGATTATGAAGAAGTTCCTAACGAGTATGTTTTTGATTCATGTTGGTGTTTCCATCATGCTTACAGGGAAAAGTTTTCCATTCACTCCTTTATTTGTGCTAACATGAACAAGACATTTCAAAATCAAACACAATATTCACTGACCCAGTCAATGATAATGGAATGTAAAGCTGGTGGCAACCAGGTGGCCAGACTATATACATACTATTGCAGGCATAAAGGGCCAAATTCCATTCCTTGATATTACCCAACCTTAAGACATGCAAGGGCTAATGTAAATGGGAATTTCGCAAACAATTTTCTCAATATACTTGTTTAGGCTTTCAAGGCCAGTGTTAATCCAATAAAATGAAGTTTCCGGGATTTTAGGCCATGGTCCAGAAGATGTTAAAACACCTGACATTTCGCAAGAAGCAGCACGGATACACAAAACATGGTTTTCTGTGTTGGAAAGCATGAGGATTAAGCCCTACAACCAACTGGACAAATTACGGGACAGCAGCCCACTGTGATTGGCAGACTCTCAGCCAACAAGAGTGAGGGGGAGGTCCTACTCCAGCCTATATATTTGACGGGTGCTACTCCAAGTGCCACTTCAGATACCTATTCTTTAGTTATCCTCTGAAGAAGCCCGAGAGAGAGACGGGCAATATGTCAGGTGTTTTTAACGTCTTCTGCAGCATGGCCAAAAAGCTCAGAAACTTCATTTTATTGAATTTTCTCAATACTTTTTAAAATATATTTCAAAAATATTCAAATGACAAAAGACAAAATATTAAATGGGATGACAGCAAGTTAAGTGGTGAATTTTAATTTCATAAAAGGGATGTCAAACCAGGAGAAAAGAGCATATTATGTGGGATGGGTGCATCTTACTAAAGTTTTACTGCATTTTAGTTTTCTATCTTTTGGTTTTACCTCGTTTTTATATCCAGCTTAAAACATTGTGCCTTTGTATAAATTGAAAGAAAATAAATAGCTTGAGTACAGATTTAGTGAGATAGCACCAAATGCTGTTTATCTGACAAATACATACAATGATTGCAGGTATTCCTATGGCAACTGAATGAAAAATTACTGCTGCAACAAAAAGGCTAATGAGGATAATCAGATCCTGGATATATAAAAATTATGACCATTTGTGGTTGACAAAAAAATATGTGATAAGATCATATGGAAAAATCTATTATGATTATGTGTCAAGTTGCACTACCTAAGGTATTTGTTATACTAAAATACAGAAGGAAGGTTGTCATTTATAGGGTACACCATACCTTTGTTTTCTCATCTATCTGAGGAAGACGAATTCTTCCAGTCCCCGTCTTGCCAATTGTACCACGTGTATATCCAAGATCCTCCTGGTAGGCATCATCTTCTATGTCTGCAAAATTCAGTCTATTTGCTTGTTTACGGAATTCCGTCATGGCATAGCGCTCCTTCATTTTTCTGACTCTTTTTCCCCCTCTTTTCTTCCTACCTGCATCTATTGGCTTGGGCAAGGGTTTAACAAATTTCACAGGGGGAGGTTCTGTCAATTTGTCTAGTTTTTTCTCAATCTCTTCTCGCAGCATTTTGCCCACAAGCCCATCAGAGCTTTCATGACAAGCATCTACTCTTGCAGCAAGAGTGCTCTTAGCAGCTACTAAACGTGCAGCTTTGCGACGCAAATCTGGTGGCGTATCTTGTACAATGTCTGAATAATAGATGAACCCTGTGTGAGGCAGCATGGCCACCTTTAAGAAGAAACAAAAAATGCATGAGTACAAAGCATTTATGAAACCCTATATACTGCATAACAACAATGACACTACTAATCACAATTAATAATTAGAATGGTATAGCATAGAACACATGGTGATGCTGACAATATTATTATTATTAGGTTTATTTAAGGATGCTTTTTAAATCTCTGATCATTAATATCCTACTCAATGCAGGGCATGAAAGAGGCAATAAAATTTGGTTAGAGGTCTCTTCTATTCTATTTATGGCAACATGCCATAAATCTATAACATGGGACCAAAAACTCTATTTCTCTTCTAATGGAAACCTATTTGCTATAAAAATCCATCGACCTGGCCAGGTTTGAACCTGCGATCTTGGGTCTAGGAGGCAAGTATGGTTACTACTAGTCTTGACCTCCAGGACTAATTGATGGTATTGATTATTATATGGCAAATTATGGAAAAAGTCTATGATCTTATATCTATTAGGTGCACATTATTGTTAATCAATTTTTGTGTAAGCATTCGATAGTATTAATAGAAAGAAATTGTATGATGCCATGGCTCATGTAAAATCCCACAGATATGAATAAGATTAGTAAATATCACTTTATAAATACCAGAGCAAAAGCCAAGATCGATAATAAATAAGTGAGTGCTTCAATTTTAAGAGGTGTGAAATAGGAGACTGTCAGATACTTTATTTATACTGGCTATGCTATTAAAGATTATGAGGTACAAATTAATAAGTTGAGTCAAATATGCACACATGCAGGTAATGTAGTGACTGTGGCCAGGTGAAAAAGGAAAATAATATTAATGAGAAATTAGAAAGAAGAACAGAGAAGACAGGATTGAGAGAAAACTAAATTTATGATTATGACAGCATTAGAAATTAGAAAAACACAGAATCTGGAAATATAACAAAATGTGTTTGAAGGAGTACCTAAATTAAGTATCTGGAAATATAATTGACATTAGAGGTAAAAGGAACAGCACGATCACAGACTAAATTCAGGCATGGAATAAGACATTTTTGCAAAGTTGAGCCTCCTGAAAAGTAAATTGTTAACTAGAATAACAAATGGTCCAGATACAGGGTATAACAAAAATAGGGGACAAGTTACTCGCATCAAAACAAGAAAGAAGGGGGGAAAAATCTTAAATCAACCTACTGATGTACATTGTACCCTAAATGGCAATGTGTGCCATGTAGACTTGTTAATATTTATAATTTGTTTACACGCAATTTGTTACATCACCATGGTTAGTCACTCAATGAGTGACTAACCATGGTTCATATCATGAAGAAGCAGACTGATTTTTATCTATGGTCATGAAAGTGGTAATAACATGAGGCTGCATGGTACAAGATGGCATTCCCAGGTTGAAGGCATCCGATCCCTGAAATTTTTCTGTAATTTTTTGTTGAAACCAGATCTGTAGCACCACAAACAATGGATCAAGGAAAATCATGAGTAGCTCATATTTCTGACTAGGAATAACTCATACTTCAGATGTCAAAAAAGATCCAGGTATCACCATAAAACAATTAGACATAGGATTTTGTACATCTCAATGACCACATGACCATTTACTGCTTATGTACATTTATCATCTTGAACATGTCCAGGGTCTTGTATCTACTCACTCACCATGAGAAAACTTTTGAAAATGGTTCAATGCTCAAAGTGCCAATCCCTTGTTTATCTATCTGCGTGATCATTATATGAATATCCTGCCACAATTAGCAGCTCAAATATAACTGAATTGCAGCAACGTTAAATGTAAGAAACTGACTATCCATGAATGTATGCAAATGATAAATAAAAACAAATCTCCTTGGGGAGCGCACCACAATCTAGGGTACAATGTACATCAACAGACTAACTATAATGATAACATTTGATTGTCTAAAAAAGTTAATTCATATTATAACAAACTTAAGTTGTTGGATTGTACCTGGAAATGTGTTGAATATTATCTTTCAATAACAACTCGTAAATCAAACTTTTCCAGAGATATGTTTACTTAGTCCTGCCATAAGTTCTGTCTCTCATACAGAGGCAGCTAGTGTATACAGATATGATGAAAACAAATGTTTATACCAGTAAATTATTCAATAGAGACTATAAAGATCAGGTACAATACACAAGTTACTCAAAATGTCCAATTTTTGCCTTGACACACTTTTTCAAATGCTCCAGCCAATCAATTACACACGCATCAGATCTACGGGTATTGAGGGTGATGCGTTCACCAAATCTGCCTCTAAGGATATAATATTGTGGTGAGCTTTAGAGCAAGTCTGCCCTCTAAAATGGACTGCAAGCAACAGCCCAATGGATTGGTATGGGCTTCCTGAGGGCCAATCAGCAATGGTGACAAACTTTGGAATCAGGCTCTCCAGCTAATGTTGTGTGAACTTTTATCTGGTGAGCAGGTGCTGAATCCTGCTGGAATATTCAGTGCTTTCTTGCAACAAGGTTTGTTTTCAGGGGCTTCAAAACATTTTCCAGGATATCAATTTGGTAATTGGCAACAGGTGTTTTCACCCCCTGTTCGCATAAATGCAGTGATGTCATGCCCTCAAATGACATCCCCACTAAATCATCATGGATGCTGGATGGTGACTTCTTTGCATTTTTGAGAATTTAGCGGCAGCTTCCTTTGAGATGTGAGCATACATGTGATCATTCTGGCAATTGAGTTTTCCTTGTACGGTGAAAATTTTCTCATCTGTGAAGAGAATTTGGCAGCGAATGCCTTTTGCATACTTCTTCAGTAGTCTCTTGGTTCTTGTGGCTATTTGCCTTAGAACTGCTGACAGTCGCTGTCCTCTGCTTCTTTGGTAGCTCCAAGCCTAAGGTCTTATTTTATGATAAATGACATTGTTCACAAAGGGACTTTCATTTTCCATGCCATGATTCTTTGCTTGTATAGTGGATTTATCTGAATTCTCTTGACAATGGTTTTGACTGCTGTTGGTGTTCTGACCTTGGTTGGCCAAACATGTCTGGCTATACCATTTCTGTGTAATGCTTAATAGAAATTTGAATAGTTTGGGATTTTCACAGTGAAATATAGTATCATATAACAAATTATTTATGAGGAAGTCACTCAAATTTCACTAGTTTTATCCCACTTACTTGGACATGTTTCAAAGGCAAATTTCCTTCAACGTCAGCACGGTTCCACTGTCAGCTTTCCAGCATGGTATTAAGATGTAGCTCTTTGGATTTTATAAACTTTTTGATGAGGCTGCTGTTGTTTGGAAGATCAAAATTAACTAAATTTTCTTTGCTTTCGTTCAAAAATATATTTTCCCACACCGATAATTCTATGGTTTTTGAAGAGTTTTGGAACTCATGTTTTTTTTTGCCAGAAATGGTATGCTACTGCTGATTTTTCTGTATGTTTATGTTTTACACTTCTCATGTGTTCCTTAAACCGTATGGTAATGTTCCCTTTTGTTTTACCTACATATTTATTATTGCAGTCTTTGCAACTGATTTCATAAATGTCTGATTGTTTTCCTGGGGGGATTTTGTCCTTTGTGTTGGTTTTTAGGAGGTTTTTCAAACTGCATTTATTCACTGGAGCCAAAATAATGTTGACCTCTTTAAAAATCTTTTGAAATTATTGGTGTGCCCATGGATGGAATGTAAATTTTTTATATATTTGCTCTCCTTTGTAACCTTTCAGTGTGGTGGTTTCTTTGATTTGCTTTTGTTTTTTGAATTTTGCTACATCCATGATTTTTTGGTACTCCAATTTGTATTCTGTCTCATTTACTGGTAGGTTTGTTAATCTGAATGTGAGGCTATTGCTTATAGCTAGTTTATGTTGTTTCGGGTTGCTGTTGCTTTTTATATAATTATCCATCTAGGTATCTTTCCTGAATAAGCCAAATTTCAGTATGTTATAATTTTTATATCCAGGAAAGGAAGAACCTTGTTGTTCTCCATTTTCATTGTGAATTTTATGTTGCTGTCTTGTAGGTTTAGTAGTTTTATTGCGTTATCGTTCCATTTTTCATTTACTATTGCAAAGACATCATCAACATAATGATACAAGCATTTGTATATATGTGAGAAAGCCTCTACTAATTTTGTTTCCAGGAAACTCATGCATATGTCTGCTAAGAATGGTGAGAGCGGACTACCTATTGCTAAACCCTTCTTTTGTGTTTAGCAATGGGTAATCCACTCTCACCATTCTGGATATAAAAATAATAACATACTGGAATTTGGCATATTCAGGAAAGATACCCACATGGATAATTATATAAAAAGCAACAGTCACAACCCAAAACAACATAATCTAGCTATAATCAATAGCCTCACATTCAGATTAACAAACGTGCCAGTAAATCAGACAGAATACCAATTGGAGTACCAAAAAATCATGGATGTAGCAATTTAGAAAAATTGCTTCACAACAGATCTGGTCAAGAAAAAGATAGAAAAATTCAAAAAGCAAAAACAAATCAATGAAATCACCACACTGAAAGGTTACAAAGGAGAGCAAATATATAAAAAATTTACATTCCATCCATGGGCACACCAAAAATTTCAAAAGATTTTTAAAGAGGTCAACATTATTTTGGCTCCAGTGAATAAATGCAGTTTGAAAAACCTCCTAAAAACCAACACAAAGGACAAAATCCTCCCAGGAAAACAATCAGGCATTTATGAAATCAGTTGCAAAGACTGCAATAATAAATATGTAGGTAAAACAAAAAGGAACATTATACCATGCGGTTTAAGGAACACATGAGAAGTGTAAAATATAAACATACAGAAAAATCAGCAGTAGCATACCATTTCTGGCAAAAAAAAAAAACATGAGTTCCAAAACGAACCAAACTCTTCAAAAATCCATAGAATTATTGGTGTGGGAAAATATATTTTTGAACGAAAGCAAAGAAAATGTAGTTAATTTTGATCTCCCAAACAACAGCAGTCTCATCAAAAAGTTTATAAAATCCAAAGAGCGACATCTTAATACCATGCTGGAAAACTGACAGTGGAACCGTGCTGACGTTGAAGGAAATTTGCCTTTGAAACATGTCCAAGTAAGCGGAATAAAACTAGTGAAATTTGAGCAACTTCCTCATAAATAATTTGTTAAATGTTTAATAGATTAATATACACATTTCCTTGTCATTTACAGTGGTCTCAAGTTAATCTCTACTGGTGTCTTGTAGTTCTTCTGTAATGCAATTACTGTGGTGCGATTCTCTCCTAATCCCCATTTCATGTTTACCAGGGGACTGCTCATCTTCAACTGCATGCATGCCAGAACTGAGATTAGCATGTCACTGGTGTGCCAACATACCCTGTTATGGCAACCTCAGAACCTGACAGAACTTAGAGCAGGACAAAGTATATTCCTATTTTTTATTTTTAATTTTAATATATTTAGGAATCAACACAGTGAAACGAGTGTAAGATCTTCAGTAGATAAAATATTTTAAAATGCTAAAAACATTTCTGTGGCTTCACTTCCAATCAACATGAAAGCAGTCTGAGTTTAAAAACAGTGAAAATATTGATACAATGATAAAACGCTCTTAATGTTTCACTCTCAAAATTAAAAAATTAAGGACATGTTTCGTGAGAATTTTGCTCACATTGTCAACTGTTAAATGACTAGTCAATCATGAAACATGACCTGAATTTTTGTGCTCTGTTAGTGTCATGCCTTTTTTGCCTGGCACAGTATTTCACTTAAGCCAGTATATGGATTCACACATTACTGGAACAGCATTATTGGAAAGATAAATGAAGAATGGCAAACTCAACATCACTTGCTATTTACATTCTGAAAGGGATGGATGGGTCCATGCAGTTTCATCTGTTGGAACATAGGTGCCTCCCACAGAGATAGATAACTATATCAGAGAAAATTTAGTTATGCTTGTTATTATACAGGAGAAATAATCTCCATGTAATAACATATTGGAGGATCTCCTAGATAAAAATCTATTGATATGAATTCAAATTACCCAAAAACAAAGCTAGGAGATGACAATAAATCTCTAGGCTCCAAAGTTAAGAAACAGTTCACCCTTGATTTCAATCTAATGTTATTTTTGCATTATATTTCTTTCTCTTTATATTTTTGAACCATTTAATAGCCCATGCCAACTGCATTAAATAAATATGGTGCAAATGACGAATACATAGCTACTTTATGATACCTGAAATTTCCCTTTATTAGGCTACAGAAAGCTTCAAAACATACAGACAAGTTTTTCCAATTGTACACATACATGAGATCGGCAAGCGTGACTGCATACTGGGAGAAGCCAGTCCTCAAGGCTGTATAATGCATGTGCACATAGCAGCATGTAGTTAGTTGGAAGGAGTCTCTTTCAGTTAGTGGTTGTGCATTTATTTCTTCTTGGTGTTTTCATTGTGTGCTGATTGTTCATTAGTTATGCCACTACATTAAATTTAGTCTTGAAGATCAGGTTTTTATTTCCAGTGTATATTGAAAATATTTTCCTGCAGAGAGGTGACAAGGTGATTTACAGAAAATATCCTGACAATCATATTTTAGGTTGAAAAACTGTTCCCCAACTTATTAAAAAGTTACAAGAGACAGGCATCTCAATGACAAGAAACATATTCTGAACCGAAGAATTCTCACAGAAAAAAGTAAGATGAAATAGGAATTTTCTTCACATATGCCAGTAATGTATCTATTCAGGGGCATCATTTTCAAGATCTCTTATAACATCAGTTAGTGCTTATTATTATTATTATTATTATTATTATTATTATTATTATTATTATTATTATTATTATTATTATTATTATTATCAGTTTTATATACAGTATAATTTTATCATTTCAGTAAAAATAAAAAAATACTAACTGTATACATGATGACTCCATGTCCCCCTTTTCTGGTGCACTTCCCCCTGTAAGCTGCCATGCTTAGGCGGTCTGTAACTCATAGCTTTAATTACAACTTTTGTCAGCAAACTGAACAAATGTCAGGTAGACCGCTTTAGTTACTGTACCCTATGCAAAATGTGCATGGGCAACATTGCAAAGAATAACCTAGATCCCAAGTTGTTTATTTTTTGTTGGAGCTTTGTTTCTATAAAAATGTAAGAATTTGATTAGCCTAAATGAATACAGCCTAAACCTATCCTAATCACTTACTCATTATTAACCAGCAGTCTTAACTAAAACTCAAACTAAGGGTTATATATTTAAGAATGCCATGGATTGCTTGTACAACGCATAACTATTTAATCTCTAGATTGGGTTTAAACAATGTTGTATTAATGGATACAGCATGGTGCTAACAGAAGTACATTTCTATCCATAGGTTGTCTTAGATTATGTTTGTTGGTAGAACTTTGCTTTTCCTTTTCAATGTAATGCTGATTAAGTTTCTGTGGCACTATAGAATGCATCAAGCAGTGAACATAGACTACCATATATAAATGAGAGATACTAATTTTTTAAAGTGTTACCAGAGGAGAATAAAGCAGAATGGAAATGTGTCTAATATCTGTACATTCACTTAAATGCACAGACTTGCACACTAAGTTTCGCCTCAAGGATATTACACCTTTCCTACCAAAAGTTGATATGTGCTCTGAATATTATATCCTACACCCTTATGCTATGGAAAAGGCTCTAGATTGTACATGAACATAGGTAGGAGTAAGGTATTTAGAGTCTCTACCTCATAGTGGCTACAGCAGTTTCATACACAGTTAAAACAAATGATTAGTGCTGGAAACACCCTTTAATAATCATTTAATTGATTAACCACTTAAATAACAGTTTGAATTGGGCAAATATTTGTAAACTACTTACAATGAGAAGATATACAATGATTGTGCTATGGTAAAAAACTATGTGTATTTGCTGATATCCCATTTCAGTTTTTGTTAGACATTTACCATGTTTGCTCAATTTACATGTTGGACTCAAAAACTGATTTTTAATAAGCTTTCTGGATTGAATGTGAATTCAGTATTGTCCCGTTTTAGAGCCCATATTAGAACCTATTACATATTTTCGCACAAGTTTTAATGTTAGTTAACCTGCCTTTATTTTTAAATTGGATAACCTACAGGATAATCTGTTTAAACAACAAATTATTAATGAATTGAGGAAGTAAAATTTAGAAAGAAAAGATATAGAAGGTTAAATGAAATAAAACAATATGCATGCATATTTTGCACATACATATGAAATGATAAAAATGACTGTTAGCAAGCATTCACACACTCAATTCCATCTAAATCTGTTCTCTGGTTACTTTTTAACCAGAACCACTGGATCCTAAATCACCATTTACAAGTACATTTTCAATCCAGCAATCATATTCAAATTGATTTGGGTTTGAATGTAAATGTGGTAACAGAATTGCCAAAAATGACTCTACAGAAAACATAACACACACAATACACACTTAGAACAAAGAAAAGTTTGCTAACATCACATCAATTAAGATTATAAGCTCACCTGTGAGAAACCAGACAGTGTCTTCTTTTGTGCTCCAAGAACCATAACATTGCATGCAGGCATTTTAGACAATTTTGTCAATCCTCCTGCAACACCCATAATTTTTGCTGCTGTTGAAGCACCTACTATAATTGAAAGATTTGGAGCAATGAAAGCCATTCTACTCTCCACATATTCATATATTTTTTGCTTGAAATTATTCAGTTCAATTGCCATATCACAGGCTTCACAGATGTCTTCCTTTTCCTGCTCTGTGAGAAGTTGGCCTTGAGTTGTTGATGCTGTTACAGATACTACCATTATTGTAGCTTGGGTTAGTATCTGCTGCAGTGCTTCATTGTTTTTTGCTTTGTCTAAGTCATTACCCAGCTCTTTCACTGTCATGACGTATTCAAGTGGACCAACAACTAGAGATTCTAGTTCGGGAAAACGCTTTGAATATTTATCGCGAGTGAATCTATGGATGACAGCAATTTCATTATCAATTTCCACGGCCACATTATTAGCTTCAACGATTAACTGATATTCCGGATCCGCTTCAACTGGGCCGACTATGTCCTCTGCTTTGCGCAACCTTCTGCTATAATTTTCTATTTGCTCCATAATGTTACACAGCCTTTCAGAATCGCGGAGTTTTGCAACTTCACGGATAGAAATAGTTTTTATATTTTCCTCCAGTGGAATGACAGCAGGGTTAGGATTAACATCCAAAGTTCGAGCATTTTCCATGTATTGCTCTTTGATATCATCTTGATCTTGTTCTTCCAAATCCGCCAACAATTCATCTGCCAAAGACATGGTGAAACTGTGTACTCTGTAAAGCAGAAAATTGTACACTAGACTTAACTTCACTGATGACCTATTATTACTTGATTTTCACTTTCGCAATCATTCCATGCAACGAAAATAAGCCGGCACTGTTCCAGTGTGGCCAGGTTTTCGGTAGAGAAAACTCTCCTTTCGGCCTTCAAAATCCCTCAGAATCAGAGAAATTCCCTACAAGTTTAAAATGTTACTAGTTAAAAGTCATTTATTCATCCGTAAAGATCAAATACAATTACGAAGAAAAAAAAAAAAATACAATATAAAACAGAGACAAATATAATGACTTAAAAGTTAAAACTTACAAAATATACAGAAACTTCAGATTAGCATTTAGCAATGGTTTGTAGATAAGGAAAATAAGTGTGTGCAACAGCATGGTATTTAATTTTAAATCTTAATTTAAGCAGTAAATGACTCTAGAGATATGCTTCTACATGTAAAAACAATTTTCAAGCAGTAAAGATTGCACACCAATTTTAAATTTCGGGGCCAGCCAGTATCTATCAAAGTTTGTTGTATAATCTAGTACAATTATATAATGAGCGTGTTCATATAATGTGGTATTATGACTTATGCTGCTTAACCAATGGCTGTTTCTTGCATTATGATTGTGTCTGTCTTTATTCAAATGGAATGTTGGTAAATACTTTTTAGTTGATTTATTTATGGACGCTCTTTAACATCAGGTCATCAGCGTTAATACTTTTTAGTGTACATTAAGACTTCTAATATATAAAAGCAGGAAACAAGTAATACTTTTTAAGCATTTATACAGTATTTTAGAGGATTCAGTTTTCTTTTACCTGCAATTATTCTCAGTGCTCTTTTTTGCATCTTAAAAATAAAATATCCTCTTTTACCCCAGAATATGATTCCATATCTAATGAGACTGTGGAAATAAGCATTGCATAAGCACTTCAGTGTAGTTTGACAAACCTTTCCCTTATTACTATAAGGGCAAATCATATTTGATTCAGCTTAGAGTTCAGCTTCTCAACATGGATATTCCATTGCAAAATTTCATCTATACATTCTCCTAAAATTGTAATACTTTCCACATAGGAAATTGTTTTGTTATCAAGTTCCTATAGAAGGTAGGTATGAATGTGTATTTCTTAGATGTTGAAAAGATATTGCACGAGTATTTTCTATATTAATTACAAGTTTGTTTTTCTGAAACCAATTTGGTAACTGACTCTCCATCTCACTTACATTTGTATGTGCTTGATATTTATCACCATTAAAGGGAAACTTTTGATTCATCTATAAATAGCGTTAACGGAAATTTTTATATGACTTGATAAGTAATTTATATAAACAGCAAGGTACCATTCACTGAACCTTGAGAAACACCTACATTGAAACACTGTGTAATAGAACTGTGAATTTCATAAGTACTTGTGCTCTTATTTCTATTGATTATTTCTACAAATTGCTTTCGATCGCTGAGGTAGGAGGAAAACCAATCTTTTGCAATTCCCCTTACACCATAGCTTTCCAGTTTTTGTATAACAACAAAATGAAAGACCTTAGACAAATCCAGGAACAAAGCTAAATTATGTTCTCTTTCATCCAATGATGTGTCATCAATTCCATGAGTATACTTAGATTTTAAATTCTTCACAATAGTTTTTAACTCGCACAAATCAACAAGGTAAATGAAAATTGATATGGATATGGCAGGTAACCTTTGTGTGACAATATCTCTGTATTTTGATGTAGTTTATCGGCAATGTTAACAAAATATTCACCAAAATTATGACCTACTTCGGTAGGTGTACTATATGTTTCACCTGACTCACTTTTGAGGTGGTATATTTCTTTTTTGCTCCCATGTCCCATTTCATTTTTGAAAACTAAATATAAAATAATATAAATTAAAACTTCTCCACAGGTAACTTCAAAATTTGAACGGTGTATACGCTTTATCCACTCCTCCTTTCACTATTGCTTTTTAGGACATGTAAATATGCATTATACGGTATGTATAATTAATACATACAAGAGCGACCCTTGCTGTACTAAACACTATCTATTACACAAGTGCCTGGTGTGATTTCAGCAAATCCATTGTAACTTAATAAAATATTAAAGAACTAACATGCTGTTGTTTATTTACTTCCAACTATAAACTACTGTAATAAACCACGTAACTGCAATGAGCCAAATAAACAGGAGTGTTTAATAGTAGCAAAATGAACGAATTTAATGCGAGTGTGCCTGTCTCTGCATAAACTCACTTGCAAACGAATCGAATCATATTACAATATCAGGTTTGTCGGTCCTGGTGGTGTAGTGGTTACTATACTTGCCTCCTAAATCCAAGATCGCGGGTTCGATCCCGGCCAGGACCAATGGAATTTTTCGGGCGTAAAAATCCTTAGTATGGCTTCTTTCGGAAGGAAAGTAAAGCCTGGGTCCCGTGTCGTACATTTACGGCATGATAAAGAACCTCAAGCATGAAAAATGAAGCCGCTAAGCAAAATTTGTCGACCGTTTCACGCCCTGATTTGAATAGGATGTTGATGACCTGAGTTGTTAAAGAACGTCCGTAAATAAACCAATATATATATATATATATATATATATATATATATATATATCAGGCTCACTAAAACTCTCATCATCTCGATCCAAATTCCGCTTCATACGTTTTTTTCTCCCTTTCTTTGCTAACCCACACCGCCACATTTGATGGTATATTAGAGAAATTGCTGGAAAATATCCTCCATAACCACAAAGTTTGGTACGATAGGTTTACACACTACAATTTCATCATTAACTTCAAAATCTGCACGATGCATATACTCTTATGACTCCTCCTTTAATTACTTCTATTTAGGACGTGCAAGTATGATATTATGCGTGCCTGCCATAATAAAGACATACAAGAGCAAATCCATGTGGTACTAATAAAGTTCTTTTAAACAAATTCCTTGTTTGCTTTCAGTAAATCAATATCAACTTAATAAAAAAAACAAAAGGAATAACAGCTAGTGTTGATTTACTTCCAACTGTAAGCCACTGTAATAAACCAGATAACTGTAAATTAACGTGATGTAATTAACGTACTGACCACATATTCTACCCTTTTCCTACCTATCTTGGGGTCTGGTTAATATAGTGGGTCGATGTCAAGTATATGTGCCAGTTTCCCAGCTTCATTTGCCAGGTCAATTCGATCTCGTTCTGTAGGCATATTTTGCAATAATAGTGTCGGATGGTTAGTTAGAACGCGACTATAGCTATACTAGGTTGCAGGCTACGAGCGGTATAAATCCATGTAAGTTATGTCACGTAACTCGACATGTAATGTTGTCATATTGTGGTGGCTTTTATGAATTTTATCAGCTGTCATTTCCTTTTGAATGGTGTCTGTCCAATTGAAGCGTCTCTCTCTCTCTCTCTCTCTCACACACACACACACACACCTTTACGACTCTTTAACCTCCAACTATTTGAGTTTGAACATGACAAACTAATAAATAAGAGGCAACCATGTGCTCCGTGTATGGTTGTCTTGTGCTCTAGCAGATGAAAGCCAATTGTATGTTTAACGAGAACGGTAAAAATAAGCTATGGAGTTGTTTCTGGTGTTATATAACTATACATGCGAAAATCATATCCTTTCGCAAAGGAATTTTCTGAATACAAGAACGAACTAAAATACAATATAAGTTCATGGCTAAACCTGAAAACTTTACGACCTGTACCTTTTTCACCCGCACGGTTTCCTCATGTATGCTGCTACTTCCTCTCGGGCTCCCGTAGCCTGCAATCGAATGAAGAGTTCAACTATGCAGGGCGTAAGTAGAATTTATGGTAGACTAAGGCCTAAGTAGGGGGAGAATACCAAAATCACCATCGACAGTTAATTTGATTTGGTTTATTACGAACGCACTTTAACACCTCAGTCATCAGCGTCCCATTCAATCCAGGGCGTGAAACGGCCGACAAATTTTGCTGAGAGGCCTCTTCTTTCCGCCTTGAGGTTCTTTTTCGCGCCTTAAATGTACTACACGGGACCCACGGCTTTATCTCCCTTTCGAAGGAAGCCACACTTAGAATTTTTGAATCTGCGATCTTGGGTTTAGAAGGCCAGTATGATTACCATTACACCTCCAGTACTGACACCAACAGTTAAGAAATTGAAGGAACAAACTATATAAATTTATTGCGAGCTAATATTTATAGAGGCTCATCAAGGAAAAGAAATAAGAATAGAATAAGGAAAATACAGCAATGGCAAATTTAATGAAAATAACGAGGTACCCCAAACTATCTAAAAGCACCTAAATAAAAATAACAAAAAGCATAGCTTTCCCAGAGGTTTTAATGGAAGTGAAAGTGGATCTTATGCAAAGTGAACAGAAAGAGACGAGAGGCCTTCAACCTATGGACATGGCTTAGATTACTTTGTATTTCATGCATTCAGGAAAGAATAATCAATTAAATTAATCCAGTACCAACGTTGAAGCTCCCTTCACTGGAAATAAACGGAGATACTTTGGTCATCTCATAAGATGATGGAATTCTCTGGAAAAAGGTTTGATGCTAGTAAAAACATCAGCAAGAGAAGAGGACAAACCAGAATGGGATGGCTAGATGAAGTAAAAAGTACTTCTCATCCGAACTGGACAGAGCTAGTCTCAACTGCAAGAGATAGAAGAAAGTAGCTTGATATTGTGTCGAGTATCATACTAGACATTGGATTTATATGTACTAAAAATATCTAAAATATGCATGTATTTTTGCTGTCAAAACCTTTAAAATATGCTCTATAATTTCAAAAAATTGTTAATTTTAAGCCTATACTTTTTGGTACTTACAATGTACATTCTTCCTTAGCCATCATTCCGGTCGTAATTTGATTTGCATTATACAATGACCATTTTCTCCAAATGCTCAGGTGTAAGTTTATGGCATTTATCGGTTAACACAAGTTTGTATGCTGAGAAGAACCTTTCCCCATCTATAGATATTAGGAAAAATTTGAAAGCACTCACTAACTCTGAGGAAATTTCTTCATTACATTTTCCCTTGAAGGTATTTATCCACAGAACACAAAACTTTACTGACAGAATTTATCTCTATACATTTTACAATTTACCGCTTAATTTTCCTGCATACTTTAAAGGAGCACTTAAGTTTATTCTGACCCTCATTGAGAACTGATAAAAGTTCTTGTAAAGACTAATCATATTTTGTCCCCTTCTCCCTCTCTTCATGGCTTCAGCTTTAACTTTGAAATATGCCTTGATTATAGCCAAGACCCTTTGCAAATACTATTAAATTTGAAATTATCTGAATAGAAAAAAGCAGCTTCAATCCACATACTCCATGGATATATTGGCTCTGGGAAAAAGATAGATCTGAAAATTTTTCTTTGTAAGCATTAACTCTGGATGAGGCTTGGTGCTGAGTATTAAGATATGTTCATGTCAGGAAAACACTTCCACTCGCATATTTTATATGGAGTAATATTATGGGGAAACTCTGTAAATAGTCATCTCATCTTCAAGCTTCAAAAGAGAGCGATAAGAACCATGATTGGTATCCCAAGAAAAGAAAGCTGCAGGAAACATTTTAAGGATCTAAAAATATTAGCAGTCCCCTGTGTTTATATAAAAGAAATTCTAAACTATGTCCGGACTAACTTAGATGATTTTGTAATCAATACTGAGATTCATTCACATAATACTCGAAATAAAACTAAACTCCACCAACATAAGCATAACACGAAACTATACGAGAGATCCTTCAAATATAATTGTTTAAAATTGTATAATGTCTTACCTCCTTATCTAAGGGACTTAGCAACAATTAAATCATTTAAAACTGAAATTAATAAAGTCTTACTTACAAAACAGTTCTATACAATTGATGAATTTAGCAGATACTGTAATGACATGAATAAACGCCCTAAAGAAGATATAGTAGCCCAGATATAAAAATGTAAGTGCCAAATGCTTAATAGAATATTATTTAATGTACATACTACTCTGGTGGAGATACTGTGCTGCTCTGTTTTCTGTCCACAGGAGCTAAGATGCCAAAATGGAAAGATGATCTTCATTCAAGAATGCAACCGCCACTCTGCACTAATCAGAATGTGCTAGTATATAGTATTTTGTTGTATTATCACTATTTAATACATGTATATATTCCTACTATATTGACGAAACCAAAAATTTGTACAAATTCTTATGGTGAATAAATCTGAATCTGAATCTGAAACATTCCCTCATGATTTCTTCTATTCTGTGAAGTGCATGCACAATACATTTAACACAAATGAGGAGGGGAAAAATGCTTTTAATGCTGAAGCAGTTTTAACATGCAAGTTGCAGCATCTGAAAGCAGAACCCAAAAGTTGTGTTAACCGCCTCCTTCTGGCCAAAATAATCATTTCAGAGCATCATATACAACGTGAGCAATAGTTGAATGACTTGGTTTTTTTATAACCCTACAAGCAATCAAGTACAGTTATCCTGGATCATCTTCATATGATCCTACATGATAGCCACAGGCATCTAGTTTCATCTATTACTCCATATATGAGAAAGTCCTTTAAATGGTCCCAAATTTCTAAAATTGCTATGTGGCAACAGCAGTCTAACTTTTTTCTCAGGGTAGATTAATCAGGAATGGTGTTATTATAACAATATTTTTCCAATAAACTGTGGAACTTGTGGTTACTGAGTGAATTCTGTGGTATGTTTGTGGCTTCTTCTTCCTTCTTCCCCTTCTTCCTCTTCCTTTCCCTCTCTTCCTCTTCTTTTCTTCTTCTTTATCTTCTTTCTTCCTTCTTCTTCCTGCCCCTTTATACTGAAGAAAAATTATTGAAGAACAAGTGGGATTCTAATGGTATTTTTATTAACATTCTAACTGTATTAAAAATAAGCAATATTGACATGCAATATATATCTTTATTTGCTTTTTTTTTTTTTTTTTTGCCATGACCTTAACTCTTGGCAGAATAAATAAAGCAATAAAGAACAAATATTAATATTATTGAGTATAGTAGAATCATCATGAATAATTCACATAATGTACTAGGCAACTAACTGTTACCTACATCGTAATTAATCTTAAGATGGCAGGACATTGTCATACGTGTTTCACAGTGAGTAGACCCTAGCAACAGTCACAAAGAGAATTTCTGTTACCTTGAAGGTGAATAGCCAACCTAAATCAAGCTATAATTACTTCATATGTTATAATAATATGTTATAATAACATACTATTATGGTATAAAATATCCCAGATTAAAGGAAGTATTTTATTTCATGTAGCTTGTGGCTTGCAGGAATGCAGTTGTGATATCAATCTTGAAGAATATGCTTCCATAAGGAAGGTTTGATATCTGATTACATTCAATGGTCTCTGGGGAATGTAAAATTATCGCTTGTTTCAGATGTCACAATGACCGGTTACTAATGCAAGCAAAATCTTAATGATGTTTACATTAATGACATTACTTGAACATGTCTTACCTTTTATTTATGAACCCTAGTTTTCTTCTAATGCACAATAATGCTAAATCTCATACAGCATGAAATACCAAAGATGTCATGCGAGAATGCCAAACTAGAGTGCTCATCATGAGCACTGGCCTGCATGAGCCCTGAACCTCAGTCCAATTGAGTAACTGGGATAAGCTAGGAAAAACTCCCAAATGCACTCCTGATGAATGGGAGAGAATCCCACAAATCCTTATTAGGAGGCTGGTGCAAAGCATGCCACATAGGTGATAAGAAGTAATTGAAGATGTACTAGGTACTGAGGTTTTAAATAATCATGGAAAATTTATAACTAAACAATGTAATCTTTTATTTCCACTGTTTTCTTTATCAATCATATATATTCATATTTCTTATCCTGTGAAATTAAAAGTTTGTCAAATATCTATTCTAATAAGTGCACTTACGAAGCTGTTGACAATGGAATGGTATATATATAAACAATGTATACAGTTTTTTTCACACTAACTCCATTCACTTACATAAATTTGGAACATATGTTTCAGGAGCGATCCCTCCCATCTTCAGCCTGTTGACAAACTGTCGTTAAACGTGGCGGTTGGGTCTCTTGATGTTCTTGTGGCGGCATCTGTTGGTTCTATTAGGAATTTGCCGAGTTCATCCAATGGAGGGATATCGAAATTCATCAAATTATCCTTATTTTTTGTAATGAAAATGTTTTCCCAAGTGGAAAGTTCTATTGCATTATGAAGTTGTTTAAGTAGTTTTATCTCCGATTTAATTTCATGATTTTTATTCCAAAAGTGCGCTGCTATCTATTCTGATCTTATATAATTATTAAATCTACAATTATAAACTGTCAAAAATTAAATTTTATAAATATTTATTTTGGGACTTTGATTTAAATTGTTCCTGTAATTTTCTGAGTAGTGTATTTAAGGGATTGATAATTCTGAAAATAATTTAGCAGTAAATACAGGAAAAAAGTTTGGAATTTATGTTTAAAGGAGTTCCTAAATATAAAATCATAACCTACTCCATCAGCAATCTTGAAGCCATCAGAATATATAATGTATCTATGGCAATTATCTAGAAATTCACAAAAGAACATAACACAATTCTAAAGAGTTTCATTCTTATATGGGACTCAAGAACAATAAAGTAAAAGCAATTGAGGATTGTTGCACCTGATAAGGAAGGGTCTCTGAGGTTGTTCTGGAGAACAGAATATATAGAATATATTTCAAACAAAAATTTCTTGCAAAGATTTAGCTGCTATGGTGCAACACTATTAACAGAAGAGGAATATTTATGTATTTATTCTGGCAGAGCTAAGGCCATTAGGCCTTCTCTTCTGCTATACCAATCTAATAGTAATTACATGAAGTTATAGCAATAATATTACAATCATAAAGTTGACAGTAAAGTTGACAATACTGTTACACACATAAAACAGTGTAATATATTATGTATATAAATAAATGTATGGTAATATATAAATATGGACAATGAAAAATATTACCTTAAGAAAAAAATAAAATAAAAGAATAATATACAAGCACCAGCAATGAAATTTATACATATATCAACCTATGTAAATCCTGAAAATGGAAGTAAAGATACAAGCAAAACATAAAATCAAAAACCCTAACAATACTATGAAGGAAACAAACATTTATGAAATAGTAAAAATAGAATGAATAATTCTACAGCAGGATAATACAAATAAATACATGCATTGTAACAAAAGGAATCTGAATCTAGGGTAACAGATTGTTTCTAATAATATTAAACAATTTCTCATGAAATGCTAAAGTTTAAGTCTCCGAAATTCCATGGCAATGCATTCTAGAGACTGGCATTGGTTATTCTGAATGATGAATAAAGTAATATTTGGTACAATGGTAATAGTATGTGCTGGGATTCAGAAAATGTGTTACAAGAGGAAGAGATTCTGAAAACAAGATGGAGAAGATGTATGGATAACTTTGAAAAGCAGTCTGAGACAATAAATGCTTCTTTGGTCTTGCAGGCAGAACCAGGACACCATATCAAAAGGGGCTGTTATATGATCGAATAGATGCACATTGCAGATGTAATGTATGCACATATTATGAACAGTTTTTGCATTAAGTTAAACTCTAAGTCTGTGAGCAGAAAATTGCAATAGAGTGAGGCATCACCAGGGATTGCAATAAGATTTTTTTCAAGGTTCTGAATAGGGGCACGTTTAATCTTTTAAAAGTATGGATTAGAGAACTTACCTTTTTGCAGAAACATGATTTTCCTAACAGAGATTGTCTATAATAACTGCAAGATTTTTTTGCAGAATCAGTGAAGGGAATTGCTGTTTGATATAATGGGAGGAATATTGCCCATGTCTATGGCACTTAACAATTGCTGGTGTCCCATGACCATAGCCTGCAATTTTAAGGGATCAAGACCAAGACCCAGAGTATGGTATAGTTAGGGCAGAGTAGGTATCCTTTATCTTACTTCATGCAGTACAGCAATCAGAAGTGAGTTGTGCATTGTCTGATAGCATAAATCACATGTCTTTGTGCTGCAGAAATGTGTGTTTATAGGGTTTGTTGTTTTGTACAGTACCATGTTCCACAATGAGACAGGTGGTAATCACAAACTGTTAGAGGCTCATTTTGGTATTTAAGGAGAGGCACCTGCAGCCTAGGAGCATATTTTTTAACAAATAAAGAAAACTTTTTGTTATAGATGAAGTTTGTACTCTTTTAATAGATAAACTACATTTAAAAAAAGTGATGGGTGTAATATAACCAGTAGTGGATGTTGGTTCTGGTGATGTAATGGTAACCATACTTGCCTTCTAAACCCAAGATTGTGGGTTCAAACCTGACCAGGATTGATGGATTTTTTCAGGCGTAAAAATCTTAAGTATGGCTTCCTTCAGAAGGGAAGTAAAGTCACGAGTCCTGTGTTGTACATTTATGGCACAAAAAAGAACCTCAAACCTGAAAGAAGAGACCTCTGAGCAAAATTTGTTGGCCATTTCACACCCTGATTTGAATGGGGTGCTCATGACCTGAGATGTTAAAGAGCAATGATAAGTGAACCAAATCAACAATGTTCAGGAAGCAGCAGTTCATCTTGTCAGCCATCATATACACGAAAAAGAAAGTTTCCAAAAGGTTATTGGGTTAATGCATGCAAAGTATGGACAAAACCAAGGGATAAAGATTTTCATTCTCCGCATCTAAGTTATCCTGGATTAGCAATTGATGATACCTCATTTGAAACTTGCAAGTCTTGGCAAAGAAAAGAAAAATAAAGAATAGGGCTGATTTACAAAAATTCTAATCACCCTGAAAAAAAATTTTGCTCAGACCCAAACATCCTATAGAATATGATAAACCATGAATTAATGACTATTTTATAGCAAAGAAACTCACAACCATACATTGAGAATCTGGAAAACTAAGTGATTTATGTGCTTTATAATCCATATGATTCTTAATCGTCATAGTATACCCAGTTAAAATCTCCTGGGCTGATTTGCCGTGGTCCATGGCTTAAATTACTACCATAGCTTTCACCAACTACTTCCGCTGTCATCTTGTTAACAATTAGGTGTTGTTCATCGTCCACTGAAGATGCCAACTGAAGTAGTTGGTGAAAGCTGTGGTAGTAATTTAAACCATGGACCACTGCAAAACAGCCCATGAGATTTTAACTGTTTTAACTATAACCCCGGCAATGAAAGCCTAAGAAGCACCACTGTATACCCATTGTAATTTTGAAAACCAATTATCTTTTGTAATTGTAATAGCAGCTAAAATTTATATGGAGAATATATCTTGTTCCTCTAATAAATGAACTGGTCTTGGACTAGTATTAACCATGTTTACCTCATAGACCCAAGATTGCAGGTTCAATACTGGACAGAGTCAATAGATTTTTTCAAGTGTAAAAATCCGAAGTATGGTTTACTTCAATAGGGAAGTAAAGCATGGGTCCCATGTTGCAGATTTACGGCACGTAAAAGAACCTCAAGCCTGAAAGAAAAGACCTGTGAGCAAAATTTATTGGGCATTTTATGCCCTGAATTGAATGAAATGCTGATGACCTGAGATGTTAAAGTGTGTCCATAAATAAACCAAATCAACAACAAATCTATTAAATGCACTATATATGAATATAATTTGTGTAACATAGTGACACTTTCTTGAGAGTAATTAAAATCTAAATTTCTCAAAGTATTTAGTTTTTAAGATTTTTATAGGTCCATAAATAAGATTTATAAGGGATGATAAAACATTGAGAAACTGTTAAAGCTCCTGGAAAAAGTGGTCTGATAACTGTTGTGGTTTTCTTAGAAATCAAAGCATTGTGATTTTAAGAATCAATATAAAGTTATGGGATGTAACATGTATCCAAAACTAGACTATAAAATAGAATAAAATATATATATATATATATTTTATAGAATAGAATAAAATATATATTCAATACAGCAGTAATACAATAACGAATTCATAAGGAAAATATCCATTAATGAAATTTCTATATTTAAAAATATCAAATAACTACAAATTCACCAGATTCACTTATCCATATAATCACAAATTTAGGAAGACCAAAGAACAAGGCAAAAAATTAGAACATAAAATATTAATTTACTAGGTATTTTGTTAAAAGACAGCAGAGAAAAAAGAAAGGACTTGTCATGCAGGAGCTGCATAAACTAAGAAAATTCCTTAGCAAGTCTAATTTGCAAAGGTTATTATGAAGCTCTAGAGCAAAGAAGATACGAGTTTACAGAAATTGGAAAGAAAGCTGTAACTCATGGGTCTACTGCCAGGAAATAATTATAAATTGGTGCAACTTTTTAAATTTCATTTTCAGGTATACCCCACCATCAAATTTCTCTGATTTTCATAAATTATTTTTATTATTTTATTTAAATGATGTGTAAAAAAGAAAATGTTGGTTCTCCTAGAGCAATTTTTAAATTTTGGGTTTCAGGTAAATTCCCACTCCAAATAACCTTGATTTTGCTGATTTTCAGAAAAACTATTTTAATTTTATTTCAATGGCATATAGAGCTTTGTTGAGAATAATATATATATATATATATATATATATATATATATATATATATAAAACGAGTCTTAACTTGCACTCTTCTTACAGATGGGAACTGAAAATTGAGATTTGAATACTTTTTTCAAAAAGCTTTTCATGAATACAACCTCAATAGCTATTACTCCCTCAGAATTGGCTAAAATGAGGTATATAAGCAAATAGAATGCTTAGTTTGAGATTTAAAATATATTGGAAAAATTAAAAGAAATTTGGAAACCAGAAAAAACATTTTAGAAATATCCAGCCAAAACTATTTGAAAAATCAGCAGTAGCAACTAAATTTTGGAAATGCAACCATGAAAATAAGAAGTCATTTTGTTTAAAGAAATACACACTTCAATAACACTATCCACATGGAGAAAATTTTTATTCTTAAAATAAAAAAAAAAATAATGAATTCAGGCATCCCTCTGGAGAAATTCAGTATATTGACATTCCATCCAACAGGTGTCAATGGAGAAGTAGATTTGATCCAGTCACAAGCACATCAAACAAACCAAAACTTACCAAGCAGTCAACAGCTGAATATGTGGACAATTCCGAAAACATGTTTTAATTAAAAAAAAAAAAAAAAAAAAAGTGAAATTAGTGTCCAAATTCAGATACATTAAACTTCAGAGACATATATTGTTTAGGGTTAATAAGAAGTATAAGATTTTAAATATATAAAACATTAACTGTCAACAGCTGAAGATGTTTTAAAAAACTATGATGGATAAAACCCTGTAAACCTATTTGAATTCAGCATGAAAAATGTATTTAAATTCAGTCATTTTATGCTTGTGAAAGAAAAGTATTTTTATTTTCAGACCAATATTATAGGTTTAAAATTCTGTACCGTAAGCCACCTCAACATTTGAAATTGCAAGGGTGACAATTTATTAAGTGAATTAAAACAATACTTTATTAGAAAAATATACAGTTAAGATTTATTATTCATTTGCGTAAATACATTTTAAGGTAAGTACAATATTGTAAATATAGTTGTATTTTATGCATTTGTTGAATTGTTTATAAACAAATAATTCATAATATGAATAAAATATTATGCATACAAATAATATAAGCTTACAGTTTTTATTGAAACTTCAATATATGCATCCCACTTTACAAACTTCCCTTTCCATCTATGAGCCAGTTTTAAACCTACATAATATAACAGGAAAGTAGGTGGGGATATTATAAAAAACTACAGAGTCCTCTAGTTTCCAGAATTGAAAGTTGGTGTAGAATATATATAATTTTTGTTAACTTTTATAAATTTGTTTTTTTGTATACAAAAAGGTGAGTCTGTTATTCTAGGCAAGTTTAAAAGTCTTATTTGTGAAATACACATAGTGAAGTTTAACCCAATGTTTACCTTAAATCTATTTATATAAATTCTTTCTTCTCTTTTCTGGTCAACATTTTCAAAGGTTTATTAATCCTATTGATATGCTTTTGAAAGTTTTAAAGTAATTGTGATGCTCTATCTTTACTTTTACTTTTTGTATAGTAGATTTTTAATTTTTTTTATATATCCCTAGTGCTCTATGTGCCCATTTCTTTTTGACCCAAAATAAATGTAAATGCAGATGGCACATACATTGTATGTTTTATACACTTTATGAATTATATACTTTTTCATCATGTATCTATGTATAATTTTTATATCATTCAACATTTTTTACTTTACTGACTGTGCTATTATTTTTTTTACATCTTTCAAAACTTATTTTCTTCAAACTTTAGCTTATTCATTTATACCAATTTTCCATGTTGTAAATGTTTAAAAATTTCATAATTGAAATGAATAATACTGCTTGGTATACTGAGCTTCTAAAGACCATGTCTTGCTATTTAAAACATATTTTGCCTTTATCTATAGTAACCCAGCAGTATTCACAACATGTTGGGCAAAACATTTGTTTTAAACCACAAGATTCAGCCTTCTCCAGAAGCTCAGTATCAATGATAGGTTATGGAAGCTTATGCATCCATCTTGCAAAATTTATTACATTTGATCATCTGCCATTTTTTGCAGGATTAAACACATTTTGTAACAGTTCAAGTTTCAATATTAGACTTTTGTAACATGTCTTATCATTAAATACAACATTTAATTTCGTGTTGGAACCAATACAGTGAAGCAACTATTATGTTATTAATTATCCAGTGTCTTATCATACCATAAAATTTCTAGAATGAATAATACATTGCACTTTCATCAGGTCATGAATATACAAGTTTATGACTGCAAATGTATTCCTGTATTTTTACCAGTTTCTATTCGAGGGGGACTCAAATTCAAACTTCAAGAAATATAAAAAAAATCAAATTATCCAGCATTCAAATTACAAAAACATACACATTAAGGAAAATAAAATGTGATACTTTTTACAAATTAACATGCATTGAAAAATATTGGGGGGGTGGGGAAGGAAAAAAAACAGTATTATATTTAAATTCATTTTCTTTATACATTTTTTTAAGATCTATAACAATTTTATCAAGAATTTATTTATTTTTATTTAGATTGTAATTTTCTTTGTATATACCAAAATATTTTAAAAATGTCTATTAAAGCAACAAATTGGTATTCAGGAATAAGTACTGCTTTTTGAATTAAATATTAATTTTTAACATTGGTTTCAACAAACACACACATTAAAGAAAATAAATAAAACATGATTATATTTTACAGAAATTATTTAACATGCATTGAGAAATCTTAAAAACTGCCATATTTTGTATGTTCTATAGTGAAAGACAAAACCACTAAATTGGCAGTAGATGAAATTATTTTTAATATAGTTCGATGTGTTGGTAATATTAAAAAGTCTTTAGTGACTGTCACATTTTTCCTTATACCTTCGCCTACTTCTGTCTTTGGATAAATGTACACTCATTGAAACTGCATTATACTATTTGCTATCTAACCATTGCTAAAATTTTTATTAAAACAAATTGGAATTCAGGAATAAGTACTATTTGAATAAAAAAAATTTTGCTTTTGAATTATCCAAATAAAAGATTCAAGTTTTTTAATTAAATAGGAAATTTTAACATTGGTTTCAATAGGAATTTCAAGGGGAATAAGTTTAATTCAATTATTCATGTTTGACTTAAAGAGTCTATTGTGTATTACTGCAGTAATACATTTATATATAACTTTTCTTATTACAAGTTTTATAACACTTTTATACAAAAGTGATTGCATTTTTGATAGGACTGTAATCTCTCTGTATACACAAGAACATTTTGAAACTATCTGTTAAAGCAATAAAATGGAATTCAGGAATAAGTATTGCTTTTCAAATAAACAAAATTCTGCTTTTGAATTATCCAAATAAAAGGTTCCAATTTTTTAATTAAATGAATTTATAACTAAAATGGTTAATTGGATCATTGCACAGTGAAGCTAATCACACATTTAATATATGACTTCAACATTGATTTCAATAGGAATTTCAAAGGGAATAAGTTTGTTTGTTTGTTTGAATTAATAAGATTATGGTGTATAATACTGCAATAATACATTTAAATATATAACTACATTTTTTTTAGATTTTATAACACTTGTACAAGATTCCTTTTTTTTTTTTTTTTTTTTTTTTTTTTGGCTTTGGATTGAAATTTGTGTGTACACACTGGAATATTTTCAATTTCACATCCACATATCAATTATTTTTAATCTTAAACTAGTTATATGCACTATTTTTTTACTGCACAATTTACTTATGTCTGTATTGATAAAATACAGGGAATTTACTTAAAAACTCTCCTGCTTGTAGGGGAAAAGTGGGGAAATCAACGTGCAGCCAATTGGATTCAAACCACCACACCCAAATAAGAGATAGGTTTTATGTAAAATCTCTGTATAAACTTATCAATTATAACTTAAGTTATTATTTGTATATATGACTAACAGGCTGATCAGAACAATATGTTCAGATGTAACTAAATAAAAAAAAATAAATAAAACTATTCTGATCAGTTAAATTTGAGTTAAGCATCAAATATTCAAGTCTGAATTTGTATATTAAAGATACTTGGTAGAAATTTTGAATAAAAATTTATTTTTGCCTATATGCATAATATGAAACTTTGTAGTTAACAGATTATGTCCATATATAGTTTTTGTGTGTTTTTAGCATTAAAATAGATTTAAATGGATATTTAAATTAGGCTGCCTGGCCGCCACATCTCAACTGTTCCATATTGTGGATCAAAAAATTCATTTTTGGTTTTATGCATAAAATGAAACTACACAGTTTCCATACTACACCCTTATATAAGCTTTGTATGTTGGACTCCATGCTGTTACACAACACATTTATCTTTCTTTGTCATTTGCTGCAAATTACCTATTTTTAACTTTAGGTGCACTTTTCTTAAAAACTATGTAAGATTAGTGCCATGAATTCATTTATGCATGTGCATAACACATAGCATATGATTTGAAATTTACATAAATATTTGAATATGCAAATATTTTCCAAAATTAAACTTTCTTTAAATTACATATTTCACCAGCAATTTTAAATAAAATGTTTTCAAACTGATTTTAAAATCTCAGGATCCTGAAATTAATAGTTCATGAGGAAATTGCACCTAAAGCAGCAAAAAAATGTAAAAATGGTTTTTCTTTATGTAAATAAAGAAAAAAAATTAAGATTGCCCAAAATTTAAAAGGAATGTATAATTTAGAAATTATTGTTTAATTGGTAAAATTTTCATTTGGATAGAAAACAATTTTTCAGGAAACCTATCTTGTATTCTATTGAGGTTCAACACAAAAATTCCCATTATGTCTCTACTAAGTATCCTTAATATTCTGAATTTCATTTAATATAATTGAACATTTTGTTCAGTTGTTTAATTATTGTCCTACATACACATACAAACAAGCACAAATTTGATTTGACTTAAAAATATGCAAAATATAACATTTGTTGAAGTAGGTTTTTTTTATATACACTTAAAACAATGAGAACATAACAGTTGCAGAAGTATATATATTCATGATATACACTTAAAAATCAAGAAAACGACAGTTGCTGAAGTATATGTATTCATGATATACACTTAAAACATCAAGAATGTTGCTGAAGTATATGTATTCTTGACATGCACTTAAAACTTCAAGAGGAATTTCAAATGGAATAAGTTTGTTTCGATTATTAATGTTTGAATTAAAGAGTCTACTTGTATTACTGCAGTAATACATTTAAATATGTAACTTCCTTTTCTTATTACATTTTTATAAGTTTCATTAACACTTTTATACAAGATTGGTTGCATTTTTGATGGGATTGTAATCTCTTTGCATACACCAGAACATTTTGAAAATATCTATTAAAGCAACAAAATGGAATTCAGGAATAAGTACAACTTTTTCAATACACCAAATTCTGCTTTTGAATTATCCAAATAAAAGGTTCAAATTTTTTAATTAAATAGGAATTTATAACATTGATTTCAATAGGAATTTCAAAGGGAATAAGTATTTTTGAATCATTCATGTTTGATTTAAAAGGACTACACTGTATATTACTGCAGAAATCCATTTAAATAATTATACTTTTTTTAACATTTTATAACACTAATACAAGATTCATTTTTTTGCTTTGGATTGAAATTTCTGTATACAGAATATTTTAAATTTCACATCCTCATATCATAATTGTTTTTAATCTTAAAACTAGTTATAAGCACCATTTTTGACTATACAATTTACTTATGTCCATATTGATAAAATACAGGGCATTTACATAAAACTATCCTGCTTGTAGGGGGAAAAGTGGGGAGTTGCAGCTTGCAGCAGATTGGATTCAAACCACCACACCACAAATGAGAGATAGGTTTTATGTAAAATCTCTGTATAAACTTATCAATAATAACTTAACTAAGTTATTATTTGTATATATGACAACAGGCTGACCAGAACAAATATTCAGCTGTAACTTAAAAAAAAAAAAAAAAAAAAAAAAAAAAAAAATAGACAAAACTGTTTTAATTATTTAAATTTAAGTTAAACATCAAATATCTCTAGCCTGGATTTATATATTAAAGACACTTGGTAGAAATTTTGAATAAATTTATTTTTGCCTTTATATATAATATGAAACTATGCAGTTATCAGATTATGCTCATATATAGTTTTTGTGTGCTTAGTGTTAAAATAAGATTTAAATGGAGATTTAAATTAGGCTGCCTGTCCTCCACACTTTTTCCACTGATACAGATTTTGGGTCAAAAATTTAATTTTTGGTTTTATGTATAAAATGAAACTACATAGCTTGCATATTACACCCATTTATAAAGTTTGTTTGCCAAATTTAAATTGTTTAAATGGCAATTTAAATATGGAATCCATGCTGTTACACAACACATTTATCTTTCTTTGTTATTTGCTGCAAATTACACATTTTTAAATTAGGTGCACTTTTCTTAAAAACTATGTAAGATTAGTACCAAGAATTCATTTGTGCATGTGCATAACACACAGCATATGATTTGAAATTTGCATAAATATTTGAATATGCAAATAATTTCCAAAATTAAACTCTTTAAATTACACATTTCACCAGCAATTTTAAATAAAATGTTTTCAAACTGATTTTAAAATCTGAGGACCCTGAAATTAATAGTTCATGGGAAAATTGCACCTAAAGCAGCAAAAAATGTAAAAATATTTTTTCTTTTTTATTTAAACAATTAAAAAAATTTTTATTTAAACAATTAAAAAAAATTAAGGTTGTCCAAAATTTAAAAGGAATGTATAATTTAGAAATAATTGTTTAAGTGGTAAAATTTTCATTTGTATAGAAAACAATTTTTCAGGAAACCTATCTTGTATTCTATTGAAGTTCAACACAAAAATTCCCATTATGTCTCTACTAGGTACCCTTAATATTCTGAATTTCATTTAATATAACTGAACATTTTGTTCATAGTATATACAACTAATATTTATATAGATACATTCTTGCAACACAATTGTCTATAATTTGATTATAGACTTAAAAATATGCAAAATATACCATTTGTTGAAGTGTGCCTTATTGATATACATTTAAAACATTGAGAACATAACAGTTGCAAAGTAGATATAGTCTTGATATATACTTAAACATTGAGAACATAGAAATTGCAGAAGTAGATATATTCTTCATATATACTTAAAACATGGAGAACATAACAGTTGCAGAAGTAGATATATTCTTGATATACACTTAAAACATGGAGAACCTAACAGTTGCAGAAGTAGATGTATTCTTGATGTACACTTAAAACATGGAGAACCTAACAGTTGCAGAAGTAGACGTATTCTTCATATATACTTAAAACATGGAGAACCTAACAGTTGCAGAAGTAGATGTTTTCTTGATGTACACTTAAAACATGGAGAACCTAACAGTTGCAGAAGTAGATGTATTCTTGATGTACACTTAAAACATGGAGAACCTAACAGTTGCAGAAGTAGATATATTCTTGATATACACTTAAAACATGGAGAACCTAACAGTTGCAGAAGTAGATGTATTCTTGATGTACACTTAAAACATGGAGAACCTAACAGTTGCAGAAGTAGATGTATTCTTGATGTACACTTAAAACATGGAGAACCTAACAGTTGCAGAAGTAGATGTTTTCTTGATGTACAGTTAAAACATGGAGAACCTAACAGTTGCAGAAGTAGATGTATTCTTGATGTACACTTAAAACATGGAGAACATAACAGTTGCAGAAGTAGATATATTCTTGATATACACTTAAAACATGGAGAACCTAACAGTTGCAGAAGTAGATATATTCTTGATATACACTTAAAACATGGAGAACCTAACAGTTGCAGAAGTAGATATATTCTTGATGTACACTTAAAACATGGAGAACATAACAGTTGCAGAAGTAGATGCATTCTTGATGTACACTTAAAACATTGAGAACATAAAAGTTGCAGAAGTAGATATATTCTTCATATATACTTAAAACATGGAGAACATAACAGTTGCAGAAGTAGATGCATTCTTAATATACACTTAAAACATGAAGAACATAACAGTTGCAGAAGTAGATGCATTCTTGATATACACTTAAAACATGGAGAACCTAACAGTTGCAGAAGTAGATGCATTCTTGATGTACACTTAAAACATGGAGAACATAACAGTTGGAGAAGTAGATGCATTCTTGATGTACACTTAAAACATGGGGAACATAACAGTTGCAGAAGTAGATGTATTCTTGATGTACACTTAAAACATGGAGAACCTAACAGTTGCAGAAGTAGACGTATTCTTCATATATACTTAAAACATGGAGAACCTAACAGTTGCAGAAGTAGATGTATTCTTGATGTACACTTAAAACATGGAGAACCTAACAGTTGCAGAAGTAGATGTATTCTTGATTTACACTTAAAACATGGAGAACCTAACAGTTGCAGAAGTAGATGTATTCTTGATATACACTTAAAACATGAAGAACATAACAGTTGCAGAAGTAGATGCATTCTTGATATACACTTAAAACATGGAGAACCTAACAGTTGCAGAAGTAGATGTATTCTTGATTTACACTTAAAACATGGAGAACCTAACAGTTGCAGAAGTAGATGTATTCTTGATATACACTTAAAACATGGAGAATCTAACAGTTGTAGTAGATGTTTTCTTGATATATACTTAAAACATGGAGAACACAACAGTTGCAGAAGTAGATATATTCTTGACAATCACTGCTACCTCCTTTCATACGTTTGCCTGAAACAAAATAAACTAAGTATCTTATACTTTATTAAAATTGTTGAAAATCAATACTAATTATTTTTAACAGTAACTTTAATCTTAGTGCTGAATACGTGTTTTGATTTTATTTGATAAAAAAAATATGTTAAATTAAAAGGCCAAAATGAAAACACTTGCAATTCAGTAATTACACAAAAATGCTTTTAAAAATTTAATTTTGCCTCTTTTATCATTAAATTATAAACCATAGAGGCATATTAGCAATGAAGGAAACCCATTTTCTGATTTTTTTCTCCATATAAATTAAGTGCTGAAACTCAAAATATTCCTCATTTTTGATTTAAATTTTGAAAATTTGACTTAATTGAATTTCACAAAAATATAACTATTTGTTAAACATCTATTTTGCAAAATATATATAAACTGTTTCTTTGAGAGCAAATAGCTTTCAAAATCTAAATATTTAATGTTGTCAAATATTTATACTTTCTTCAGTGATTTTGTTATATGTAAAATATAATTTTATACAAAATTGCATTGTACCTTAATAAAAGTTGTTTGCCACCTTTCCCAACCAATTTAAGATTTATGCAAAAAATGAAATTTATTTCAAAAATATATATTTGTTTGAAGATACAACCATTGAAAAAATAAACGAGTCACTTCTTTGAATGCAAAATTCTTTAAAGTTCTATTCAAGAGATTATCTGGTTCACAAGATATCCAACAAAGCTGTGCAGCCACTGCAACAATTGTGTTATATTGCATGCACTAAAGATGCAGACTACTGTGTGTATTTAGTTAGCTCTGTGGGAGTGCACAGTAATGCCATGGTTAAGAGTGCAGGTTTTACTCCCAGCATGAAGCACTTCTTATCCTTTGTTACATATTTTATTTTGTAATATTGTTTCCCATCCACAGCAAACTTTAACATATATATATTATATTTCCAACAGTATTTGTTCTATCTAAATGCAATATGCTCCACATACACGAAGGACAAAAGATGACTTATGGCCACAAATTCAAGAAACCTGGTATGTTTTAGCCTTTTGTTCACACTACTGTAGAAATCTGATATCTATGCCCTGAAGATCGAGGTTAGTTATACATGCTGACAGTTCACATATCTAATATTAATTATAGTTTATTTCTGTGCATTTTCCCTTCAGAAGATAAAGGTTTCTTCTCAAAAATTTATTTAGTTATTTGTAGAAAGGGAGGGAGTAATGCCATAAAGCTCAAATGATGTTAAAATGTAATGATTATTAACGCAACACTACATTTACACTTTTAAAACCAATAATAAAAAAATAAAACAAAAATGACGTATGGAATTTGAATCCAGGAGCTTACACAGAAAAGCAATAAACTACTCTCTCCTAATGTTCTCTTTCCAGATACTTATGATATGACCATTAAGTTTACAGGCAAAGCTCCCACTGCAGTGTACACCCACTACACAATACAGCATTTAAGTTCTTCAGTCCCCACACAGAAATCTGTAAAGGACTCATTTTTTTTTTGTCAAAAGACTATAAAATATACTTTCAAAGAACGTAGGTGAACAATAAGTTTTAGATTGTAGTTTTAACAAAATTTAAATATTTTAAGTTCATACCTTTTAGGTACTAAAATTTCATCATTCTAACTTATGTCGTATGTGACAAATTGCATTCATTTATACATTCTAGCTTAACTAAATATGAAAAGTCTTATTTTACATATTAAATGTGATGCAAAGTTAAAATTAAAATACCTGAAGTGTTTTCCATGTGCAGGATAAAACTGCAGACTCAATCTCTTAATTGCTGCATTTTTGTCAGTGGAAAATGCCAGCCTAGACTCTGCAAAAAGAATGTTTATTGTGGTATAGTTTGTCATAGTCACATTACCACCCATGAACCCTTGTTGCTTAAGGTCATCAACTTATCAGAGGAGAGATTTCCAACACTGTTTTCTGCAGATGCAGGTGCTAGAAGTTATCATGGAGTATGCAGACTAGTTATATTTTTCAAATTTTTGATTCTGCTCCAGCAGATCTTACCCGTCTTTAAGGTGTATTAAGCACAATCTAATGGCCTGTTTTGACATTAGCATCATGTCTACTAGTATGTGATATTTTCTTCTATATATATTCCATTTTATTTTTATAATTTTGTGAATCAAATATTTGATTTCAGCTCTCTTCTAAGAACAAAGCTGTGATTATATAAATATCACAATAAAGCAGTTATTTTCTTCGTTAAAACATTCCATTCTTCTGTTCAAATTTGAAGTGCAACAAAATTATACATTGTGTTCATTGTGGAGTGAAGTTTAAATATGCATTACAGACTTCCAATTGATCATGAATGAATCAGGTAGGCCACTTTTTAATTGTGTTTAATGCCTGTTTTAACTGGGGCAAATAGCCATTGGACACTGATGATACAAAAGATGAAATGATAAAATTGGGAAAGTTTTTTTTATTTTTTTTTTAATGGAAAGGAAGCGTTCCAGACCTAAGTTTAGGGTACACTACCAGCATTTTCCATTTATGACAAATGAGGAAAACCTGGAAAAAATTTCAGGAGGTTGATCTTGATGGGAATCTAGCCCAAGACCTACTCGCGAGGCCACATCTTAAAGACCTTTGCTACCAGTGGTGGTACTTTTTCTTTTTAAGTAATATTTTCAAAATACTGTCAAGAGTGTTAAAGACAGAAATGAAGACTTGAAAGCCCCCAAAAAAGTCTATTTTTGTATTGTTACAACGAACTTCAGTAGATATGACAAGGTTTTAAAGACTTAACACTTATTTTTGTAGTTATCAACCTCAATTTAGCAGCATTAAGACATCTGAGAGAAGAAACATTTCACACAATTCTGTTTACATAGAACAAAATGTTTATTTTTATATAAATATGAAGAACTTTCTAAAACATGACAAGTTGAATTAAATGATTCCTTAAATATAGAAGTAATTAATTTTCTTAATTATTTGAAATATTTTCTAATAGTTTGAACTAAAACCTAATTTGCTTGCATTTATCATGATGTAGACAACTTTAGGAGTAGTATTGAATTAGGAGGATCAAAACTGTTGTGTACATGGAATGAACATTATTGTTACTACCACCACAATTACTACTTTGAAAATTACTCTGATATTAAAATATTGTCCAGGTATTATATTTCAGTAAGAAGATATTTATAAATGTAAAGGCTAATTATATCAGCCTGCTTTGCTCAAACTGTTCAAAATACTTTTAAAATAATTTCAGATAAACTTCTAAAATTATCAGCAAAGGACATTTGGAGTCAAAGCTGGAATTTGAATCATCCATCCACATGCTCTAACCCTCAAGCTACTGTATCCTATCAGCCAAAACCAATAAAAATGGAAGAATTTCATAGTTTTGCCCTATCCACAAAGTATGAGACTGACTCAGTACTATAAACATTAATTGCTACATTATATGTTTCAAATGGCTGGCCTAATATTAATCTGTGTTTTTTGGTTTCTAAAGTTCATATTGCAAGACACTCTAAACAAGAAAATGAGACTGCAGGCAACCAACTCGTGTCTTCCTGGTGCAGAACATGTATGTCGAACCTTGTCCCTTACTGACAGAGGCAGAGCATAGCAATAGAAAATTGAGAGGAAGATCCTAGGTATAACACAAGAGACAAGAACTCCAACGCTAGACTACAGGGAATAAATCAGAAAGTTTCATGGACAGACCTGCTGTATAAAATGGATATGGAAGGACACATGGTAAGGTAATAGCGCACCATGTGGGAACAGCTATGCAGAACAGAGGATGACAGAGAAGGTCAGACACATTGAAGGAGAGTTTGGATGAATTCACTGATCAAGTGTCTGGAATAGAAGTGATTACAGTGTGAAAGACAAGGACTCAAAAAGGACAAAAATATAAACAGTGTAATTTTTTTAGTAGAATTCCTAACTCGGTGGAATAGTTACAAGTCACAAAACAAGCTTTTTCCTCTAGCAGGAGGCCTTAGGCATTTATTGGATCTAAAAAGTTCTTTCATTTCATTTATGTACAATTATTAGCAACTGAACTCCACCAGTCAGTACCATTGCCAACTAATCCAACTTCAAGAAGAAGTTTGCATTATGAGTAGTATGTCATGTTGGCAACAGACATGAACCACATTTAACTCTATAGCTGCAGTTTGATCACTGTAGTAACCAAACATCAAAACTGAAATGAATTTAGACTCATTTAAATGGACATAGTTGCAGCTTTAAAAATAAATCTGAATGAAAAGCTTTAAAGGTTAGGTTTATACAAAAATAAATAAATAAACAAATAAATAAATAAAAAACATGCTTATGCTGAGGCTAATACTTCAAATAATTCAACTGAAGGAATCGAAGTTCTGTCAGATGTGGAGGTAATAGAACCAAAGTTTACAATTTGGGTTTGAGGCTAGAATGTAAACTGAGCCCATTATTATTTCATTTGTTTATAGATTATACCTTAGATAAAAAGGCACTGTCCAATTATTGGTAAGGAAGGACCAAGATTGCTTTTCACTGATCTCATAACAGAGCAGTAACCATGATGGATTCCAACATTGGCAAAATGGCTAGATTTTGTGCAGAATGGGGTTCAAAGATAAATAGTAAAAACTCGCGGATAAACATATTTAAAAAAGAATCTAAATTAAGGAAAAATGAGATGGTTTATAAATAGAGACCCTGTAGTTGTAGGTAGTGAAAGAATTTGATTTGGACAAGTAATGAAAGAGAAGGTGCAGTCTAATTGTGCACAATTTAAAAGTAAATTTGCTATGAAAGCTGCCAGAATAAATTTGCATAAAGTTCCCATATTGCCAATGAAATTGTTGAGAGACTATGAGACTGTGACCGAGTCAAAGATGATATATTGAATAGAAACAGCAAGTGTGTCAAAGGGGTGGACAAAGATTGATTGGTATATAGAAATATTTTGTAGAGATCTTCTGGGTTTACCAAAAAGTTTGTCAAGGGGGTGAGTTTGGCAGAACAAGGAATAGTAGGAAGGAAAGATGTAACTGGAGAGAACCTTGAAATATTGTGAAATTTGAAAATAATATATTAAAAGAATGTCATAAGTACCAAAAAGATATATTGGTAAGAGAGAGAGTTGGTTTGGGGAAGTAGGGAAACAATTAGAAGAAATTGGAATAGTGAAGTAATGTAAGTGGATGAAAGAAACTAGGCAAAGAGAAGATATACACAAGCAAGAGATTTGGGATATGAACAAAAGCTCTTTAGACTTATACAAAATAAATCAAAGAAATTGGGGACTAGAGACTGTTATGGATAATTGTGATCAATTAATAAGATGCATAAAATGGCATTATTTTTAAAAGGATTATGGAAAAATTTAAAAAAATATGTTATGTGCAGGAAAGTGGATAGTGATTTTCCATTGTCTAATAGAATATGAAATGCTAAAAAAGGTGGAAGGATGGCATCGGATGAAAATGTGACAAACAACAAGATTTAGTGACAAAATGTTGACATATGAAATGCTGTGTAGCAAAAGTTTGGGATATTTTAATTATTAGTATTGGCACCAATAGCATGAGTCATTTACCTTTACATGTGCATATGAATAATATGAGAGTTTCTCAGAACAGATTATCCAATCAGAGGGGAAGCAATACAGGTTTGGGGTGGTATTTGTTATCAAGGATGCACAGACTTTTATACATGCCATAGCATGACTGCTCAAATTTATAAAACTGACATTAGAATTGGCTACAATCCTTCCTTTTTATGGCAAGTCATTTCTGCTAAGGAACTGAACAACCTTACAGAGCATGCCAAGGAGACTAGAAGCATTCATCCAAGCAAGAGGTGTACTAGAAAGTAAAATTATTCTTCTATTTTTCTTTTGCTTTTAAGATGAAAGTTTTGTTAAAGTCTGAAAAAGTAATAAATTTATATAAATGAATAAGTAAATAGTACAGATCTAGTATTTGTATACAGATGTTAATTATGGCTTAGAAATTGCAACTTAAGCCCCTAAATTTTTTTTATTCTTAAATATCCCTAAATTTTGCAACAGTTTAAAATAAAATTGGGAAATTTTTAGGAAAAGTTCAAAAGTGGATGAGAAATTTAAGGAAGGAGCTTGAGGGCACACACAGTAGGAAATTTTATTTTAGAGGTTCTTTACAGTGAGTGAGTGTGGTTAAGATGTGTCAGAACTTTTTTTTTTTTTTTTTTTTTTTTTTTTTAAATACAGGGGTAAATAGGTAGCTTAGAAATAAGGAAATTATGAGGCAATAAAATTGAAAATTTTGTGTTTAATTATTTTAAATTTAATTCTTATGTTTGTTGAAATAAAATTCATTCAATGAATAAAAAGTGTAAAAAAATACCTTGCTCTTGGAACAATATTGTTCTTCAAAATAAGTTTATAGTCCCAAAAGATGTGGAAGATAGACTGATTAGAAACCTACAGTGGAAAATGAAAATGATTGAAGGGCAAGATTATTCTAAATATTTGATTTAGGAAAACATATACTAATACTATAAGAAATGCATGAAAATATAAATTATTAGTGTCAATTTATTATCAAAATGATTGAAAATTGCCTCAATTTAGAAATGAGGATATGGCAGTTATCAGATAAAGAGGATAAATCATACCACTTTAATACATTTGTAAGAATTATAATTTTAAAATGTGTATAAGACCAAAATTAGGGATCTTATTGGAAAATACTGTTTGGAATAAAATTTTAACTGAAAAATAAACATGCAAGCAAATTTAAGTGGTTTAATTAAAAAAAACTAAAGAAACCAAACAAAAACAAAAAAATTAATATTAATAGCATTAGCAGCTCTTTAAGTCAGTTAAACCTGACTTATAAGATATTAAAGAGAATTACAGCTGCTGAAAAAAGTAAAAGGATATTGAACCATAGAATCATAAATGCTTAAATCAGAGTAGAATTAGATTATGGAGCAATGCACTCCAGACTAAGGTAGAGATAGAAATCCTCTGGGAGTTTTGTGTTGTAGATCTAAAGATAACCTGAAAAAAAAATTCTAAAGTTACCTGGGGGAAAAAAAGTGTTACGGAGGAATTACATAAACTAAGTGAATTCCTCAGCAAGTTTGATATCCCCCCCCTACTAATGACCCAATTTACCAGATTTTCACTGTTCTTTTCATTTTATTTAAATGGTATATTCAGAGTATTCATTGCAAAAAAATATTGATGTTGCTAGAGCAATTTTTAAATTTTGGGTTTCAGGTACACCCCCCTCCTAATAGTATAATTTTGCTGTTTTTCAGAAACCATTTTGCTTATATGGCATATACAGAGTTTAGTTGAGAAAAAAACAATTGCTGCTGATAAGTGATTTTTAAATGTTTGCTTTTACCCCCCCTACTATTTAAATTTCAGTTTTCTAATGTACCCAACTCCTAATTGTCACATTTCCTCCATTTTCAGTTAACTATTTTTTTTTATTTTATTTAAATGGTATACACAGAGTTTTGTTGCAAAAAAGCAAATATTGGTGCAGTTAAGAGAGATTTTTAAAATTTGGATTTCAGGTAAACACCCCTTCCTATTTAAATAGGATAATTTTGCTGATTTTCAGATTCTTATTTTTTTAAATTTTATTTCGGTGGTATATAGAAAGTTTCAAGAAAAAAAATGTCAACCAATAGATGTTTCAAGTGATTTTCTAGTGAAACTTGCTAAAGTTTATATACTATTTCAATAGACTAGTATAATTGGGAACAGGTATTAAGTGCGGTGCATAGGATGAAAGCATATAGGAGTAGGGTTTATGCTACATCTAATTTTATAATAAAATTAACAAAATTGTTTTACTGTTAATATATTGTATTAATAAATTTATTAATAGATGATTGAATGAAGGTGTTTTTCCTTGATGTACTTAAGATTGCAAGAGTGGTACCAATTTATAAAAAGGGTGATCTCACACTATTATCTAATTATAGGATAATTATTTTACCCACTGAGGTAAAATAATAAAAATAATAAATTCTTATATGTAAATTTTTTACAATTATATATTTTCTGAATTTTAGTTTGGTTTTTGATATGGTAAATGTACTATCGATGCCATCTTGAGTGTGACTGGTTAAGATTATACATGCTTTTGAAGATAAGTTTTTAACGCCCATTTTAACTACTGAGGCATCATAGACATACACAAAATGAAACTATAAACTTTTTTTTAAGGAAGCATTTTAGGCCTAAGTTTAGAGTACATCACCTCCTCCCTAGAAAAAACCTCAGTTAAACAGAATGATCCTGGTGGGAATTGAATCCCAGGCCTCTTCTCATGAGTCTGTGCCTTAAAGTCTGCCACCCATGGCAGTCTGCTCTAAATACTGCAAGTGATCCGATTAAGGCATTTGATTATGTAGAACATATGTCAATTAAACTTTATTATTGTGTTTGGGGCACTCCCTTAAAATTTTAAAATCCTCTTTTAATGGAATGTAAACATATGTTGAAACAAGCGAGGATAAATAATAAAGATGTTAAAAGGGTATGCCTAGGGGTTTAGCATTGGGCCCTTGTATATCATTATGGTTAATAATTTACTGATACAGATTACATATGTTATATTAACTGTTTACTGATGATACAATATTTTTGAGCGTAAATTCTAATTTAAGTTTTGTTAATATTCTGTGTAATAGGCTTGCTTTTCTTTCTTTCATTGTTACTTTTTTTAGTATGTACAACAAAAGTAAATATATTGAAGTAAATATATTCATTTAAAAAAACAACCAAAATGGATAATTATTCATTCTTTATTAAGAATTCTAATAATATATCTAAATCTCCTTGGTATGTGATATATGAATTCTTGAACTCAAATTCAAAGTCTTGCACATTTCCAATAACTGAAGAATTCAATAAGATTTTTATTTTTATTTTAGTGATCCACTAATAATTAATTTATGTCCTTTATAAATAAATTAAGCCTACTTATAATTTTGAATTAGTGTCAAAGATTTTTAATATGCTATTATGAAATTAATTAATAGTGCCTGTATGGATGTTTATGGAATCAATACAAGAATTTTTATATTATCTGCTTCATATATATGTAAGCCTTTGACTTGTGTTTGTAATTGTCTTAATGCAGGTTGCTTTCATGATCCCTTAAAATTTGCTAAAATTATACCAATTTTCAAGAATGAAAAAAAAAATGTTCATTATAGACCGTTCAGCATAATCCCTGTAGCTGTCAAGGTCTTTGAAATGATTTTTTCAAGCAGATTATTTGGAAACTAGTTCTGTAATAAAAAATAATTTAGTTTCAGAATTGGTTTGGGTACCTTAAATACAGTTACATTTATTTTAAGCAATGTTATGAAAATATTACTGATGATTGTCTAAGGCTTTTGGCACAGTTTCTAATCATATATTTTTACAGAAATTTAGCTTTTATGGCTTTCACAGTAAAAGTTTTTTTTTTTTTTTTAGGTCTTATTTCACCAATAGATACCAGGCAACTTATTTCAAAGGAAATTTATTTTATTTTACACCTAGATCATGGAGTTCCTCAGGGTTCCATATTAGGGGCTGTTTTCTTTATTATTTATATTAATGATCATTTCTTTGTGAGCTATCTGGATTCCTACTTGTATGCAGATTATTTTGGTATTATTTTATGTGATAAAAGTTGCAAATGTAGTAAAAATTAGCTTATTTAACATTTAAGAGGACTGTCATATACTGGTGGCTATTCCATTATACATGAAAGGATTTTTTTAATATTATATGGTAGTTTCCTTTTATTATTTTTTTCCCTTTGATATTCCTATACTATAATAGTTTCTGGCAATAAAAAACTATAAACTATACTCTACTATGAATTGATTTTATGGGATAATTTTAGAGGTATAAATGTTTTGTTTCTACAAAATTAAGTTATTCAGATTTCATCTAAATCACATTTAAAACACATTTTAGATCTCTGTTTGTTAAATTAAAAATAAGAATTTTTAATTTAATAAATTTAATAAATTTATATATTTTCAGTGTTTATGTAAAAAAGCATGAAATTAGTTATGGTACTAGAAATGAAGTTTACACTCGTAATACCAGATGCAGCTCATTTTTATATATATCCTATCACAGATTGAGCAAACATTTAAATAATGTTTTAAACTTTATAATATTTTGAAATATAGTGTGAAAACATTGCCTGATAATGTATTTAAACACAAGAATTATAATTAGTTGATTCTTGTATAATGCAAATTAACTTTATTTTAAAGTTTCTTTTTAATGCATCTTATCTCATTTTGTTTAACTTTGTATTTCTTAATGACAAATAGATGCCGACATTAAATGTGACAATCCCATTTTGCTAGCAGTCAACTCCATTTAACATTAAGAAAACTGCTCATTATTAAAGAACGTCAAAGTTGTGCTGATGCTGATGTCACCATGATACAAACCTCTCACCTTTTTGACTTGGCTGATCAGCTAAATGAATGTTCTTCATATTGAGAAATAAATGGTATTTGCAACATTTTCCAAAAATGGGTAAGAAAAACCATCAGCCTTTTGCCCTGTATCTATTAAGGAAGATTTTTGAACACAAATATCACTTTTTTTGAAGACATCTGCCTCATAGGTTGAAGATACAAATGGCTAGTTCCAAACAAATTACCATATCAAAATCCATCATTTTTCAGCCAGAACAGTAGTGCGGTAATGAAACACTTTTGACAGCAATAGAAAAACAGATTGCCAGTGTCACCCTATCGAAAATAGTCCAAAGAGTGCATGATAGGAGAGAAACTATTTGAAGCTGTAAGTATTTCAAGCAAGCAGATATTTAATATTTTGATAGAAATTGAGTGAAAAAATTATCTGCAAGATATGCCATGGCTGCTGACATCTGATCAAAAGTGAAAACAGAATTTAAATCTCCAAGCAAAGTTTGGCATGTTTCAAAGAAATCCAACTGATTTAATCAGTCAATTCATGACTATGATGAAACGTGGATAAACTACTAGACATTGGAAACAAAACAATGGAAGCATTCTGATTCTTCATCGGCAAAGAGTCATGTGTGAAGTCATTGCATTAATTTGAGATGACAATCTTTGTAGAGCATTACTGGAGATTAGTATGCTAACAAATTTACATCAACTAAAGACAGAAAAACAACATTTATCAAAGGGGTGATTTGGTATCAAGGTAATGCTTGCCTTCACACATGTCCATGTAATGGTGAAAATCAATCAAATAGGCCATGATTTGCTGTCACAACCATCGGACTGTTATTTCCTTTCAAAAAGCTGAGAAAATTTCTTGGAAGATAGTAGATTTCATTTAAGAACTTGACTCATCTGGTATACTTCTAGAGGCTTTAAAACATTGGAGATTATGCAGTAGATTTAATTGAAAAATAGGAACAGTTTCATTCCAATAACAGTTCAAATGACCCTCGTAGACGTAGATGTTTAAGGTTGGCAGCACACACACACACTGTGTGGGGAAAGTGAAGTCCAGTTCAAGCATCATCATATGCACAACCTGCAACAAACACTAAACACTTCAACATTAATGCATAGCAATTTCAAAATTGTTAAGTCTTTAGAGGTTTTTGCAAATGCAATTTAATGAAGTATTCACACACAAATCGAGTGCCTTAAGAGCCAATGTGGTGTTAAATACTCTTAAAAATTTTTTAATTTTGCTGTTCTCCAAATTGAAAGATTTGCACAGAGCACTTTAGTAGCAGGATTATGTTGTGCAAATTTCCTAGTAAATCACAACTGGTAGTGCCTGCAACAAAAACAAAATTGTTACGAGCTGTTTAAAACATTAAAACCTGGAAGAGAGAGCATTAGACAGAAGATATTAAAATTCTGTAAAAATGTTAAAGATACTGTTAAAAAAATATACATATAAATATAAATATATTTAATGCTATAAAAATGGATATTAAATATATAAAAATATATTAACATTATTTAAAATATATTGATAAACAAATAATTAAATTTTATAATGTTGATGTCTGCAACAAACAGAACATGTTTATTAATCTTTGCAACCTGCGACTATTTATAAATCCAGATTGCATCTAAGAAGAATTGCAAATAATTGCACAATACGTCAAATCAAAACATTAGTAATTTCATAAATGGCTCCTGGTTTATAAATATGCCACAGCACTACCAAATAAATGTACATCAAAAATTAAAAACTAGTGCGACCAAATATACATCCAACATTAAAACTATATTTTAAATAATAAATATATATATATATATATATATATATATAAATGAGTCATTGAGAAGTAGTATTTTAATTCTGCCAACATCTTAGTTTTAATTGCAATAAGATTAATTACATTAAACTAATTTGTAGGTATACAATCAAAATAACTCAGTTTTTCTCTAGGCCTGTAAAGGCAAAGTTTGGATACTGAACTAAAGTGGAGACTGTGGCCAAGACATATCAAAGAGAGTGGTTTGAGCCCAGGACGCAACTTTTAATTTCTTCAATCTAATTCAGTTTTCCAAACATCAAGTTTCGAAAAATATCAATATAATTATTAGAACTTCACCTTAAGTCCTATATTGATAATTTCTTTGCGTTTTAAGGGTAAGAAAAGGATGTTGGTAGGTTTGGTATTATACTCTATGGTTTTAAGATGAAAACTCTAAAATCCCCCCAAAAGTCAAATATTGAAGAGTTGTGGAGACAATCTCAGACTATGCTGTAATCTCCTTGAAACCAAAAATATAATCTAAAGTTATGTCAAAGGAATCTTTGGACATCTCAGACCATGTCTGTGTGTCCTTTAAACCAGAACTCTAAAATACCCCCCCCCCCCAGGTCAAATATCGACGTATTCTGTAGACAATCTCAGGCCAAACCTGTGTTGTCTCGAGATCAAAACTCTAAATATCCCCCCAAAGTCAAATATCAACGTATTCGTAGACAATCTCAGGCCAAACCTGTGTTGTCATGAGACCAAAACTCTAAATATCCCCCCCACAGTCAAATATCGAGGTATCTCGAGTTCTTGGGCTTTATCTGTGCTCTTTCGAGAACAGGATTTCAACCCCCCCCCCAAATTACAAAGAAAGAAAATGTTTATTTCCCAATTAGCGCAATAATCAAATTTCACTGCCATTAAAAACGACTAGGGTATCCTCATTTCACACCCGCCCTCTACCTGAAGCGCGTTTAAATACACACGCAAGTCAAGTAGCAGGGCCCCACTACTAAACTACCCTGAAAGAGAAAACGCTCACATTCACGCTGATACCCTAGCGACTGCAAACCCCACCCCGAAGTGAGATCGTAGTGACATTAACCTTACCAGCATTCCCATTGGAGCATCAAGCCACGAACCCCCCATCCCGTGCTGCAGAGAGTCACGAGACAGACTACGCTTAAAACTACCCAACCTGAAAAAGAATGCGACCTAATTGGGAGGGCGGAGGACACTCTACAGGGTCCTTGGCGACACCCCGCAGGAGCAGCTGGTTAGCAAAAGGTCCTAGAGTGGGAGCCCCCCTTCCACCGGCCACAAGCATTCACAGGTGGGGTCAACCTGGACGCTCGCAGTCATAGGGTGGTCGTGCAATGGTTTCCCCACTCTTATATCTGGGGAATAAGACGACATTTCGTCTCTACCCCAGTCCTAAAGTACAGGTATGTCACCACGAAACTGCACCTAAGGGTTTTTACGTACTGTCCAATCCAGCGGAGGAAGTTCACACGCTGCCGTCACATACTAGCCTAAGTTTGACCTTCGGCCTCCCTTGCATCGAGAATAACCTAACCTAAATTCTGAAGTGTACCATTATATCAGAAATTGAACTGGGAACACGATCTAGATTCTTCTGGACACAACTAGATACTATCAGACCGTATAGAGGAAACCTAACCTAATTCTTCTGAATTAAGAAAAACCTAGTTTAATTTTGAATTAATATACCCTAACCTAATTCTGAGTTAAAACCTAGCCTATTTATGCCGAGTTTAGAAAAATCTGGCCTAGTTATTCCGACTTAAGAAAAACCTAATATATTTATTCTGAGTTAAGAAAAACATAACTTAATTCTTCTCAATTAAGAAAATCCTAATATAATTCTTACGAATAAAAAAAAAAAAAAAAAAAAAAAAAAAAAACTAATCCAATTCTTCTGAATTATGGAGATTCTAACCCAATTCTTCTGAATTAAGAAAAACCTAATTCTTTTGGTTTTGCTACTGCATTATCAAAATTTGCAACCAAAATAATCTAACCTAGTTTCTGGACTAGACTGTATCAGAAAATGAAATGCAAGAGACCAAACTTCTTTCATTGCTGAAAGAATATTAAACTCTGAAAAATATGAATTTAAAATATATTTGTATAATTGGTTAAGAATATTAAAATTCTACAAAACTGAAATATCTTTGCAATATGTGTAATTCAGTAAATCTGTAGGCATAATATGCGCTAATATCTGAAAATGAGATGCCTCAATCGAAAACTAGGGAAGCCGAAGGTGGAGGTTAACAGACGCCGTTCTTGGAGGGAGGGGAATGTGGAAGCTAACTCAAGACATTTAAAAGTATTCAACATTTAAAAAGCAAACAAGAGCTAAAGATAGCTAATTAGTCAATTTCAATAAGCAAAACAAATTACATTTTAACATTATTCGCAAAAGGGAATTTAAAAAATTAAATAATTTCAACCTTTGAAGTGCAGCATAAAAATGTGTTTTAATACTTAAAACTTATGGAATTTTAATTATCTTGCAGAAGAGGACCATACATAAACGTCGTCTGTTACCTCTTAACACAACTCTACAAGCCCATTAAAGGTCCAAGATTAAAATAAAACCATGGAGGGGGAAAAAATCCAGTCAATAAATAGGCAACTGGAGTACATTAAGCTTTGGTTTGCAAACATACTTTTAATTCTAACCCATTGTGCAATAAAAGTGCATTAATCATAAAACTTCCGCGAACATCGTTTAGCAAAGTTGTGCAGAATCTCAACTGTTCCCGAAATGTAATGAGAAACGCGAACTTGGTTTCCAAGTAGTCGCTCAAGGACAGAAAACTCTCGCACAACAGCCGAGCGTTAGACTGCTAGCTGGTTGCGTCTCAAGTTAGATGCGGCATCAAATACACCTGCATCTACTTTAAAATAAAAGTTACTATCTTTAGAGCCTGTTGGACCTTTATTAGACTGGTTAGTGAAATTATAACTTTTGGAATTCAGTTCTATTAATACTGATGTATAATGACTAACATTTGTTTTGGAATCCTGAAGAATGTTAAGATATGTATCAAAGAAATTTCTATTAACAAAATTAACTTTTTTTTTTTTAAGAAGTATACATTTGTTCTCCATTATTCTTTGAATGAGGGCAAGCTCTTCATGTAGATTTAAAATATTAAAAAGATGGGGAAAGAGTGAAGTTTAATAAAGCTTAACTTTCTTCCCAAAATGTAAGCAGCTCTAAAGTGAATGTAAATAAATTACAGAACTGAATTCCTATCAGAGATGGGTTGCATTTACAACTACGTGTGTTAATACTACGATTCAAATCTACAATTAACTAAATGTTCAAAAATATATTTAACTGCTGTTCGAGTCTCATGGTTTTTGTAAAATCAAAATTTAATAAGTTATTAAATCTTTGTCAAATGCAATGCCTTAAATGCCATTAAAGTTACTTTTTAAATACTTGGGTATTAATTGAATTCATTGACAACGAAATTTACTTTACTTTCTGTACAAGAAAATTTTCAAATTTAATTATAAAATTGAAAAATGTAACATACTAAAAGAACCAAGAACCCATCTCTGACAGTAAAAAAAGTTTCTCCATTAACCTTCCGGCGTTTCCCACGACGAGACATCTACAAGCCCGCCCTTTCCGTCCTTTCACCACACTACACTAAAGCATACTAGGTACTGAGGTCAGCAAAGCTTGATGTGCACTTATGTTAGGGCTGATTACGTCATATCCCCTCCCTTGTAACAAATGACAGGCGACATTTGAATTAAAGTATTTTAAAAAGATTAAAGTGATCTGATAGTCATTTTTAAAGCTGATATAATTTCAGAAATTAAAATATATGACTTTAATTATAGTATCTGTTCTTTTTTCCCTTGAATTATGCCTCAAGATACATTTCATCTCATGACGTCACAGTGCTCTTAAGAGTTTCGTTCGTAAGACATGTAAGGCATTGCGTTGAAAATCTGTGGTTAAATGGAAATATGTTTTAGGAATATTTTGGTATAGAAACTAAAGAAATAAGCGTAAAAGGTCTTTTGAACCATATTATACAGACAATATAATTATAACAAATTAACTTTACAAAACACAAGTATGGACAGTTTCAAGTGAAATTTTTTTTTTTTTTTTTTTTTTTTTTGAGTAGTGTTTAACGCCTGTTTTTACTACTGAGGCACCACAGGCGGTGGACACTGATGATACATGAGATGAAATGATAAATTGGGAAAGGATAATTTTTTTTTTTTTAAGGAAGGAAGCGTTCCAGGCCTAAGTATAGGTACCTCCCCGGCATTTGCCAGTTATGAAGACTGAGGAAAACCTGGAAAAAAACCCAGTCAGGGAGGACGGTCCTGGCGGGATTCGAACCGCAGACCTCCCGCTCATGAGTCCGTGCCTTAACGACCTCGGCCACCCGTGGCGGTGGTTTCAAGTGAAATCACATGGTAACCGCCATGGGTGGCCGAGGTCGTTAAGGCGCGGACTTGTGAGCGGGAGGTCTGGCGTTCGAATCCCGCCAGGACCGTCCTCCCTGATTGGGTTTTTTTTCCAGGTTTTCCCCAGTCCTCATTACTGGCGCAAATGCCGGGGAGGTACCCTAAACCTAGGTCTAGAACGCTTCCTTCCTTAAAAAATATCCTTTCATAATTCATCATTTCATTTCATGTATCATCAGTGTCACCGCCTGTGATGCCTCAGTAGTAAAAACGGGCGTTAAACACTACTAAAAAAATTGAGATTAATTAACTTTACATTTTTAAAATTTCAATATACGAGTATTTTATATACTACCGCAACAAATAAAAGAAAATGGTATATATATATAGTAATAATAACTGTAGATAAGGATAAACACTTAGATAAAGTCACACTTGAAATTGCTATATTTCGAACTACTGGAGTTCTTCTATGGCAGTACTGTTAATTTGTTTCATTATTAATAGTGTTATTTTATTTTTATTTTTTATTTATATTATATGTATATAATATTTTTATGCAAATATTCAATTAAGATCTATTTTTTATAGAGACATAACTCTCGAACGCCTTAATATAGAAAAATAAACAAGAAATTATTTTAAAGCTCATATCTTGCTGAAAATTATGATATGTAATACGAAGTCATTACAAGGGTCACTACGAAAGTTTTGAGACATGTCATATTGGGAGTAGTTAGATTCACTCCGACTGTTGCATCTTTTTCAAAATATTCTCCAGTACATTTATATACTCTTTCTCATTCTCAAAAATCACTTTTTAAAGCATCCTTGCCACAGGGTGAAAAGTTCATTTTCATTCACTTTCTTGGCATGCAATATTTTACTACTGGGAAGAGAAAATACTCGCATGGAGCCAGGTCAGGACTGTAGGGAGGATGAGTCTGACCTCTGTTGACTCCAGGAAGTGAGTGATGATGTTACCGTGTGAGCGGAGGCGTTGTCATGGTGAAGCAGGATCCTCAGTCCTGTCCTTGGACGGCGTTCTCGAAGCTTGTCGAAAACTTTCGTCTGGCATACCGCTGAACAATAGTCGTCCTTTTCTCTTCCGGATGAATTGTGGCCATATAGTCACTTTTGGAAAATATTTACCACCATTTTCTTCCCAACACTTCGACCCCTCTACACTTTCCTTGGTGGATCGTCATCTGCAAAGATCCAAACTGTTGTTTGGTCTCCGGGTCAAATTGTTAAATCCATGTTTCTTCACCCATGGTGACGCCTTGATCTCCGTCCGAAGAATTTCTGCAACATTTCTTCGCATCATTCGAGGCAGTGCGCTTTTGTGCCTCTGTCAAATTGTAGGGCGCCCAACGGAATGAAACCTTCCTGACACGAAAATGATCGCGTAGGATTTTTGAGACTGCCTCGATGTCCTTAAATGTTACGCGATAATGCTTTCCTCTCACCGCCGTTGCTGGATGCCCACTTCTCTCCTCATTTTGCAGTGAAGTTCGGCCCCATATTATATTCCATAAACCCACGGAAGGTTGTTGCTCTGTGGAGCAAGGCCCCCAAATACCTGTTGCATACTCTCAAGGCTTTGGGAATCATAGCGCGAAATGCCCTCTCCAGCTCGATTGCAATGACTGGCTGCTTGTGCTCACACTCTTAAGTGGGTCAACATTCACTATTCCTCATCTCGAAACTTCCGTAGTGACTCTCGCAATTGATAATATTAGATCATATTTAAACGAGTTCCCCATTAGACAATTAAAAGTAAAATTTTGAAAAAAGTTACAAATTATTAAGACAAAAAAATTAGTTTTTAGAACTGTACTCCAAGGTAACCAGCAAGAAAAAAATATTAAACTTTACCTAGAAATGGAACCCTTACATCTGTTTCGCACGCCGAAAGCGTTACTCTCAAACCGTTCGGCCCCTTACGATCATATGTGAAGGTAACTAACAAAATGAGAATGTTGTAAATATAACTTAATGGAATTCTTTTCATGAGAGTTGTCATATAAATAATATAGATACCGACATTTTCGTTCTTACTGTTTTCCGTAGTGAAGTTATTCAAATGTGAAATATTAGGGCTATTCAACAAAGAAGAATAATATTTTTTGGCAACCTATCTTAACTCGTCGTTATAATGTTGATGAACTTTCCCAAAGTAGTCCCTCCGCACTACTTCTGATGATGGAGAATGCTTCTCACGAAATTGTTTCTCCAATTTGGAGAAAAGAAAAAAGGCACACGGGGCTAAAGCTGCACTATAGGTAGGGTAGAGACATAGTTCACATTGATCTTTGTGAGATATTCAGCAACAAAATTTGCAATGTGTGATCGTGCATTATCGTGGTTCAGCACCCAGTTTGTTACACGGAAATGTGACCTTTTACGTAGAGTATGACCTTTCTGTGTTTTCAGGACATCTCTGTCGTATTACCTAATACTATTTGTACTAGGTAATACGTTGTACTATTTGTACTAATTGTACTATTTTGTATGTGCAGGTAGTACATGCTGGTAAACCATTCCTTGAGGACACTTGGTGGAGATTTTGGGCTCAAAATTAGATTTTTGGCTTTATGCAGAATATGAAACTACATAGTTGGTAGATTATTTCCTATATAGTTTATATGTGTTTACGGCATTTAAATGGATTTAAATGAACATTTAAATATGATGGCCTAGCTGCCACATCCCCTTTTCCATTATTTTCAGAATTTTGGGTGAAAAAGTAATTGCTGGCTTTACCTGTAATATGAAATTACATAGTTGGCAGATTACACCCATATATAATGTTTCTTTGTTTGTTTAAATGGCGATTTAAACATGGCCACTTTGCGGTTACACAACACACATTTTTTTTTGTCATTAGCAGCAACTTGTATATTTTTAATTTGATTGCACTTTTCTTAAAAAAAACTTGTAAAATAGAGCTATGAATTCTTTTGTGCATGTACAAAATACATTTATACTTTTAGCTGGTGAAACTTTTTAACTTATGCATGTATGAGAATTCGGAAGAAAAAAAATGAAATTTGCATACAATAATGACACTATATGCTAATATTTTCAAAAATTAAACCTTTGCTTTAAATTTCTCAAATTTTCACCAGTTTTGTTAAGTAACATGTTTTCAAACAAATTTTAAAATCTAATGAGACTAAGATTCATAGTTTGTGCGAAAAGTGCACCTAATCAGCACAAACTTTAAAACCTTTTTTTCCCCGGTTTATTAAAATAATTAAAATTAAGGCTAGCTCAAATTTAAAAACAGTTTATAACTTAGAAACAATTGCTTAATAAGCGGCAATATATATAGTACAGCTTGTATTCTGTTGAGGTTCAAAACGAAAATTGCCATTATGTCTCTACTAAATGCCTTTGAATATCGAAAAATGCGATGACTATAACTAACTTTCCCAGCAGAGCATTTTTAATGGGAATTTTCTCTCAGAGCTTTGCTGTTTACTCTCAGGATCGAAATGATATAGTCAAGTAACACCAGGACTTCCTGTAACATCATCCAGTAGTCTTGAAGCTTTAACAAAAATCATGTACAGCTTTTCAGTTACCTACATGTGGGTGCCATTGAGTGAAAATGTTCAGAATTTTTTCTAAATGTCAGCAGCTGTGTTAATGTTTTCTCCCGTTAGACTAAAGAGTCGAATTCACCTTCCTTTGAAATCGATTGCCTCTCTTCTTTAAATATTTAAAATCATTTTCAAGCTGTGTTATAGGGAAAAACAAACTGTTCATTGGCCTCCCGTAACATTGCACAGGCCTCAGCTGAAGATTTGTTGAGGCCAAAGCAAAGCATATTGTTCGTTTCGTGCTACCTCCATTTTGCTGTAGGCCGAACTGAATATGTCTCAGCTTTCATACTTCTCACAGACGGAAACCGGAAGTGACAAAGTAACTAGTGCCACATGTACATTACGCATTAAGCTAATAAAATATTGTAAAGTTAAATTGTAGCACGAGAAATTATGTAAAAGATATTTTCATTATTTATTGAAAAGATGTATGAGAAATACTCAACTCGAAATTCGAACCAAGAATCTTCATTGCTATCTGAGCCCACCGTCACTAAAACCGCTAAACTCTCTCACCTGAGTCTACATATCCTGAAAACCTCTAAAGTAATCTCGTTATAAGCGATTTTATTACTAAGAGGAGACTCAAAACCGTCAAGTACAGGGTGTTTAAAAAAAGGTAACCAAAAACATTCTCCAGTCTTCTTACACAAGTATACGTTCCACATGACGTCCGTCATTATCCACTACATACTGTATGCGGTCAGCACACTGATATAGGCCCTATTTCACAAATATACACAAATGTATTATACAAATCCTTGTAAAATATGGGCTTGTAACTTTCTGTTCCACGAAAGAGGTGCAGCATTTTTAAAGTATTAGTAAAAAGTTACAAGTCATGTCATATGTTAAGAGCAAAACGGAAGAACAGCTGTTTGCCCATACCTTGAATAAGGTTATGTCCACTTCTTAGTAATGTTTAATGTATAGAGCGGATTATTTTTATTCCTGCTAAATGGGTCTTGTATATTTTATCAGATATAATGATAATTTAAATACTTTATTGTGCATTTATCGATATTTAAGCTTAATAATCATCTTTGAGACGACGGTCCCTTACAGCTACATTTAGGAACATCAATTACAGTCATCGAGTGGTGGTAGAAGAATCGAGCAGTTTACCGGTTGCTCTCGGTCATTAATTTTATTAATCCATTTGTTCATTTAAATTAATTTATTTATATTACTTTATAATCACTTTCTCATTGTAAGAAAATATAGAGAAAATTGGGTCAAAACAGATTATTTTAAAAGAGAATGAATAATGAAAATAAATTATTTTCGCGGCATATAGCAAGAACCTTAAATACATTAACTAAGATGCTGGTCTGAAATATACATTTGAAAAAGATGACGCCAGTATCAAGTCATATGACATACTTTATTTGCACTAAATCTAACCTTATCATTGTATACAAATACTTATTTATTCTTTGTATATGTTCCCACTCATTATTATTATCATCACTTTCGTTGATACAAAGCACATTTTGGTCAACTGACTCCAGAAATCATTAAAAATATAATAAATTTTGTGCTAGTATTTGAAGTTAACAATGTTCCTACACACATAGAGAATTTTATACAAATTACCAGCGCCACGGGTGGCCAGGTCGTTAAGGCACGGACTCGTGAGCAAGAGGTCTAGGGTTCGAATCCCGCCAGGACCGTCCTCCTTGACTGAGGTTTTATTCAGGTTTTCCTCAATCCTCATAACTGGCAAATGCCGGGGAGGTACCATAAACTTAGGCCTGGAACGTCTCCTTCCTTAAAAAAATCCTTTCCCAATATACCATTTCACCTCGTGTATCACCAGTGTTCACCGCCTGTGGTGCCTCAGTAGTAAAAACGGGCGCTAAACATCATTAAAAAAATAGCGTCCGACTAATATTAATATTTCTGTGGAACAGAACAACGAAAATGTACTTGTACACTTGTAGGTGTGGGGTTGTAAAGTACAAACGTAGCAGATGCCTTTGTGAAACAGAATTTTACTAATAAGAACTACCTTGTAATGTATTAGTCCATACTTTTGTGAAACAGGACCCTGGAGTTCTGTCACATATCACAGACTCAATATTACCTTTAAGTCGTCAAGGGTAAGTGGTACCGGATGGAAACACTGTTTATTTAACATGCCCCATAGAAATGCGTCACACATAGAACGTCCCGGCTTCTTGAGGGATGGGGAAAGGCAGGTCTCCTGGAGACAACCCTATTTTGAAAGAGTTCCTGGAGGAACGGTAGATTACCACGGCCAATGCCCGGTGTGGCCCCACATTGCTGAAAAACTTACCGCTCAAACCTCTGAACTCACAAAAAGTCTGTAAATCGGCATGGAAGTGAATAAGAAACTGCCAGACTCCATGACTTGATATTGCTGACCACATGGAGAATTTTTCAGAATGCAGGGGTCTCTGCTCGTCAGGCTTCTCCCAACCAAGAAATCTGATGTTCTGCCTGTTGACATGTCTACGCATGGCTCTCATCTGATCACCACCAATTGGCAAGCTGTGTTCATCCTCATAGAAACACAATACAAGAGGGTGCGACAACCCGGAGGCTTTAACTCATGCAACACTGGATCCGGCATGGGCAGGCATCTGTGGTTTACAATTGCAATTCCTCTGATATGCACCGAAAGCTCTTCTTTGGTAACTGCAGAACTTTCTCCATCGAACGACCGACATTCTCATTACGGGGTCTTCTTGAATGTCCCTCATTATGATTCTTCACGGATCCTGTCTGCCAGAACATTTCCAACCAGCACAGGCAGTGCAGGTCTCTGGAAATGGTTCTGGAAGGCGGTTGCCACGAATTTCAGGGAAATCCGGAAGTCCCGTAAATCCGGAAATAATGTTTCAAGCACCATAAGCGTTCCAAGATGGCATACGGTGGCATATCCGCTGTCACTCACAATGTCACAGTTACTTAACTCTCCTCTGAAACACAGACAGGCTATAATTTCTCTTATATTGTTAACACCACACACTCAGTTTCGGTTATATTTTTTTGAAATACCGTGTACCTGTTCCCTAGAGTTTATTTATATGAAATGTGTTTGTTTTACACAAGCCATGGATTAGGGACGGAAATAATAATAATAATAATAATAATAATAATAATAATAATAATAATAATAATAATAATAATTATTATTATTATTATTATTATTATTATTACTAACACTTTAATTCTAGTTACTTTTATTAATAAATAAACCTTTTATAAATCTTATCAAGTTTAATATTGTTCACTTATTTTTAACATTAACTTATGTTATTTTTCTTTCAATACTTCACTAGAGTTTTGCGTGTTATATTTTTAACCTATGTACTATAACGAAATATTCCCTTAGTAATATATATTATCTTCCTTCCCGGCTCCTCTCTCCCTTCATCTCCCTTCTTCTTCTCCTCGAACTCCCTCCTTGGTGGCTGCGGTTTTCCTCCTTCTCTGTATTGTCGACCTCGTTTTAATCTCCCTCTTCTTCCACTCGTTTCCGCCCGTCCTTCTCCGGCCTCCAGGTTGTATTGTTGAACGCTCTATTTAATCCTCATCTTGATCTTTTTCTCCTTCCACACCGCTTCCTCGTACTTATATAATTTGACCTGTTTCTTGATTGTCATCTATAGGTAAGTTGATTGTTGGTATGTTAGTTAAATTATTGAAGCGTAACCGTTCTGATCTTCTCACTATTTGTTATTCCTGTACTGGCACTTGTACCTTCTCCAGTTCAACTCTCTCCTCCCAGGCGATTTTGCTTATTTTGAGAGCCAAGATTTCAAGATGGTGGTATAATTTTTCTGTTCTTAGGATGTATTTTATCTGATATCCACTTCTCTCCTCTAGTGTTCTATCATGATATCTCTTATATTCAAATAGGGCATGTTCTGGAGCATCTTGTGTATGGCAATATTTACAGTTGTCCTCATTTAATTTTTTAATTTTTCTCCAATAAGTGCAATTTGAACCGTGTCCTGTTAGATAGTGAATCAGACCTTTTGTCTGTTTTATATGCCTTCGTTTAAACCTTTCTGAAACTAAACAAATTATGCATTCTTCTCCCTACATTGATTTCATCCCACACTTGTTGCCAGGTTAATTGAAGCTTACATTTTATATCAGATATCGAAATGCAATAATTGCCAGCTATTTCAGTAACTTTATCATAAACCAGTATATTGCTCTCTTTAAGCAAATTAATAAATCTATCTGTCAAATTCTGGTGGCTACAAGGTGGGATAGGGTAAGTGTGGTGCTAACCGCTCCTGTGTATCTTAATAGTATTTTCCTCTGTGTGCTTCTTAATTGATTTTTTAATCTTACATTATGCATCCTGATTGCCCACATCCCTGCCACATATGTGATTATGGTTGCAAATATGCAGTTGTGGTAAATTGTTATTGCATTTAATGATACTTTGAATTTTGACTGTATAATTCTCACTAATTGCATCATTGTTTTCTCGGATTTTGATTTGACATAATCAGTATGTTTTTTGAAGTTGAATTTTTCATCCAAATATAAACCAAAGTACTTTACTTTTTTTCCCCCCTGTGGTTACTTGATTATTGTATTTTATGGAAGGGTCTCTTTTTAAATTTCCTTCCAGGAGCATGTAAAAGGATTTGGCAGGAGCAATTTGTAGTTTGGAATGTATATGTTTTTAAAATTGAAGTTAGACTATTTGCCCACTCTTCCAGTTGTTTCCTGCTATTTCCTTCAATTAGAAAGATAACGTCTTAGGTATAGGCAATGGTGTTCAGTATATTAATGTCGTTATTTAAAGTATCCACAAGAGTTTCCAAGAGAATGTTCCAAAAAATCGACTCAAGGACAGAACATTGACATCCTTTCGTTATTTGTTTATTCACCACCTCTCACATGCCTTTTATATATACACTCCTATTTAAACAGTAATCTTTTAACAGGGCATACAGGCATTTTGGAAAATTCTTTTCTTGTAGCCTTTCAAACAAAAAGGGCCACCATACATTATCAAAGGTCCTCAAAACATCAATTAGTATGGTCACAACACAGTTAGACTTTGATGATATAACTGTTTTAATTACTTCTTTAGTTGCATATTCCGTTGACCTTACTTTTATGAATCCATATTGCTGATTATTTATACCTATCATTGTTCTAAATTCTGTTATTCTTTTTGCTATTAATTGCTCAAACACCTTGCCGATTGTATTAAGTAAATAAATAGGTCTGTAAGATTTTAGTTGTTAGGGTCTTTATCAAAACCATTCTTTAATATAATTAGTTTGGCTGCTTTCCAGCACAGGGTTTTTCTTTTTTTTTGCTTAGTGTTTTAACGCCCGTTTTTGCTACTGAGGCACCACAGGCAGTGGACATTGACGATACATGAGATGAAATGATAAATTAGGAAAGGAATTTTTTTTAAGGAAGGAAACGTTCCAGGCCGAACTTAAGGGTACCTCCCGGCATTTGCCATTATGAGAAATGCGAAAAACCTCATTCAGAGAGGACAATCATGGAGGGATTCGAACCCCAGATCTCCAGTTCATGAGTCCGCCCCTTAACTACCTTGGCCATCTATGGTGGTAATCCAGTACAATGAAAAACGACCTTGCCAAATGCAGTGATTTAAAAATCTAAGGAGAAATAGTGTCATTTCTTTTTGAAGATAGAGGAGTACCTCATTTGGTATTGCATCTGGTCCTGCAGGCTTTTTCTTTTATTGGGTTGGTTAATTGATTTCTGATATGTCAATTGGATATATGACTCCAGTATTGCTAAATGTATGATTCATACTGTTCCTTTTTAATGTGTTTAGTACTTCCTCCATATGAGATTCATCATCAGGGAGCAATTTGTGTAATAAAATGTTAATTGAATCTCTCCAAGTAGTTGTCATTGTTCCATTATCTTTATTGATAGTAGTTAAATTGTTTGGTTTTTTTAATTTTTTCCATAATAATTTTGTATGGAGTACCTCAGATGTTGGTATCTAGATTATTTTCTACAAAATCCTGAAGTTATTTCTAGTTTCATTTAATAAACCTTTAAGTTTCTCTTTTGCTTCTCCAAAGTTAATGGAATATAGAGAGGTAAAATACTGAGAAAATGCTGGAACTACCTCCCTTCATTTTCCATGAAAATGAAGGGAGCCTTCGGCAAGGAGACATGGCCTATATGTGCTGTTGCAGAGTTCTGCTGGAAAATCGTGAAACTTGTTCTCTCACAATTAATTTATGGAAATAAGTTACAAAATATTCTGCACAAATTCATTACTATAAGTATTTTCTTTAAAGACATTGAATTAGTTTTTAGGGGAACGTTCCAGAGCATGTTCTATGTTTCTCTGTGAATACTGTACATGGTTGTATATATATTTTTTTTTAATCAAGAATACTTTACGTTACATACATTTATTTACCAATCTGTGAATTGAAAAATTTTCAAGTTTTAAGCATGCACTTTTCTGAGATAGAGTTTAATAGTTAGAGTAACCTCAACAATGGTTTTAGCAGACAATGCTTCCTGCCATCTTGTGCATTTGAATGATTTTCATATAAATGACAAAAGTTAATTTCATTCCATAGGATACTTTTTCACTATTGTAGCCAAGAGCAAATTGCTAATTAAGACATATTATTTAAGGTGAACATCCAAAGAAGCAATTTGAAGCCATGATACTAAATCATTATCAGTACTAAGAGACTTTTGGAGGTCATAAAGATTTATCATGCAATAAGAAATATTACTAAGATTACTTACATATGAATTCATGGAACTTAAAAGTGACCAGGACGTCCACTTTGAAATAAATTGCCTTGTCATCCCCTGAATTACTGTGAAGATGCTTAAAATTTCTGCTTTTCAAATTTGTAGTCAAAGTTTGCATCATCAAAGCGACTAATGCTGCCTGGATCATATGGTATTGCTGTGTACCTACACTATACTTGTAACTGTATGGTCATGCTTATGATCAATCAAGCAATGGATTGTAGATGCTATAATTTGCAGTTTTTGAATATTTGTGTGATATAGTTTGCAGTTTTTAGTGCAGTGCTGATGTATGCTCTCACATTAAAATACTTAAAAAAAATTTGTAAATTTAATGACAAATTACAGGAAGAACTTCTTGATTAAGAAACCATGCCCTGACTTTGATTCTGATGTAAGATGCAACGTATGTCAAATGGAGTTTTCTGTGGCTCATGGTGGAAAAATGGACATTAAAAAACATTAATTCTGACAGACAGTAGTGTGCAGTGCATCCAACAGTTTCATTCATGCTCCTGTAGGATTTTTAAACAGTCAAATCTTGGAAAGGTATAAGAACAATTGACAGCTGCAGAAGGAATGCTTGCCTGTCATACTGTGAACCATAATCAAAGTTTATGGTCAATGGACTGTACTAGTGCATTTTAGAAGTTATTTAATATACATTTTCATGCAAAAGAACAAAAATTTAAGCTATGATGGTGAAGGTTTTTGCTTTCTTTGCAATGGAACAACTGAAGCAGGAATTACAAAGTATGATTTTGTTACAGTAATTAATTATGCTTCAAATCACAAAAATACCATTCTGTTTCCAATTCTTGTACATTATTTCACAATGGATTCAGAAATAAGTGTAAAAATCTTGGAACTTAAAAATTTTCCTGGTGAAACTTGGTCAGTTGATAAATTAAAGGTGTAGTTATATTTTCTTATCATATAGTTCTTACATTTTAAATCAATTGAACTAGTTTTAATTTCCTACATTCCTTTATTTGTAAAGGTATTACTAATACCAATATCCTGATATTATACATGAAATTTGAATACAATTTTGCAACTATTTGTTTGTGTTAGCTCATGGCACCATGTTAAAGTAAAAAGAGCAACAATTCAAAGCAATAGAGGAATTAAATATTCCACAAAGAACAATATTAAGATGTATCACATAAGGACTTATTGTCAAAGCCAAATTGAGACGTAATTAACTCTTTCTCAACATCAGTAATAAAACTTTGCTCTCAAATCTGTAAAATTACTGCTTATCCAGTAAAAACCAAAGTTTTGAAATTCAGTATCTACATGTTTTGCATAAATGACAACATAAAATGCCAAGTTTTCTAAGATTAAAGAGATTGCACAAGCCATATTTGAGCACAGAATATTTTGAAAGAGAATCCTAAACCTTCCATACAATCCATCTAAATGCAACTAGAACACAATTAAATGTGATTATTATTGAGAATTATTTAAAAAAAAATTTCAAATCCCGTCTCCAAGAGCAAAACATGTTTGGAAAAATCGAATGATTGTTTGATTGTACAACATAGATAAAAGGGTTGCAATATGAACTTATATAAGAGCCAAAAGTTATATTAGAAAAGTGTTCTTGGAGGGTGCATATCATAGGCCCTAAACATGGAAAAATTGTTACAGTGGTAGCATGTGGAAATGAAATTGACCTCTGATGTTACTATTAATGGGAAAAGGAATGAAACTTGAATTTGCTGATGATTTACTCCCTGGCACAGTCTAAAATGACAGAGAAGAATCTATTGCTCTCTCTCTCTCTCTCTCTCTCTCTCTCTCTCTCTCTCTCTCTCTCTCTCTCTCTCTCTCTCTCTCTCAGTGATTGGTTCTACCATTTGAAATACATTGTGCATTTATCTGATGGTGCAAAAAGCCTTCAAGATTATGAAATTGTAGCAATGGCAGAAAGGTATAAAATATTCTTTTACTGTTTTCCATCCAATACTGCAGCCACTTGATGAATCTGTGTTCAGATCATTTGAGTATCTCTGGAATAATCTTGGAGAGAGAGTAATAACTTAACTGTGTTTTATAAAGATCTTCAATAAATTGTGAGAAAAAATTACAACATTCTCTAACATATCTATTTATTCATCCTCTAAAACAATTTACATTTTCATGGAACACATCAATAGCTAATATATACAATAATTGTATTTAAGAAAAGCAAATACTTTGTACAATACAGTTTTAAAATGTCTCATTAACAGCCTTCTACAAACTCCTACACACAATAAAAATAGTCCTTAAGCATAAGCTTGCTTAAATTGCTTTCAAACAATTTGAATGAATGGTGAATTTAAGTGAATCTGGCAAATTGTGGTATAAAGTAATACTTTTATAATTAAACCTTCCTTCATATAATGCTATGTATGGGCTACAATAGATAACTTTTCTTTGTTGCAGGTATTAAAATTATGTGTTTGAGTATTTTTGTGATAGTTATATAAATAAATATACAAAGATGGCAGAGTTAAGATATGCATTTATTTGAATAATGGTCTAGGGCTACATTTTGATGGTTTCTAAGCCATAAACTTTATAACTCTTTTCTGTTTCTTAAACATTATTGCCCTATTTGTTGTGTTACCCTAATAGATGACATAATATAACAACAAGTAGTGAAAGTATGAAAAATAAAGAATGCGTGAAGAATACATTTTTAAAATACTTATTGTTATACATTGTATTGGCTTACTGCCACGGTTTAAAATTTGGTCATTTAAGCTATTATCTTGGGCATGATGAAAAAAGTATTATTGCTACTGTTCTTTCTTGTTAATTACCAATTGATGTCTTTCAAATCATTTTAGCAATTGACTGAATGAATTGTTTAGATACAACTGTAATATATTAATATTTTCCCTTTAATCAAAATACTTAATAAAATTAGCATATTTTACTCCATTAGCATTGCCTAAATTAATTATTAAATCATTAATACACTGAAAAAAACATTGGCCCCCAAGATGGACCCTGTTGAACTTCAAATTTAATATTTTTTTTCCAAGTATTTTAGACTCATTAGGTTGGTATTATAACTTTTGAATACAATTTGTACCATTTATTTCTGATTCTCCAAATATAAGTGAAATTATTTAATTGCAATATTTCCATAATTACATTTGTTCAATAGAATATTGTGATCAACTAAATCAAACATCTTGGAAAGTCTAAAAACAACCTCGCCCTATCTACTGCTTCATAGACATCCTTCAGAAAATCTGCTATTGCTCTTAAACCTTCCTTCTTTAAGTCAATGTTGTTTACAGACTATAAAAATCCTATTTTTTAAAATAGACTTATAGTCTTGAGTAATTGTATAACTTTTTTTGAGAAAGACTCAAAATAGTGAACTAGGCTTGTATTTCTTTAAGTCCTGTTTTGAGCCATTTTTGAAAATGGGTTTAATTGCTGTCAATTTTAATTGATCTGGAAATTTACCTTTTGTTAACTATTGATTAACAATATGATTTAGTGGTTTCAAAATATGGATAGAGCAATCTTTCATGTATTGTCTGAAATTTCATTGAATCCTGTAGATTTCTTTTTCATGAAATTTTTAATATGTGCTCTTTCCTCAACCTTTGTTGTGGGAAAAAATTTTGTTGCTTCTTTCACATTTAACCATTAGGGTTATCTTTCATTTGTATTTATTTTTTGGGAGCAGGTTCTCTGCTATCTTATTCTAACAATTGTGAAAAGCATTAGCTATTGCATATGCTTCAGTTATTAATTTGCTTTGCTTGTTTATTGTCAGCTTATTACCATACTTTTTGAATTGATCAATTTCCATTTTTTATTTTCCACAATACCTTTGTATTATTTTTTGCTTAATGTAATTATCATTATATTGTTTTTAGATTGCTTGAATGATTTATTATAAATTTACTTGTAATTTTTAAAACTGTCAGAAAAATTAGCCTATACTGTTTATGCAACTGGCTAAGAATCCTCAATCTCCTCTAGACAACAGCTATATTCCAGTTGTTATCCAATTGCTCAGTTTATTTTTTACCTTAATCTTTTGTCTAGGTGCTGCAATATCTGAGCTGTAGGTAACTCCAACACCATAAACCTCAACATCACAGGAACAGTCCCAAACATGGGCTTGTATTTTGATCTGAAATAAATGATCTAGCAGAACTATCATAATTGCTTCTGAAGATGATGACAGTAGGCCAAACAAACTTCAGAGATTTACTTTCTACTCCAAAGAAAACAGTTGGAAGACTTATCAATAAGAGACTTGCTTTAAACAGCAAGGGGGGTTTTCTTAAAAAAAATCTATTTACAAATCAAAATAAGGAAGATATTTTATCAAACACAGCATCAATTAACAAGGCAGAAATATCAGCAATAAATAAGATATAGTGAATAGTTAACCCGTAAAAGCAGACAAAGGGATCCCAATATTGTTAACTTTGTCAGGAAGAGATAATTACTGATATGTATTGATTAACTCTATGAAACCTATGTTATGAAGTTTGCATTGGACTCACTTGGGAAGACAAGGAAACTTTCACATGCCACTCTTGTTAAGAATTCAAGATTTTCTTTAATATTGTGTGTTTAAGTATTGACAAAAGCTTATCTGGTTTCTTTCTATTTTGTTCTTTTATTATAAAATATATATAATAAAAATGTAAATATAATTACTTTATATTTGTTTTTCGTATTTTTCCTTCAAGAAAAGCAAACAGACCATACTGATTACTCTGACAATATAAAACAAGAATGCCTGCTTTTTATTACAACAGTTTGGAAATTTCTTGTTAATTTTTTTACATAGAAAGTTACATTCTTTTAATTTTGGCCTTTTCCATTCTTTCTGAATAATGTCATACAAAAATGCTCTGAACACAGGAATTAGCCACTGATAACCTATAATGTTTTTTTATAGCTTTGTCACTGCACTTTGTAGATTTGAGGTAGGATGTAAGCTAAACAGCTTGTATGCCATATGTATTTGTATAACTTTACTTTTGCTATTTTTAGGTAGGTTATGCAACACATTGAGGTAGGTTGATTATTCTAAGAGTGTGGTTGAGTTACATAGGGGATTTAAGAGCAACCTGTTATAATTTGGGAACAGTCTGTATGTACTGAACACACTCTTTAACAATGTTTTATTCTTCTACCTTGCAAGAAACTGTGATAAAAGTTGTTTGTATTTTTATTATTGGACAATGACCTGTGCAAGCAATATACAGTTTGGAAAAATAAGCACTTTTTAGGGGAACTATTTCAGTAGTGCTTAGTGAAAGCTACCATTTACAAATGGTATTGGACTAGACTTAAAACTGAAAAATGCTATTTTGCCTGAAGTATCTACTGATAAATGCATACCATTAATGCTTATAATACTGCATAACAATGGCAAAGTAAAACACAATTAAGTTACATACTGATTTGATCAGCTCCAAAAATATTAATCACAGTTTGGTCATTTATTTTTAACTTTCAAAATGATAACACAAAGGGCACATTCAAAGAAGATCCAAAAGAATGTGATGAGAAAACCATTATACACATTGGATTCTACTATGCTCCAGCCTCGATCTATGATATTTCTCATGGAGATGATGGGAATTGTGCCTGGCAGACATAATGCAATCCAGCGTAGCACAGTTGGCATACCTTCCACTGGCCACAACATACCTAAAAGAATTATTTAATCTAATTAATACAATTCATGAATGACACAAATACATACATTATTGCAGAATCTAATTTTACTATTCAATTCATTGGTTAGAGCAAACACTGCTAGTTGCTGGGCTACTAAATTCTAAATTCTTCAGAATAAAGCTGAAGGATCAAATGCTCCTACATATTATTATGCTTTACTTTTTATGTGATTATTCAAAATGCTGTTATATTATTAGCAAGAAAATAACTATTTGTCATAAACAATGAACATGACAAGATCCGACCGCCACGGGTGGCCGAGGTCGTTAAGGCACGGATTCGTGAGCGGGAGGTCTGCGGTTCGAATCCCGCCAGGACCGTCCTCCCTGACTGGGGTTTTTTCCAGGTTTTCCTCAGTCTTCATAACTGGCAAATGCCGGGGAGGTACCTAAATTTAGGCCTGGAACGCTTCCTACCTTAAAAAAAAAAAATATCCTTTCCCAATTTATCATTTCATTTCATGTATCATCAGTGTCCACCGCCTGTGGTGCCTCAGTAGTAAAAACGGGCGTTAAACACTACTCAAAAAAAAAAAAAATGACAAGATCCTAAACAAAAACTGTGACATATATAGTACTTGGATTCAGGACAATTATTATTGTCTAAAAGTAAAACAAAAAAGCTCTTGAAACAGATTTGAAAGTTATTGGTAAAATTTTGTATAATAATCTGCCACTAACAAATTAAAAGGCAAAGAGGGAAAAATTTCAAACAGAATTGAAAAACTTCTTGATAGATAAATGTATGTACAGGATAAATGAATTGTAAAAATGTATATATATATAGTTGAATGTAATTTTTATAGCATAAATGAAAATACCCCATTATTATATTATTACTATTTTTAATCTGTTCTTGTAAATAATTATGAGGTAAATTGTTGTCTCTTCTTTAAGATTTTGGTACATAACTTTTATCAATGTATTTTGAGATTTTTATGACAATAACTGAAACTCAAATGTAGATTCTATGGTCTGCAATAAATAATAATAATAATAATAATAATAATAATAATAATAATAATAATAATAATCAGCATCATCATTATTATATCTTTGCTGCATATTATAACTGATTGCATCAGGCTACCAGGTAAATGCATTGCTGGATTAATGGAAGAATTCTAAAAGAAAGTAAAGTGTTAAAAAGTTGAAGTGAATATTACTTTTTGTTTCAAAATATGCAAAAAACCATAGTAGTTTAATAGAGGTTGCAAATGGATAACAGTAAGAAGTTATTCTGATAGTTTAAAAATAAATCATCACCACCACCACCACCACCACCACCACCACCACCACCACCACCACCATCATCATCATCATATGTATATACCAGGTGACCACAAGAAATACACTGCCTTTATATATTAAATAATACTTACCACTAAGGAATATATATGGGTAGAAGCTTCCTAAGGAGAAATAATTTGCCATTGTTAAATTTTCACATACTATTGATGTGAGAAAGCCTAAAAAAAAAAAAAAAAAAGGGAAAAAAATATGAGCTAAAACACCAAAGTATATTCTAAGAACAAGGAAAATAAAAAATTATATATATACATGAATGAATAAACGAACGAATGAATGAATGAATGAATGAATGAATGAATGAATGAATGAATGAATGAACACATGAATTCAGTGCTATAAATAAGTTAGTTATAGAACATAATAAAGGGAACGAAAAGGTCTATATACCTTTTTCTCTATTTCTTAGAGTTTTTGAGAAAATAAATATTTTATCCCAAGACATGTGGCAATGCTGCTTAATGTTCTGCAATGGCTAACTTATAAATTTAGAACATACTAATTGCAGATACTTAGTACAAGCTTATTTGCATAACCTTACTGTGAAAAGTTCAAAGCTCACTTTTTTAATCATTGTTATGTGTAATATTAATGCCATGTTATGTAAGTTCAGTGATGCCAAATTAATTTTGCAAACCAAATGATTCACAAAAACTTTTCAGGCAAAGTTATGTCAAAACATTTTGAGTTATGAAACATTAAAAGAACATAATTTTTTCCATTTTTTGTTTGTCTATATATCATTGTAATTAGAATATGTGAATTTTGAAGTACATATTAACATATTGCCGCAAATGGAAGATAATACAGAAATTAATTTTTTCATCGAATCTCAACAGTCAAAATGGTATTAGAAAATGTTGTTCCAATTATAACATGAAATTACCGTATAAAATTACCTTGTAAACATACATGCATGAGCACACACACACACACACACATATATAATGTTATCATGTTATGAATCATATTGTTAATAATTATTATCAAAAAAAAAAAAAACACAAGCACATTTAAAAGTTGAATGGATATATTAAGCATCAGCTGTTGGTTTGATATATATCATATTATCACTTTTCTTTGTAAAAGGAAACTTTGAATGAAAATATTCAATAGTCTCTCTAGTATTATTTTATGAAAAATATAAAAATAATATAGCTTACCAAAACACATGCCACTGAAGCCTTGAAGACTTACAAGTATTATCATTGTGTATATGTCTCCTTGACACATAACTCCAAACACATAAAATGAGAAAAACAGTATAATTGCAACTTGAATAAGCATACATATGGCCTGCACCAGTATATGTGACACCAAAATTTCTGTAGAGGACACACCTGTAATAAGAAAAAAGATTGATTATGTACCTTCCAGCACCAGTTTACTTAATGTATGCTAAATCCAAGCAATATTTAGTAACAATTATTTTTTTTTAATAGTAGTGTTTAACGTCCATTTTTACTACTGAGGCACCACAGACAGTGGACACTGATGATACTTGGGAAAGGATTTTTTAAGGGACTGAGGAAAGTCTAGAAAACCTCAGTCAGGGAGGACGATCCTAATGGAATTCGAACCCCAGACCTCCTGCTCTCAAGTCTGTGCCTTAACGACTTGTATTAAATCATGATGGTGATTATGTAGACCAAATGGTGATTGATTAGATACATTGTACAAATATGTTAGGGTTATTACTTTAATCATATGTGCCAGTTTTTGTTCTAAAAATAGTATAACAGAACTCTTATCATTCCATGTAACATTGTAATATAATACTATTTTACATTATATGTGTACAGCATTTATTATATTTATGAATTGGAAATTAAAAATACATAGTAAGTGTAATGGCTTTGCCAAAAACATTAAAACAAAGGGAAATATAACTGCAAATTAAAGAATACTTTATATTTTACAATAATACGGCTCATCCCATTGGTACTGCCATTTTCATGAGTTTGTCTCTTGCTCTTTGTTTGAGCTGTTAGACGCTTCCTTTCAGAAACCAGGAGTTGTAAGAGCTGCAGAAGACACAAGCAAGGACAAACTAACTTGATGAAAAGCAGAGAACTCACTGTTTTCATTTGTTGGTATGGGAACTAGGTTCATATGAGAAAAGCCATGCTCACATTAAGCATACATATAGAGATAAAATGACAGTTTATTAGTTGCAGTTTCACAGAAGACTTTTATTCCCTATCAGGAATTCATGGAATCCTCTTACAACCTGTTCCCCTGAAGCCTCTTACACCAACTTTCCCCTTTGGTCTCATAGAATGTAACATTCTTCTCAGCATTGATAACATTCTGAGTACAGCACTTGATTCATTTTGTAAATTGTGTCTCTTCTTCAGACAGCAGATGATTTTACATTCATTGTTTCAAATTGTCATAAAATACCAATGGATCAAGAGAATAATTCACATTTTAATTGAACTGGCTTCCTTCTTCTCCAAATTCATTCCTTTAATGTTCAAAGTTTCATCTGGATAACCATTTGAAGACTTTATCCAGTCTTCAAATGCTTGAATCTGTCTTGATATATTACTATGAGCTTTACAGAGCATATCTCTTGCTTGGAGTTAAATTAATAGAATGATATAAATTCTTTGAATTTTGTCATCCATCATCTATTTTCCTTTTTACTAGTGGATTTAGCTTACCCATAAGCTCTAGAAGTTCTAGAAAATTACTTTTATTTTTACTGGTCTTTCATTCATCATATTCTCTTATGCACACTCCTTGCACTGTCATATAAAGCAAAGCTACTGTGATTTGTGAGAGAAATATTCTGTTTTCTCTTACTTGAGCAGCACTTAACTAATAGCAGTGGACATTGAAGCTTCCCCACCTTGTTTCTTTATTTGTTTGAAAGACTCTCCAATATCTGCTCAGCTTTTTGAGTATGACTGCTGTCATGTTTGTAGAAGCCACAGGCCTTATCAAATGCCTCTTTCCAGTTATTATAGCTTACCTTAATGAATATGGAAACAAGTTTTCTGTCAGATACAAAAAATTTAATTAGAAACAAAATGCTGAACAGTGTATTCCAACCAAGGAAATAACTTCTACCATTCTGACTGAAAATTTCTTTTCACATTACCAAGCACATTTTGTGAGAATAGATGTAATATGCTTGCCTTGAAACATTACATGAGTTAGTTGACATATCACTTGCACTAATGTTTGATGTTTGCTGCTGTGTTTCTTTCTACTGTTTGCCAGAATTGGAATCACTTGATGTATATATCTCTGCTGAATTCTGAATGTATATAATCTTGCAGGTCTTGATCTTTGTCACTGCTTTTTGGGCCTATGCCTATACATATTACAGGATTTTCCTAATTTATATATAATTTTATACCTCCTGGTTGTGGTGTAATGAATTTAATATATTATTGTCTTTTGGTTTCTTTGAAATGTGTGAAAAATAATGCAAGATGGAATGTTATCATCATGATGAGCATCAGCAACTTTACTAATGCAAGCAAGAAGTGGGACAAAACAAAGCAATCTGTTTTCCTCATGGAAATAACCTGAGAATAAGTCATTCCATTCATTAATGCATTCAGTTACATTTTATTGTGAGCTGATGCCAGCATGTCAACTATGGTTACTCTATAACAAATTTTGTAGGGGCACAAGCCTACTCAAATTTCTCCAGTGGCGTCGCCCTTGGTGTTTCAATTCTTCTAATTTTAGTTATTTTATTAGTTCTCTGGAGTTTATGGGTGACTGATGAATTAAACAACAAAGTTTATAAAGAAATTACTTCAAATTGTTAATTTGTGATAGAAAAAAATATCTAACAGAGAGCCCAAACCTATGGTTGGCACAATGCTAAATTAAAATATGAGGATATTTTCCCTTAATGAAATCCACTGCTCCTTTCCTCATATCCAACGTTGCAGCTTCTCTGCCACATTGCAATGGCAAACAAGTTTTTCTGAAAATAATCACTATTAAAATCCAGTACATCAAGAACATTCATCAAGCAATGAAAAAACCTTATGCAAACATATTTTGTAACCTCCTCAATGCTAATAATAAATATATATGATGAAAAATGGTTATTAGTGGTGCTCTCATCAATCAAAAGAGATATCTTAGAGTTTGAATTTGATAATATTTTAAAGAACTTTGTTTCATTTCAGATCCAACATGATATAACATATTGATATAAGTATTTGTCCACTATAATATTGTACCATATCATTCCTATTTATTTTCTGTATATCAATTTTTGATTCAAAGTCGTTGAAAGTCTAGGTTTTCTTTGCAGCCTCATATGATGTGTTCTGATTATTTTAGATATGGTTTTTTCCCTATTCAAGTGCTCTGGAATAAGCTATCTCCAATTTCTGTTCTTTTGCAAAGCTTATATTTTTAGAGACAACAATGTCAGCTGAACTGCTTTTATGATTGTGCATTTTTTACTCAATGAAATCATTTGGTTTTTTGTGCCATAATGATTAATTTGAATCGTAGTTCAAACTTGAAAATATTCATACCTTGCTTGTTTTTTTCTACTTCCAAACCTTCCATTTCCTTACATATTTTACATCTAATGTTTTTATTTTCCAAAAACTTTCAGTCGTTTTTGTTTGAAAAATCAGCTGCATTTAAAGTCTAACAGTCAGGCAAATCTTATTATGCATATTTTACATTATTGCAGCAATCATATGTTCTGTCTCATCACTTTCTGAATTACATTTTTGATTTTCCATTATTCACTGGATTTGAAATTATTTTTGTACCATCATTTGCGACTTCTCAAGCATCAATGTTTTAACTGCAGGCATGGAAGGGAAAAACTGCATAATTTTGTTATTTGTGGTATCAAATTATAAAATTATTATGAAACTTTTCCATCCCGTTCATTCACATTACCAAATGTATGAGAGGTGACTATTCACTGGAAATAACACTTTGGTTTTGCTTTCAGCAACTTCTGCTCCTTACCAATTATAACCAAAACTTCCTTTAAACTACAGTGTCAACAAGTCAACAACAAAAGTTGGCCACACTAGATTTCATTAACATTGTGACCAATGTATTCTTGTTAATGAACATAGCATGTGAATTTATAATGGCCATGTTCTTGTTTCCAGTTACATACATTAACTTGAAGTGTGAACTGGGACTTTTAGTGAAGTAAATCATATAATTAACTTGTAGCTTCACTTATTTGTTTTGCAGACCGTTGTCTACATCATCAGCTAATTTCGACTGCTGGATGATTCACAGAATTTCTTTGGGGATGCATCTGCTCTGGTGCAGGTATGAAGAATTTAAGTTGATATTTTCATTCCCTGAAGTGTCAAAGTTAATTAATCTGTCTCTGTATCCTCCTACATGCTGTGTGGGTCCCTGCGCTGGCTTTGTAATTTTGTTTTTTCCACTATGTTGTGGTTCTCTTTTCAGAAATGGAATGCCACTGCATTTGTTTGTACTTAATGTTCCCGAAGTGTTCTTTTAACTGTGTGCCTATGTTCCTCTTTGTTTTCCCAAAATATATTTTTTCACATTTTATTTATACATTGTATTTAGTAAATATTTGCTTTTTTTTCTCCAGTAGAATACTTTCATTAATTTTGCCATTCAAGAGAATTTTAACATTGAATTTGTTTTTTGGTGCTAATCTGATATTAAAATATTTTAGAATATTTTGAATTTTTGTGTAGCCCATGAGAGATATGTGAATTTTTTAAAAAATTATCTTATCTTTTTCTGCTGAAAGTGTTGTGGTTTCTTCAGTAATTTTTGTATCTTAAACTTCTGTACTTTTTTGTAAACCATTTTAAGTTTCTGTTTTTTCTATTTGCTTATATTCATAAGTGTATTCCTTCTTGTAAATGAGTGGATTAAGGAGTCTGTACATTAAGCTGTTGATTATGTACTCTTGGATAAAATCTGTCAGCTTTGATGTGATTGTCTTTGTGCATGTTTATTTATGTAGATTCTAATTTCAGGTTGCCATGATTTTTTTATTATTTTAATGTCCAAGAATGTAGCAAATTATCTACTTCTGTTTTCTATGTGAATGACATGTTTATATCTTGTATATTCAGAAATTTTATGACATTGTGAATGTGTTTTTTGTTAACTATGGCAAATACATCAACATTTTAAATATGTATTGGAATGCTATGGAATGTGTGTTTGAGATCTGCTGATGAAGAGGTTTTAGAAATGGAGATAAGTCCTGATAATGTAAATTCAGTGTGACAAGTAGAACACATCCCCAAACCAGAACAGTCATTAGGAGGAACTAGAGAGGAGCAGGATACTGGCATAGTCTGTATTTGCTGGGACTGCATAACTCCATGAATCCATTTGCTACAGTCGTATTCAACTCTATCTCAGAAAAGTGCATGCTTAAAACATAACTGCATATCCACCTTAGTAGTAGTTATGCAAGATCTCTTTAATTGTTCAAATTTATTCACACATATTGTTTCCGTTAAGCTAAGAAGATCACTTGAAATTATTCATAAAATGAGAAGTAAAGTATACAATCAGTTTGTTGTGAACATGAATAGAAGGAAAAGAGGTCCAGTACTACCAAATAACAGCCCTGAGTGCATTAATATCAATACATTATACAACTAAGTCAGTATCAGGCGACACTGCACTTCACTACCAATTTTTATTCTTCAGAACATGTTTCAAGAGCATTCGCTCTCATCCTCAGCTTAGGACTGACTAACACTGGCAGGTGACAGTGTGGCCTATGGTGGTTCCAATAAATACTGGAACAGGAAGTCCATTGGAGGGATGTCAAAATTCATAACTGGTGCTTATTTTTTAAAATATAAATCCTCTCCCACATTGCAAACTCCTTGGGATTGTTTGTAGCCTTCAACAGTTTCGCTTCTTTTGCAATGTCATGGTCATAAGTCCAAAAATGGTCTGCAACTGCTGATTTATCCACCTGTTTATATCTTATATTTCTGAAGGTCCTTGTCTCCAAATTTCTAATTGGTTTTCCTATATAAATCTGATCATATAGTAAACATTTCATCTACATTCCATACATTTATGAAAAGTAAGTGAAGCTTTAAGAGTGAGTAGTTCAACTGAATCATACAATGATATCAATTAATTTCATCTATAGTTGGTCCCCAGCTGAGGATGAGAGCGAATGTTCTTGAAACATGTTCTGAAGAATAAAAATTGGTAGTGAAGTGCAGTGTCACCGACTTAGTCAAACTTCACTGTTCCTAATTTCTTTTAAGTTTACTATCAATACAGTTTACAAGAAATTAATGGAAACACTGCAAAAATGACATGCTGGTATTATTTAATATATGGAATTACAACATTTTTTAAACAGTATAAAATTCAGGTATTTCAAAGTTTCAGCTGTAATATTTACCTGCCACAATACTTCTATCCCATACTCCTTCATGTCTTTCTGTTATTATGATAGTAGCTGTCAATGTAGTAGCAAGAAAGAAAGTCATGCTGCAAGAGAAGAACAATTTATTTAATAAAAGTTTAAATCTACTATTCACAAACAAGCTACATCATATGTTGTTTTTGCTAACCTTAATGATCATTATGTATACATATAGAATGATTTATATATATATATATATTTTAAGTATATTAAAAATTTTAACAAGAAATATGAAGGTAAGTAATTATATAGAAATAATTAAATACTAACACAAAGCTCAGCAGAGAAAGAAATTAGAGAAATTATAAGTGCTATTTATGACCTGAACATGCATCTTTTCTTTATTTTTTTTTATAAATATTCAACTACCAGGTCTTTGGGATAATTAATCGAAATGAATAAATTGATAATGGAACAACAGAGTTCAATAGACATACTATAACTGAAAAATTGGAATATATCCCTTCAAGCAGAGATCTTTCTTATTCACCCTAGCATAGAGCTAGAAAAAGATGTGAATGCTGACAAGGAATAGTCCGCATAGACAGAATTATGAAAATTGGAAATTGAAAGTAAACATGCATATGATTGAATCTGTCGTCTTAACACTCTTCATGCTTCACTAACTTTAACTATATACAGAACCGGTTTCAAAGATATGTTATCTCCATCTTCGGCTATGGACAACTGGTACAGATATGTTGATGATGTTTTTGCCATAGTTAATGAAAAGTTAATTGAAGATGCACTAAAGATTTTGAATATTCAAGATAAAGATATAAAATTCACACATGAAATAGAAACAGACAATATGCTGCCTTTTTTGGATATAAAAATTATAAAAAGTAAAGAAAACCTTAAATTTGGCATATATAGAAAGGACACACATGCAGATAATTATATCAAAGAAAATGGTTTTAATCCTATAGCTCACAAACATGCAATTTTTAATAGTCTGATATGCAGAATGATCAATTTGCCAATCAGTAAAGAAGAATATAACATGGAATATAAGAAAATTAAAGAAATAGCAATTTTAAATGGTTTTAATGAACACTTAATACGTAATAAGATTAAAAAATTCCAGAAGAAGAAAAGAATTGAAAATTGTACTACATTATCAACAGTTAAAGAAAAAATGTCCTTTAAAAAATTCACATATAACCCAACAGTGATGTATAAATTTCAAAAAATATTTAAAGATGTTGATATAAAATTGGCTCCCACTAATAAATTTAGTCTAAATAACGTTTTGAAAGACAATACTACAGATAATACTCCAAAGGAGAAAAAATCAGGAATTTACAAGATTTCATGTGCTGAATGTGATAAGATCTACATAGGAAAAACCAAGAGGAGTGTGCGGATACGTCTTAAAGAACATATGAGGAATTTAAAATACAAACAAATAGAAATATCAGCGGTGGCATATCACTTTTGGACCGAAAATCATGAGATAAAGAAAAAGGTTGAATTATTGAGAGCTGTACAGGGACCAGTAGAATTGGATATTTGGGAAAAGATTTACATCTACAAACATAAGGATCATTTGATGAATTTTGACATTCCGAAAGAAGAAAATATAAATTTTAAGTTCATAAAAGTTTCACCAGAGCGGAACATTCCTTCTGATACTACGCAACAACAACCGTTCACACCAGTCGTCCATGGCCGAAGATGGAGATAACATATCTTTGAAACCGGATCCCTATATATTTAAGGTTAGTGAAGCATGAAGAGTGTTAAGACAACAGATTCAATTCACATGAGCTTCACTGTGTTAGTTCCATATGAAAACTTTTTTAAAGATTTACAATGTTTAAAAAATTTTGATGCATATGATTACTGATAATATAAATATTGCAGACTATGTATTGCAAAAATATACCTACTTATTACTTTATGAATAAAGTTCTGAGAGATTTAGTTTAATAAATACTTTAAATTATTTCAGAATGTATGAATTTATTTGCATTAGAAGTTCAGTACTTACGACATAATCATGCCTGGAGCCATAAACATTGCATAGTTATAGCTTTCATCACCAAATACAGGATCATTTAACTATGACAGAAAATATACACAAAAAGATGAAATATAATTTTATTTTTATGGTCTTAACATTAGATTTTTTTAATTCTGCTCTAATGTCTATCTTCTTACATAATGTTTTGTAAATCTATCTTATCTAATACCTACAGTCACATTTTTATCTAATGGAATGTTAAAGCTGTATATTCTGTGTGTATGTGTGTGTTTATGCATTGTGAATTTCAATTAACATTGTGTTTACAGTATAGGTATATGTGAAGTTCACATGTAAGTTCTTATAAAAAGGGGGGAGGGTATAACCTCTACCATCTTTTCTCATAACAACTATAAGAAGGCTATATACCAAAAATAACTTAAAGCATAGCACCTGATTGTTGGCAACTGATTCTAATGCAATATATATAGCAAAAATTACAAAGCCATTTAAGGTCATTAGATAACTAATGCCAACCTCCATCTCTGAAGTAACAAGTTATTGGTTTGTTTCTGAGAAGCATCACATTCTCAACTGTCAAAATATCAATATAATGCAAGAAAGCACCCTATATCTATTATTTTGTTTGTAACTATTGCCAAATTGTTACACATAATTGCTGAAACATTGTTAATTTTCTCTGCAATTTACAACACGCACAAGAAATATATCAATGCCATGATGATGAAACCTACCTTGTAAACAAGTAACTGATGTGAATAAATGCCAGTGAAACATGTTCTATTAAAATATCAGCTATTTTGATGTATGGGGACTGAAAACAGAATAGATAGGCAACTTTTGATGATGTAAGATGCAGCGCATGTTAATTATTTTGTAATATAGTTGGTGCTAATGCAATAAGAATGTAGTAATAGTATTTAGGACCTTAAATTGGGTCAGAGTCTGATCTCCTGGAATTCCAGTAGGCTGCTGCTGATGAACTGGGACTAGGGACTAATGCAATCAAGGTGGAAATATTGTATTTTGTTTAATATTAGAATTTAGACAAAGGTGATAGTATAAAATCAATTATTGTATTTACATTTTTTGTAATTATAAGGGGCCATACTGCCACAAAAGAAAATATTAGTTAGTGAAGCTGCACATGTGTTTAATTCAACTCATCACAACTACATACTTATAATTATTTGATTTGCTTCAATGTGGCATTTCCAATTGTATTGTAGGTTAAGAACTACCTTGAGATTTTTATGACAGAATTGATGTCCCACTAGATCACATACAGAAACAAAACAAAAAATAAAATTGCTGCCAACTTAAACCTCAAACTACCCTGATCCTAACTGCCACTGCTTCTTAAGGTTGAACTGGAAACTTTAATTGTGCAGAGCATGAGTAAATCAACAGTAGACATGCTTGCTTATCTTGAGAACAGAAGTATAGATATCGTATTATTTTAAGGATTCAAGCTTCAATTTCACAGCCTTGCAGTTAAAATTACCTGTGATTGGAATTAAAAGGTAGATTTTAATATAACCATGTCTTTGCTAAAATAATGAAAAATAAAATTTTATGACTTTATTCAACATTGAGGTTTCAAGATAGGTATATGAAATGGTTGAAAATATTTGTAACCAGCAGCAAGAAAAACTTATGATAAAGTTGCACCTATTTGTATCAATGAATTCATTATTATGTGGTACTGTTAACTATTTTTATATGTAAAACAGTATGTTTTTAAAAATGTTTAACTTGCCACTTTGAATGATTTTAATATACAATAGTCAAAGCTACAACTATTTGAGACCAACTAGGAAAAATAAGTGGTATAATGTATCATCATCATCATCATCATCATCATCATCATCATCATCATCATCATCATCATCATCTTCATCATCATCATGTACATCTACATCTTCCTTACTGCCATTTCAATGATTGGAGTAATTTCCATCTGAAATCAATATTGATTAAATGCACCGCTATATACACTATGCATTCGAATTGTGTTTAATATTAAACAACTGGAATCTTGTAGGAACACATTTATCAAAGCGAAAATTCATACAGTTATCTCATTTTATGTGTATAAATAATATTAATAGCTGTAGATACTGGTACATAGAATGTACAAACATTAAAAGATAATTCAAAGATCCTTATGTAATAGCTAATGTGCTATACAACAAAAACAAACCATCCAGTGAAATATAGGTATTCTTTGGCAGTAGATTTAAAATAGGACTTAAAAAGTATTAATTTGTAAATGCTTATATAATATAGATGAATTATAAATATATTAATTAAGTATATACTCTATATATGTATATATGTTTAACAATGATTGTGAGCGTAAAGATGTGTAAATCTCTATGCTCAATTAGTTCACTACTTCATTCAGTGCACTATTTAAAAAATTGAATATGCTATACTTTACCTGCATTGGAACTTTCCCAAGCTTTGGATTGAAATTACAAGCCTTCATGATCCTTTCTGCAAAATCAAGATATGCCTCTAACAAAGTATTTCTCAGAGTTAAGGCAATTTGTCGATCTGTAAAAAACAATATTATGCATGTATCTGCTAGGATAGATGGAAATTTCATCTTTATGTTTATGCATATCAGTCTAAGTTTTTAAATTATCTGCATTCTATAGATGAAAGACTATAGCTTATAACACTATATATTTGCTTCTTAAGTACTCTTCCTCACGAATGATGCAAAGTTGTCTTCCCTAAAACTAGCCCATGATGCACATTACCACATTTTTTTAAAAAATTGTTTAATGCTACCTTCTTTTGGCACAACTCTTTTGAGCCCACTAATTGATGAATGCAGCAGTTTCTGTAGAGTTGGAAATAAGGACAAATGGAAGGGAGTAATGTAGTGTGCAATTTGCAGGGGGAAGGGAGGATTCCCCCCCCCCCTTTGAATCAAACCATACCACCCTCTTATTTTAAATGACCCATTCCAACCAGAATTGCTTATTTTCCACTCACTGGATATGTAAACTGTATAACTTAACATTTAATTTAAATTTGTCGACACATACACAGAAAGTATGATATGCAAACCATATAACCTAACACTTAATTTAATTGTGGAGCAGTACACAGAAACTATATATGCCCTATAACTATTTTACCATTAAAATTTATTTAAAAAGTATATAAATATATTATAGGCCCATAATCTTGCTCATTAATTTTGGAAACAATGTTATGCATTTAAACATTTAAAAAAGAATCTTCATTCTCTTTGTTTCATTGTTGATTTGTGTGAGACTGTAAGGCAAGCAGCAGTTATTAGCTTGAGTAGTCTAGGCCTGAGTATAAACTATGGAATTTCAGTATGTCTCAGAAAAATTTTGTTATTTTTCAAGAACAGTGAATTGCCAAAAAAGTGCCCAATTTGTTACAGTCAGAATACTAGCAATGGTACTTAAAAGTTAAAATAGATGCAGAATCTAAGAAACAAAACAGCAATGATGGTAATGATGGTGCTAACAAAGAGAAAGTTATTGAATTTTCAGGGACTAAAACTGTGATAAGTGTATAGGTGGGAAAGGGAGTAACAATAATGATGAAATTATAATGAGAAATTGTGTTGCTTTATCATGTGTTCAAAACTGGCATAAGACTAAGCTATGGCTGTTTGTAAATGAAAAAAATTTAGTAATATGCAGCGTCTTTGGAAGTTTCTTGAATTTAAGAAGGTGAAAAGTAGGAAGCATGTATGTATTGATAATGCTTTTTTAATTGATGTTTCAGCAAATAATTCCAAAAAACTAAATGATAAAACCTGCAATCATGTGAAATGCAAATCACCCATGAAATGCATGGAAATCATACATAGTAAAGAAAAACAAAATATAGAAAACCAATTTCGTTAATGCCTGATAGTTTTCCTGGCAAAGTTTTACTTTTGTTGATTGATATCATTCTATGATTCAGTTGAACTACACACTCTTAAAGCTTCACTTACTTTTCATAAATATATGGAACCAGTTTCAAGAACATTTAGTTCCCATCTTCAGCTAGGCTAAAGTTCAACTGAGTTCACTTCACTTTGAGTTCAACTGAATGATACAATGATATTAATTAATACGATTAGCTTCACTTTTTGGCAATTTTTGGCTTCAGAATCAAGACTTTTGCAAAGACAAAATACATCTGAACCGTAGAGGTTCCTATGAATTTGGGAAACTATTGTGTGACATCATAACCTCACAATTTAGGTGAACTAGCAAGGTTTGCAGTGGATGGCATCATTATAACCAAAGAAACCACAAACAATCAAATCAGGAGGCATGATGGTTGCTACACCATAATCCAGCAAGGTCTGGAGGCCAAGGTGAATAATGTTCCAGCGGAAAATGCAAGTTCCAGGACTCAACATAGTATAGAGAGCCCAGCATCCACAAGAGATGATGAAAACCAAATTGGAAATAGGAGTAAAGACCAAAGACTTGCAGGTGAGGTAAATGATTGTGTAAATGTAAACAGGATTACTAAATTTAAAAATGAAAGTTCCTATAGTATGTTACGAAAAGTAAATAGGGGATAAAAAATTTTTTAATATTTTTCATCAAAACACCCAGTATATTACTAATAAAAGAGTGGCTATTGAGCATGTAATTCTTGATCTACAACCAAATATAATAGTATTCTCAGAGCATGGGCTAAAAGATATTGAAATAAATGCAAACTGCTATGAAAATTATACCATAGTCTCTAATTACTGTAGAGAAAAATAAAAGAGTGGTGGGGTAGTAATATATACAAAAGAGGGTTTGAAATTTAAAAAAAAATTGACTGTAAACAGTATTGTGAGGAAAGGTGCTGTGAACTGTCAGCAATTAAAACTACCTTTCAAAATGTGAATCTTATCATACTAGGTGTCTGTAGTCCACCAAATGATGACAAAGAAAACGTTTTAAAATATTAGAAATATGTTTAAATAAATTATAAAAATAATAAAATTATTATTGTAGGAGACATAAATATGATCTGCAAATAAAAGTAAACAGAAAAAACTATTACTGGAACTGCTTGAAAGGAGTAACCTGAAAGTCTTAAAAACTGGGCCAACCAGAGTATACAGCATACATCGACCCTTATTGACCATGCATATACCAATCTAAAGATCGAAGATCTAAATATAGCCTTAATAAAGAATGGGCTTAGTTGCCACTTTGGTCAATTAATAGAGAGCAAGTTCTTAAGCATACAAGCAGAAAATTTAAAAATTCTAAAGGAAGTTAAAAGAATTGTAAATAAAACTACATAAGAAGCACTGAGAGCTAACCTTAAACAGGCAATATTCAGTAGTATAATTGAAACAACTAATATAGATGATAAATTTGAACTCTTTATGAATACTTTAATGTCATACCTAGAGGAGTCAGCACCAGCTAAGATGGTAGTATGTAACAAACAAAAAAATTGTGATTGGTCTACCAAAGGAATAAAAAAAACTAAAAAGAGAATGCAATTGCTAAACAGTCTAAATGCTTCTAAATTAGATGAAAAATCCTATAGATACATAGAAAACTACAAAAACACACTAATTCACAAATTCAGTGATGAATGAAGCAAAGAAACTTCATAACAAATCATTGCTTTTAAATGCTGAAAATAAAATCAAGGAGACATGGAATATTATAAAAACAATACATAAAGAAAACTCCTCTAAATGGGTAGAGAATTTGAAAATTGTAAAAGATGACTGCCTTATACTAAACCCAGTAATCATTAATAATTATGATATAAATACTGTAGCAAATATGGGAATTAAGATAAGAGGCCACAAAACAAATGAAAGCTCCATATGTAACTCAATGATAATAAGAGAAATTACACAAGCAGATGTCATTAAACAAATAGATACACTAAAATGTAAAAGATCTAGTGGCTTAGATGAATACTCAAATCAAATGATAAAATGCTGTAAATATGAAATAGTAGACACCTTTACACATATATTAAATGAAAGCTTTAAATTAGGAACCTTCCCAAGTAAACTAAAACAGGTAGTAGTTAGGCCAATTTATAAGCAGAAAGGTTCCAAACAAATGACTGAAAATTATCACCCTATATCTCTATGCTCAGGATTTTCTAAAATCATGGAAGGCCTCTTACTAGAACAACTCCAGAATTATTTCAATAAATTTAATATCATATAGCGAAACCAGTTTGGCTTTCAAAAAAAGAAGTCAACAATACATGCAGTGAGCATAGTAATGATAAAATAGTTCGAGCATTAGATAGAAAGAAGTTAGTTCTGGCAATCTTTATGATCTATCAAAAGCATTTGACTGTGTTAACATTAAGCTCCTTTTGGGGAAATTGGAAAATTATGGGATAAGAGGCATACCATTAAAATGGATAAGCTCATACCTGCAAAATAGAATGCTGTGTACTGAAATAATACATAACACAGAACAACTAAAAAAATCAAATCAGCATTAAAAAGCATAACACATGGAGTACCACAGGGGTCCAAACTGGGGTCATATCTATTTACCTATAAATTACTTATTCAAATTAATACAGGATGCCGGAGGGTATGCTGATGATACAACAATAATGGTAACAGGTAAGACGGAGGCAGAAGTGCAATATAAAGCAAATTCTTTATTAGAATTAATTAGAACCTACTTAGAAGCATTAGGATTTGCACTAAATGCAAACAAAACCAAATGGATGCAAATTAAACGAAGTAATAAAACAAAAAGTAACATCATATTAACTATACAAAATAAGCAAATTTCCCAAGTAACATATTAAAATTTTTAGGAATAGTTATAGACAATAACTTAAAATGGCATAAACATGTAGAAAAGGTTAGCAACAAAATCAATAAGGGCATGTATGTACTGAAACAGATAACACAAATTATGGATAAAGATAGCACATTAAAGGTATATTATGCATTTATTCACTCACATCTAAATTATGGGATCATTTTATGGGGTGCAGCTGGTAAGAAAAGTATGCTAAGAATATTTAGACTACAGAAAAAAGAAATAAGATTAATGGAAAAATTCAAAGAAAACAAACGTGTAAAAGTAGTTTTAAAAAACTAAAAATCCTCACACTACTCTGTTTATATATATTTGAATGTCTTAAACATGTAATAAGAAATCACACTGAAGAAAAAAATAGAAATATTCATGAACATAACACAAGAAAAAAACAGAAATACTTTAGAAATAGGTTAAGGGGATCATTAATTTCAAATGTATTGAAAGTGTTGCAAAAGATCTCTACAATCATTTACCTCACTCAATTAAGGAAATATGTGAAGAAGTGAAGAAAATTAATGCAATAAAGACCTACCTGATAAAAAATGCTTTTTACTCAATTAATGAATACAAAGAGGAACAAAAATGAGTGAATATAATTTTCTAGCATTTGGTTTCTAAGTTCAGATTTGTATTTGGAGGTACTTTTTTTAATTTTAATGTAAACCTATGTTTTCTAGCTATTTTATGTATCTATATTTATTCAGATCTGTATTTATATCTACCTGTTTAATTGTAATGCAAACACGCATTCTATCCCTTATAATATTGATGATGCTTTGTAAATAATATTCCAAATGGCAGAATAAAACTGAAACTGAAACTGAAAAACAGTGTAAGTTCCAATTTACATTTTAATTTTACTTTTGTGTTGATTTTTAGGAGGTTATTTAAACTACATTTGTTTACTGGAGCCATAATGATGTTTGCCTCTTTTAAAAGGAAAAGGTAAAGGAAAAGTAGGGCAGAAAAATGTATCTCACTATGGTTGTGCAATAATCACCAAAAATATATTATTTTATTTTAAAAATATATTCATGCATAAGTCTCTCTATCACAGTCTGCTTGAAATAATTTTATATTTCAGAAAATTGTTATTAGTTGGCAGTTTTCTTTATACATTCAAACTAAAGAATATTATTGGTTAGATTTTTAAATACACTCAAAAGAGATGGTAGGGCAGGGGGAAAGTAGCTATTAATGGATTAACTTAGTCTCAAGAAAATCAGAGAATGAGATGGGCTTTATATAATGATCTTTTTTTTTTATTTATTTATTTTTTCCCCCATTCAAAGCCATTGCAAATTGTTTTAGTGTTTATCTGTAAATATTGAATTACTTATCTCCAATATGATACAGTGTGTATATCCATTTTTTTTATTTTAATGGTGTTGAAATTTACTTATAAGTTTTCTAATTTTTTTAAAAAAATGAAGCAATCTTCCTAAATGATATTTGTATGGAAACTTTATTGTTTAATGATGTGAACATGTAATAAAAGACATACACATTTGAAAATAAACATTTATTATAAAACCATTAATAATGAAATATTGGTTATTATAAAATTTTCAAGTTTACAGAAGTAAACAAGTACAGAGTACAGAAGTAAAACTGCGTGGCTGATATTCATTGCACAACTTAGATGCTGATAAATTCAATTTTTAAACTACAATACTAAAACACAAATGTACCTATATGGAAAACCTTACATTACTACCTTACAAATTGCCAAAAAAGTTAAACACCTTTCAAATTTAATAATACTATTACACAATATGTTACACTGAATTATAAGTGTGTTGTTAGGCTAAGGAAAAAATTCTTGAAGTAAAACATAAAGAAGATGAGAATGAGAACTTAGAGAAAGGTACAGGATAGGAAGAAGTGGGTTTTAATTATTCTGTGGCCTACAAGGACTTATGCCAGAGAGAGAGAGAGAGAGATATTAAGGGCAAGGGGTAGTAAGTGAGTTACATTTTCACACTTAGAACTACGAGTTTTATACAATGATTTAGTTATAGTGTGCTAAATGCAATCAAAAACAAATTTGTAGACCATGATAATGCCAATATTGCATAAGGTAGGTAACTACTATTCAGAAACCACTGCTAACACAGGCATAAAACTTTTAAACACATTTGATGCATTTTGAGAACCATACAAAACCAAATATTAAAGTTCCCATATTTTTGCATCTTGTCTCTCTCAATAACATGCGCATGCATAACACTAACAATGTATCTAAAGCAACATAAACTCTGAGTGCTATGAATATAAACTTACTTGACATGTCAAGATTCACTTCTAGCTGACTATGAACTACTGTTCCATCTGATGCAAATCGTCCTTCTTCAAACCTTAGCCTGAGCTCATTACTAAAGTTGTGATGAAAATATATAACACCCGATACTGTTCCTCTTTTTACTGCTTCGGTAGCACTTTCCCTGCTTGTATAGAAAACCTGAAATGTAAAATAAGGAGTGTTGTTAATTCTTTCATTCCTAACTTGATTTCCTTAATTTGCAGTAAATTAAAAAAGGAAAATAGTAATATTTTACAAAGAGCAAAGCTTCAAATATGCTATTATAATATATATGCTAATTTTTACTTTTTGCTAATGATCTCATAGCAGGAGCAATAATGGTGATAGGTTTGCAGCATGCCATTGGTGAGATTAGTAGCTTCTGTACAGAATGGAGTTTAATGATACATGAAAAACATCAAAGATAATGGCATTTAAAAAAGGAATCAAGTTAAGAAAAGATGAGAGATGATTCATTCAGAGTGAACTAATAGAAGTAGTGAAGGAATTTGATTACTAGGGGGTCAAATTTGGAAGTAATGAAAGGTGGGAGATACAGGCTAAATGTGTACAAACCAAAGGTAAATTAGTGATCAAAGTTGTTACAATAAGCTTGTACAAGCCCCCTACATTATTCATGAAATGGTTGGAGAGATTGTGTGAGTCAGTAGTTGAAGCCAAGATGTTGTATGCAGTAGAAATTTAGGGAGTGCCTAAGATATGGATGAAGGCAGATGTGGTACACAGAATGTGTTTAGAGAAGTGTTGGGATTACCAAAAATTCTTCTAGGGGGGTAAATTTAGTCAAACTAGGAAGGCTGGGAAGGAAAAGTATAATCATGAGGAGAATTTTGAAGTACTGGTATGGTGGCCTCAAATTAGATAATAATAATAATAATAATAATAATAATAATAATAATAATAATAATAATAATAATAATAATAATAATAATAATGTATTAAAAGAATGTCTGATATATCAAAGAGAGGTTCTTTTTTTTTTATTGATTTTTTTATGGACACTCTTTAACATCTCAGGTCATCAGCATCCCATTCAACTATGGGCATGAAATGGCCGACAAATTTTGATCAGAGGCCTCTCTTTCAGGCTTGAGGTTCTTTTTCGTGCCGCAAATATACAACACGGGACCCACAGCTTTACTTCCCTTCCGAAGGAAGCCATACTTAGGATTTTTACGCCCAAAAAATCCATCGGTCCTGTCCGGGTTTGAACCTGTGTTTTGGGTTTAGGAAGCGAGTATGGTAACCACTACATCACCAGGACCGACAAAGAAAAGAAAGAGAGGTTATGGGAAGGAGGAGTTTGTATGGGTAGGTGGGGAAAATGTTAGAAGAAATAGGAATGGGGGATATGTGGAGACTGGGTGATAGCAATGTTAGTGGATTCTGGAAGGTAGTGAGACAGAAGGTAGAGGATATTGAGAAGCAAGAAATCTGGGTTAGTTTAGAAGATAAAGTTCCTTGGTTTTATATAACACAATTTTAAAAAATTTGGGGCAAAAGAGATGCATTTGAACTTTGTGATCAAAATGGAAGGATGGGTCTGGCATGGATGCATGCAGGAGTAATATTCCTAAAAGGATTGAGAGTGAGAAACAAGATAGGATGTATTATGTGTGGGAAAGTAGATAGTGTGGTTCATTATTTATTGGAGTATGAGAAAATTAAATGTTGGCAAGATAGCATATGGGATGATAAATGGGATAAATTGCAGAAAGACATAGTGGAAATTTAAGTGCAAGTGAAAAAATCCAAATGATGAGAGAGTTTCTAGGAAAAGTAAGTGAGAAGTCATGGAGAAATATGAAGAAAGAGAAAGAGGTTAAAAATAATGAATGAAAATGGTAGATTTCTTATATACTCACAATCGGGAGGTTAAAGTATGGAAGAAATCAGTGATTGTATTAGTATTGTTAGAATCCACAGTATATTTTTCAATGTAAAAGATGTATAACAAACTGTAATGTTTTGACTATTAAAAAATTCATATGTTAATTTGCTGCCAAAGGAATAATCTTGAGAGGATATTGTGAGATAACTCAGAGGAAGACAGTTACAAATCTTCCTTGCATTATCCCTGATAGTGTTTGCAGTACTATGGAGGGCCACAGTACATACTTGTGAACCACTGCACAAGACGCTTTTGAGTCATTCTAAATGTAAGATACGCTGCAGCAATACTTTGTCTGGGCTTGCTCTTGGTAGTATGGTGGTGGCTGCCTTCCATTGCACAGTAACCCACACTTGAAACAGCAAGCAATTGGCAAAACCTTCACCCATTCTTGTCAATCACTGAATTAACAAGCAGGATGCAATTAATGAAATTATTCTGTAATTTAAAATTGTGAATGTGTATCTAAAAATTCTTATATTTTCAACGAATATGTTCGAAATGTTCATATTTTGATTGTTAATGCAGCCATGCAAGTGAATACACATCTTGTCACTGAAAAACACTAATTTAGGAATTAAAACATGGCCATGTACAGACTAAGAAACCATTTACAAAAATATATTCTTCTCTGTGAGTCCTTGAGTTGTAAGGCTGCTGTAATGTTTGGATCAAGGAGCAGAATCTCCAAGCTTTTGAAAGACAAGTTTCCTTTAATTATTTTGTGATAATTTGCCTGCTATAGATTGGAGCTGTCTGTTCATTGGAGCCATTAAAGAAATTGGAGGCTTGAACAGATTCTAAAGTTCATATACAAACTGTTTGTTAAAATATTGTACTTGCGAAGCTGTTCACAATGGAGTGGTAATATATCCTAAACTTAGGTATTCATTTTTTTACACTAAACTCCATTTACTTACACAAAAGGAAGATGCATTTCGGGAGAATCTCTACCATCTTCAGTTGCTCACCAAACCACCGTTACTCGAAATGATGGCCCGACACCCGGATGTTTCTGTGGTGGCCTCTGTTTTTTTCCCATGTGGATAACTCCAATGGGTTGTGAAGATGTTTAAGCAGTTTAATTTCCAGTTTTATTTCACGGTTTTTAGTTCAAAAGTGAGCTACTAAATTTTGTTAATAACTAAATAGGTAAAAGAACCTACAAATCCACTTTTTAGGAATTATGTTAAGAAGATTAACATGTGCATTGAACTAGATCAGCTGGGCTAACACACTTACAATATCACGACTTACAAAAAATGTCAATTTATGTCACATAAAAGTGCAATTCTATATAATAAAATACCAAAAACATTTAAAATCACTTCAACCACAAAATTTAAAAAATGTGCTCAAAATCTATTGTTAAAACATAATTTTTATACCATACAGGAATTCTTAAAAACTAAATTATAGAGTTATTATGTATACAAGTATATAATAAATTTGTAGTTATGTATTAATATAATTGACGAAACCAAATGCTCAAAATGTACATAATTGCTGAATAAAAATATTGAACTTTGATAGTAACATTCAGGAAAGTGTCCTTTCATAATGGAGACAATGAACTCTGCCATAGCGTCTTGCTTTAATTACTTAGTGTGTATATTTGCTTTACTTACCTTTTGAGCAGTTTCATCATCAATGAAACTTAGATATAGGCAGCTGAGTCCATGGACAGTGCATGAACCATCAGAGTTGTTATAGATGATCTCTGTGTGATAATTTTCACAGCTCCTTATGTTGTTCCCTAATTCTTCATTCACAATAGCCAACTTGAGACCCCATGGTTCACCTCCAATTGCAAGAAAAAAAACTACAAGTTCCACTATAGGAAATCCAAGGATGAAAAATACTCCACTAAAACAAAAGAGAAAACTTATTTTTATAAAAATCTAGACTTCATAGCATAGATTTACATAATTAGAATGTATGAAAAATATATTTCATTATCATATTACATTTAAAATTTCAAAATTGTTCTGGCAAATTATAACAGTATAAACAAATTTCCTACAATTTATATTTATAGTTTTAGAATGGTTTTGTATCAAATTTTCCTTTATAGAAATATAATATTTATAATTCATGTATAACTGTAATGAGGAGTCAGAAGGCAAATAGCAATGCTTTAAATGTCTTAAGGGAAAAAATAATCAAAATAGAAGAAGAAGATGCATCTGTTCTATGTACAATTAAGATAAAAATAGTCTGTAATGAAATATTCATTATATATTGAGAAGCTAATGTTTAGCAAGAATAGCATTAACAAGTTCTGAATCACTAATGTTGTACAATGTAATTTATAAATCATAACTGAAAATATTATACATATATAACAAAATATGCCTGTTATTTGATAAATATGTGTCTATTATACGTAATATATATGAATACTAATTTTATGCCTATTGCAGATACAGAGAATTTGGGTTTGCCACATTCTTTCATTAAACAAGGCATTTGGTTATGTAGTTTTAAAAACAGAATGAATTGTTTGAATTTAGTTAAGCAGATTCTTAGGAACTATGCTTTTCTAACATATATGAATAATACTATAGGCTTTACATTAAGTTATGCTAAAAATTGATTTGGTGCTTAACAACATAGAATATGTCATGTGAACTGTATAACTAGTATCTTGTTTTTTACAATAAGTTATATTGCATATTTTTGTAATACGTTATTGATCCAGTTTCCAATTTGACATAGAAATGGATATGCATCAGAGTATAATAAATATCCTACAGTTTATCCTAAAAAATAATAGAAATAGCTAAGTGTCCGTTAAATTTCCATCTTCACTAATACAAGATATTGCAATTGCAATATCTGAAATCTGTTTAGAAAGGTTCTAATATTAGAGTTGTGATTTTTTACAGTAATCATTCTTGTTTATATTTAAGTAATCAAAGTATGTGATTTTGTATTAGAAATATATTACATATGTAACTATGTTATAGATTTGATGTGTCTTATATCATTAAAAGGAAATCCAAAAATATTTTCTAGCATCTACCTGTATCCTACAATATACTGAAATAATACAAACAATTAAATCACTGAAATCAAAAAATAGCATAGAAACAGATGGCATATCAATGATACTGATAAAACCTGCAGTACTGAAATTACAAATCCTTTAGAATCAATAATTAACTGTTGTTTTGATCCAGAAGTATTCTCAGATAATTTAAAATTTTCAAGAATAATACTTATTTTTAAAAAAATATGATAAAAATTATACACATAATTATCAACCAATATCTGTACTATCAACAATATCTAAATTCTTTTAATGTATCTTACGCAACAGAATAACAAAATATCTAAGTAAACATGATTTATTACTTAACATACAAAATGGATTTGTAAGTAACAGATCCACTGTAAATGCAATATCTGATTATGTTGAAAGTATAATAAATTGTATAGACTCTAGAAATTATATTGTTGGTATGATACTGGATCTTACAAAGGCTTTTGACTGTGTAGACATAGGTATACTTATGTTTAAATTATCTTCGTTAGGTATTAGGGGATTAGGGTATAGATTGATAAAATCATAATGACAAATAGAAAACAATTGGTGTAGCTAAAATATATATAATGGTGAATATCTATCCCAAATACAAAATATAACCCATGGTGCACCGCAAGGATCCATTCTTGAACTGATATTATTTATATATATATGTGCATGACATCAGTGACAAAATACAAACTGCTAACATCACACAATTTGCACAAGATATCATTACATGCACTCCATAAAAAGAAGGGGCTAGTAATAGGAAACTCACTCTCATCATGCTTGGCAGATATGTACCTGAGTTTCTTGGAAGTAATATTAGTTGAGGTTTTTCCACATGTATACAAGTGTTGGTCCTGTTATGTTCATAATGTCTTTGCAATAGTAAATGAAAAATGGAAAGAGGATGGAATTAAACTACTCAAGCTATAAGACAGCACTGTTAAATTCACAATGAAAATGGAAAACAATAAGGCTCTTCCCTTCTTGGATATAAAAATTATAAAAAATGGCAATAATCTGAAATTTGGCATATTCAGAAAAGATACTCATACAGACAATTGTATAAAAAACAATGGCCACAATACAAAACAACATAAACTTCCCATAATCAATGGTCTCACATTCAGATTAACAAACCTACCTATAAGTAAGACAGAATAAAATTTGGAGTACCATAAAATCATAGATATAGCACAGAAAAATGGCTACACAATAGATCTGGTCACTAAGTTCATAAAATTCAGAGCAACATTTACTGTCTGGGAGGTAGACAGTCAAACCATGCCTAAGATGAAGGCAACAGCCTTTAAAACATGTCCAAGTAAGTGGAACAAAATTAGTGAAATTGGAGTGATTTCCTCAATAATAATTTGTTATGCCTTTCTAGTACTTGTTCTCACCTAAAGGAGGTACATTTATTTTACTATCCACAAGATACAACTTTTACCTCATTACCTCTAGGGCAATATAAGTTAAATCATATAAAGTTTTTAATATCTTGGATGTAGACATGTTTAACTAACAGCCAAGTGACCAATACTATATGCCTTAATATTTTTAAAGTAAACTCTTTAACCAATAATGCTTTTTGTTTTATTAAGGAGTTTAGTGAATCTCCCTTAAATATTATACATTAAATTATTTATATGCATTCTTAGTTTCAACCGAAATACTTTTAGTAAATGGTTGTTTTATATCATTATTATTTATGATAATGTTATGATTAATAACTGTTATAGACAGAAAATGACTGAATTAATAAAAACACCAATAAACAATATAAAGATACTTGCCTAATATTTCTAGCAATTCGATAGAAGTTCTTTATGAGAAGTGCCTTCATTCTTGTTACTGAAGAGGACTGATACAATGATAACATTTCAGTTTCCTGCATAATAAAAAAAATGATCTATTATTGATATCACAGGCCTATGAAATAAAATTGTTGTACTGCAGGATGGGATTGAACAGGTTTCCAACCTAATTTTGGGTGTTGAATTGAAACCTGCTTACCATTTTATCAAGTCACATACATGAATAATGGAATGAACAACAATAAACAACATCAATTTATACTCTTGAAGCTATTAACAGTGAAACAGCAAAATAATGTTTTATTAAAGAGTTGGATTGGTAATATATACTTCACTTACTTGGAATTTTTAATTGGATATGTTTTGGGAACACTAGCTCCCATTATAAGCAAATACCAATTGGTAGAAACTGTGGGTGGTCAGGGAAATTTATTGAATATATCCAATGATGGTATATCTCATCAAGAATTTCCAGACACCATCATTGGATATATTCGATAAATTTCTCCAATTGCCTAGTATACTTCTAACAGTTGGTCTTCTGCTGATGATGGGAACGAATATTCCTGAAACATGTCCAATTAAAAAACCAAATAAGTGAAATACAAGTGTCACCAAACCAATTCTATATCAACAATGAAAACAAACAAATTAATATTCTGCATAGAAAATCTTACAAATGTTGTTGTCAAACAATATTATGAGAATGAGATAGTGTTATTAGAAGCAAATATGGTGGCTCGGGGTGAATCACATTCAGGAGGTACCAGGTTCAATTCCTGTTGGACCAGCTGCCCTAGCCTTGAAATTTTAATGGTTTCCCTGGTCACTTAAGGGAATACTGAGGTGGATATTTGCATTCCATGAATTTTCTGTCCTCCCAATTCCATTAATTTCATTCTATAGTTCTATTACAAGATCAGAAATGTCAGATAATGGAGGGGGGGGGGGCTTGGTGCCTAGTGATATGGTGTTGGCTAGTTTCTGTCCTATGTCTGGTAGGGTTTTGTGAAGGGCCTCCTGGGGGATGGGGGGAGAGTGGTGCTAAGGACACCTGGAGTAACTAGGTAGTACTGGGTGGCTCCCATGGGTCTGGTGGCATCTGTACTTACAAACTCTGGGAATATTTGGAACCTTGCCTGTACCTGTGCATTATCTCCTGTGCCTGCTAGCCTGATGTATCTTCCATTTTACCTCTTCCTTCTGAATGTGCCCCCTGAGGAATGTAGCCAATCAGTGGCTGCAATATGAAATGCTCCTCCATTCAAACCCTTACCCTGAACCCCTAGTGCTATTAGAACAAAATAATTATAATGATTTGTTGATTTTTGTGACATTTCAGTAGCAGGAGACATTGAGCTTTGTGTAATTCTTGTACATTAAGGTCTCCTTTATAAAAATGCATATTTTCTGGGCATATCATCTTGTGAACCTGTTCATAAAGAACCATAATCTGTTAAAACCTGAAAATTAATAAAACTGGTGCTTGGTAAGTTCGAATAAACAGACCTCAATAGTTTCCAAATTGAAATCAATGACAGTCCCATTCAGCATATTTTTGAAAATGACACTATCATTCAGAATGTGATACCCAAGTTCTAAATGAAGCCTCTGGGAGGAAAAAACATATGCTGAATTGTCAGATAAGTACATAACTCAGAGATATGACTGGGCTAATGTGATGGTGTAGAGCACAATGAACTTCAAAAGTGCAGAGAATTTTACCAATGTAATGAATTTTTTTATTTTTATTTATTTATTTTTTTTGAAAACCTCATAATCACAAAGTCATTCTTCATCAACATACAGTTTTGACCTTCTTCACTTGGAAGATCTTCATCTTAATCTTGAATTTAAATGAAAACTCATCATTTGTCTCCAATGACACCATAGCTAGATGACTCATGTAGTTTTCAAACTCTCCTCCTATTATATGTATTTTCTCTGTTTTAATTCCATGAAGATACCTGGATGTCAATATTAACATTTTTTTCGAATTTTTGTTCACCTAGATTTTTATGGCCTTCCATATGGATAATGCCTAAATTCTTTGAGTTTAATTACCCTCTTCTCAGGTGGTGAAGTGAAATATGTTTTTGTATTTTCAACTAAAGCTTCAAGCTCTTCAGGTATCCCTGACTATACTTGATTATCATCTATAGATGAAGGGCAATCCATTATATAAAGAGCTAAGGAAAAATATTGTCATAAAATACTGTTGGAATGCATGGACAAATCCCAGTTACTTGAAATGCTGACAATATTATTGGGAGTGACAGCATGTACCATGATGACAAAGATGCAACATCATAAACAGTGAAGATTTGAATTCATTCATGCATTACAAACAGCAGCATTATAACAAGTTTTGAGGGATTCATAGATACTTACACCTAAGGCTTTGAGTTTTCTGCATACTGCAGGGACAGAGTCAACAAAATAATCCTGTTTTCTTTGACACAGTAACAGTTTTTTGGTTTATGCTGCATGAAAAACTTAATGATTGTAAACTATCATTTTTAAAATATTGGATGGTTTATAATCATTAAGTTATATGCAGCATAAGTCAAAAACTGTTAGCTTCACAAACTTTGACTGCAAAAGCGTATTTCATAAGTGAAATTTTTTCTTTGTAGTGGATTTGAATGAATTAGGAAGTTGAATGAGGGAAGTGTTTATATATATTATATGGAAAAATAGGTTAAATGTATTTTTCGGTATTAGGAGGTAGAATATTAAATTGAATGGTTTTTTGGCTGCCAACATTTTCTAACATAAGAAAGAAAAACTTTTAGATGTTGAATCTTTGCACTTATGAAAATGTTTAACGTACAAAAAAATTATCTGAAGTCTTCCAGCTAGTCTTAAATGCTATAACAGCAGAGCTCCCAGGTGCTGAATATAACATAAAATACTTAAAGTTAGCACTATAAAGCACATAAAAAAGTGGAATGTAGTTCCTATTAAAAGACCTATTATAAGAATCCTCAGTCAGTCCTAGTGGTGTAGTGGTAACCATACTTGCTTCCAAAACCCAAGATTGCAGGTTCCATCCCAGCCAGGACCAATGGATATTTTTGGGTATAAAAATCCTAAGTATGGCTTCCTTTGGAAGGGAAATAAAGCCATGGTCCCATGTCGTACATTTAAAGCATGATAAAGAAACTCATGCCTGAAAAAAGAGGCCTCTTAGCAAAATTTTTCAACTGTTTCATGCCCTGAATTGAATGGGACACTGACAACCAGAGATGTTAAAGAGTGTGCACAAATAAAAACAAAATAAAAATTCTGGGTAGGCTGCGGTCACCTTTCCGTTGTTTTAAATCCTTCTCAGCAAGTATCTTTCATGGAATTTAACAATTATCAGGGTTGTTTTGTTAGAATTATAAATTGAATAGGCATCAAATTTATATTTTGAATAGACCTAAAGTTTCCTTAAAGGCTAAATTATTCTATTTAGTCTATTTAACTTTCTATTGTTTCTATGCTTCATTATGGCTCATAGCATAAATATATTTTAATTATATTTTATTATAATACAATATATGCTATGAGATAATATTATCTGTTATATTCATGAAGAGACAGCTGCCACATGTGTCATTAATATTTTAACTCTCTGGCATCACAAAATTGGTTAGTAACTCTGAATATTTGCAGTATTTGCTCATTTTCAAAAAACTTCCTAACATTTTTTTTTATTGAAACTTGTCCTTTGAGTAAGATTGTAGCTATAGGTTTTCTAATTGTGCAAGTCTTTTCCATTGCTATTCACTTCCAGTTCTACTCATTTTTCAATTTTGAAGATTTTTTAGTTCATTAGCATCTGCATGTTGGAATACAAGCTTTCTTGCTGCAGTTTTGATTAAGCCATAATGTATTTTAGACAAGTTAATATAAACAGTTCAAATATCTTCTAGTTAAAATTTTCAATATGTGTTTCCTATCATAAATAATTCATTGCTGACAATGAACCATCCATTGCAATAACATTGTGTAACCATTCATAAAATACTACAGCAAACTGGCAATTGCACTGTAAGAGTTCCTGGTGCATGCAAATATGATAAGCATGACATTTCTGACACTTTAGTGTGGGTGATCAAAAACTGTCTCTGGTCAAATCACATTGACTTATCTATGAATTTATAATTACAGTGGCAAGAACATTAATAGCATTTTCATAATTTATTTTTGACTTCATCTCCATCAATTTCTGTTACACATATTTCCATATTTGTATAGCTACACTTCCAGTCATAAATTTCACATGTGATATTAATATTCCATGTCATTTACTGAATACTTCCCATGTAAGTCAATAATTTCTTCTGCATTCACCTAGTATTAAAAATAGATTTATCTCAGTACCAAATTGTATTCCTTTCTTTCTAATGTTTCTTTTTATGATACATAAAGTGTATGAAGCTGTATAGTTTCAAGTACCTTATAACTTGTTTTTGAATTGCGGGAATTTTCACAGTGAAATATAGTATAACATAACAAATTATTATTGAGGAAATCACTCAAATTTCACTAATTTAGTTCCACTTACTTGGACATGTTTCAAAGGCGATTGCCTTCATCGTCAGCATGATCCCAATCATGCTGACGATTTATTGGGATCATGCTGACGATGAAGGCAATCGCCTTTGAAACATGTCCAAGTAAGTGGAACTAAATTAGTGAAATTTGAGTGATTTCCTCAATAATAATTTGTTATGTTACCTTATAACTTCTTATGATTTTATTTTAGAGCAAATGCTTTAAACAAAAGTTGATTAATTTTTAGAGGGTAATCAGAATATCTAAAAATTATTCTATTAATCCATTTAAATATCTGAAGTTATGCTTCTGGAGCCCCGTGATGGGGCCCATTGAAGTTTTGCTCATGATACTATAGGCCCCTTTTCTCTAATAGGCTTAGAAAAATTCCGTGTTTAATTATATTGGTCTTTTAAGAGATACTGACATGTAATTCTTTATTTGAGCCACCCTGTGTGCGCAGACTTGCATGCATGTATGTGTTTGTGTATGTACATAAAATTCCTAATATTTTATTTTAATCTATCTTTTCAAAGAACAAAATAAATTAATGAATGTGGATGTTAATGTAGATGTATAATTTTAATAGAAGGTACTTCCATTGTGAGAGGGAGCAAGTGGGAAAGTGTGAGATAACATTAAACAGATAGCAGAGGCTGGATATGATAGTCTTAAAAATTATCTTTAAGTGGATTTAAATGGAATTCATATTTGGAAGTTTATAGCTTTTGATAGTGCCTATATCAAATACTAGAATCTGAAGAGAGAATGATCTAGTGCATATGGTGCAAACAGTGGAATAAAACTGTTATCATCTCATTGTAAATATATCATATATATATTGTACTTACGAAGCTGTTAACAATGGAGTGGTAATATATCCTAAACTTAGGTATTCATTTCTTACACTAAACTCCATTTACTTACACAAAATAAGATGCATTTCAAGAGAATCTCTCCCATCTTCAGTTGCTCACTGAACCACCATTACTGGAAATGATGGCTAGACATCTGGATGTTTCTGTGTTGGCATCTGTTGACTGAAGTAGGAAATGACTGAGTTCATCCATGTTGCATGGTAAAAGATTCCATACCAACAGAACAGAAATCAGGAATTTAGTAATAAAATGTGCAGATTGTGAACAGAGCTACATAGGTAAAACAAAGAGAAATTTAGAAATTCAGAGGAAAGAACACTTTAGGAATATTTGGCTTAAGCAGGTGGATAAATCAGTAGTAGCAGCTCACTTTTGGACCAAAAACCATGAAATAAAACTGGAAATTAAGCTGTTGAAAAATCATCACAACCCAATGGAGCTATCCACTTGGGAAAATTTTTCATATTAAAAAATAAAGAAAACCTAATGAACTTAGAGTTTCCTCCTATGGATGAACTCAGCCATTTCCTACTTCAGTCAACAGATGCCAACACAGAAACATCCAGGTGTCTAGCCATCGTTTCGAGTAACAGCGGTTCAATGAGCAACTGAAGATGGGAGAGATTCTCCCGAAACGTGTCTTATTTTATGTAAGGAAATGGAGTTTAGTATAAAAATGAATACCTAAGTTATGGATACATCATATATGCTTATCTAATCTAAAGTAATTAACAACAAATTTACTTACTGAGAGATACAAGAACAAAAAGTATGTTTTTTAACAATGTTTCTTTTTTCTATGCAAAAAATAAAATGATAAGGTTGCAGGAAATGGAAGGTGTGCACCAGATTTTGGTTCATAAGCTGGAATGATATTACAGAAGGAGAGAATATAATTTATGTCTGAACTATCAGAGGAGTGAAGTATATTACATTTTATTTAATTTAATTTAGATATACTTACTTTGTAGTTTGTAGGAGTTGTTGAAACATGTTTTGCATCATGAATGCTCTCGTCCATTACACTATTTAGGCAACCATTCATAGTATTTTCCTGAAACATAATAATAATAATAATAATAATAATAATAATAATAATAATAATAATAATAATAATAATAATAATAATAATAACAACAACAACAACAACAATAATAATAAATTTATCGCTGTCAATAGACTCGTGTACACAAGTTTCAGACATTGTCTAAACCTAAAGTTAACAAAGTGTGTATAAGTGTAAAACATTAGTTGAAATAATTCATAATACAGTTATAAAGTATAGCATATGAATAGCAAGGTTTACAGAATCAGTAGATATACAATATTGTGCTGTATGTGGTGACCCATGGCGGATTATTGTGTTGTATGTGGTAATTCATGGGATTACCTTACTAAATTCATTTCATATCCACCAGAGGTCATCACATATAACACAATAGCCTCCATGGGGCTAAAATGAGCACCAGAAAAAAGTGGGTCAACAGCTGAGGATGGGAAAGTTGGTTCCAGAAACATGTTCTAACTTAAATACAGTAATAAATTTACCTGCATTGCATTAATTAATATATATCTTCACTGTAAACTTTAAAATAAAATGACTATGAGATATACTATAAACTAATTCTTAGATAATTTTAGTACACATTTACAAGAATTAAAGGAAAATTACACATTTTATCTACATTATCAACAATTCATATACCCTGTATAGGCATATGATTTCAGACTTCATTACAATTTATTCCTTGTAACTGTAAAAGGTGAAGAAATACACAATTTATTAAGAACTAGAACTTGATATAAACATGTTTTTTTAATAGTGTTTAATGCCCATTTTTACTACTGAGGCACTACAGGCATTGAACTCTGAGGAGAAATGATATGTTAAGAAAGGATTTTTAATGTTCCAGGCCAAAGTGTAAGTACCTTCCTGGCATTTGCCATTTATGAGGACTGAGGAAAACCTGGAAAAAACCACAGTCAGGGAGGATGGTCCTGGTGGGATTTGAAACCCAGACCTCCCACTCATGAGTCTGCACCTTAACAACTTCGGCCACCTGTGGTGGTATGATATAAACATGCCAGTAGGAACTTATATATACATGAAATATAACAACTGAATTACATTTAAGCACTTTTACTTAAATTTTACGATTCTATATCTTTGTAAAGATATCAAGATAGCACTGGATGAATAAAATGAATTGAATTTATACTAAGCTCAAAACTCCAAATAAAATTTATGCAGAAGGAAAATGAGAAATGTAGCAAATTGCAACATTCTTTGAATAGATATGTTATATGCTGGTTAGTTTACAGGAGATACCTAAGTATTCTCCAAAGTGCAAGACTGAATATAGCTTGAGGCCAAATATTACTGCAGCAATCTTGTTACCATCAATATTCAGAATTCAGTTACCTGATCAAGAGAAAAATACTACACAGATAATGCTTTGTAACATAAAAATTAACTGTTTTTTAATTATGGAATTAATAAAAAATTTAAATACTTTTGTACTTAGAATATTTCAGAACACTGCGGAGCTTCCTGGTGCATTTAGAGATATATTTATTTATTTATTATGTCAGATACAATATAACAATATGGCTGGCTTAAGCCAAGTTCTGCACCAGGAATCTTATACAAATATACTGATAAATGATAAAAATATTTTTGAATAGGATTTAAACACAAATTCTAATAAACATAGAGCCCACTACTCCTTATCTAGCTCCATATACCAATTAATTTCATATGCAATTCATAATTAAATAAAGCTCTCCAACCTAGGTCTGACTCCACCTATATCTGTCCATTTTCTCGCCCATTTCCTCCTTGAAATCTTTTTCTTACTATTTAATTCATTCCACCACTAGGAGAAAATGAGAGCTATTACTTACTATATTCATCACTTTGAGGTTTGTCACTAAGTCTAAAAACTCCCAATCACAAACCACAAAATCCACTACTTGCACTAAAACAGGAGAACTCATCTACCTTATTGTTCCCCAAGGAACAAAATCACCAAAACTGTTTTTTTTCATAAAACTAAATAAATTTCAAACCCTCTTCATTTATTATTTTGTCCTTACATTTCTTAGGTAGTGGAAGAGGTCAGGGCTAAGAAATGGAATTCCTAGGAGAATTATAAACTATCCCCACACCAAAGTTAATTGCCCACATCACCCACATTTCCCCTTCCATGTTTAATCTCCTCTCTTTTATCTAACCTTACCATTCTTTTCTGTATAACAACCCCAAACTATCCGAGACTCTTCCCTTGATACTTCTCAAACCCATTTTCCCAAGTGTTCAAAAACTGTCATTTCTATTTCCTCTCCCCCTCTAACCAAGTTTCAACTACAACTAATATATGCACCTTAGCAACTTATATCCGAATAAAGCCCATTGACCAACTCCTTTTTCAAACCTTTGCAGTTCCAGAATCCCAATCCTACAGCACCGACCTCCTCCTCCTCATGTTATACTGAATCCATTATTTGTCTAAATTCCTGCAGCTTCCCATCCTCCCAATTACATCTCCAGCTTGTTTTCCAAAATCTCTTGCACCCCCTACTTGACTCAACTCCTCTCTTTTATTCCACCAAAATACATATCACATTTAACTTGCAATTTTCACTCTCCAACCTTTCCATTTTAACTTTAATTACTCCTATCTTCTTTTTCATTATCCCCATTTCTTCACATATTTCTTGTTTAATCCCCTTAGACATTGCATTCATCTTATTACTACTAAGACAAACTTCTAACCCACTCATTTTCTCCAAAATCCTGTACACAACATTATCGAAATTTGTTGGGCTGGGGTTCAACTCAACTCCCAGATAATTAACAGAAACACCCATACAATTCCAGCCGTGAAATCATTGTTGGCAACTTTCATTTCTCTTCCTTGCCCTTGCTTATATCTATCAACTTTTAATAAGATTTACACTCTCTCAACAATTATAATTTCATAATTCTTACACTTTCTCATTAATTTTTTTGTAGTTCCACTATAGTATAGAGGTAATTTCAGATTACATGTTAGGTCCTACCGCCATATTATCTACCCCTGAGGATAACCCCTACTGTCCAATATGGATGCTCAAACAGTTCATTCCACCACAATTTTTATTTGTCTATATAATTTTATTGTATAAGTACCTAATAATTTTTATACATATTCTACATCATAAGATTATAACTCAAAATTGAGTGATAGATCTCCTATACCCTATAGCCAGGGCCTTTACAATTTATGACTCTTGAATCGAATACATCGTACATCAGATATAATTAGTATAGTATTCATAGTTAGCATCCCACTCATCAAAAATGATCTTGTTTGCACTATAATGCCATTTTAATGTAAACTTAAATGTGAGTACATGTGAAACAGTTTGTCAATGGATTACTTAAAATGAGCCATTCCATTTTGATTGCTACACTAATGTATCAGTAAAAGTTTGACAATGAGGTATATGTGCTCTAATGAAATGTGATTATATACATGTATAGTCGATCTTGCCCAAGACAATCAGTGTCAATAGGAATGATGAGAGCCAACACATTAATGGGTATGAAGAAACTTATAGTTATATAAATAAATATTTACTTTATTGTTCTCAAGAGCTGGAGGAGTTTCACTGAAGGTCTGCTGCTGTGACTCCTGCTGTTGTTTACTCAGTATAAGGAACACATCTTCCAAACTGGACATGTTAAACTGTGAGAGTAACATTGTAGGAGGTTTCTCAGCTAGCAGTCTCCCATTTCGCATCAGTCCAATCTGAAACCAGATCATATTTATATTTTACTATCTTTGGGTTGAAGAGAGCTGAATTGAGCAACAAAAAAGATCTTTCAAGAATGAGGAAAGTGATAGAGCATCTCTAACTAGTGATTTGAAGAAGAAGACTTTCCAGAACATATTTCACCATATTTTTCAAGAAAACTTTCCAGTAGAACTCAAATGCTTTTGGTTTGGTATGAAGTTTCTGTTGTTAACAGAATAACATGCGTGATGTGATGATTTACCAATCACTTATTTATTCATTTCATGTATCATCTTGTATGCAGCTAAAGCTGCAGGCTAAATGAGTTCAACACACTTAAAAACCAGTATCTGTGCACCTATGTAATATACCAAATTGTACAAAAATGAGGTTGCTCTGATCTGGCTATTGAACTGTGCAACCAAAATGAATAAAATGGAACAAGTGTTCCAAGTTACTTTATATAAAACCTATTTTAAACCAGCAAAATCTCCTTCCCATGGGATGGTTAAAATGACTATAATCTTCAACACTCTTTTCACTCTTTAAACTGTTAAAATTCAGGACATGTTTCATGACCTATCAATCACATTTTCAGCTGATGAGCTAATCAAGTGTTCCAAGTATCTTGATCAATTCATTTCTTCCCTGAAGTAATGAAGTATGTAACCATATCTAGTTTCAGTGGCCTGGCTTCAAACAGTAGTGCCAATGAATGAGTGGAGAAAGATAAAGTGCCAGGCACATCAGGTACTACAAGTGAACTAAATGATAGGTATTTGTTAAAAGGACTGATATCCATTACACTAAACTCTTCAATATTAACCAAAAAAACTGATTTGTATCCATATTTTGCGTGTTTTTTCCTTATTGTCCTATTCAGAACAACCAATGCTCTTTCTGATAAATATCATGACTTGAAATCTGTTATATTGAATAAATTGACACTTCAATTACACTTTGAAACCTCAGGACTTATGTTCTTTTAATAAATGTTGAAAAAAAATACAACTGACATTATTTTTAAAAACTTTTATTTGGTTTATACAACAACTTTTTGTAAAATGTAAAAGATGAAACTTAAAGCTGAAAGATGCTAACTCATATGCCATTCTATGTTTTACCTTACCATCTAGGGACAAATGATATGCAGTTTACTTGCATTTGGAAGAGAGTTTTCACTTTTCACTAGAGCAATATGGTACTGCCTATGCAGTATGTATATGTCTCACAGAAAATAAACTTCAAAATTCATACTCACAAAATGGGCCTGCCCAGCCTCCTCTATATAATGTGTAGTGATGATGACTGTTAGCTGTTTCTCTGTAACTAGTTCCACCAAATAGTCCCAGATTCTGTAATAAAATCATTGTAAATTAAATATATCTTTTCAGAACTTAGCAAAGAGAAATACACCAATCTGTGAATTAAATTTTTATAATGATCATTACCTTAAGAAAACCAATACTGTTTATTTAGCTATGGAATGATTCCAACCAAATACAATATTTTATTCACTAGCAATAGGGAGTATATGATTTTACAGATATTTAATTAAAACAAGTTTTACATATTGGGTGTTATAGTTAAATCATAGTACACTCTGGAATGTTGTTGGAAATAATAAATATAATTGTGTTACTGACAACATTACCAAGGAGGTGTTTGGTCTGGTGATAATGAATAGATCATGTTACCAAATGAAAGCCTACCAATAAGCTTGTTGCATAATCAGAGATACTGAGTGGGTTGGCTAAGGTGGTAATGCTTGGATCTTGCATTTGGGAGGTCCCGGATCAAAACTCTTGAGACCGGCCATCTTGATCTTAGACTTTGTCATGGCTTCTCCTTGTTGTTTAGCCGAATGCTTAGATGCACCTTCCTTTCTATAAATTTTCCAATCTCCCGTTTCATTACATTCCATTCTGATGATTCTGTTACATGTTCGAGAGTGCCAGGAGAGTTCGGTTGATGCGGTGCGACAGTAGCTTGCGCTTTGGATATGTTTCTACCCTGATGTCTGGTATGGAAGCGATTCTGAGAGGTGTGAACTCCTCTGATGAAGGTTTCCACCTGCGTTGGGGTATTCCATTTGGAAATAAATTTGCGCCTCACCGCCATGGGTGTCCCTTAACCCATTCTTCCTAAGTGCCCCCCCCACAGAGTGTAGGCACAAACGGCCATCCTTGAGCTAGGCTGAAGTACCGAAAAATCTTCCTCCGCCTTTAATAATCGGGGATTCTCTTTTTAGACAGCGAAATCTGATTATAGTTTGTTCCATCGTTTTGAAGAGGCGTTGCATATGTCGCGCTACGTGAGTTCACTCGTTCAGGATGTACAGTTAAAGAAATAACCTACTGCCTCAAATCCTCGCACCATTACTTGGTTCATACAAGTCTTGCTAATCAACATATTATCTTATTGAGTGCAACTAAGCATAATATCCATTAAAACGTTAGCTCACCGCGGCAATCTGCGCATATTTGTAGTTCATAAGAATTATGAGAAAAATCAAACAAAAAAAAATATTTTATCAATTTCCAATTTAGTATGCCCGGGGATGTTGTTAATGAATGATTTATGAAGCAGATAGTGTACTAAGGCGTTCATTAATTTTGCCGATTCCATATTATCATCTTACGAGGACTTCGCTTAGGAAACAAAAGACAGTATTTGTTGTGTAAACCTTATTATTGCTCTGTCATCGTAACGCAACTCAGCTTGTTTGTGTATGTTTTCAATAAACTATTCTTTAGTAAACACCGTGCTTAATATGTTAGAAGGGACGCATGGACGTATCGGCAACAGGGAGAACCACTTTTATTTTAAATTATTAATAAGAATTCTAAACTAAAATAGTAAAGCTTCAGTTTATGTACTACACCACAGCCATTTTTATTATCCTTAGATCCCGCAATTTTCAAATCCTAAGTCATTCCTGAAATAAAACCAACTACTTCATCAATGTCAATATCATAGCTTTTACTGGCCAACTATTTCATTGTATGAATAATTTAAAATCAATTCAAATAAAATAATAAATCAACAATGCACGCAAATCGTATTTATGTGACTGTTGGTACCAAACTGTGTAAAACAAAAACAAAAAATTGGAGTGTCATTTAACTGGATGACATCGAAAAACAGGATAAAATAGCGTTGTGCAATTTTTATGAGGGAAAGAGAGGGCATTTTAATGGCGTTTGCAGACAAATGGCAAAGCAAATGTGTCCTTTGACCTTCGGGACAGAATGCTATAAAAGTTTACCTCCGCAAGTGAAAGGCGTTACTTGCATTTCTTACATCACCGCTGCTGTTCAGCATAATGTGTGATATGTTTGCCATGTGATTCCTGTGATGAATTCAGGGGGTATGGGTGTCCCGGGGGAAAATCCCTCCGGAAATTAAAAAGCCCCCCCCCCCCCTGAAAGATCTGTCTACCTTTCAGTACTGCAATCTTGAACTGTTTCAAGTCACAGGTTATTGCATAGGATAACGCAAGGGCAGCAGTCCATACCTGTAGGTGAACTCAAAGTGTGATCTCAAGTTAGCAACTATTGTACTGAATGAGCATGAAGATCAAAGATGGCCCTGATACCACTGAATACGAAAAGTGTTCACTTCTGGAAAATGTTGTTTATGTTTTTTGTACAGCTCGTATTTAAAAGCACACATTTAATCTGACAAAAAGCATTTCTTATAACAGACACATTTCGCAATATTCATCGTCATTGTTGAGATTGGGTTTGTATTAAAAAGACAAACTCTTTTGTAAGAATTAACCATCTTACGCCTTTGGGACAATTAGTGGAATTCGGCCGGTAACGTATAGGCTTCTAAGGTTTGTGCGTTATTTAACTTGTCAGGTAAAGGGAAAACTGCGGTAAAAAAAATCAGGCAACTTATCTGTGCCGGTAATCCGTATCCGTCAATTGACAGTAGCCAAATATTTTTTATTTGTTTGTTTTATTTACGGACACTCTTTAACATCTCAGGTCATTAACGTCCCATCCGATAAATTTTGCTTAAAGGCTTGAGGCTCTTTATCGTGCCGTAAATGTACGACACGGGACCCACGGCTTCACTTCCCTTCCGAAGGAAGTCATACTTAGGATTTTTACGCCCGAAAAAATTCATCGATCCTGGCCGGGCTCGAACCCGCGATCTTGCGTTTACGAGGTAAATATACAGAGGGTGCCAAAAATGTATACACACTTCAAGCAAAGAAAAAACTGTGTTAACATAACAAAACTGAATTCACACAAACAGAAAATGATTAGCACTAATCATCTTACACTTTTACAGTTACAACAGTTGCTCAAAATGTCCACCGTCGACGTCGATACACTTCTGAGTACGTTGAACTACTGATTGAGCAACGTTTGCGAAAGTGTCCTCAGCGGTTGCAGCACATGCCGTTTCAATTTCTTCCCGAAGTGCTGTCAGTGTAGCTGGTTTTCTACGGTATACAGCATCCTTAAGGGTGCTCCATAGGTAGAAGTCCAACGAGTTAGATCCGGTGAACGCGGTAGAAACTCAATTGGAACTCTTCGTCCTATCCGGTGCCTTGATTAGTGCCTTGATTAGTGCCTAGGATTCAGTGCGCGGGACTTGTTGCTCTCTCCCAGATCCGCCCTTGTGAACATCGCATAGTCTCAAATTTGTCTCGAATGCGTGCAATTGTTACTCGCGTTGGCGGTTCTGTTCTGTACACACGTCTCCATTGTCTTTGAACTTCAACAACATTCTCGGTTTTCCAATACCACTTCAAAATTGCTTTCCGCTGTTCAAACGATAATCTTGGTTTCATTTTGTTGCAGCAACGTTAGCATAGCTTAATGTGAGTCACATCTGTTTACAGAACATCATACGATAATCTTGGCTTCGTTTATTCATTGTTAATTTACGTGTTACGTAGCAACGCTATCATAATGTATGTGAGTTACGTCTGTTTACAGAATATCATACTACACATTACTGTTGTTTTTCGGTTCAACTTTGAAATATATTAAATAGATATCTACTGTAAAAGTATGTATACATTTTTTGGCACCCTCAGTAGTTACCACTAGACCACCAGGATCGAATAAAGGGACAAAGATATTTTGCCTTGTTTAAGAAGATAATTTAAAAAATCTTTAGTACACAGTTTTTCACAATACTTTTGATAGTACAAGGAATGCATGATTGCAAAGTGTAGGCGAAGTTCGTGCTACTTTCATTTTTATATTTCAAAAGTTCTCTCTTCGGAATGAGTGAAACAAATAAGAATTTAACATTTTTATGACTTTCATCAGATGCTTTGTGTTTATTTGACAAAAGAAACAAAATAACAATATAAAGATACTATTATATGCAACCGAACGGCAAAGGAAAGACAATGAATTTAATTAAAAATGTCACACATTATGTTTTTAACGTATAGATGCAAGGTTAACTAAATGGCGGGGTATTTCAGCAGTACAAGAAGAACTTTTGTTATAAAACTGAAAGTCTTTAAGGCGCGGTTACGAAAGCGTGTAAGTACAAAATGCAATTTCGAAGATTTCCTCATTTTAATACGTTGTGTAAAATTCCAATTGTTTCTGCTAAACTAAACTGTTTACTTTTTCTAAAACGGGTACATGGATGCTAACACTGGCGGAGACAACAGACAGACAGACAGAGAGAGAGAGAGAGAGAGAGAGAGAGAGAGAGAGAAATTGTTAATGTCGGATAGATTTTTCTAAGTCATTCTGCACATTACCTGAGGTCAATATCCTTGAGAATGATTTGCAACATTATTTGAAATGTTTTACGCCCATCTGGTGACTTCATTGAGTCATTTGGCTATTTTGAGGCCATGGTTGCGATCTTCTAGCAAACGTCATATGCGTCCACGCGTGCAGGTTTCATAACTATATGCCTAACTTCTAGCTGAGGGTATTTCTTTGCAAGGATTGGGAATCATTGACAATGGAGTCCCATTACTGCATAAACTTGTTCGCGAAATTCATAAAGTCAAGCTACGTTGCATGAATTGCGATTATATATGCAATTTTGTGACTTTGTTTATAAAATACACATACATTGAGGTATTCATTTATATTCTAAAATCTATACTGAACCAAGCAAAAACCGATTAGCTAATGCTACAATTTTATTAAAGTAAAAAACATGTATCCACCCAATGAATTGTGTAAATTTAATGTTTCTCTGTTTCTTCACAAATGTCGCTTGTGATGAAAATCCTGATCGCTGAGGTTGGTATTTCAAGAGTTAATAAATAAGCTTAGAGAGCCATATTTCATTGGAAAAAAGGGCTGCATTATCAGATCTTTCCAATGTCAGGATCTTTGCGAGAATAAAATGCAACTTTTTAGAAAATTCAGTAGCATTGGACTGGATTGGATATAAGGGACGCAGGAGGATATTTCGGCGCTTCAGCCTTGCTCAAGGACTGCCAGTTTGTGCCTACGTCCTCGACGAGGTCATCTCCGAGATGAAGAGATAAGGTGAGGAGGACACCGGGCTGCCGGGCGATGTGAACGAGGTCTCTAACATTGTTTCTAGATAGAATACCCAGATTCCTATAGTGCAAGCCACCACCACATCGCACACAACACCATTCCACTTTAGCTGTCACTTTCGACCTATGCAGTGAAGATGAAGAAGGGAAAATCCTTCCCAACATTTTACTAAGTGACCACGAGAAACCACTAAAGAGCCCAAGATCAGGATGATCTGCTCCAAAGGTTTTGAGCCTGGGGCCTTCCGAATATGATTCTCAAGCGTTACCTCCTGAGCCACCGTGCTCTATGTTCAGTAGTCACATAGAAATAAATACACTACAGAGAAATCCAGGAAACTGTAGAAGAAAAATATACAAAGAATAGTTCTTGAAAGTATATGAAAGTTCAAATAACCAAATGATATTATAAAAGCATATCCTTTAAAAGGTAAAGTCACGAATTCTGTGGAGTTAGTTTTACTGAGTAAGTTACACATTCGAAAACAGCAATTATTATGTCATTAGTCGGTTGCACAGCCGGTGTGGAGATGAAGAAAGTTTCACATAAACCATTAACATGCAGCTCCCAAAGGGGCAGTGCTACTTTGTCAAGAAGTACAATAGATTACCTTGATCGCAACACAGGGTCCAGACCCACTGTTGGTTCATCCAGAATTAGAAGTTCTGGGCTGTGCACCAACGCCGCCGCAAACGAGACACGTCTCTGCTGACCACCACTAGAGCAATAATAATAATATTAATTTATTATAACATAATAATAAAAATAATAAAATAAAATCTGTGTACGCCACCTTGGTTTCCTAAACCAAGGCATGTATATAAATTTCTATTTATTATTATAAACTATATAATAAAATAATCTCTTACTTCATTATTTTATATTTTTTTCTCATAGCTACAGCAAAATAATACAATAAAATAATACAAATAACTCAAATATTAAATAAATTAAATCAAAATGTACTACATTACTTTCCGATATAATATTCTAAATGTCTACCAAATTAACAAAATTATTAGGAGCCAGTAAGAATTATAGCTGGTATTTTATCCCAATTTATTACGTTATTATACTACTAACAGCGGTATGTACTGGTATCCAGTACTTTTACAGGAATTTCTCTTAAAGTTACACTTAACATTTAAACATTACACTTTTTAATCTTTTAAGTCTCTTTAACTTAATCATAATAATATCCCTGTCTTTAACAACTTACTTCACTTAAAGTTCATTTTTTACTCTTAATCTTTCCTACTCATTTCATTTATTTGTCCTAACACTTTAACTCATTAAACACTATCACCTGCTTCCATCATATCATTTTCCATCTTTTCTTCCCAACCATCCCTTCTTCCATCTCGCTTGATTCTCCTGGTCCCCTGGTTGCACCATTTCTCGCGCTCTGCTCCTCCCCTCCGGACACCACTTCTACATCTCCTCCCGTTGTTCATTCCCGTGGATCTTCAACACCCTTCCATCTCCTTCTGTAATCTTCCTCCTTCCATGTTCTTAACTCTTATAGGTAAAAATCTTCACCTTCCTACCCATTCTTTACTTCAAATTGTAGTTCCAAATTATTCCTATTTATTATAAATTTGTATCTTCCTCCCCTTCATCACTCCCTTCTTCCTTACGTTCATCTTCTCTTCCTGTTGATTTAATTAAAGTTGTCTTGTATATTTTCTATTCTTGTTAAGTTAGTTGTGCTTTGGGATTGTCTTTGTATGCGTTCTGGCGCTGTTACTTCTTCATTAATTTGTTTTTGTGGTATCATCTCTTCCCGTGCTACATTACTTAGTTTGCTCAAGGTATTTATATACGCCCTTATTTCAAAGTACATGTGCTGCTACCTGATGGCCACTTTAAATTTCTCTTTCTTCTTTCATCTGTTCTAAATAGCGGTACATTCAAATAATAATAATAATAATAATAATAATAATAATAATAAATGACCAACCCAGTTACTGTCATGGAAGACGACAATGAGGAGATAGGTGGTCGGTAAAACGGCACTTCAGAAAACCTTATTCTCAGTTTTCCAAATCGCATTAGCTTCGGATCAAATAGCTCTCATAAGGCTGAATGGACCCAATTATTATTTAACACAAGAATAGTCTACTAGACATCTGTATCTTCATAGGTACTTGATAGCTTTTAATTCAAGCAATATACCATAAAAGTCGAAACAATGTTTCTACATTTATACACATGTATATAGCAGTTTCATCAATATGTTCAAGCTTTGAACTTTCTTTTTAACAGTGTTTAACGCCCGTTTTTACTACTGAGGCATCAATGGCGGTGAATACTGATGATACATGAAATGAAATGATAAATTGGGAAAGGATTTTTTTTAAAGGAAGGAAACATTCCACGGCTAACTTTAGGGTACCTCCCCGGCATTTGCCATTTATGAGGGCTGAGGAAAACCTGGAAAAAAACCTGAGTCAGGAAGGACGATCCTGGCGGGATTGGAACTCCAGACCTCCCGCTCATGAGTCCGCGCCTTAACGACCTCAGCCACCCGTGGCAGTCTTTTGACTTAAGATATTTATGCAGATAACGGTCCATATATAGAAACTACTTACATTTTCCTAGTTTTATTAGAATATATAACAACCGCATCTGAATCTTCTACGGATCATATACTGTTGTTATTTCCGTTCAGCATTCCAAATTTTCAACATGGGTAGCTTGGGAACCCGAAAGAAGCCCGCAGAAATAATTTCAGAGAGTGTACAGATGTCATAAATAAGCAATTTGAGATAGATAATGTACAAGTCCATATTAAACTTAAGGCAGTTTCATGCTGTTAACATTTTTTACATCAGATGCTAATAAGTCAGCGTTAAAGCCAAGCCGGGTGAAAATTTGGTTTAGAACGTCTTTAAAATTGTCTTGTGAGCATAGAATAGTCGATTTTCCGCATCTTGTTATCAGCGTTTTTAAGATTTAGTGGCTTAAAATTCCTCAAATCTTGGACTAAGCATTTGATAGTGCGACGCTGAACGTCTATTAACTGCCTTGCATTATGCAGCCAACGTAAATGTAACGTGCTCTAAAGGGAACTCATTTAATTGCTTGTGTGTTGTAATGCACCAGCATAGGGCAAAAACTGATGATCCGCAAACCGCGGTTTTCTTGTCATGCTGTTAATTTTATTTCAATACGTAGTGCATACTAAAGAACTGTGAAATTAACTTAATAATTGCAAGTTTTATTCTCTTTCTCAATAATGAATGTTAACGACATACAGTAGCTAATAAGATTATTACTAACATGATGACTAAAACTTAATTGACCTAACACACACTCGGACACGATTCTGATTGCTAAGTACTATAACAATTGTAATTACATTAATTGATATGGCAAGATTTCGGTGTATAAATTAAAACACCAACTTAATAGGTAGGCTAAAAGGTGCATTATTAGGCCCTAGTTCAGAAAAAAAAAGTGATGAACGAGGTTGGAACTAAAACAAATGACTAGCAATCAGAAGATGGCAAGAGATGACAGAAGTACAAGGGGGTTTGAACTGAACGAATGTATGTGAGATACACATGTTGCCCCATGATCTCAGATTCATAATCTTCAAGCCAGCTGGACTTACTACAACAACACAACACAACACAACAACAGTGACAACACTAGGCACTAACGTAGGTGAACACAGTGAGAGAGTAGCACATTCCTCATGCTTGCCTTCTTCTCATCGCCAGACAACAGCTCTTACTCGAAAACTAGAGTGATACATTTAGAAACCTCCCTTTGTTATCGTGTGTTATGGCGCATTAGAAACTTGTAGCCATAGCTTCGAAATTTGAACTGACAGGTCATACGTTTTCTGTCTCAAATTATCTGAAATTATTTCGGTGTAGTTCATTTACACCCTGTATAGATTCGTTTATTGCTCCATCAGGTATTGCAGAAAGATTTGGTCCCCAAGACAGCAAGACAGCGCTGTAGTTCTTCGTACTTCCACCATATATTTCCTCTCTTAAACAAGAACTGCCCAGGCCGCCAGTTTTGACTCCCCTACCGAACGTACTTCTGCCCTAGTAGATTTTTGGGTTACAGCCATAGGACAACCTATTATTAGAGATTCCTGTCATTTTTCAGTGTGACGTCACACTAACGTTCCCCAAAATGAAGGATTAGTAGCTGTTAAGACATTAATTAGACTCTCGAGCACTTCCGCAAATCCAAACCACGGATTTTAATTTTTCATTTATCTGGTCATCACTCACAATGCGTTTAGTTTTGATAATAAATATTATCTACTAATTAAAAAAATTACAATGGGCACCGTCTTATGCCAATCTGTTTATGGCTCGCTTAGAGGAGGAATTTCTTAAGTCAGGGCCCCTTGTACCACGATTGATGCCATATTCGCGCTTTGCACCCTCCTTCGATCATCCCTTCCTAATTTTAACTCCAAATTTTCAGTTAAGTTCACTTCTTATGTCTCTCCCAATGCTGCTACGTTCCTAGATATTGATATTTATTTATGCAATGGCTCTTTTCTTGCGTCTGTGCACGTTAAATCAACCAATTTACAACAGTATCTTCATTTTGATAGATGTCACCCCCTGCATACCATTCCTTTTTCTCTTTCAATTGGCGGGCGCAGTCTTTATGTCTCTTGACCCTTATATTAGAAACCTAGCTCAAAATTTCCAAGACCAAAAATATCCTTCCTCTCTTTTGGAATCCCGTGCCATCCCAGTGCACAACATTTTCAATGCAAACCAAAGCATTAATCTTGTTGCCGCTTATATGCCTGAATTGAGAGAACCAGGCTCTTTTTGAATGAATACCACGATATTTTATTAATGCATTAATATTTGAGTGATTTTTATAAATGTTTACCCCGGAATACTTTTAGAACACCCCTAACCTTAAAAGCATATTTCGCCGCAACCTGTCTCATTCTAAAATACCCCGTCCTGTCGTAGACTCATATCCTTGCTAATGCAAAGCATTTTTAATTAATTGGTTTAACATTTTAAAGCAAAGTACAGGGGGAATATTATCACGTTTACCTTGTTTCGCTCTGTTACGAGATAAAATATATACGACATTCTTAGAAACGAAATTGGCAAATTAAGGAATCTTAAATTCTCTGGATAAAATTGGACCTTGAAATTAATGACGTGGGATAATTAGTGCACAGGCTTTGCATATATATCTTATGTATTATTATTTTTTAATTTTCCATTTTATATACATTATACAAATATATCAATTTCACATATTACGTTTCTTTCAGAAATATCAATACCGAGGGTTCCATAATTTTTTTTTTTTTTCACATTTTCACAGCAGAAATCTATTTAATACATTTCAAAGTTGCACCGAAAAACAACAGTAACGTATAGTATGATGTTCTATAAACGGACGTGACTCGCATACATTATGATAGCGTTGCTATGCGACAGGTAAATCAACAATGAACAAATGATTATCGTATGATTTTCTGTAAACATACGAGACTCACATTACGTTATGCTAGTGTTGCTACAGCAAAATGGATACAAGATTATCGTTTGAACAGCAGAAAGGAATTTTGAAGTGGTATTGGAAAACCGAGAATGTTGTTGAAGTTCAAAGGCAATGGAGACGTGTATACAGAACAGAACCACCAACGTGAGTAACAATTGCACGCTTTCGAGACAAATTTGAAATTCCTGTACCGTATGCGATGTTCACAAGGGCAGATCTGGCAGATCCCCACATTACCACCGAGATGTATTGCCTACCTTGGTGATAATCTTCCAAGGCACTGGATAGGACGAAGAGGTCCGATTGAGTTTCCACCGCGTTCTCCAGATCTAACTCCGTTGGACTTCTACCTATGGGAAACTCTTGAGGATATTGTATACCGTAGAAAACCAGCTACACTGGCAGCACTTCGGTAATAAATTGAAACGGCATGTGCTGCAATCGCTGAGTACACTTTCGCAAACGTTGCTCAATCAGTAGTTCAACGTACTCAGAAGTGTATCGACATCGATGGTGGGCATTTTGAGCAATTGTTGTAACTGTAAAAGCCTAAGGTTATTAGTGCTGATCATTTTCTCTTTGTGTGAATTCAGTTTTGTTATGTTAAGACAGTTTTTGCTTTGCTTGAAGTGTGCATACATTTTTGGCACTCTCTGTGTATACTTTAATCATCTTCCCTTGTCTTCAGCCAACCGGCTCGAATGTGATTAACATGCCCCATACAAATTGAATTTCATGTGTATGAATGATTTTTGTGTGTGTTACGATTCCTCGTCGAAACCCTTAAGGTTATCTTCATCTGCACACTACAACTCTCTCCGCAAACTTCCGCTGCCGTTCGGGGACTGAGCAATTTGACTTTCTCCGCTGCCTTTCGGTATTTCGGCCGCAGGATGGTTCAGTTTGTAAGGTCAGATGAGTAAAATAGTAAACATACAAGTGAGTAAATAAATAAAATTAATGAAATCGCCCGAGCGTGGAATGGGCTGAGTTGGATTTCAGATTGTTAAAACCAAACAGCTGTTGGGAGAACAATATAAAAATGCTGACATTTCATTTGTTAAACAAAACTGTTTATAGTGTTAAATCACTATTTTTAAAGCTCAAATGAGCACTTATTTTCCCTTAAAATGTTTTCATAGGTTTAATAATTACCTGAGATGTTTTACAAGACGATCCTCGGGAGGCAAATCCAGTAGGCTGGATAGGAAGTCGAATTTCTCTTCTATTTGATCATCAGACATTCCGAAAATCCACCCGAAGTAATTGATGGCTCCCCTTACTGTGAACTCTCCTACCAGCGCCACGTCCTGCAACAACACAACCAGCATCATCTCCTTGCTGAGCAAATCGCAACAACCAGCAGCACCACTACTAGTTGAACACCAGTGTATAGATATGGGGTGGAAATTGCTTTTGGGATCTAAAATACAAGAAACTAGGAATGCATGTGGACTGAAACAGAAACTACCTAAAATATCGAGAGAGTGAGTAAAAGCATTATTAAGAGATGAACTGGTAGTTAATAAACAAACCTACTGGACACTCCTCATGCTGAAAACGGAAGATTTTGCACATTAAAGTTCATAGTTCTGTACATGAAAGCAAAGCGACTCTGGGTTGGAATTGAGGGCTGTCAAACTTCATATTTTGGTTAAGTAGGTGTTCATTAAGGGTTCAGTAAGCGATATGACATAACAGAAAAAAGCAATATTGTTTTGTCCAAAGAACTGTTGACATTAAAGATAAGTTAGCTTCATTTATCAAGAAAAAACATTTGCCGGCAGTTCTAACCGCAAACGCGAGAAACTGTTTCCACTGAAGTTTAGCACATTGAACAATTATAGTGCTCTTTCTTAGATTAGAAAAGTGTGCAAATGGGTCATAAGTGTTATTCAGTCATTAATAATTTTTGAATAGTGTTTAACGCCCGTTTATACAGCTGAGGCATCACAGGCGGTAGACACTGATAATACATAATAAATGATAAACTGGTAAAGACTTTTTTTAAAGGAGAGAAACATTCCAGACCTAAGTTTAGACTAAACTACGAGGGTAGGTCCATAAGTTTCCGGTCTAACCATTTTCTAGGTATGAAAAAGACAAAAACTATATTTCACTTTTCAATATAGTCACCCTTTATTGCAATACACTTCTCATATCTTAGAATTAACATTTTAATAGTCAGAAGTCTTGTCTGCAAAATGGACATAAACCACACCCATTACTTCTTCGTCACACTTAAATTTCCTTCCTCGAAGGTCTTTCTTAAGTTTTGGGAAGAGGCTAATAGTCACTGGGAGCTAGATCTGGGTGTAGGGTGGATGATCGATCTCCTTGAAGCCACATTTCTTCACAGCTGCTTTTGCAACAAGAGCTGTGTGCACAGGCGCGTTGTCGTGAAGAGGGGCGCACATCACCACTCAGCTTTCCTCGCCTTTTCTCTTTGATGGAAGCACGTAGTCTGTGCATAGTACTCCCCAATTACTGTGGTGTTCCTCTCCTTGAAGTCAATGAAGAGTATTCCTTCACAATGCCAAAAGATTGTGGCTATGGTCTTCTTGGTTGACTGAGTGACTTTGGCATTTAGAAACAGTGCTTTGCCAGGTTTACGCCATTCCATTGATTCTCTTTTGGATAAGGGATCATAGTAGAGGACCGTAGTTTCATCTCCTGTAACAATTGTTTACAGAACTTCTCTCTCGTTGCTACGGCAGAGCTCCAAAAATGCCTGACACTAGATGGCTCGTTGCTGCTTTTGGACTGAGGAAAAAAGTCTAGGCACCCATCTTGCACTAACCTTATTCATGTTTAAATGTTCATGAATAATTCGAAGGACTGTTGTTTTAGAAAGGCTCAATCTTACTGCTATTTCTTTAACGTTGAGCCGCCGGTCTTTCATAATTTCTCCTTCCACAAGAGCGATGTTTTCAGGAGTGAGCACCTTCAAGGGCGACCTGCATGCTCTTTGTCTTCAATGCTTTCTCGACCCATTCGAAAAAGTTTGGTCCATTCTTTTACAGTAGAATATGAGGGGGATGTTTCCCCATATACATCGTTCAATCGCTGTTTAATTTCATTTGGAGTAAGTCCTTCTTTTGTGAAGAACTTAATAACAGCTCGAAACTCCATTTTGAACATTCACAATATAGTCCTCTTTATGCAACTATATTTGCACAACTGAACACAGCGGAGCGGAAGTTACAGTTGATATTATTTACTTAACAGATAAGGTATGACACCAGATTAAGGTTTTGTGAAGGCGATAATCCTTATCGGCGAGGCTGGAAACTTATGGACCTACCTTCGTACCTCTCCTGCATTTGCAATTTATGAAGACCGATGAAAACCAGGAAAACACCTCAGTCAAGAAGAACAGTCCTGGAGGGAATCGAACCCCACAACTTCGAACAGAAGTCCATGCCCTAGCGACCTTGGCCATTCTGCACTAAATCTTGCGCCCTCTATCGCTTCTTTTTGAAGTGTTAACAATAACTTACCTGCGGCATGTAACCTATTCTAGATCCACTGCTTCTGTGCCCAGGGTTTCCGCCCAGCAAGGTTATTTCCCCAGAGTTGAGAGACTTGCGTCCCACAATGCAACTCAGCAAAGTTGTCTTGCCGCAACCGCTTGCTCCCAGCAGCCCATATCTGTAATGAGATCAAGGAAATATACGTTAACACTATTTAGCAGTGCTTTGTGCTGAACGTTGCATAGACGATCATATCAGAGACTTTCAAGGATTTTGAATACTTTATTAAAACTATTAATGCATTTGGTTCATTTTTATACAATCTTCATGAGGACAGAGATATAGGTCTAAAAAGGAAGATAAATTACATTAATTATTGAAGTCACAAATAAGCCGGAATCATCAGCTTCTTAAGTAAACTGGCATTCGCATTTCAGGATAACAATAATACAGAGTGTCCCCAAAGTTCGGTAACACTTTTCTAAATTTATTAAACAAAAACTACAAACGATACACCTTTCGTATATATGTCGTGTTATAGAGCAACTCAAATGGTTTTGTTTGCAATGGCTCGATATGGGAGTCACGTGTAACTTGGCATATGTCTAATGGTAATCAAACTCTTGTCAGACTCTTAAGAGCATACCCTTAGTTACAGTGCTGGCAACTCCTTCACTTCTACCCTTGGGTTCTTATAGATTTTGTGGTAAAAGTGACACATACACACAATCTTTGATGTATTCCCATAGGAAGATGTCACAGAGAGTTAGATCCGGGGATCTGGGAGGCCAGTTTTTGAAACAGCTGTTATCATTATTCCCTTGCTCGTCCGATCCAGCACTGAGATAGCTCATTGTTCAGAAAATCACGGTTATGGTAATGGGGCGGGGCGCCGCCCTGCTGGAAGAGGAACTTGTCAGAATATTCTTACATTTGTGGGAACAACCATTGCTGTATCATATCCAAGTACAGTGTTTTCGGTTAAGAAGAACAGTCCGTAAAGTTTCCGCGATGACATTGCGCAGAAAACGTTCACTTTAGGTGAATCACGCTCAATTCATGAGGATTCTGGGTACCCCACACATGTCTGTTGACTTTGTCATTTGTGTGGAATGTCGCTAATGATTATGTCATCATCTTCCATCCATTGCTGCACTCGGATACAAAACTCCTAACGTTTCAACTGTTGCAACAGTCTCTGACGTGTGTCTTCCATACTGTCGCACGTTTTACTTGCAGCTCGCGGCATGCTCTACGAACTGATTAATTTTTTCCGTTCAATCGCTGTTTAATTTCATTAGGAGAAAATACTTCTTTTGTGAAGAACTTAACACAACTCGATACTCTATTTTGAACATGTCACAATCTTCTACACATAGCCTTCTTTATGCAACTATATCTGAACAGCAGAGGTGAAGTTACAACTGCAATTAAGGTATGACACCATATAAGCATTTTGTGAAGGCAATAAATCTTATCGGTGAGGCCGGGTACTTATGGATCTACCCTCGTACTTAAATATTCTGCTACCTCAAAAAGCAGAGTCTTTTTTTATAACTGCTGCTGCGGTGTCGTTGAACATGATAATGTTATAACATTACATGGGTTATAGCGCGAATCATGTTCTGAGAACATAAAGCCTACATTAAAAACAATATAAAATATTTCTCCTAGAAGTGCATATGGTGATACTGGTGCTAGAGGGAATGGTGCTACACGTAAATAAAACTCACTAAAAGGCTTAAGATATCGCAGTATGCAATTAGCATATGCGTTTTGTTTAATTGCTTTACAAATATATACTTACATTCACACGTGAACATGTAACAATTCTAAACTCTTAAACTTATTTTATTAAATTCTATCCACAACACACTATTGACATCAAATTGTGCGGAATATTTTCATTATGTGTGTTATCTAATTGTTCATGTAAACACTTACTTAGCATTGCATACATAAACATTCATATCATTAATAGTATAAGCTTTATATATTCTTTTATTTATACTATTTAGATGCTAATTTGCACAGACAAGAGCAAAATCATAAGTTTATCAACTAGGCATAGCAAAATGTATGAAAAATTGCCCAGATGTAGGTACTTTAAAGTTAACATTTAGCGTCGTATGTATTAAATTTATTGGCAAAAAATAACAACATCCCAAATTGCGGGATACACATGAATAAGTTTAGAAACAAAATGAAATAAAAATTATGACGAATGTAGCAAAGAAAACAGAAAACAAGTACGTATAAAAGGATTGTGAATAGGAAAAGCAGAGTTTGTTTAAAATTATTCTTAGAGGTTTTACTGGTTAATGTACAGGTGGTAACAAAATTTAGGTGCGGGATCCCACCATGACGTCAATTCTGAAGTTCGTACTTTCTCTTAAAGTACGGTACCGTGGTGTTGTAGATATTGTTTTTTTTTCATGATTAACTTCCTCAGATTGACTTAAGTTTTCCAAATCTAATGGTAGGACCTGTTATATAACACCGGTCAACAATTTTTTATTCCTTTTTTATTTTTCCACCTGCATATATGCAATATAAATGCCCTATATTCATTTTTTTTTTTTTTTTTGAGTTTTACTCTATCGTGATAGATTTTAAAACAAAATCACATTCGCTGTAATAATGTATTTTTATGAAATATTAAGTTATAACATATATAAGTCAGAACTGTTTTGTAGGTTTCATTTAAATATTAATTAATATATTGAAAAAGAGAACCATGTATCAATATTATGCATTTGCACATTTTTTCACTATTAGGGAGAAGAAAACTTCATTTTATTCCCCAAGATTTGACATTTCCTTTACTAGTGTCTCTTTTCAAACTCCAACAGCAATCATTTACACATCATATGACCTTGATAGTGATTTCTATTGTTTTAATGTCTTTATGAAGCCGCTCACCTTGTTCTTCACTCACTGCACCAAGATTCACAAGGAAGTGTTCAATATGACTGTTAAAAAATGCACTTTAACACTCTTTCTACACCCTAGCTAGATTTCTAAAATTTTGTAACATTTCGTCCACAATTTCTTTATAGTTCTAAGATTTATTTTTGCCAAGAAAGTTTTCTGTCACTTTTTTGTATGCCAACCACTAACTCGGACATCGACTGAGGAAAGATCTCATCCTACATAAGCTCACGAATCTGGGGTCCATCTGCTGCTATCTTAGCTTCAGTTTTCTGTGGGAACTTTGTAATGAAACAATCACTTTCCTTGTTGCTTCATCAGGCCTAACTTAATATGGAGTGGTGGAAGAAGAACATTAGAAGGAGATACCATTGGTTCATACTTCACATTTTTTTTCCCCGGGAAATAAATTGCTCCTCTGTGGCCAATTTTTTCTGGTCCAATGTTCTGATTTAGCCTTGCTGTTTCATTTACAACGTGAACCATTTATTGTCTTATTTAAATCACTCAGAATATTTATTTTATGTATCTACTCAATGAACAAATAATAAAAAATTGTTATTTTCTATAATACCGATTTCTGAAAAACTGTAGCCTGATGAGACAAAACTAAGGCTGGTTTGAGAGATTCATGTGGTAAGGAATCAGAAAATATGAACAGTTTGTATTCAGCAAAAATTGTGTAGACCTATGTAATAATATTGTTTGAAATAGCAATCATACAAATATTTCCTGAGCTTCCGTTAGTTGCTAGACAGTGAACTTTTTTCAAAGACCTCGAAGTTATTAGGAGCTGTTCTGCGATACATTAAGTCCTTCTATTTCTCTAAAGGACAGGAACCCAGAACGTGTATAGATGTTTCTGTTTTTTCATGGCAGTGCCGACAGAGGTTTTCATGAGTCCTGAAGTTCTAGCTCATCATCTGTTTGTGTTGCTTTTACACAAATTGTCAATGCACTTTAAGTCGGTCCAGGTGGTGTATTGGTGACCATACTTGCCTCCTAAACCCAAGATCGCGGGTTCAAACCCGGCCAGAACCGATGGATTTTTTTCGGGTGTAAAAATCCTAAGTATGACTTCTTTCGGAAGGGAAGTAAAGCCGTGGGTCCAGTGTCGTACATTTACGGCACGTAAAGAACCTCAAGCCTGAAAGAAGAGGCCTGTGAATAAAATTTTTCGGCCGTTTCACGCCCTGAATTGAATGAAACGCTGATGACCTGAGATGTTAAAGAGCGTCCGTAAATAAACCAAATTAAAAAAAGCAACTCCTAGGTTAGCGTAATTACAGGTTTCTGTAAAAGGATTTAAAGAGATCATGGAAGGAAGATGGAAAAGTGGCTGTGACAGTAAACAACTGGAATCTGGGGTTTCTACAGCAACACGTGGGAAGGTGATTAAGTAGAGGGTTTAATATAATTATGTGATATTTCGTACACTTTGCAGTCTGTTGTTCCTATGAAATAAAGGGGGTGTAACGGTTCAACCTGTGAGTTGGCGTTTTGTTTCTTCCTGTGGACTCCGCTGAAGTAAGTAACAGAAACGCTGCATCTTTAGCGACAACATTTCACACAGAAAAGAAAAGAAGGAAACTATATAAGCAAGTAGGAGCAAATAAAACGCCGACTGGAAATGTTCCACTGTGAGCGGTGCGTATTCACCCATGGGCAGAGTAAAGTCTCTGGATGCTGAAAGAATGGCTATGTACCTCAGTTCCCGCCACCACTGGTCTAACAGTCCAGCCTCCAGAACTCTGAGCACAACTCTACTGATGCGGGAGAACGCTGCATGACCTTTTCTCAAATACATCGGTATGTACTGGTTTGCAAACATTTCGCTGAGATGACAAAAAAGGGGTCTTCCGTTGGAGTCCACGTAGCGGACGGCTGCCAGGTAATCAATGCTGACCACAGAGTGCATGACGGCAGGATAGGACTCGTAAGCAAGGGTGCGAACACAGCCTTCCAGATCGTCGCAATATACGGTATGAGTGTATCGCGCACTCCGCAGATCCGGCAGCACCGACTCGATCGAATGATCATGTCCATAGTGCAAGCCAGATTCCAGCAGTTCCGATTCCGTCGTGATCTGCTTCTGCAAGCCGGGGTCCACCATGAAGCTGGTGAGGAAGGCTTGGTACACGTTGTTGATAGCTAAACTGTATGCCACCCACAAAAAGAACACTATTCTTATCATCAGTCTGTTGGGGATTTCCTCCATAGCGCTGATTCCCAAAATGACGGCCCAAAGATTTAAGAAACATTTGACGAGTTCGCTGTAAGTATGCGTTCCATCAGATTCCCCGAGATGGCGTGAACTGCTGCGAACTAGAATCCATAACACTAGCGAGAAAACTATATAGGAGAAGGCAAATATCAGCCATAAATGAAATTTGAAAATCCGAGAAAGACTGGTCCACTGTGGGTAAGGCTTGGCACACGGGACATACCAACGGACTCCGTCAATAACATGAGGTGGAGGACATTCCAGCTCGTTATTTAAATGACAGCGGTAGAACAAACCGCTAAAGGCAACATCTGCATGTCCTCTGAGCAGGTCACCAAGCACACCCGTCCATGAGCCATTGGGGAACATTATTCCCCATTTTCCACCATCCTCAGGAGGTGGTCGGAATATGACGCTCATATTAATAGCATCTGCAACCGTATTTAACAATCTGATCTCCAACCCGTCCTCATAATACACTTCCCCCTCTTTTACTTGCGTTATTCCCCTCTTTATGACAAATGGCTCATCCTCGAAAGTTGAAACGAACATAGCACACCCGTTAAAGTTTCTTGGTACTTTATCCGGGTACATTTCAGAGGCATTGAAAATAAATTGTTCTGTACCATCTTCAGATACAGTCCATTGGTTTGCAAGATGGATATCTACAAGATTACCGCATCTGCTTGATGAGTTGTAGGGAAACCAATCAATAACGTCTATCACTGGTTTACCACTTGAACTGCATTTTTCTCGCGGCACAAGTATCACTACGTTCATTATATAGCTGCGCCACACTTCTCTTAAAACATCGGGCACGCACTTTTGGTTCCAAATTACAATAGCGAATTTGGCTCGAGGATTCCATCCAGGACTCTTCTTGAGCTGTGACAGTTGTCTGGCAACATCTGACACTCCACCAAACGCTAGAAGAACATACGCGCCATGCTTCTCTCTAGGTTGAGTTTTTGTTGGGGTAAAGGGCTGTTCATTGGTCATGACAAGCACCTGCCATATGGTAGAGCGAAGTGCATAATGTAGCAATGAATCCCAGATATTGTTTTCAAAGCTATTCTGTACAGAGTAACTGCGTCCAAAGAGCCAGCTGTTTTTTCTCTTGACCGTGTCTGTGGCTGGAACAGCAGAATTAAACAACACCAACAGATTTTCTGAGGAGAAATGAATTGAGCATATGCTTTCTAAGCAATGCAAAACATGCCACTTTTCTAGCGCACATCCATCACACAGTGCTATACTTGAGAGGGTGACAGCTATCAGCCAGTGCATCTTGGATCCGTCTTAATGTTTGAGCCAGTGCAGGCGTGTCAATTTTTATTCACAAATCAACATTTGTTAAATTATAATTATTATGGCTTTTGCAAACTCCATTAGCACTTCTTAAAACTTGTGTATTTCCCAGAAAGCACTGTTTCTAAAACGTTTGAGCTCATTTTCGTGCCAGCCAGCTTACCAATATGACAAAAATGGAACAGTCACAAGTTGGTACTTCACAAAGACATGCTGTAAGCAGGTTGTTCATGTTTTGAGCACCAGCTCTCTCCACCTTTGGCTCTCATGAGTTTATAAAATATTTATTATGCATAAATAACTTACCTTTGCTTCCATAATTACCGATTTATGTATGAGTGCGTTTCTTCTTCTCGCGCTCTCGTTTTCTTAAAGGAGTGAAAGAGAATACAAAAGCAGGTCATACATTATGAGAACAGCAAGACTGCTGCTTTATATGCACATAACATCTCAAATCTGTTGCATTTTGCCGTGTTGCGTGGAAATGCTCAATGTTCTCGTTTATATCATCTCCCTGTCGCTGCAGTTAGAAACAGTTAATTTTGATTGCTGCGATTGTGGCAAGATAAATCATACGTGCTAGTTATGTGATGCTCCTAAACTTTTTTATTTTAGTATAATGTATACAATAAGGTTATTTACTGTATACAAAGTGTATGTATATATATATATATTTACTGAACGCATAAAATGTACTGTATTTAAAACTGATGGTGATAATAATAAACACTAACCTAAGAGGTGTTGAAAACATGCCCCTCCTATTCCTATATTTTATACAACTTTTGCTCAGTAAGAACACCGCGGTTGAAACACATTTCTTGTCATTGAGAGATCCTTTTTAACAAGTAGGCGAACAGTTTCCCTATCTGGAATACGATTGCGGAAAAAGCGAGAGAGGGGGCAAGAGAGAAAAGTCGAGAAAGAAGAACACAAATAGAATATTTATGAAAGCAAGTTCAGCTGATTTTATAATTACAAGTATAGGCTTGGAAAAGGGCGTTTTCCTTTCTTTTTCAGCCTGTCTTTTCTTAGCGCTCTCATTAGCCATTAGGCGTTTGCAACCAGCTATTGCAGAAAACCCTACATATGCTTATTATTAATATGTTTATTATACAGTGGAGATTCTGACCTAAACTGTAGGGCTCTTGGGTTTGTTTTACCCAATGTCAGGTTCCTATGAGTTGACAGTAATTTTAATTACGGTAAATTCTTATTTGGAGTAATTTTTACATCTGTGGAAGCAATTATTTTGGTATTTTATAGATAATTTTATTCATATGTACAATGCAGATCCAAAATAATATCTTAAAATTGATAAAAAGATAAAGGAAAAACAAGTTAAACGACGAAAAATCTTGTTTTCCATTCAACGAATCTCAAAATTAATCGTGATAAAATTCTACACGATGTAACTTCAATACAAGGTAATGGTAACTTATTCATAAGGAGCAAACCTGCAGATTTTTGGAGCCCTACCACACTTCTGGAAAACTTTGGGATAAGTCAAATTTAATGATGTTTGAGAAGGAATGCCCTACTGCAACACTGTATTGCGACTTGTTCTGACCTCTACTCGCTACCTCCAGTAGCGGACCAAATCAATGTCCTTCGAGGACAAAACACATCGATGGTATGCGCAACATGATTGGCCATTTTTTTTTTTGAGTAGTGTTTAACGCCCGTTTTTACTACTGAGGCACCACAGGCGGTGGACACTGATGATACATGAGATGAAATGATAAATTGGGGAAGGATATTTTTTTTTTTTAAGGTAGGAAGCGTTCCAGGCCTAAGTTTAGGTACCTCCCCGGCATTTGCCAGTTATGAAGACTGAGGAAAACCTGGAAAAAACCCCAGTCAGGGAGGACGGTCCTGGCGGGATTCGAACCGCAGACCTCCCGCTCACGAATCCGTGCCTTAACGACCTCGGCCACCCGTGGCGGTGATTGGCCATGTGACTTACAGTGAGATAGAGGCATCCTTAAGTATATCGAAGACTGCAGTACATTCGATTTGGCATGAACATTTAGTTGTGAAAAAGACCAGTTCCCGCATAATTTGACCGAAAAAAAAAAAAAAAAAAAAAAAAAATCGTGTTAATAGGTGTAATGAAATACTAAAAATTTTCCACCGAGGAACTGCCATATTCAACATCGTAACAGGTGACGAAACCTGGATATATTCGTATGAACCGGAAACTAAGCAACAATCCACTGTTTCACTGTTTGAGTGTTCCATGATGAGCCGAATACTACAAAAGTTGTTCGTTCACAAAACGTTTGCAAGAAAATGATCGTTTGTTTCTTCGGTTGTACTGGACGTGTCGTAACCATTCCTTTAGAGGATCAAAGTTAATGCTGAATGATATACAATTTTTTTTCCCATAAATTATCGACGAAATCATGAAAAACAACCGAAAACGTCACATCATCCATCATGACAAAGCCAGTTCTCACACAGCACGCCTAACAATTGATTATTTGAAGGAGAAAAAACATCAAATTAATGTCTCATTGCTCGTAATCACCTAATTTATCGCCTAACGACTTCTTTTTTATTGTCAAACAAAAAAAAAAAAAACACGAACAGCGATTTTCTCTAGCTCAAGAAGCTTTTGAGACCATTAAAACCCATGTTTTTCAGATACCGACTTCAGAGTGGAATTTTTTCCTCCGAAAATTAGTTTGAACGCATGCAAAAGCGCATACATCTTAAAGGTAAATATTTTTGAATAGCAATAAAACAGTTTGTTCCAAAAATGTTCTTTCTTTCCTAGTTTTTGTAAAAACTTAAAAGTAACCATCGGTCTTATACAAACTTCGGGAGTGAATTATACACAGCTAAACAAAAAACAACAAAAAACAAAAACTTATGGGGCTTTTGCCATGAGTTAAATTTTAATTTAAGCTACAAAGATGCAAATGTAATGTTCTATTTCACGCTGTTACGGTACACAAATGTTACATCAAACTTTTATCCTCACAATTTACAAGTTCCCAAAATGCTTTCCACTTGCTTCATTGCAGGCATTGGACACATCCGACCATGACCTATCTCACATTTGTAAATTGTTTTTAGGCATCTACATTTTCAAGAGAAGTTGTATAAACTAGGTCTTTCACAAGCACCCAAAAATATGGAATAAGGCTAGTGGCCTGTGCGGGCCACAGACCGGACGCTGATCTATCTATTCGTTAGTACATATCAAACAACAAGAAGAAGAGATAGTCACTGGGAGCTAGATCTGGGCTGTAGGGTGGATGGTAGATCTCCTTAAAGCCACATTTCCTTACAGCTACCTTTGCAACAACAGTTGCGCGCACAGGCGCGTTGTCGTGAAGAAGGCGCACACCACCACTCAGCTTTGCTCGCCTTTTCTCTTTGATGGAAGCACGAAGTCTGTGCAGTAAGTCAGCATATACTCCCCATTTACTGTGGTGTTCCTCTCCCTGAAGTCAATGAAGAGTATTCCTTCACAGTCGCAAAAGATTGTGGTCACGATCTTCTTGGTTGACTGAGTAACCTTGGCCTTTAGAGGCGGTGCTTCGCCAGATTTACGCCTGCCACTCCATTGATTCTGTTTTGGACAAGGGATTATAGTAGAGGATCATATTTTCTTCTCCTGTGACAATGACTTGCAGAACTTCTCTCTCTCTCTTTGCCACGGCGGAGTTCCAAAAATGCCTGACAACAAATGACTCGTTGCTGCTTTTGGACTGAAGAAAGAAGTCTAGGCACCCATCTTACACTAACCTTATTCATGTTTAAATGTTCATCAATAATTCGAAAGACTGTTGTTTTAGAAAGCCCCACCTTGCTGCTATTTCTGTAACGTTGAGCTGCTGATCTTCCATAATTTCTTCTTACACAAGAGCGATGTTTTCAGGAGTGAGCACCTCCAAGGGCCGACCTGCACTCTCTTCGTCTTCAGTGCTTTCTCTATCCATTCGAACAAGTTTGGTCCATTCTTTTACGGTAGAATATGAGGGAATGCTTCCCCACATACACCATCCAATCACTGTTTAATTTCATTTGGAGTAAGTCCTTCTTTTGTAAAGAACTTAATAATAGTTCGGTACTGCATTTGAACATGTCACAATCTTCTACACATAGCCTTCTTTATGCAACTATGAACAACTAAACACAGCAAAGCGGAAGTTACATCTGAAATTATTTACTTAACAGATAAGACATGACACCATATAAGGATTTTGTGAAGGCGATAGTCCTTATTAGCGAGGCCGGAAACTTATGGACCTACATGTGCATGAGCTTAAAACGACATCAGCTGGCTATGTGGCTTCTCTGTGGCTTCTCTGTGGAGGCCAATAATAGCCAAATATCCGCTCGTGATTTTGCACTGAAATGTAACTGCACAAAAGTAGGCGAAACACTTTGAGGTTAAATAACTTCTATTGGTAACTAAAGTGCTGTTTAGCAGCTAATAACCGTTTTATCTTCCAATTTCAATGATTTACATTATGTATAAAATTAAATGAGTTGACAAACAAGGTAAAGGATTTTTGTTGACAACCTAACTGCGAAATGTAACAAACCAGGCACTTCCGGATTTATCCTTGTATTTATTTTGCTTGCCTAAATTGGTACAAGTATCTAATTAGACTCTTCAGACCTTATATTTATGGATTGGTAGACTTTGGTACTTTTACCTATAAGTAAAAGCACTACATTATATTGTCATTCTCAAAGGAATCTAATAACATTTACATTAGGCAAAAGCTGTTTCAATTAGTTATGTATCGTTTACGTTTTCATACATAATGTTCTGAAAGGAACGGAAGATAGCAGTTCCCAAATAAATGTCATCACCGCAAGGATGTATCCTATGAGCAGAGCGTAGATGGGAGACTGGACGTGTTCCAGGGATGAGGGCATGTACTGTCCTGACAGTGCCCTATATCTGGACGTGTTCAGTTTTGCACGGTTTTCCAACTCTTTCAACCACTGCACCATTAGTCCGCCTTCCACAACTTGCGAAATGACAGAGTTGAAAGCACCCAAGAGAGGACAACCGGTCGACACTGTCATGGAGATGTACTGGACGGAATACCGCTCTGGCATCAGACAGATCAGCGGTTCACCATGGTGATCCGTGTACCTTGTTACTGTAACGTACCATCCGGTAAGTTCTGAACACAGTACGGCAAAGTTTCTTTCGATGGCCACTCGATAAAGTGCATCTGCTAAATCGGGGCAGGACTGAAGATGGCTGTACCGTGCGTCAGACAATTCCAACAACACCGTTCGGAGAGTTATCGGTATACCATAGCCTAGCTTTGAAACAAGGAGCTCTTCCGTCGTGGTGGGCCCACTTTGTGCCACTCCTTTTATGAGAAATGTGGTGAAAAATGCTTGATAGATTGTACTCATAGCAAAGCAGTATACCGTCCATGCAAGGAGCACAATTCTGACAGGAGCAGATCTTGAACGGGGACCAAACACCGCTGTTCTAACGACGATTGCCCAGAGATTGAGGAAACAGTTTGATAGGGATAAACGAGGAACCTCGGGTGAGCTGCGACCAAGTGACCACATTAAGAAAGACGTAGACACGTAAAGAATGCTAAACGCCAACCATACTTCATAATGAAAAACACGCATTAAGGCTGTCCAGCTTGCTAATATGCCAGGACATGGCATGTGCCAACGTACTTCGTCCAACAGATAGGGTGTGCTGCTCTCAATGGCCTTATTCAAGTTGTTTACTATGAACATGCCACCCATGGCAATGTCTGAATCGCCTCTGGAGACTTCTCCAAGTGCTCCTGTCCAGCTGCCGTTCTCCAGAAATCTTCCCCATTTTTCACCATCCTTTGGAGGCTGTAATATCTTCACCGACAGATTGAACCGTGTGAGAATCACTTCAAGCAACCTTTTTTCCAGTCCATCTTCATACGTCAAATAATCTGCATGGTGATGTTTAGAAATGAAAAACGGCGGATTATGAAAAGCGGAGACTTTAACAGGACAACGGTGCAGGTCTCGTGGTATTTTTTCAGGATATAGAACAACATTCTTGAGAAAGTTTCCTGTGCCCTCTTTACTGTTTATAACAAAGCGATCAAGGTGAACCGAATTAAAGACGTTTCCACATTCTGAGGAAGAGGAATAAGGAAACCAGGTGAACAGGTCAATTATATCTTCGTTTGGTGCTCGAGTCTCTACCATAACAAGTACGTTAAGAACTTTAAAATTCCATAAGAGACTGAAAATATTCTTAATTTCCTTCTTTGTATTTTCATTGTGTACAGACTCCAACAGTCCTATGATAAATTTCGCTCTGGGATTCCAGCTAAGAGTCTCTGTCATTGGCTTTATTTGCGCCTCCAGGTGTTTGCTATTGGACAAGAACACTACGAACCCTCCAAGTTTATCTCCTATGTTCTTCCAGTGCGACGATGATGTAACAATTACCACAGGCCAGGATCCCAACTGATGAAACTCAGTCAAGGCATTAGAAAACTGTCTTTGTACATTCAATAAGGACCTGCACAGTGGAGAAGTTAGAGTGTGATTGGCTGGTAAGGAAATTGCTACAGTGGAACCTAACGGATAACTACGCTCTACTACTTTTTGCGCGCAAATCATCATAGGATCTACAATGCTGACCAAAGCTTGCACTAAATCTACCAGGAATATTAGTGGTAAAATCATCCTTTCGTGAACTGTGATATCTCTTGAACTTCTCCCTTACATATAATTTATTAAGCAACCAGCGGCTTATCCAGGATTTCTTGTAGCCGAGTTTAATAATACTATTTTACTGCGCTATCAGCAAACTACTTGCAAGAGTTGTTGGGCTGGTGAAGTTCATTAGCTTTGCTTCGACATTTTAATATGGGTATTTACTTTTACTAATGGACGGTAGGGCGGTCAATCAATACAGAACATGTGTTCACATTTAATGGAATGATCCATTAACATTACCATAAATCTCTTGGTGCTCATAGCTGTTAAAAGCTGATTTAATTGTATAACATTTCTGCTATTTGAGAATTACATTCCTTCCAAAAAAAAAAGTATTATAAAATAAAAATAAAAATGAAACGGGGTACACATTTGATGCTAAAAGGAAGAACTTCAATAAAAGTTTTGTAAGTCTGATAGTACTAGCATTTATTCCTTTGCTGCCAGACCCCTTTTGGCCTTAGGAAGGTGAAATGAATACTTTAAACGATTGGAAAAAAAAAATGAACAGAGTTCTCCGCAATTCTGAAAAAAAATTGACAATGAATTTCTTTTAATAAAGTTCTTGGAAGCGTTTGCTGATAATCCCGCTTTAAAATACGTGCATTATCTTTTTTATGTTACAGCGTAACAATACAGTATCTTATTTTCAAGCTGCTATTGAGAGTATATGAGGTTAGGTCCATAAGTTTCCGGCCTCGCCAATAAGGATAATCGCCCTCACAAAACTCTTATCTGGTGCCATACCTTATCTGTTATGTACATAATTGCAGCTGTAACTTCCGCTTCACTGGGTTCAGATATAGTTGCATAAAGATGACTATATTGTGACATGTTCAAAATGGAGTTTCGACCTATTATTAAGTTCTTCACCAAAAAAAAAAAAAGAAAAAAAAAAAGAAAAGAAGGACTTACTTCAAATGAAATTAAACCGCGATTGGATGGTGTATATGGGGAAGCACCCCCTCATATTCTACTGTAAAAGAATGGGCCAAACTTTTTCGAATGGGATGGATCGAGAAAGCATTGAAGACGAAGAGCGTGCAGGTTGGCCCTTGGAGGTGCTCACTCCCGAAAACACCGCTCTTGTGGAAGGAGAAATTATAGAACACCGGGGGCTCAAAGGTACAGAAATAGCAGCAAAGCTGGGCCTTTCTAAAATAAGAGTCCTTCGAATTATTCATGAACATTTAAACATGAATAAGGTTAGTGCAAGATGGTGCCTAGACTTCCTTCCTCAGTCCAAAAGCAGCAACGAGTCATCTGTTGTCAGGCATTTTCGGAGCTCTGCCGTGGCAACGAGAGAGAAGTTCTGAAAATCATTGTTACGGGAGATGAAACTATGATCCTCTACTATCATCCGTCTCTTGTCCAAAAGAGAATCAATGGAGTCACAGGCGTAAACCTGGCGAAGCACCGCCTCTAAAGGCCAAGGTCACTCAGTCAAATGCTAACACAACAAAAGAATGTAGTATTTAATTATCCAAATGAAATTATAAGGAACTATTTGTGCAATAAAGCAAGGAAAATGCTATATTAATATATTATGAATTAAAGAAAGAGCGTAGTATTTAAACTTCGATTATGCCAACAAATAAACAAATTAAATTATTTGGAATAAATTAAATTTACGTTTTAAAAGTAATTGCAGCATGGTACAATAATGACGATATAATACAGAAGGTGCCAAAAAATGTATACAACTTTCACAGTAGATATCTATTTAATATATTTCGAAGTTGGACCGAAAAACAACAGTAATGTGTAGTAAGATGTTCGGTAAACAGATGTAACTCACATTACGTTATGCTAGCGTTGCTACAACAAAATGGAGCTAAGGTTATCGTTTGAGCAACGGAAAGCAATTTTGAAGTGTTATTGGAAAACCGAGAATGTTGAAGTTCAAAAGCAATGGAGACGTGTGGATTGAACAGCACCGTCAACGCAAGTAACAATTGCACCATTCGAGACAAATTTGAGACTGGTGGTACCGTATGCGATGTTCACAAGGGCAGATCTGGGAGATCTCGCATAGCATCAACCCCGCGTTCTCGGCTATGGTTTTGGAACGTTTTGAGCACTCACCGTAGAAATCTACAAAGCAATGTGCACGTGCGACTGGGATAGCAGAACAAGCGTACGTCTATTATTATTATTATTATTATTATTATTATTATTATTATTATTATTATTATTATTAACCGGCATAACAACTGTGCATACTGGTGTGCAAAACATTTTACATTTTATTTTGGAAAGGACCGTTAATTTACCTGGAATTATTGTTTGGTATGGGTTGTCATCTAGGGGTCTAATTGAACCATTCTTTATTGAAGGAACAATAACTGACCCAGTGTACCTGAACATGATAAGCACATCCGTCTTACCCGCCATTCATACACTCTATGGAAATGAGGAATTTTACTTCGAACAGGATAGTGCATCACCACATTACCACCGGGATGTAGTGCCTACCTTGGTGAGAATTTTCCAAGACACTGGATAGGACGAAGAGGTCCGATTGAGTTTCCACCGCTTTCTCCGGATCTAACTCCGTTGGACTTCTACCTATGGGGAACTCTTAAGGATGTTGTATACCGCAGAAAACCAGCTACACTGACAGCACTTCGGGAAGAAATTGAAACGGCATGTGCTGCAATCGCTGAGGACACTTTCGCAAACGTTGCTGAATCGGTAGTTCAACGTGCTGAGAAGTGTATCGACGCCGATGTTGGCATTTTGAGCAACTGTTGTAACTGTAAAAGTCTAAGATGATCAGTGCTCATCATTTTCTGTTTGTGTGAATTCAGTTTTGTTATGTTAACATAGTTTTTTCTTTGCTTGAAGTGTGTAAACATTTTTGGCATCTTCTGTATTGAAAAATAATTAGGAATATATAAATATAAGTGATAAAGAATACAGAACCAATTGGAAAGCTAATGTAGGGGGATAGAAACCAGGAAAACTTATCACATTAACTCTCAAATTACGAACCAATCAGCAGAAGAACTATCGACGACCCACAAAAGTTTTAACATTACTAAAATACCTATTTCAAATTGCCTAATACTTTTTCTTTAAAGGATATGAATCTTGCCTACCATCTGTTTATGTTTTTTGTCATGCTGTTATTGTCATTAGAGTTTTCCTGTTCTTTCTTCACTGTATTGCTTTGATATTAAGGTATTAGCGGTCCCCTTTAAATGCAGAAACCTCAAAATGTAACTGAATCGCCGATCTTACTGCCCTTAATGTGGAATTGCATTGTTTTTATTTTACGTCGTATATCACGGCAACATGACTTATTTGTGTATCTGTCATTCCACCTTGTGAATAATTGCGCATTCTCTCTGACTGCGAGGTCGACACTCAAGCGGCAGCTGCGATGTTCCCACACACATGTACGTAATATTATCCTGCTTAAAAGCAGCACATCAATATTAGCCGCGCTCTATTTTTGTAATTTGTTACAAGAGTACGCAAAATAATTTTTTACCATACTGTTGTTGATTTTCAATGATTTTTTTCAGTATTGCAGAAGCTTTCATATCCCGTCATGGGAGGGGAACCAAAATACAGCAACTAATTTTTTTTAACGTTTTAATTTTACGCAACATCATATATAAATTATCACAATTATATTAATTTTTTTGACAAATACTTTTCCAAACATTTTGTAACAACTCTTATATACTCAGATAGCATTTTAAGTATGCTCATGTAGATTCAAATCGGCGCATCTACGCTTGATTTTGCCCAAATTTGAGTAACTACAGGATAACGGCTCTTTTACGATGTTCATGGGATATATTTACCTCGGAAACCTTAGGGCATAGTATACGCTATTAGTAAGAACCGACTAGCGACTTCGGGTACAGTAACAAATGACTGACGTTTGTCGTATAATTCGAGTATTAAATGTCATAGTCTGGCTTAAATTTTAGTCTAATTATATGCTGCAGATAAGAGATTCATGTCACTAAGTCACCTTGTACTGAACTTTCATTGGCATTAACGGTATCCAGTACATAAAGGAAGGTGTCAGAAGAAAAGGGGTTAAAACTGCCATTAATTTTCTTTTGTATGTAATGTGGAATACATGTGCTAACATTATGAAAAAATTGGATTGAAATATTTCTAAAACGTCCTTAAAATATATTATTTATGAGTTTTTAAATAATAAATGGAATAGTTTATTTCTTTACATAATTGGCGCTAAATATAACAAAACTTGGCCATAAAACTCCAGGAGAAGAACATTTCCTTCGAGTTCGTGGATTTATTTTTATTCTCTATTACAGTAATTTTTTTTGCATCACTAAAAGCAATGCTTTCTTTTCCTCCTCTGTTCATTTAGAGGAACGTTGATTTTTGTCATTATGTACATAATCAAAGTTAAAAACATGACAGTATAGAATTCGTTTTGAATAATCTTTCCAATTCTCCATCAATCGTACTAGGCACCTAAAAATAAAAATACCAAGGGTGCCAATCACACTTTCACAATATTTATCTATTTAATATATTTCAAAGTTGGACAGTAATGTGTAGTATGATGTTCTGTAAACAGAAGTGACTCACATAAATTATGATAGCGTTGTTACGTGACAGATAAATCAACAATGAACAAATGAAGCCAAGTTTATCGTATGATGTTCTGTAAACCTCACATTACGTTATGCTAGCGTTGCTACAACAAAATAGAGCCAAGATTGTTGTTTGAACAGCGGAAAGCAATTTTGAAGTGGTGTTACTGGATAGGACGAAGACGTCCGATTGAGTTTCCACCGCGTTCTCCGGATCTAATCCCGTTGTACTTCTTCCTATGGGGAACTCTTAAGGATGTTGTATACCGTAGAAAACCAGCTACATTCACAGCACTTCGGGAAGAAATTGAAACGGCATGTGCTGCAATCACTGAGGACACTTTCACAAACGTTGCTCAATCAGTAGTTCAACGTACTCAGAAGTGTATCGATGCCGATAGTGGGTATTTTGAGCAACTGTTTTAACTGTAAAAGTCTAAGATGATTAGTGTTCATCATTTTCTGTTTGTGTGAATTCAGTTTTGTTATGTTAGCACAGTTTTTTCTTTGCTTGAATTGTGTATATACATTTTAGTACCCTCTGTGTGTGTGTGTGTGTGTGTGTGTTTGTTAACGCTCTAGAAGTCGCAATTTTTGTTTTCTTTCTCAATGAAATTCAGCGTATAATCATCAATTAGCAAAGGATCTGTGAATTTCTTAACCAGAAAAATTGCACCATTGGGTGTAGGGGTTAACCCAAAAGCGGAAAAGTTTTAAATAATTGGAAAATCGCTCTAGCGGTCCCAATTTTAAACATTTTAAAGGAAATTCGATATATGCTATTGAAATAAAACAAGTAAAAAATAGTTTCTGAAAATCAGTGAAATCGAAGTATTAGGAGAGGGTGTTTACCTGAAACTAAAAACTTAAATGTCGCTCTAGGGGCATTATTATTTTTTTTTTCGCAACGAAACTTCGTATATATCATTTAAATGAAATAAAAAATATAGTTTCTGAATATAGAGAAATTGGGCCATGTTGAGAAATAACTCAAAATTTAAGAATCACTTTATAGGCACCAATATTTCTTTCTACAGAGCAAAATTTGAAATATACTCCTTAAATAAAATAAAGAAAATAGTTTCCGAAGATTACGAAAATTGGACAATTAGGAGTAGGGTATGCTTGAAAATAGAAATTTAAAAACCGCTCTTGCGTTTAATATTCTCTACATTGTTTTAAAATAAAAGGACAAATTAATTCAGCATATAAACTGTATTTATAACTTTGTATATGTTTTATATGTAACAAAAATATCATCGTGAAGATATCAAATGTGAAATATTAATCTAATATGTGTTTGAGAATTATATTTGTATGTAAGAGCGCTCTGTAATAACCTTCAGAAAACGTTTACGTTACATGTTAATAACATTTAAATTAAATTTCAAAGCCCCTGAAAATCGATGTAACTTTCGATTGTTTTTATTTGCTTGCTACATTGAATTGTTTTTAAATAGTGACATGTTTTTGTTTTATTGAAACATATGAACATCATCTTAAATACACAAGTAACTCAAAACTTGCTTTATTTCTCTCTATTTTAGTGAATGTAAAGATGATATCAAGGGCTCAGTTCATAAACATGGTTATATTTAAAATGTTTAAAAATATTCACACAGTATAGCTTTGTCTATCAGTGTCATATAATTCATTTTTTAACAGAATACCATTAGTTTTTGCGATAGAATCTCAATAATAATAAAAATAATAATGATAATTGTAAAAACCTGTTTCTCTTTAGTAATACTTATAGTTTGCAACACTTTTAATTTTGTTTCCCTGATATCACATAGTAATGCCATAACTTATTTCATTTCGTCAATTAGTAAGTCCTAATTTAAATGTTATATTTATTTTCATTAAAAGTAATTTATTTCGGTGAGGAATTATTTATTTTCCATTATACAGTCCATCTTTCAGACTAATTTTTGAGAAGTCTATAAAAAGTCAGCAATTCCCTGGAATGTATTCTGCAACTCTCAAGGCAATTAGGTACTAAAGCAGGAAAATCATGACAATGTGTAACATTCTCTGCCTAAAAGAAATATGGAACAATTTCCTCAACCAAGAAAGTGATTCCCGGAGTCAGGTTTTTTCTCCCCCCCCCTTTCCTTTTTACTTGTTTATTTATTTATTTATTTAAAAGATTGGATGCCAAATGCTTTGGAAGACCTAAATCCCTAAGTTAAGTTCTGTATCTGTGAACGGTTGAGGTTATTGAAAATCCTCTTCTTAGATTGTAGCGAAATCACTGCCACTGTCTTAAGAATTCGTTTGAGAATCTGATGATATCTCTCCAAAAGTTTCTGATGGAGAAGGCTCAGGAAGACCAGAACCCTGTGAGATGGGTACATATTTTTGCAGATAACAGATTTGAGTAAGTGATTGATTTCATGTTTGTGTTGTAACCTGTAACATCACATACACAAAAAATAACAACCAACCATCCACCTGGTTTCGAGGTTCACGCCAGATCATCGGAACAGCAAAGGGCATACTAGATTTCTTACTTTGTGTCCATTTTCTTAGTTGTTTCTACGCAATCCGGTCCACTTTGTTCAGTTGTTGATATAGTTACATAAAGGAGGCTAAGTGTAGAAGATTGTGACATGTTCAAAATAGAGTATCAAGCTGTTATTAAGTTCTTCACAAAAGAAGGACTTACTCCAAATGAAATTAAACAGCGATTGGACGGTGTATATGGGGAAGCATCCCCCTCATATTCTACCGCAAAAGAATGGGCCAAACTTTTTCGAATGGGTCCAGAAAGCATTGAAGATGAAAAGCGTGCAGGTCGGCCTTTGGAGGTGCTCATTCCTGAAAACATCGCTCTTGTGGAAGGAGAAATTATGAAAGACCGTCAACTCAAAGTTACAGAAATAGCAGCAAGGTTGGGTCTTTCTAAAACAACAGTCCTTCGAATTATTCATGAACATTTAAACATGAATAAGGTTAGTGCAAGATGGGTGCCTAAACTTCTTTCCTCAGTCCAAAAGCAGCAACGAGTCATCTGTTGTCAGGCATTTTCGGAGCTCTGCCGTGACAACGAGAGAGAAGTTCTGCAAACCATTGTTACAGCAGATGAAACTATGGTTCTCTACTATGATCCCTTATCCAAAAGAGAGTCAATGGAATGGCGTAATCCTGGCGAAGCACCGCCTCTAAAGTCCAAGGTCACTCAGTCAACCAAGAAGATCATGACCACAATCTTTTGCGACTGTGAAGGAATACTCTTCATTGACTTCAAGGAGAGGAACACCACAGTAAATGGGGATGACCTACTGCACAGACTACGTGCTTCCATCAAAGAGAAAAGGCGAGGAAAACTGAGTGGTGGTGTGCGCCTTCTTCACGACAACGCGCCTGTGCACACAGCTCTTGTTGCAAAGGAAGTTGTGAAGAAATGTGGCTTCAAGGAGATCGACCAGCCCATTTTTAGTTTCCAGTGATTATTTCCTCTTCTCAGAACTCAAGAAGGACCTTCGAGGAAGGAAATTTAAGTGTTACGAAGAAGTGATGGATACTATTTATGCATTTTTTGCAGACAAGATTTCTGACTATTTTGTGTGGGGGGAGGGGAGAATTTAAATGTTAATCCGAAGATGTGAAAAAGTGTATTGCAATAAAGAATAACTATATTGAAAAGTGAAATATACTTTTTGTTTTTATCATAGTTAGAAAATGGTTATGCCGGAAACTTATGGATCTACCCTCGTACTTTATTTGGAGAATTTTTTTTTTGTTCTAGTCTCCAAGCTTCAATTGAAAATAGGATTTATTAAACAAAATTGGTAACGTCCTGTCTTCTCTTTCTAATAACAAAATTACTACAGATACGGCAAAATGTATCGGGGTAATTTTGCACTTTCTGGAAGACGTATTCATAGATTTATTTCTTTTGAAATAAATGTATGAAATACACAAAAATAGATGTTATTTGAAAAGGAATTACAAACTGAACAAAATTTTCAGGTATTGAAATGAAAATAGGAAAAGTATTGTTGTATGCCAGATGGTGTCATTATTGTCAAACAATGAAATTCATAGTATTTCTTTGCTTCAAACAACAGCTTTGCACGCTATATTGAAAACATTGTGGTCAAAACTGCTAATTGTTTTGAAATCAGCATATCAGGTTTAGTAATAGAAACTGTTTTGCAGGAAGCCCCAGAATATGCATAACAGAGGTCTGCTTCGCTAGCTGCGACTTTCAGACTTGATCACAGAAAATGGGGAGCTTAAAGTAAAGGTGGAGATTTGCAAAGCCCCGTGCCAGCGATCCGCGGAATGCGCTGTAATTACATAACGACTGGCATTAGCCGTTCGGGGCTGTCGCGTCGAACGTTATTTCGAAACAATAATACAATTTCACTATTACTTTATAGTTCTAATCTGTTTTATTTACTTTACGCGCTATAACGAAAGACAGAACTGAACATGTAGATACCGTGTTCTAAACAGGTGACAGTTTACAATTAGCACTAAAAATTTACTACAAGACTTTACTGGCATACTAAGAAATTCCGTACAATTGTGAAACTTTTCTATAAATTAATTGTTAATATGATTGCTTTTACATATTGGAATAGGCTATATGAAAAATTAACAATTTTTATTCTTCCTTTTAACTACTGCGTATTTCATAATTTTGTCGCCCATTTCATGGTCGGCAGTTTAGAGCCTAACATTTGAATCTCAGAACTGGATAACAGAAGGGGGTGTTTGAGAAAAATTAAGAGTCGCTTGAGAGACATTATCGGCAGCTGACTCCTTCGGAGTGTGCAGAAAAAATTGTCGCTGGAGATACAGCATGACCTGAAAATTGGATGAGGAATGGAGCTTTACATCCAAACTGGGGCCAAAATCTGCAATCAGGAGCTCGCTTGATTCAGGTTGACTAAAGTAACAGACAGAAAGGGTACGAGAATCTGCTCTATATGTGCAGAGAAAGAATCTTAGGAGCATATTCTGGCTTACGGCAAGGAGAAGGAAGAACGGAGAAATATATATTTACCGACCCGTTTGTTAACGGAAAAGAGGGTAGTGGCAGGGCAGATAGGAAGGAGGAGGAGGGAGTAGGCAACAATTTGTATACATATGTGCGAGGTAATGTAAGTTATTGTCTTTTGTGTTGTTTTCTTTGGCGTTCATTTTATTTAGGTATTTAAATTTGTTTGTATTATACATTGCTTCTCTTTCCATTTATTTATTTATGATTTTTGCCTCTTAAGAGTTAAATATTGGTTTGTGCAGTTTCATGTATTTCCTAGTGTATTGGAAAAGCGCGTACAATCTCATGACAGATGCGAAATGGATGACTTAGTTTTGTAATAATGTATTTTGTAAATATATACACTAGTACTACTGCTACTACTATTGCTACTACTACAGCGATAATTCTCCGAGAGCTAATGTTATATCCGTGCAATTAATTCAAGTTCTCTTCGTTACAATTTAAAACATGTGAGGTTACTTGTTCTAACTTTCCGTCCGATTATACGTGAAATCTCCCCATACACGATAATGGATGTTTTTTAATGTGGTTTATTTACGGCCGCTCTTTAACATCTCAGGTCATCAGCGTCCCTTTCAATTCAGGGCGTGAAACGGACGACAAATTTTTCTCAGAGGCCTCTTCTTTCAGGCTTGAGGTTCTTTTATGTATAGTAAATGTACGACACGGGACCCACGGCTTTGCTTCCCTTGCGAAGGAAGCCATACTTAGGATTTTTACACCCGAAAAATTCATCGATTCTGGCCGGGATTGAACCCGTGATCTTGGGTTTAGTAGTCAAGTATGGTAACCACTACACCACCAGGACCGAAGGAAGTGGATATGCTTCCATACCAGCAGGTAATGTAATCTCACTCTTTTGAGATCATAGTAAGGTATGAAAACCTCCAGGTCACCATGGAGCCTCGTTTTACCGTGGTTCGAGCCCCGGCCGTGACCTCATAATTTTTTCAGTCCTACTATTATTCCAAATCTTATCCTAACACACAACTTGTGTAACAAAAACCACATTTAATATGATCTCAATATGTTCCGTGTACGCAATGAGCGCTCACACACCTGCTCTCTGGCACAGAAAAGACATGTGTGCATATAATGACTCGCAACGGCAAAGACATTAAAGACCTTCAAGTCCGGGGGGGGGGGGGATTCGAAACTCAGGATATTTGAGTCGTAATGCACGGAAACAAGCATTAGAATACAAAAACTTAACTTTTTAGGATGCATGCTAACTAATAACATTCAGTATACAGAGAAATTAAACGGGAAACTGTAATGTAGCAATGTAACACGCAAAGGAAATAATGGATATGAGTTGCATTTCATCTGCATCTTCACCGATTCTTGGTAACAAAGTGGATGCTTTTCTCCCCACATGGCCTAAATCGCCGAAATCACATTTTGTCTTGTTATGTAAAAAGAAATAAACATAATTTCAGGGTGGTTAGATTACGTATACAATACATAATTATCCTTCATTTCCTAAATTCCATGTGCATTTTCATAATATTGAAAATGCTCAGTTTTGCTGTCTTGGTGTTTGGCAACACCAATTACATCGCAACAGCTATACCTCCAGGGAACGTTTGTTTTAAGTTACAACGCGCAATAATCCACATTCCTCAGCCTTCATCACCGCTGAAGGAAAACCAACCGTCAGCATTACGTCATTATAGAAACTCAGCAATTTTAACACGTTCATCACTGTTTCATTGTACTGGAATAGGCTCGCCTTGTTTACGATTCGTGCAGCAATGCAAAAGCTCTGTTTGAAGAAATTAGAAATTACAATTAGCGACACGAACATGTTACCAGTAAGCTAATAAACAAACACACAAGTTAATAAAATGATATGTTAATATATTCGTAGTTTATTCGAATTTCATCGCTTTATGTTCTCTATGTCTGCCATTTTCTTCCGCTTTTTCAGGTGGTTTATCCTTTGCGACGAATATATCACTTTGGTGTTAGTATTTAACAGGCTTCTTGCACCTTCTCAGAGAAATTTGTTTTATTTCAACTGATGGTGAGCACAGGAGGAAAATAATCGAAAGTCCACTTTTGGTGAAGTTTGAGATTTAGTGTCAATGGATTGTGGGCATGTAATTCTACACTCCAACACATTCTACATAAAAACATGCAGTCCATAAAAATCAGTTTAGAGAAAAACAACCAGAGTCCACATATAGAGTCTCTCAGAGCGAAAAGGCTTAGGGTACATTGGGGCATATTCTTAAAATGAAACTACTTGGTCGGTTTTATCGAGTGTTCTGAACAGGTGCAGGCCTCGAGAGCTTTTTTGTTATTATTATTATTATTATTATTATTATTATTATTTATTTATTTATTTATTTATTTATCACTGTTGTAAAAGAATGCACTACAGTACAATAAAAAGGCAATCATTGAAAGCTTAGAATTTTAAACACTTTCAGTTAAATCTTAGGGGTCTGCGATAGCGAGAGATCTTTTAAAGGGTGTTCACGGTCAGATAAGTTTGAGAACTGTCAGTTTAAAGCGTGTCTGAATATGATATCCACCCATTCTTATGTGTTGGCTGTGTCGACACCGTTGTCTCACAGTCTCTGCATTTCTCAACAGCCAGCTTGGCAAGGTGTATAAACAACGCTGTTATTGCTCTAGAGCTACAGTAATAAGTAGGGATGAAATGAAAAACCTGATAATTAGGAACTGTATCTTCTTTAGGAAAGACTTACAGCTTTGATTGGGTGCTTATTAACGTTTTACTATTTCTTTTTAAATTATATTAGCGGTTTGCTTCATACGTGAGTAATTCGATATTTACTGAAAGAAGGAAGGTTTATTTAAATGTAAAAATAGCACAAACGAATATACTTATGGACTTTCAGTCATTCTCAAGGAATGCCGGGTTCCTCACTAACTCAGAATTTTTCTATGTTGAAAATGAAAAGTCCAATTTAAGATTAACATTTTAAAGCGATTGTCAATATTTACAGCGTTTCTCATAAAGTTGAATACACACACACACACACACACACACACACACACACACACACACACACACACACACACACACACACACATATATAGTATAAAAGGATAAAACACTAAGAGAAAGTCACACTGTAATCGCAAAGTGATTAAAGTACAAGAGTGATTTTCTCTTAGTGTTTTATACTTTTCTGCTTTTATAATTACTGTTTATATATAGGGTGCCAAAAGGGTATACACATCTGAGTACGTTGAACTACTGATTGAGCAACGTTTGCGAAAGTGTCCTCAGCGATTGCAGCACATGCCGTTTCAATTTCTTCCCGAAGTGCTGTCAGTGTAGCTGGTTTTTCTACGGTATACAACATCCTTAAGAGTTCCCCATAGGTAGAAGTCCAACGGAGTTAGATCCGGAGAACGCGGTGGAAATTTAATATCGGACCTTTTCGTCCTATCCGGTGCCACCATTTAAAAATTGCTTTCCGCTGTTCAAACGATAATCTTGGCTCCATTTTGTTGTAGCAACACTAGCATAACGTAATGTAAGTCACACCTGCTTACAGAACATCATATTATAATCTTGGCTTCATTTGTTCATTGTTGATTTACCTGTCACATAGCAACGCTATCATAATATATGTGTGTCATACCTGTTTACAGAACATCTTACTACACATTACTGTTGTTTTTCGGTTCAACTTTGAAATATATTAAACAGATATCTACTGTTAAAGCACTCTCTGTATATTTCATATACTGAGGTAATCTTATACTGTCAAGTAATACAATTGCAATAGAATGTCACCATTAACGTGACTCAATTCCGTAACAAACGTTCGGCTAATTTCTGCAGTTGATGAGCACTTTCCGTGTAGTTCTGCAAGTCCGTTCTTCGTTCGTGAGCACATGATGTAAACATTTGACCTGCTGCATTATACATAAAACGAACTCTTTCCCCATAGATCTGATCTTTTGCCAAGATTTATGTTTACCCTCTTCATTTAAGATGATCCCAGATGCCAATCAGTTTCACAATCAATGACGGGAAGTTAATTTATTTTAACACGGCTCTTCCTCCAATTAGGCAAATAAAGCTGTTTAATTTTCAGAAGCATCCATAGGGTGGTCGAGGTCGTTAAGCACTAAGTCGTGAATGGGAGGACTGGGGTTCGATTCCCGAAATAACTCTCTTGTCTAAGGTTTTCTTCAGTCCTCGTAAGTGGAAAATGCCGGGGAAGTACCTAAACTCAGGCCTGAAACGCTTCCCCCTCCTCCTCCTCCTCCTCCTCCTCCTCCTTCTTCTTCTTCTTCTTCTTTTTTTAAAAAAACACCTTTCCCAATTTACCATTTCATCTGATATATCATCAGTGCCTACCGCCTGCGGTACCTCAGTAGTGAAAACAAGTGTTGAACACTGCTAAATTTTTTTTTAATGATTAGAAAGTGTTCTTTATTTGAACTAGTGTGTCTGTGTGCAGATAGCGGATCAATAAAATTATAGTCGAAGGCCCAGCCTATCTTGAGCAAGTATAGTGAGAAGAGGATTTTCCATGAAATTTTCGTTACTGTGTAGGTAACCTTGATCTCAACCCAAATGATTACATCCGTCTCTTCTGGAATTTTGTATCACCTGAAGATTCGGGGTGTAAACAAAGTAAAACATAGTCTTTCGCTATTTTTGGTTTCATTGTAGTGATATGCAAACATGAAATTGTTTTATTTTAACAGTAAATACCATTTTCTATTACCTATAATTTTAAAACGCTATTTTTTTTAATTCCATTAACAGTACTTTGTACCATGGACTATATGGTAGGTTAGTATGTTGAAAAAATGAGCGTATTTACTCAATTAACATACAAACTAATAACTTTGCATCCCTCGCACGGATTCACGTGCCTTTCATAATACACAAAAAGTACATGACTTAAATAAATAAGCCATGCCGCTATTTCTTAACGTAGTTAAAACAATGACAGGAATAATAATCTCAATATTAGCTTAATATAAATATTCAGAACATAAAATCCCTTCCCCTTTGTCAGTGGAATGACTAAACGTCATATCATAATATCAAGACAAAATACCATCTATACATACTGTTTTTTTTAATTCATTTCCCCCTGGTTTTCAGCCTTTTCAGATCTGAAATGTCTCACTTCGACATGAATTTGCCTAACTGCTCCTCATCCGTGCCTGCTAGCAGAGCCCAGCATGCCCCTATCCTCTGTTAGAGTCAGTAAAGGAAGGCGGCAGAAACTTTATTCTTAACACCTCAGTGCTGTTACAGTTCGCTAGGATGTGCGACTTGATTCTTCCTCTCCACATAAAAAGCAAATTCTCAGTTCATTCTCACCTGAGATTCTGATCTGCCGCCATGCTCCAAGACTAAACCACGCGAGTCCCTGTTTAATGAGTGTTGCTCCTATTTTGATATACTGCTCCATCCCCCATCCAGATTTCAACCCCGTTTGCACTTCTAACGAGATCTCCTCCCCATATCCTTCAGACGGTTCCTGTTCAGACGCTTTATTTCTAAAATGGTACGGTATCTTACTACAATTATAGAGAAAGGGACTGCAGAGAGTAATGAACAATTTCCTAAGCAGGTGTCAGAAATGCTTAAACAACGAAGGGAGACAGTTTCAGCATCTTCTTGCTTAATATACGTAATTTACTTTTATTTTTAAGTGTTTATGTTAGAAATAACTTACCCGACAAACAGTACTGTATTTACTGCGGACTTTCTATCACCCGCACCGCCGACACAGCAGCCAGTCTCGCCGGCCGGCCGCACGCCGCGAAACCGGTTGCGTTCACCCCGTAGAAAGGGCACACAACAGAGGATTCGTGCCCCCTACTCACCGGATTACTGCACAAAGTCTTCTCTTCCATGTACGGACAATGAAATTAGGCGAAGGACAAAATAATTCTACGACAAGTTATAATTACATGAGAGCGCTTTCATCCGTTCCTTAGACAATTAAGATTGTCAAACAAGACGCGAGCCGGGATTCAAGGTGACACGCCTGGCCTGGGAACACCTTGAATAACAGAACCTATCATATTTCAAGTGGCACTTTATGTCAACAATAAAACATGCCCATATTCAGTTTCACCCAGGAAAGCATTACTGCCATCCAATCCTTCACTACGGGTAAGCTCTAGCAAGGTATGCAACTGCTACACACAGGCTCGTTTCTAATCAAGCTGCCTGCTCTGCAGGTTATCACTTTATTTATACTCCTCTTTTCTGTAGCCTTAAAACTGTCGCAATTTTGTGCTTCGCGTTCCATTCCTGAGAGATATTTGGAAGGGATGACGTCACATTCATTAGTAACGGCTCTCTCTTGGAGTGCTATAGTAAAATGACAAATTTATACGAACGCACTGCGAGGGTTAGCAACCCAGTTTCTACCGCCAACGGTGGCCGAGGTCTTTAAGGCGCGAACTCGTAAGCGGGAGGTCTGGGGTTCGAATTCCACCAGGTCCTCCTCTCTGACTGAGGTTTTTTCCAGGTTTTCCTCAGTCCTCATAAATGGCAAATGCCAGGGAAGTACCCTAAATTTAGGCCTGGAACGTTTATTTCCTTAAAAAATCCTTTCCCAAAATATCATTTCATCTCATGTATCACCAGTGTCCACCGCCTGTGGTGCTTCGGTAGTAAAAGCGGACGTTAAACGCTAAATAATAATTTAAAAACGACACACGTCCATCTGGTGAATGAGGAAAATCTGGAAAGAATCTCAGTCAGGGAGGACGGTCCTGGCGGGATTCGAACCCCGAACTTCTCGCTCACGAGTCCGCGCCTTAACGATGTCGGCCACCCGTGAAGGTGACGTGTGTCGTGTGACCCAAGGGGTACATATAGAACATTTGCAGAGCGTGAAGAAAACTTGATGAGTTTACGATTCTTTTCTCATATGAATTACATTTGGAACATATAACGTTTTGAAAACGAGTGAATCATTTATAGTAGCCCGCCCTGAACAAGGTTACCCATACTTTTCTGCAGACTTTGCTCTGGTAGCACTCAGAACCAGGATATAGATACACACTTGTTTTTTCGAGAGTTACAATTAATATTTTGTTATAAGGTTATTTACTACCATCTATATTTCAAAACTGGATATTTTTTAAACGTTCAGTAAAACAGTAATGAACTATAGAGAATACATCCCAGCAAAAGACTCTCAAAAAGCAGTACGAAAGCCCTAACGTACTCGGGAAAACGCCTCTATTGTTGCAGTGCCAAAATTGTAGAAGCATTGAAAGTGAAGTTTAACACTATCTTAGCTAAGAATCCAGGCTGCAGTGAATTGTGCAATATCAGCGCATTTTAGGTGGTGAATCAAATGTGATGTTAACTGCACAAGATGCTGGTAGGTTTAGAGCGCTCCCCATAAATGTTGTGATGTAAATTTTGCAACAAGGTTTTGTAACCCAGTGCTTCGTAGATAGGCAATTGCCATAGAAAGATTACGGCGAATCAACTTACAACAACACAGAAAGGTCCGAATTATTTCAACATCAATGTCAAGAAGCTTAAATGCTTGTTCTGTTACTAAGCTACAAGACTTAATGATGTCAGATTCAGTTCGATATATGTCTGCAGGCTACAGTGAACATTTGAAGCATTTTTTACACACGAAGCCGGTGATGTGACGTCATTATTGACCACTGTGGTGTACAAGTTCAAGGTAGCTGTTTCACATTCTAGAAAAACGAAAACAAACATTTAAATATAAGTTTCCCAAACTTGCGAGTCTCTGCCGAATCAGCTGATAAGATGGCTGAGGTCGTTAAGGGAGCGACTCATGAGCTGGATTCGATTCTCGCGAAGTCCGTCCTTCTTGCCTGAGATTTATTTCAGTAATTGCGAAATATTTGGGATAAACCCTAAACTAAACACTTACTCATAAAAAAAAACCTTTCTTAATGTATTATTTCGACCACCTCCTTGGAGGCCCGCGTTCGATTTTGGGTACCTGCTTAGACATTTTTCTAAGTTAGGGAGGTCTAGAACGGTCTACCCAGCCTCTTAAGGACATTAGGAACCTGTCTGATGGAGAGGTGACGGTCTTCGATCACGAAAGTCACGTGATAGGTGCCAGCGCACTAATCACTTGCTCTCTATCAATGCAGTCGCTAGACGTCGTCGCGGCAGGTTAAAGCTCATGCGGGCCTGTAGTGTCAAATGAGAAGTAGAATGCGTTATTTGCGTTAGCAGTAAAAATGAGCATTTTAACGAAACAAAAATGACAATATGGCAAGTCGGCTCTGTAGCTTACCAGTTGCTTATTTCAAATTAGTATGACTGAATTCAAGCATTCTGTTCCACAAAGAGCATTTATCTCTGATTCATTTATTCATACTTGTATGTATCAGCTCTAGATTTACGGACAGTAAAAAAATAACATTTAGAAAAAAAAAAAAGGTTTACAAGTTTTAGGTGTAACTTTAATGGGCACCAATGAATAATAAATGTGTAAAAAAGAACATTGGACGCTTGCAAAGAGGGGTGATGAATGACGAAAAATTGATTTTTTTTCTGTTCAAGAGCGAATCAGAGATACGAGGGTAGATCCATAAGTTTCCGGCCTCGCCGATAAGGATCATCGCCTTCACAAAATCCTTATCTGTTAAGTAAATAATTCCAGCTGTAACTTCCGCTCCGCTCTGTCAGTAGTTCAGATATAGTTGCATAAAGAAGGCTATATGAAGAAGATTGTGACATGTTCAAAATGGAGTTTCGAGCTCTTATTAAGTTCTTCACAAAAGAAGGACTTACTCCAAATGAAATTAAACAGCGATTGGACGGTGTGTATGGGGAAGTATCCCCCTCATATTCTGTGTAAAAGAATGGGCCAAACTTTTTCGAATGGGTTGAGAAAGCAATGAAGACGAAGAGCGTGCAAGTCGATCCTTGGAGGTGCTCACTCCTGAAAACATCGCTCGCTCTTGTGGAAGCAGAAATTGTAAAAGACCGGCGGCTCAGCGTTACAGAAATAGCAACAAGGTAAGGTCTTTCTAAAACAACAGTCCTTCGAATTATTTATGAACATTTAATCATGAATAAGATTAGTGCAAAGTGGGTGCCTAGATTTCTTTCCTCAGTTCAAAAGCAGCAACGAGTCATCTGTTGTTAGGCATTTTTGGAGCTCTGCCGTGGCAACGAGAGAGAAGTTCTGTAAATCATTGTTACAAAAGACGAAACTATGATCCTCTAATATGATCCCTTGTCCAAAAGAGAATCAATGGAGTGGCGTAAATCTGGCGAAGCACCGCCTCTAAAGGCCAAGGTCACTCAGTCAACCAAGAAGATCATGACCACAATCTTTTGGGAATGTGAAGGAATATTCTTCATTGACTTCAAAGAGGGGAACACCACAGTAAATGGGGAGTACTATGCTGACCTACTGCACAGACTACGTGCTTCTATCAAAGATAAAAGGCGAGGAAAGCTGAGTGGTGGTGTGCGCCTTCTTCACGACAGCGCGCCTGTGCACACAGCTCTTGTTGCAAAGGAAGCTGTGGCTTTAAAGAGATGGACCATCCACCCTACAGCCCAGATCTAGCTCCCAGTGAGCATTTCCTCTTCTCAACACTCAAGAAGGGCCTTCAAAGAAGGAAATTTAAGTGTGACAAAGAAATGATGGATGCTATTTATGCCCATTTTGCAGACAAGATTTCTAACTATTTTGGGGGGGGGGGTTGAAATGTTAATTGAAACATGTGAGAAGCGCATTGCAATAGAGCGTAACAATATTGAAAAGTGAAATATAGTTTTTGTCTTTATCATACCTAGAAAATGGTTAGGCGGGAAATTTATGAACTTACTCTCGTATGTTTTATAGATTGTCTTCGAATTATGCTGTTATGATAGAAGTAAAACAAAGCGCAATCAAGCTTTGAAACTAGAGGTACTTAGGAACATGAATATTTTCACAATGATGATATAAATTAAGAGGAAAAGCTATCTCAGAAAAAATATCCTGAAATGTTACTTTTACATTCTCAGCAAAGCTGGAAAGTTGGATGTGTTTGCGTGACTTACAAGGTCAGGTTTTCTGTTTTTCCATTGTTATGACGCAAGACTTGGCAGGCAAGCGATTACCAGTGTTGACAAAGGAAAACATGTACCGGAACAAATTGGTTGTAACAAAATTTGCTTAAAAGGACGTTATTGCCATCTGTCTCTTATCAAACAGAGCTGATAGTGTGAAGGCAGGTATGTTTCAAGTAAATATACTTATATAGTTCTCAGTTCCACGTGCACTTTTAACAATGGACATTGCACTGACAGATAGCTAGTCTTGAGAACGAATTATAGAGATGAAAAAAGCAAAGTAGAAAATATTTATACTTTACATTGTCGTATTTGATCTGATCAGCTATTTGTAAACCTGAAAGCTGAAATAGAGACTACAATGTTTCTGATTGTGAAAATAAAACATTAAGAATGTTAATACTCATATTAATATAAATATTTATGCACCACCTTGACACTTCAGTTATGCATGTCTAATTAATAATTGAAACACGTAAGCTAAAAATTAAACAACAATGTAAGAACGGTCAAGTTGATACATAAATTCTGTGATTTGATCATAGGTTTAGAAATTAAGTTTGTGGGTTGGATAAAAAGTAGCTGCAATGGTGTTATCCCCTTTGATATTTCATACACTCTTTTAGAACATGGTGGTTTCCTAATTTCACAATACTGTAGCAATATTTTAAAATTTTCTCCACCTCCAATCCTTCCTCCTTAACCTCCCTAACTCAACTAAAGCTATTTTTGGTGAATCTTTAGGCAATCCCAAAACATCCTATAAATTAAACCAATTTTCAACCATGCTTTCGAAGTCCTCATACTTCTACTGCAATAACAGTTTTGATTCCACTACCACCCCCGTTCTACTTAATTATCTGATTTCATGCAATATCGTTGCATGATATTGAGATGAAGAGTCGGCTTTGTAACAAAAGCGTGGCATTATAAGGAATCGTACGTAACATTTACAAGGTATAATAAGAACATGGCATTGTGTAAGGGCACGCTGTATATCTTAGTTAGTGAAACATATTGTATAAACACAAACATAGTAAGACGTAGAGGTTTAAATATTAAGGGTGACTGCCTTGTCACACTGTGCATCGCAGATTTCAGACACCTGAAAGGATCCTCAGAGAAACACTTGCATAAACAAAAGCAATCCTCTTTTCCACTCACCTAAAATATTATGTCCACGTGTGCATGTTATAGATAGACAGAATTATTGTGCTGATGAAGTATTGTTTAGTTTTAAGCTTAACAAACCTAAACCATGAACCTCTTAGAACTTATGATGTCAGAACCTGGTGACTGTTAACCTCAAAGTGTTTCAACAACAATTTTTCTGTCAAGACTAGGAGATTATTACCCCTCCTTGGGCATTACACTTGTACAAAAGGTGCCTGAATTTATTCAAAGATAGGAGAGAAGCCTTGGTATTGCAGGATCCACGTCCATCTGTATAAGAAAATACTTTAATAAATACTTATACTTTTAACAGAGTTAGTTCAGTTATTGAGCATTCGTCTGGAAACACGTCGTCTTTCCTGGAGGAGTGGACCTAGCTCGATTCCCCGAAGTGACGTCTATTATCTCAATATAACATCCCTTCTCGTCTTAGCCATCGAGATTGAATACGGAAATTGTAGCACCGCATTAAAAAGAAGAACATCACCAAGTTGTACATCACAGCTTGGACTTCGTTTAGTAACATCTCGGCAGGCGGTATTACAAAATATTTCTAGATAATTTAATTATTTCACACATTCGGGATGTCTAGAACAGGGTATGGCGCAAGCTGGAGAACACGCACAAACTTAGGCGCTAAAATATAACCGTGGGCGCATTGCAGTGAAGTAGAAGGAGATTTTGTGTATGCTAAAACTGCAGGTAGGAAATCAGAGAGTTAGCATTTACATTTAAAATAGTTAAATGTATTTACCCTGTTTCTGTAATATTTTTCAAGAAGGAGATAAACAAATTCGGGTTCAGTATCTCGCTGAAGTCAGCATGACCTTTACGTTTTTATATTTTAGGGAAGCATACTTAATGTATTTTATTGTGTAAATAAGCTCTAACATTTAATTAGGAGGTGAAGATTTACTCTGTAAAATATTTAAAAAGTATAATTTGTATTTCGTTTAAGCTTTCCATTAAGTTCAGGCAAGAATGTTTATTAATTATCCTGTCCCCCCCCCCCCCATTTGGCGTATAGGCGAGAACAAGAGCTCCTCCCGAAGTGTTTTACATTGACTGGCTTGTTTAAAGAGGCTCTCTCACTCCTGACAGTGGGGGTGTCTTCTGCTGCTCCTGTACTAGATCGTCAAAGAGTCACCTGTCACCGTTTCAGCATTTCAGCACGATTGCTGTATTTTTCGCTGAAATCAAAAAGTATTAACAACATTAAGCAATGGTGGTACGTTGTCTTGAAATGACACTTTGGTAAAAGTCGATCATCAGAAGCGAATCAAGTGAAGTCACAATCATCCGCTAATTCTGGGGACATGTGCGTCATAAGTGGGCAAGTGGAGTGTCGTTAGGAAGCTATAACTAAATATGTGTCTTTGGATAGTTTAAATAGCAGTCAATCAACAGTGAGCAGATTCCTAGAGTCAGCTATAGTATTATAATATTTTAGGGGAGGAGGTGTCTGTACCGTCTTAATGTACGGAGTAATTAATTAGTTGTTATGTGCTGGTTTCCTCTCTTCTTCCCTTCATTCCATGGTAACAGACTTCTCGTATCTTCTTTTCTTTCATTGATCTTGATGGTCTGGATTAAAACCCTTCTGCCCCGGGGCTACTGAGAGCGTAACTCAAATGACACACGGAGAGCAGTAACAGCTAATTACCCTTACAGCGCATTATGCAGCAGTCTCGCTTCCTTTCGGAAACGGCAACGGAGAAAACCGAGCGATAGGCGCCTGAAACAGTCGTAACGCACGAAAACAAACAATCGTACGCAAAATGAACTTTTTAGGCTGCATGTTAAAGTTAATCACATTAAGTATACAGTGAAATGAAATAAAACAACTATAATGTAACACGTAAAGTAAAATAGGAGGACAAGACACACGCTTTTAACACTTACGTTTTGCAGATTTTATCTTTTTTTAAACTTAACCTAAATTTGCAACCTATACGTTGTTTCAACACTATAAGTTTCAAGAAAAAAATGTTAGCACTTGTGGGGATCCAATATATCATGTAAAGTAAATAATAATGAAAGGGGAAAAGGCATAGGCTTTTAGCACTATAAGTTTTGCATATATTATTTTTAACTTAAGCTAACCTAGCCTTACAACCTATACGTTGTTTTAACACTATACGTTTTAACATAAAAAAGTAGCATTTATTATGATGCAACAGTGTAGATAAAATATTATGATTAAAAAAATTACCTCGAGAGGATAGAACCCACTCCCCTACCATTAATAGCACTGCTATTAACCAACTGAGCTATCAAGCCGACATGTCCATATGATATTTATTCATGTACATGTGTTGAAGTCACACTACCTGGAATTAGATTCGGTTTTCTCCGCTGCCGTTCATGAAAGGAGGCATGACTACTGCACAAGATCCGTCTGCTTGAACATGTTTTCTTGGCCAACATTTCTACATTGTTAGGATCGTTACTCCTTTAACTTATGTGTTAGGCATTGTACTTATCTTAAAATTTAAAAATATTTCTTTGTACTATTATATTGCGATTTTAAAACTTATATGTCTGTATTTGCAAGGCAAGCACACATTATATTACTTTTACTTTCCAATGCCAGTAAAATTTGTGATATTTAATTTGACGACGCGTCCGTATTTTCTATCCACTTTTCCAATGTGCTGTGCCAACAGAGAGAGAGCTTTGTGACATTGAAATAATATTAATATTTAATTGTGTTAAACTCTACAGTAATATGCAACGCACTCTTGTCTAGTAACGATGTTTCAATATTTCTTTATTATAATAAATATATATTTGTTATAACTATCTTCCCGACCATACTCAGATTCCATGCGGTGAAAGATTAAAGAATTAAAAAAAAAGTATATTGTGCATGCAGCCCTTTCAATAATAATTCACAAACTAGGCGTTTCCAGATATAGTTTACACGACTTTTTTTCTTTTTAGGCGAGGAACTTGCCCCCTAAAATCAGTTCTAATACTATTGTTACATCCTGTATATATACAGGATGTTTCCAAACTGATGATACAAAGTTTCAAGGATGGTAGAGAAAGGCAAAAATTAATTTGAAATCCGGAAATCACGGAGTCGAAAGCTATAACCGAAATTCGCTGTGTGTTCATAAATGTAACACTTTTATTTATGGCAAAACTTTCATAGTTGTTACATTAACAACAGAAGTTCAAAGTGGCATCCCCAGCTTTGATGTAGACATGACATCGTCGCACAAGATTCCACTGTACCCGTTGGAACAGCCCCGGTGTCGTTCTAACAATGTCACAGGTAGTGAGAAGTCTTCTTCAGTCTCGAACACAAGCCTTTTTACATAACCCCACAAGAAGAAATAAAGTGGGGCCAGATCAGGTAAACGAGCTGGTTACAAAACAGAACCTCCTGTTAGCAGGCACTTTCTGGCGATGCTGATGTTCCCGTATAACTTTCGTTTCCGGACCTGGTCTCAAACTGATACATTTGCCCTACTCCATCATCCCTGAAAGTTTGTATCCTCAACTAGGAAACACCCGGTATAGAAAGCGTTGTCTTGAAGAACACATCTTTTTTTTTTTGACCATAACTAATACCATGAGTTGTTAATGCTGACTTTTCTTGCATAACTTGCTATTATTTCACACTAAAACAACAGGACGTTAGCTCAAAGAAACAGGAAGTAATTAAGCCAGAGGTAAATGGAACTGTTTCTACAGTATCATCAATATTAAACTCATTTGTGCGGAAGCGATCTCATCACCCAACCCTTATTAAGTCGTTGCCCATGGCAAACTTAGCGTCATGAAGGCCTTCTTGCCACTTAAGTTAAAAAAGAAGAAAAACGCGTTGTGCGCAAGTATGTAATTTGTCAGAGTGAATATGAACTAAACAACGCCCAATGCCTTTATTAACACTCACGTGCAACGAGTAGTGGGAGTTGCCAGCTAGCAGTAGAACGTAGTAACCTTAAATACATAATAAGACTACCTTGAGATGACTTCCTGTCTCATCTCGGAAAAATTGAAGGTTTATTATTTTAATTTCTAGTAGCTATTCTTTCTGGTTTTAAGAAAGACTACTAGCAATTTGTTTAAGATTATGAAGAAGTATTAATGTGAGCATTGCTACTGTGTCGTTCAGTCCAGATCTGCTTGTTATGGCATTTATATGTTTTTAATACAAAATTGTTTTCTGTTATTTCTATTTCATTCTATATTCATTTTATTTGTATTAATTTATTTGTTTTTGTTTGAATATATTATTGTGTACGAGTATATCGTGTATTAAATCAAGCATACCTATAAAGCACGTAAGGTTCTTTAGGCTCTTGCGCCTGTTATGTTGTATTGGTGAGTCCAGATTCGATTTCATATAAGGTAAGGTTTATCGGATTTTTCTCTTATCCTATAAAAGGTGCTAGTAATCGACGGGAAGGTAAATGCTTAAAAAAAGTCCAATCATTTTCAACACAAACAAAAGAAAAACAAGTACAAGAGGGATTCACGGGTCCGCGCTTGGAGGAGGACACGGTTGCTCAGTTGGTAGAGCGTCATCCCAAAAGGTTAAAGAACCATGGTTCAAATTCAGGCCGTAACCCGAATTTTTCATTCCCAACTTAAGTGCTACACATGGTTCATGTGAAAGAACAATTAACCCTGATATAGTTGGTGGTTAAATTAAAAGTCTGGGTAGCTTTACGGGTCACCTCTTAAGGAATTAATCTGCGATTGCGTGCTTAAAGGAGGGCACGAAGGCTTAGTTGGTTAGAGCGTCAGCTCGAAAGGCTGAAAATCCGTGGTTCGAATCCCGGCGTGACCTAAAATTTCAAACCTGATTCTTCATTTGCAATAAGAATCACGTCTTACAACTTTTAGGGGGTTTTGAAACTCATAATCCGAGAATCTAAAGAGAGGCTACGATTGTTGGCTTGGCATTTTTTAATAGTGTTTGACGCCCGTTTTTACTACTGAGGCACCACAGGCGGTGGACACTGACTATACATGAAATGAAATGATAATTGGGAAAGGATTTCTTAAGAAAGGAAACGTTCCAGGCCAAAGTTCAGGGTACCTCCTCGGCATTTGACAGTTATGAGGACAGGAAAACCTGGGAAAAAACCTCAGTCAGGGAGGACGATCCTGGCGGGATTCGAACCCAGACCTCCCGCTCACGAGTCCACGAATCTTCTTATGTGAAGGCATTGGAAGAAGAGATGTAAATATGATCTGAGATCCACAAGATCATCTTCATTTCGAAGCATTTCCACTGTCTTATTGCTCCTGCAGATGAAAAACTAACACAAAATAACGTGGGTGGAGAACGACTCCCCATTATGACTGACCTGCTAAACGTAGTCAAAATCAAAATGTGTGATACCTAGTGAATTCATAATAAAACTTTTTAAAGTCATTAACATAAAATTAGAAATTTAACTACCTCTCTCATAGTGCATAGATGTGTGTCACTTGTTGAGCGCTCACATCTACAAACATGGAGAAGAAACTGTCTGTCAAACAGGAGCTGTAAACTAAGCGAATTCCTCAGCAATGTGAAAGATTACAGAGCAATTGAGCAGCGAAATTGCCGCTGTTAAAGCGCTTTTTAAATTTAAGTTTTCAGATATACTAGCACACCTTACGACTCGATTTATCTGAAATTCAGAAATTGTTTTTCTTGTTTTATTTAAACGGCATTTACTGTAATTCGCTGTGAAAAAAGATACATTGGTACCGCTATGACGATTCTTAAATTTTGGTTTTCAGGTAACCTTCCATTTATTAATAGTCTGATTTCGCCGATTTTCCGAAAATGTTGTGTTTAACAACGTCCGTTTTTACTACTGAGACACCACAGGTTGTGATACATGAGATGAAATGATAACTGATTTTTTTTAAAGGAATGAAAAGTTCCAGGTCTAATTTTAGGGTACGTCCCCGACATTTCCCATTTATGGTGACTGAGCAGAAAACCTGGAAAAAGGGGAGGATGGTGTTGGTGGGAACCGAACCCCAGACCTCCAGCTCATAGTTCTCGCCTTAACGACGTCAGCCACTGTGGCGGTCGAGTTTTGTAGAGAAGACAAATAAATATTACGACCGCTAGAGCGAGTTTTTAAATGTTTTGCTTTAGGTTTAAACCCCCCCCCCCAATGGTCCAATATTGCTGATTGATGTGGTTACATGCCGTGTTTTGTTGTGGAAAATGCGGCCGCTAGAGCGTTCCATTGTATTTTTGGTGCCTAGTAAGTAGCATGGATGGAAATTATTTCCAATCTCTTCATGGGTACAACCGCATTAGCTACACATTCGTTCGGAATCCGCTAATTACAGCGAACGTTTAAACCTTCAACAGTAGGCGCAAATTGTTAAGAGACCGTCACACACTGTGGAGGTCGTTAAGGCACGGACTGGTGAGCGAGAGGTCTGCAGTTCGATTCTCGTCAGGATCGTTCTTCCTGAATGAGATTTTTTCCAGGTTATTTTTAGTCCTCATAAATGGCAGTGGAGGTACCGTGCATTTAAATCCGGAACGCTTCCTTAAAAAAAAATCCCGCAATTTCTCATCTCGTGTATCATCAGTGCCCATCATCTGTGATGCCTCAGTAGTAACAACGAAATTAAACACTATTAAAATATCAATTGTATGTGATAATGACTTGAGCTAATATTATAATAATAATAATAATAATAATAATAATAATAATAATAATAATAATAATAATAATAATAATAGCAAACATTTACACGAGCAAGGGTAAACTAATGTAAAATATTTTTTTTTTGCTTTATATTGTGCATAACTAAATTGCAATAAAAATAAAATTTAAAAAAAAATCTAAGCTTTGACTATAACCATTTATTTTGTAGCAATTAATAAGCTAATTGTTACAAATATGAGCTGCTGTATATACACGTGCCTACTAGTGTTCACTTGCTGTATTTTCAAGAACAGACACATTTTATGCAGTTAATTTGTTGAACATATTACAATTTAACAGTTCATATTCTCCAGAGAGGCTATTTAAAATATAATTGGTGTTGTTATTGCTCCAAAATATCTTAATTCTTACCTGTAATGCATTACTTTATATTTTAATTTCCACGTTTCCTTGTTTGTTGACGTGAATACTACTCTTATAACAGCAACAGAAATACTTACATTGTGCTTCTGGGCACCGTCATGTCCAGGTTGTCTAGGACTGGTGTTGCGGCACTTCCACGCCCATAATGCTTGCAAGCTTGTCGCACCTGGATCGCAGAGTCCATTGTTTCTTGCCTGATAGTAAAATATGAATATGATTTATTAGAGTTCAAGAAAAAAAAATAAATAAAAAATTCAAGGGCCTGGACCATAGATGGCCAGGCAATTTACAAGGAAATTGTTTTATAGGTTGGTACATCTGTCTTAGCATTCATTTTAAATATCAAGTCACTGTTTCAAATATTTTATTACTGGACTTTACAAACCGACTACTCCTGCGGCCGGAGGTGGCGAACCGTAGCGATGAAAACCCGACTGTTTACAATCTCATTTAAGGTTTTATTATTCCTCTATTAGCGTAAAATTAATAAATATCATCAACATGTCTTGTCGGTCTTGGTAGTCTAGTGATAACCATACTTGCCTCCCAAACCCCAAGATCGCGGGTTCGATCCCGGCCAGGGTCGATGGATTTTTTTCGGGCGTAAAAATCCTAAGTATGTCTTCCTTGGGAAAGGAAGTAAAGCCATGGGTCTCGTGTCGTACATTTACGGCCTGAAAGAAGAGCCTGAAAGAAGAGGTCTCTGAGCAAAATTTGTCGGCCGTTTCACGCCCTCAATTGAATGACCTGCGATGTTAAAGAGCGTCCATAAATAAAACAAATCAACACGTAAGTCACTTGGGAATATACCAAAAATGCATTAATAATTTATACAGCGACTCTAAACAGTACAGGAAAATGATGAAGATTAAAGAAAAAAGTACTTGTAGAGAACCTAACCCACGACCTTCACATTATTAGCACGATATTCTAGCCGAGTGAGCCAACGGGGTAGAAATTAACTGCCTAAAGTAATCACTACTACTAAAATCATAACCAGTGGAGTTTCTTGTACTGTTCGGGACCACCGGCCGCAGGAGCTGTCAGTTTGTAATGTTTAAAAGTTTACTTAATACAGCTTTCTAAACCAAGACATATTCTGATATTTAAAAAAAACTGATAAAATTGACTCATGAAGTGGTGAATTTATTAGATGGTGTAACCAAAAGAAACTCATATCTGCCTATAAACGTTTATGGAAACAGCAATTAAAACTGCTGCTGACTTAAACAGGCTCATGCCAACCTTGAAGACGACTCTCATAAAGGAGCCCAAAAGCGCTACAACACCAGAATTCATTGAGCAGATACATGATATGGTACTCGCATTAAATGCTGAGGTTATAGGTGTTTCAAAAGAACATGTAGGTTATATTTTACATTAAGAATTAGATATTAAAATCTTTACGCAAGTACGAGGATAGGTTCGTAAGTTTCCAGCATCGCCGATAAGGATTATCACCTTCACAAACTTCTTATCTGGTGTCATACCTTATCTGTTAAGTAAATAATTACAGCTGTAATTTGTGTTCAATTGTTCAGTTATAGTTGCATAAACAAGGCTGTGTGCAGAACATTGTGACATGTTAAAATGGAGTATTCAGCTGTTATTAAGTTCTTCACAAAAGAAGGACTTACTACAAATGAAATTAAACAGCGATTAGACGGTGTATATGGGGAAGCATCCCCCTCATATTCTGCCGTAAAAGAATGGGCCAAACTTTTTCGAATGGGTCGAGAAAGCATTGAAAACAAAGAGCGTGCAGGTTGGCCGCCCTTGGAGGTACTCACTCCTGAAAACATCGCTCGCTCTTGTGGAAGGAGAAATTATGGAAGACCGGCGGCTCAAAGTTACAGAAATAGCAGCAAGATTGGGTCTTTTTAAAACAACAGTCCTTCCAATTATTCATGAGCATTTAAACATGAATAAGGTTAGTGCAAGATGGGTGCCTTGACTTCTTTCCTCAATCCAAAAGCATCAACGAGTTATCTGTTGCCAGGTATTTTGGAGCTCTACCGTAGCAACGAAAGAGAAGTTCTGCAAATCATTCTTACACGAGATGAAACTGTGGTTCTATACTATGATCCCTTGACCAAAAGAGAATCAATGGAGTGACGTAAACCTGGCGCCTCTAAAGGCCAAGGTCACTCAGTCAGCCAAGAAGATCATGGCCACAATCTTTTGGGACTGTGAAGGAATACTCTTCATTGACTTCAACGAGAGTAACACCATAGTAAATGGGGAGTACTCTCATGGCCTACTGCACAGACTACGTGCTTCCGTCAAAGAGAAAAGGCAAGGAAAGCTGAGTGGTGGTGTACGCCTTCTTCACGACAACGCGCCTGTGTACATCTCTTGTTGTAAAGGAAGCTGTGAAGAAATGTGACTTCAAGATGATCAATCATCCACCTACAACCCAGATCTAGCTCCCAGTGACTATTTCCTCTTCTCAGAACTCAAAAAGGTCCCTCAAGAAACGAAATTTAAGCGTGACGAAGAAGTAATGGATGCTGTTTATGCCCATTTTTCAGACAAGGTTTCTGACTATTTGGGGGGGGGGTTGAAATGTTAATGCAAAGATGTGAGAAGTGTATTGCAATAAAGGGTAACTATATTGAAAAGTGAAATACAGTTTTTGTCTTTATCATACCTAGAAAATGGTTAGGCCGGAAACTTATGGACCCACTCTCGTAGATGTTGCGCTTGTTTAACGGTTGGTCAAAAAGCGTTCGTATGAAAATATCGCAATGGTGTTTAGAGCGTCTTAAGAGCATCAGAACTGATTTTATGCATCAACTTATGAAATTATAACTGGAACTGCAGATGTAAGCTAGAAAGAGTTGCTTTCAGGCACAGTTTTCCCTCCTTTTGAATTTACACAACCCCACCCCCTTTCTGAAGAAATAAACGAGTTTTTTGTGTACTAGAATTATAAACATTGCCTGCTGCTGATCAAAATCATTAATAATATACTGCGCTATGACACTAATTACATAAATTAGCATAGTACATAATTAAATTCCTTTCATTACTATATCGGTGTCGTTAAGTCAATGTTATGTAATGTTAATGGTTTATGTATTACTAAAAGCAGAATTAATCAACTATATTTATTGCACAATACATAAATACAGCATTCATACAAATAAATTAGTAAAATTTGATAGTACTAAACTTGTTCAAACATCCTTAATATTTTTACTGTTTATTTCCTCTGATAAGTATCGCGATATTGGCGATAAAACAACCTTTTTAGCTTCGGTTTTCCAATATCACTTCAAAATTTCTTTCCGCTGTTCAATTGATAATCTTGACTCCATTTTGTTGTAGCAACACTATCATAATGTATGTGAGTCACATCTGTTTACAGAACATCACACTACACATTACTGTTGTTTTTCGGTCCAACTTTGAAATATATTAAATAAATATCTACCTTGAAAGTATGTATACATTTTTGGCACCCTCTGTATATATATTCGTCATCACAACACTGCATTGATACGATGTTTGCAATTCCGACATGGAGTATAACTGAGGACCAAAGGCAACGGAGGTAAATGAAAACATTTGTGCCTTCTACAGGGAGAATGGCATTGGAGAAAGCATCGCAAGAAAATTATTCTGTTGTTTCAAAGAGGACCAGAGGGTGTTTCGACTATTACACGGGGAATAATCGCAGCTAGTCAGCAAGTACATGTTACGATGACATAATCCAAATAATACTATTTATCTTATGTATATGTGATAAAATGAATAAGCAAAAGTATCAAGCCACATTCGCCATAACTCTCTAAATAATCACTTTAGACCAAGTACTAAAAATAAAACAGTTTTCAACTAGAGAATATTTTAAAAGGGCTGGATTTCCCACTAGCCACTAAAACATTCATTTTCCACCCCGACAGTCTTCTAAAAAGACCAGATTTAGTTGGAAAATAACTAAATTGACAACATAATGATGTATTGTCGGCAAGTTGCTATGAGAGATGGCGCACAGAATGCTGAATCTCGTGAAACGTGTCTGCAGCATGTCTTGACGCAAACCGGTGTGCGGCAAATATCGCATGTGCATTGCTTTCCATTGATCTCCATTTCTTTGCGTCATGTTGCATGATCGATAATGTCTGTTGCATGACTTGGCGCGATCCGGTGTGCGGCGCCTAACAGCGATAAATGTTGCCAACATCCCAGTCTCCTTGAAAAAAGATCAGAATACTGCATCAAGTGCTGCCGCGGCAAGATAATGACGAAAGCAATTATCCAGGAGCTTGGTTGGGAAGTGCTCCCACATCCCCCATATTCTCCCGATCTTGTACCCTCAGACTTTACACCTTTTCCGTTCTGTATCCAACAATCTGGATAACGAAGATGGCTTAATGACTTCAGCTTCAAACCAACAGATTTCTTCAGGCGTGGAACCCCAGCGTTGAGAGACAATTATATATTGGGAGAGAGTAGTTTACAGATTTATTACCATATGCTATCGACCTAAACTAAAAACTTTTATAACGCAGTAAATAATTCATAAACGTAATAGTATTTTATTAAGCACAATTAGTTATGCTGTGAGTGTTTTTCAATAAATACACTGAATAATAGTTTTTAGCATCATAAACCCAATAGTTACAATTGTTAAATGTTACAGAAATAGTCATTGTGGCCCAATTTTAAACAAATAAAATTATCGAGAAATGTATTTGATAACTTTGTTTTTATTTTTGTTAATACGAGTTAAAATTGATAAGCATCAATAAGTACATTGGAAAATGTTTTTTCTGAAATCTTGTATCTTTGAGCCTTTGCTCTTTGCGAGGGCCGTCTGAAAAGTTTTCAGCCTAACAATGAAAAAGAAAATTATTATTTTAGGGGTATTTTCAGTTTTCAACATCAAGAGCAATACACTTACTCCCGCGATGTTCTAATGGTACACTAAGTAAGTACAATAAACTGGTGTTGTAGCCACGCTGGATGGCAAGCTCACTTCTTTTCCATCAGCACACAAAAAGGAGACCCCGGTGGGGTGGGATGCATGTTCTTTATTCTAAATTGCTAGGCCCGGGGCCTTCTTCATCATGTACCCAAATATATTTTGTGGTATAACTCTTTATTCTATTGTATTATATACGCTTAATGTTTCCTAAGCTATACTTTTTGGTCGGGAAGGAAATTGTAAGCATTTGTAAGCCAAGATATTGGAGTTATTGTAACTAAGGGACAATATTTAATACTTTATTCATTGTTAAAAAAGGATATTTTATAATATTTTCGCACACTAGAAATTATTATTAATAATTTTATTGATTATTATACGGTAAATGTGGGAAATAATTAGAAATTTAACGTTTCAGAGTTCAAAGTTTCAAATTTAATATTTTAACTCTTTTATAATTATTTAAAATTATGCATTGCTACCACATGTTTACAATACTTGCATTTTTAAAGTTATTTCTTGTTTATTTGCAATTGAATGGAAGGCTGTAGATTCCAGGTAATTAAATTATTTTACCTGTGACATAGTGCAATGGTGCCACCTGCCACCTGTGTGGCAGAAATTGTTTACTTCTTTGAAGATTTTGGATATTTCTACAGGGCTTGGTTACAAAGGTTGCCTGATCTTACCTCCATCAAAATTCTTACTATGTGGCATATTAAAAGGAAAAACTTAGTGCAAAAAGCTACGGAACTGCAAGAAAAATTCGGGCGGAAAATGCAGGCTGTACCTGGATGTGTTGTGCCTTGCGTAAGTTAACCAGGCGTTATGTATTAACAACAAATTTCAACACTTTCAGTGAGGGCACGATGTTTCTAATACACCAAGGCAGCGATGTGCGCTCAAACTCTTCCAATAGCACTACACGCTCAGTCTGTACTCCCCTTTAACTTCTAGTATAAGGATGCAGAAATGACAGGCTGGTTTGGATTGGTAAAGATAAGAAAGTAAGCTTCGATCAATAGTACACGCTTGTTTTGCTATTTGTAATTTATTTATTTATTTTTAATAGTAACTAACGCCTGTTTTTACTACAGAGGCACCACAGGTGGTGAACACTGAAGATACATGAGATGAAATGATATATTGGGAAAGGATTTTTTTTAAGGAAGCAAGCGTTCCAGACCTAAGTTTAGGGTACCCCCCGGCATTTGCCATTTAAGAAGACTGAGGAAAACCTGGAAAAAACCTCAGTTAGGGAGGACGGTCCTGGTGGGAATCGAACCCCAGACGTGTCTGTGCTTTAACGACCTCGGCCACCCGTAGTGGTATTTGTAATTTAGACGTAACTCCTGAACTAGCCTAAGCAGGGTAGAACAAACATTGTGGAGTACTTCCGGTTTCCTTACTCAACATCCTGCAATGTCTATTTCCTCGTATCTCTTAATGCATTTATAAAAGTTCGTTTGGTAAAGTAAGCGTATGTTTTACTGTAGAAGCCATACTATATTTCTATGCACTCGTGTTCTTGGCCAGGCGTAAGGTGTGAGTATGGCCTCGGATCAGTTGGCGCTGCACAGTTTTCATGTTTTGACTTACATGATTCTTTCCTAACCGTCAGGTATGCGCTGTTCCATTTATTCCTATGTATCGCATATTTCATTGCTGTATTTATGGGGTAAATGTGGTATATAGCACCTACTACCTTCTTTAAGCTCTCGAAAGTCCTCCCACTGGCTAAAACATACGGAGGTTCAACCTCAGGTGCAAGTCACGACTCCTTTCACGAGCGGCAGCGGAAAAAACCGAACGCCGCCTCAAATGAAACTTCGCCTCCTAGTGTTAGTTTGGAAATGTGATGTTACCCTGCCTATGTTATTGCTTCTTAGCTATTCACAATTAATTAATTTATATATACAAAAATATAAATATATATATGTATATACACACTAACCTTAATACTAACCTTAGGTAAATCCTAGAAACCGGTGAACCCGGTTTGCTGCGGCTCGCTACGGCCTGACGGCCTACACTCGCCTCCTATTCGTAAATATAAATTGATAGCGGATTGCATGGTATTATGTTAGCGGGTAAATCATTGTAATGGAGTCAGATATTCTTTAACTCCAGCAGAAAAAAAAAAATGTAAATGTAAATTTATAGCGGATTATGTGCGTAGTAAATTACAATCGGGTAAATGTTGTAATGGTAAAAAATCTTAACTCCAACAGAATAAAATACTGATCGAGAGAGCGCGAACTTACTATCTTCCTTAAAATAAATAGCACGACGTTTTAACCGTCTGAACTAACACACTCCCCGGTTTGTTGTTATCCGCCTATATCCGTTGAAATCAGAATGCCTTCGGCTAAGTACGCTTTTCTCCGCTGCCGTTCGTGAAGGAGTCCTAACTTGCACCCGAGATTGAATATCTGTGAAAGGAAAAGTCTAAAACACCAGAGAGCGAATTGGTTTTTTCGGGACGGAGCGGAGTGTTTGTTCAAAGGCAGACAGTTTGTGTCTACACCTCCAGCGAGGACATCTCTGGGAGGAAGATTGGCGTGAGGGAGATACCCGGTAGTCGGGATCCACGGGCGTTGAGGCACGTAGTTCCTAGTCTTGTTTACAGATAAAACACCCCGACGATGGGGGCACAAACCCTTCCAAAGCGCAAGCCAGCAACACACCGCACCAGCCCACACCGTTCTGACATTTTTGAGCGTATAAAAGAACAAATGGAATGATGTGAAATGGGAGATCAGAAAATTTGCCGAAAGTAAATATTCATCTCAACATTTGCCTAAGCAAACAGAGGAAATAACAAAATACCCTAGTACAGGATGGCCTACCCCAAGGTATGTGTTTATATGTATAAACCAACTTCTCACGAGTAAAGTGAGAAAATTGGAAAAATTACGGCCTTCCTCAGTTTTGTCGCCATAGAAATCTACACAAAACGAACATTTGAGTGGAAATTGTTAGCAGTGTTATCCCGTAACAACCACCACGGGTGGATGAGGTCGTTTGGGCGCGGACTCGTGAGCGGGAGGTCTGGGGTTCGAATCCCGCCAGGACCGTTCTCCCTGACTGAGGGTTTTTCCAGATTTTCCTCAGCCCTATAATGGCAAATGCCGGGAGGCACCCTAAACTTAGGCCTGGAACGTTTCCTTCCTTAAAAAAATCCTTCCCCAATATTTCATTTCATGTATCATCAGTGTTCACCGCCTGGGGTGTCTCAGCAGTAAAAAAAAAGTGGCCAGTCGTGCTCGGTTCAGGTCAGTTCTATTTACAGACTGAAGGAAGACAAGTCTCAAACCTGTTTTACTCACGTCACATGAATGGACGATGTTCAGAGTTTATTAACCTGTGGAATGGCGGTCATTCCTGACATGGGATAATAGCGAATTAGTTGGATTGAGCACGCGCATAAAGAATTGCACCGCGTCACTTGCCTTTAGGCGTCATTCATTGTTAAGAGATGTGTAAATGAAAACCTGATATTAAACATTTATCTTCACATATCTAATAATTTTTCATGTATGAGTATTTTCTATGACTGCCAGCATATGTTTTGATACTTAATATACCGCAGGTGCCTATAAAAATGTGTTGGCAAACAAGGGATATTTAAGCGTTTGGTTCTTCCCGTAGGTACTAGGGTTGCCACCTTGAAGAAGTAAAAAAAAAAAATCGGGACACTTAAAGCGGGCACTGTTTCATTTTACAAATTAGACTTTAAAAACTTTAAATTAAAAATATACTAAAAATACTGTATTAAAATTTTCGAAATATATAGAAAATAATTACATTTTCCTTAGTATGAACATGGTGCCCTTTACATATCATGGGTCAGAGACGAAAGCTGGAACATAGAGGTGCAGCGGTTTTGAGCATGTTGATCAATTCGGAACTACTCATATTACACTTTATTTTAACCACACGTTCGCTTACCACGCATGTTACGTGAAGTTTGTTTCATTCTTCAGCCTACATTCACTTCCACTGCTATTTTCCTTTAATTAACACAATATTTTATTGAAGCGAACCCCTATATTATCGGTAACAATGCCTACGTCTTGCGACCGCCACGGATGGCCGAGATCGTTAAGACGCGGACTTGTGAGCGGGAGGTTCAGGGTTCGAATTCCGCAAGAACCGTCCTCCGTGATTTAGGTTTTTTCCAGGTTTTCCTCCGTCCTCATATGGCAAATGCCGGGGAGGTACCCTAAACTTAGGCCTGGAACGATTGATTGCTTAAAAATAAATACTTTCCTAATATATCAGTTCATTTCATGTATCATAAATGTCCATCGCCTGTGGTACCTCAGTAGTATAAACGGACGTTAAGCACTGTTCATTCATCCCTACGTCTTGCAAAACTGCCTTACAACAGCTAATATATGTGCACTCTGCACTGCACTGCATATACAACTATTACCATCCTAGCCTTTACGACAATGAAACAAATGGTAGTGATTTGATTTGTTGGTAACAGAAACACGAACCCATTGTTGCTCGCTCTTCCGTTTATAAATATATATTGTTATCAACTGTAGAAATTTAAAGAGAAAACATATCACTAATATTATTACAAATATTATTTGACCTAAAATCTTAACAAGACTCAAATAAACTCGGCTTCAACCCAAAAACAGGAAAGTAGAGACATTTGGACAAAATCGGGACAGGTGACAACTTTAGTCCTACTCTCTCTAGATTCAAAGCATGTTCGATTACGGAAGCGAGTGTTTCTCTTCCTTTGTTCTTGTATAACTTTATTCTTTCGATATGTTTGTGTACAATATACAGTGTAGAATCACTAGCAATAAGAAATGTGAATAGCTTCTCACTCGGTTAAGTTAGAAATATGGTTTTCATCTTGTCTTTTGTAGAAACTATCAAGGTTTTGTGACAGTGAAAATTATACCGCTAGTGCGTCTTCGCGTGGCATGACAACACAAAAGAATTTTGTGAGAAGGCAGGTAACACGAGCTTCATAACATTAATGAACTACTTCAGTTAATTGACTGATCACGGCCATATAGTCAACAAAGGGGACCAAAAATGTATACACACTTCACGCAAAGAAAAAACTGTGTTAACATAACAAAACTGAATTCATGCAAACAGAAAATGATGAGCACTAATCATCTTAGACCTTTACAATTACAACATTTGTTCAAAATGCCCACCATCGGCGTCGATACACTTCTCAGTACGTTGAACTACTGACTGAACAACGTTTGCGAAAGTGTCCTCAGCGATTGCAGCACATGCCGTTTCAATTTCTTCCCGAAGTGCTGTCAGTGTAGCTGGTTTTCTACGGCATACGGTACCATGAGTGTCAAATTTGTCTCGAATGCATGCAATTGTTGGCGGTTCTGTTCTGTACACACGTCGCCATTGCCTTTGAAATTCAACAACATTCTCGGTTTTCCTACACCACTTCATAATTACTTTCCGCTGTTCAAACGATAATCTTGGTTCCATTTTGTTGTAGCAACGCTAGCATAACGTAATGTAAGTCACATCTGTTTACAGAACATCATACTACACATTGCTGTTGTTTTTCGGTGCAACTTTGAAGTACATTAAATAGATATCTACTGTGAAAATATGTATATATTTTTGGCACCTTCGGTGTTTAATTGAATTATTAAAAACACAAATTTTTCTAGCAGTTGTGCAACCGAAATAGTCTCTCTTGCAAAAGTGCAAATTCTGCTCTTTAGAACCTAATTACAATTCTCTGAAACCAGTCTTAGCTCGGGTGGGGTAGTGTGTTGGGGTCCTTTGCAATGTTTTATCATTTCCCTGCACGGCTACAAAGTGGGCTGCAAAGTTAGCTGAAGGGCGAAATAAAATCTTTAAGATATTATGAAACAGAGTATGGCGGATGAATAAACGATAACTCTCATGGAAGTTGATATACACATTAAAAACGGATATATGAGGCCCATAAAACCTCAGATTTAGAGCTAAGGTTAATAAATAACACTTTCTAATTGCTGCTCACTTTGCGGTTATGCAAGCACGTCAGAGTAGCAAGCACTGCATTTAGCAATTCTACCTCTAATATAGAGCATTGCTCTGCTTTCATACACTCAGTGAATGAATTAAATTTAAGTTATTATACACAGCGTATACCGAGTAAACAATAAACTTAATAATTGCCTCTATCCTGAAAGAAGAGGCCTCTGAGTAAACTTTATCGGCTAGAATTGAATAGGATGCTAATGACCAGCGATGTTAAAGAGCGTCAGTAAGTAAAACAAATAATAACAATAATAATAATAATAATAATAATAATAATAATAATAATAATAATAATAATAATAATAATAATAATAATAATAATAATGACTGTGTGAACCGGAAGTGTCGTTATTAACCTTGCACTCTTTTCCGCGAGAAATTGTTCCGTTTGTTCTTATACTTAATCTAGACGCCCAGTAATTTCAAATGGCGTCATTGAACCATCTAGACATACTTTTGCTGTAGGATGCAAATGTTTAAAACTAAGCTTGGTGTGGCTAAACTTTCCGGAATAAGATTAACAAACGGATTTGTAGAAACTGCTGTCATGTGACAAACAGGACGTGGTTAGCGGCTTCATTGTCGGCTAAGTCCGGGTCGTTATGAAAGATTGTGTTGTGCCTTTCCTCTGAACAATTTACATTGCTATTTGCAATCTTCGAAACAATGTAACATATTTCATCCTCCATAAACTACATTTTACTATTTACTATAATTTTGTGACAATATATGGCAATAATAACTCGGTGAAGACTTTTTACAGCCCCTGTGGGCCTGAACTTTACCGCGACGATCGCTGCGTCCTGTACCTCCATCACTTGATATCAATGGTGGAGTGCAGTATTGCAGGGAACATGTTAGTAACACACCGCATTACTAGATCGGAGATCGCCACCTCTCCATTAGGAAGCTTCCCAATTGTCCTCACGAATCTGAGTGGGCCCCGTTCCAGACCTACCTATCTTTGAAATATTCCTAAGTAGGTGCCGGGAATCGAACCCATGCCTCCCGGACAGCAGTCAGCAACTCTAAGCACTAGACCAAGGAGGTAGTTATGGCTATAATATAATAATATATATTCAGTTAATAATATACGGAGTTTGAATCGTAACGTAATTATGCCCAAACGCGAAATTTACATACAATCTTCGTTTTAAAAATAAATGATACGTTAAATGAATGAATTTATTCCACAATTAACTTTACAGTTTATTACGTCAACATATCCTCAATTTACAATGACAACTATAACTTTACATACATTATTAACGTATTCTTTTTACTCAAGATCCTAGCAGCATCCTCCAAAACACAGTTTCCTATCTGGTTAACCTCGTATTGTCTGACTGTAGGAAACCTCCTTTTACTTTCTTCCTATCTTGTTCTCATTTCTGCTTAACTTTAACCAAAAACCCTGGGGTGTTTTTTACACTCTTGTTATTTAACATTATATTTGACGCTAAATCCTTCTGTAAAATTTCCAATTTATTGTCCCAATTTTTTTTCTACCACCATTTGACTTTCTCGCGTTCCAATAAACAGTGACTTCTCCCCCCCCCCCCACACATTCTACATGTCCTCTATATCCTTCCAGGGGTATTGTTCCTGTACGCATCCACGCCCAACCCATTTGATCACAAATTTCTCTTGTCCCCAATTCTGTTTGATTAAATGACACATTAATATAAAATCTAAAGTGAAAGACCAAAAGGAAAATATAAATTGCCTTTATTTAATTTAAAAATAATTAACTTTGTCCTATTTATTTTGAAAACAAAGATTACTTGACTATGATTTTGCAAGCATAAATGCTTTAAAAACTAAACAAACGTCTGCACTTAGAAGATATATTTTATATTATTGTGTATACTAAACTTTATTTTTACTTGCAAATAAAACAATTCACGCATGCGCAGGATTCCAACTTCAGTAGCTCACCTTGTTTTTGCACGTTTCACTGTCAGCGTAAATCTGCAATGGAGAACTCTGTGTGACTGTAATGAAAGAATGAGGCTAAACGCGCAGGGACATGCATGCCATGAATTGAGCGTACATAACTTAACAAACTACCTAATGCTTTGCGAGTGGTCCATTTTTATCTTAAGGCGTATAATGACATCTTTTGGGAATTGGAGAGAGAATGCAGCTTTATTCACCATGGCCGTCAGGACTGTTTCTTAGAAGGAATGCCGGTCTTCCACGCCTAAGATGAGGATGTATATCGTTCTTTTCAAAACTGAAGTATCAGCTAAATATTTGTTTGGGGTCTCGCTTCGCTATAGCGATAAAAGAAAGGATCATGTCGATCAGTAGGCTAAACTTACTCGGTGATCCATGCACTCTTACTTTCCTTTCTCTAACATTATTGTCTTTCATTGAGCTTTGTTTCTTTTCACAATGCTCTGATATACAGAGGGTGCAAAAATGTATACACTTCAAGCAAAGAAAAAACTGTGTTAACATTACAAAACAGAAAATGAGAGCACTAATCATCTTAGACTTTTACAGTTACAACAGTTGCTCAAAATGCCCACCATCGGCATCGATACACTTCTGAGTACGTTGAACTACTGATTGAGCAACGTTTGCAACACATGCCGTTTCAATTTCTTCCCGAAGTGCTGCCAGTGCAGCTGGTTTTCTACGGTATACAACATCCTTAAGTAGAAGTCCAACGGCGATTCTGTTCTGTACACACGTCTCCATTGCCTTTGAACTTCAACAACATTCTCGGTTTGCCTAAAATTGCTTTCTGCTGTTCAAACGATAATCTTGGCTCCATTTTGTTGTAACAACGCTAGCATAACGTAATGTGAGTCACATCTGTTTACACAACACCACACGATAATCTTGGATTCATTTGTTTATTGTTGATTTATTTGTCACGTAGCAACGCTATCATAAATGCATGTGAGTAACATCTGTTTACACGCCGCTACGGGTGGCCGAGGTCATTAAGGCGCGGACTTGTGAGCGGGAGGTCTGGGGTTCGAATCCCGCCTGGACCGCCCTCCTGGTTGGGGTTTTTTCCAGGTTTTCCTCAGGCCTCATTACTGTCAAATGCCGGGGAGGTACCCTAAACTTAGGAATGGAACGCTTCCTTCCTTAAAAAATATCCTTTCACAATATATATCATTTCATCTCATGTATCATCAGTGTTAACACCTGTGATGCCTCAGTAGTATAAACGGGCGTTAAACACTCAAAAAAAAAAAAATGTGTTTACAGAACATCATACTACACATTACTGTTGTTTTTCGATCCAACTTTGAAATTTATTAAATAGACATCTACTGTGAAAGTGTGTGTACATTTTGGCACCCTCGATATATAATGTAAAATAGGCCAGTAATTATTTATTCACGTTAGCTGTTCAACAGTCTTACCATATGTTACGGAATTTCTTTACAGAACCAAGCTAGAGGTAAATATCTGAAACTCGCTAATAAGCAAACATTTGGCTTGGGTCATGGACACGTTTGTTTGACGACATTTGCGTAACTGAAACGAAACTCTTTGGTGTTTTATGACTTTTCGAAGAGAAGGCAACATTACGTTGCAGTTTAGTGACTGTGAAGGACATTGGCACTGCATGTATACACTCTATATCAGTGTTTCTCAACCTCTTGCAAGGAATTTTATGTAAGGGTGGATTTTCAGTTTTTTCTAATTGTAACGATATTATTACAAAAATTTATGCCTAAATATTCCAGCCTCCTGGGTTCGATCCCCGCCAGGGTTAATGGCTTTTTTCGGGCTGATAAATCTTAAGTGTGACCTTCTTCGGAAGAGAAGCAAAGCCGTGGGTCCCGAGTCGTACATTTACGGTACGATAAACAACCTCAAGCCTGAAAGAAGAGGCCTCTGAGCAAAAGTTGTCGGTCGTTTCACGCCCTGAATTGAATGGAACGCTGATGACCTGAGATGTTAAAGAGCGTCCGTAAATAAACAAAATTAACTGGAATAATGAACGTGGGAACCGTGGTTTAGACATAATATTTGCCGTTTTTTGAAATGACGTTTATAGATATTTAGTGACAGGGAATGGTGTTCTTAGTCTGTTATAAACAGAAAACTTTTGATTATAGACACGGAGATACATGACAGGTGACGGAAGTAAAAGTCTTAAAGATTATTTTCAACTTTTGTGGAACCTGACTTCAAAGCTCTGTGTCAACCAAAACAATCTATTCGTGTCTTCATTTAAAATAATTAAAATATAAAAAAACACGTGACTTCAAAATAGGGAAATTTGCTACTGTATTATTAACCTATTAATTAAAGTAGTTTCAGCATATGAATGTGTTGCATAATTTTTTAGAGAAATTCTAAGGCCGTATTTGCCCTAACTAAAGTAACTTTGAACTATTTTAAGTGGGTTAAACAATTTTTACATTAATAAGAGGAGGTTCACTCAGCTAAGATTTTCATATGATCCTAAAACTGCCTTGCTGAGTATTTTATTTTCCTTTCCTTCATAGCTGGCTTCTGTTACAGCCAATGGCGTCAACTCTTAGTTGTTGTATTCAGTCTCTTTAGTGCTTTTCGAAGATCGCTCGGAAGTTATTCGACGACGTACAGCAGTTGTATAAGACCTCAGAGGTCTTTGTATTCAGACAACGCTCTACATATTTGTGCCGTGTCTTCCGCTTGGTGTTGCGGTCTCGGGATATTTTCATGAAAGACACAGAACACTTTGGCGAGGCCTACTGAAAGAACTGAGGGGGTGCTGATTCTAGAAATGTTTACTGGGAGAGGGACCGGACGGCTTTGCGAGGACAAATTGTTCCTTCTCTTCTACCCACTCTTGAGAGGCATCACTATAGAAAAACTTTGCCGGCAGGAAAGACCAATGCCTTTAATCCCGTAAGTTTATGAATGAAGTCCCTGTTGTAATGTAAAATAGTCAAAGCTCTTGCTCCTCTACCGAAGTTCTATGTAGCTATCAGTAATTTTACATATTGATAAGAAATAATGTATTTTCCGTATTGAGAATTTTTTTCTAGACATTTTAAGTTGAAATATGAGCAGGATCAGAGATGAAAAACATCAAAGGAGGCAAATAGAAGATACTGCAGTTCCTTTCACATTTAATCGATTGCATTAAAATGTGTGAAAGTAGAAATGTCTTATTTTATACTTTCTTCAACTTTACTACAACTATTAGACTCTAAGTACAAATGTATTTTAGACTTTAACAATTTTGATAACTGTATTGGATTTTATGAGTGTTCAAGGTAGTTTATTTAAGAATAATGTGATCATTGCATTTAAATAAGCATTTTTATGAGATTTAATAGTTCATATTGTTTACTTAAATTTGATTTAAACTAAACCCAGTTTGGCCACATTTAATTTATATACTTTTCATGTACTTAAGATAAGGAAAAGGGTAGAAAAAGAAAGAGATTAATGAATTTTGTCAAAGTAATCTGTTCAAGAACAATAGAAATGCTTTAAACAACTACACAATGTCGATAACAAAAGGGGGTTTTTAAGAAAGCACCTGGATACTTCAAATTCTATATTAGTAACACAAAACATGACAACAAAACAGCTTTGAGCCCATTGTTGTATTACCTGTGACCTTTATGGATGTTGTCTCATTATTTTTTTTAAGGCATGTGCAAAACATTCACTCCATGCATTTGGAATTTCTCTTAATCATGGCGTTTTCTCAAAAATTATCTTTTTGATTCAGAATTTTCTTCGCTTATGAAAAACTGTGTACAAAAGTTTGAGGACTGTTCTGTTATAGAGTACATCATGTTTGTTCCCTTTATGCTTCCTCAGTGAACAATGTATGCGTTTTTCCACTTTTAAACATTATTTAAAGAATGATGTTTTTCATAGAACGGTTCTGATGTGAAGTTGTCTTAAATTAAACTGAAAATTGAAGTAACAAGACTTTCACTAGTTGCATGTTATTTTTATCAACCTTGGACAAATGACGTTACCACATGACATTCAGACGAGAAACTCTTTGCTCCGGTAATGATGGGAAGAATCGCTTTGCATGCAAGAAAGGACTAAATACATACACTCAGCAATAGCCAGGAACAGCAGTATATGTCATTCCCAAACAGAGGATTGTTTTTAGGTTAAAATTGATTTTTCTTTCGATTTGTATGAAATTTGAACATTTTAATTAAGTTTCTAGAGGATATTAGACTATCCATAAAAAAAGGGTGGGTACCAACTTTCGTATAGAGACGGAACAGACCATATGAGAATAAATTCATGAAGCTTTTTTTTTTTTTTTGATTGATTTATTTATGGACGCTCTTTAACAGCTCAAGTCATCAGCGTCCCATTCAACTCAGGGCGTGAAACGGCCGACAAATTTTGCTGAAAGGCCTCTCTTTCAGGCTTGAAGTTCTTTTTCGTGCCGCAAATGCACGACACGGGACCCACGGCTTTACTTCCCTTCCGAAGGAAGCCATACTTAGAATTTTTACGCCCGAAAAAATCCATCGGTTCTGGCCGGGGTTGAACCCGCGATCTTGAGTTTAGGAGGCAAGTATGGTTCCACTACACCACCAGGACCGACTCCATGAAGCTGATAATGATGAAATCGCCATTTAATAAATATTTTAAAAGTTTATTTGAGTTATGGACTGACATACTGCACACTGGGAGAAGTCAGCCTGCAGGTAGCAGCTTGTAGTTAGTTTGAGGGAGACTCTCTGCGAATAGTTACTTAGTGGTTTCATTGTATGTAAGTTGTATGATAAACGTCCTTCGTTAATTATTCCGCTACATAAACACAATCCTGTATGATAAGAATGTGATAACGGAGAAAATATCCTGGCAATCAGTTCCAGATAGGGAAATTGCACGTCAGTTTGTTAAACATTTACGAGAGACAGGATCTCTCAATGATAGGAAACGTTTTCCGAACCATTTTGTTCTTACGGTAGAAAAGTTACTTGAATACGACAATTTTCTATGTAGATGCCGGCAATGTATTGCCGCTGAGGGGCGTCGATTTCAATATCTACTATAAAAAAGGTAAATGTTTATTGTTATTATTATCAGTATGTGCTTTCAGTAAAAATATTAATACTAAAATAAAAATGCTAACTTTATGCCCGGCCACTTTATCATTTTTCCAGTTGCACCGTCTGCATTTTCCCAGTGAGCAGTTGCGCTCAGGCGGCCCGTAACTGAAATAACCTTATTGTATTGGGCAAAGTAATATTAGTAGGTCATTAAAGATATCCAGAAATAGAAATCTTCTGGTTTAATTTATAAAGTACGGACTGAATACATTTCAAGACCTTGTTTTGTTTTCTTTACAAATTAACGTTTTTATTTAAACTTTGGAACTAGAATTTTTTTGTGCTATAAATGGTTCCTTGAATCAACATTTACATGGTCTCTCCTCCCTTCCGGCTCTATAGTCATTTAAAGATATCCACGTCCCCTTTTAGTCTGCCACACCACCTCAGTACAGAAGTTTGGAATGAGATACTCAACTGTACTGACTGATAGAGACGCACGGACTCACCAGCACCTAAATGAAGTGGCGATAGTAATTGGGAGCTGGAGATTTTTTAATGGTGTTTAACGTCCATTTTTACTACTGAGGCACCACAGGCGGTGACACTGATTATACATGAGATGAAATGATATATTGGAAAAGAATTTTTTAAGGAAGCAAATCAGGCAGGCCTAAGTTTAGGGCACCTCCCCGGTATTTGCCATTTATGAGGACTGAGGAAAACCTGAAAAAAAAAAACCCAGTTAGGGAGGACGGACCTGGCGAGATCATACCCCAGACCTCCCGCTCACGAGTCGCGCCTTAACGACCTCGGCCACCCGTGGCGGTAGGAGTTGGAGAGATGGCCTGCGACATTTGCGGGGAGAGGAGGGCTTTATCTGCCAAGTGAAACATTGCGCACTACAAGTGTATCATCATTGCGTCAATGAAAGCAGAATATTAATAGTGAACAGTTGGACGTTTTAGTTAAGTGCTACACACTAATTATGTATACATACAAACAATGGATGTACCACAACAACGAAAAAGCCCTCGAAGTTATTTTTGCGACAATCCTAACGCAAGTGTAAGCATAAGCCACACATATATGTCTGAGAAAAATCAAGTAGCTGAACAGCAGTTCTTTTCCAACTTTATTTTTCCAAGAGGCGTTTGTAAATTCTTATTTTGGTACCTTTCCTTCACATCGGTAACGATACGAGTTACGAACGTGAGTGAAATGAAAAACTTAAATAATTTAAATTTTAATACTACTGAATCATTTTTCTACATAACTTCCTTGACGTTCACGCTGACCTTGCAGCGCTTACAAAGTGCTTGGGGTTATTCTAAAAGAAATAGTGTGTACTTCATCAAAACGAAATTTCTTTCCTGCCGATGCCTCTTTAAGTGGCTCACACATGCAGGTAGAAATCCTCGAGACGGGACCTGGTGAGACAGGCCGCTGTGGTCGCATCTGCAGCCGAGCAGGGTCAAGTTACGAAAAATTTTAGTCAGATGTTTTACATGTCCAAGATGATTTTTCAACAGACCTGAATGCGAAGCACTGGTTACCCTGTTCCCCCTAGGCGCCCAACATTCCCACACTCACCTCGTTCGTTCAGCATAAGCTTCCCTGCGTCCAGAACAGCTTGGGGTTTTGAAATGAGAAATGGCACCATTCCTTATTTGTTTTCCATGTTTCGGACCGGTGATAGCGCACCCAGGTTCCTCTCAGTAAAGGAAGTCATCACTTTCTGCTTCGAAACGCTGCAAAAGTTCTTAATGTCGCTGTTTCATTTCTGGAGGAGGCTGTTGTTTCATCCACACGGCGATTGTCTTGAACTGCTGCGTGTGTCTATCTAAACTTTCCTCATACTCATACACTCACAATCTGCTGTACCATCATTACATCTTCATTCATAGATAGCATTACTCAAAAAACGAATGACAGAGCGCTGTTCTTGTTTGTGTATGTCACAGGTGGTTGATACTGACACCGATTTTGCTTTTCTGCATTATACTGTCACGTATGTTGGTCCTGGTGGTGTAGTGGTAACCATACTTGCCTCCTAAATCCAAAATCTCGGGTTCAAACCCGGTCAGAATCGATGGATTTTTTCGGGCGTAAAAATCCAAAGTATGGCTTCCTTTGGAAGTGAGGTAAAGCCATGTCGTACATTTACGACACGATAAAGAACCTCAAGTCTGAAAGAAGAGGCCTCTGAGCAAAATTTATCGACCGTTTCATGCCCTGAATTGAATGGGACGCTAATGACCTGAGTTGTTAAAGAGCGTCCGAAAATAAATCAAATCAAAAAATGTCATCTATAGGACTTAATTTATAACATAACCTATTATTTTATATGCCGACGATATAGGGAGGTAAAAGGCCTGAAAAATGATCTAAACTCATTGCAAAATTATTGTAAATAATAGTGCATACAAACAGATACATCTAAAACCAAAGCTGTCATCTTTAAAAATGGCTATGTTTACGGCAAGCTGGAAATAGATATAAGAGGGAGAAGTTATCCAGACCGTTAAACAGTTTGACTATCTTGGGGGCAGTCAACTCTGTGAGGTAACGAGACTGAATATGCCAAACTATGTATGAGGCAACTGTTCTGTCCTAATTAAATATGGAAGTGAGGTTTGGGGAGGGATAAAACAGACAGTCTAAATAAATTCAGTGTGATTTCTGGAAGCGAATTCTAGTGGTGGGTAAGGGAACATCGAACTAGAAATGGGATGCTGGGAAGATGCTGTCTACAGCTAAATAAATGTAATTAGATACTGGCTAAGAATAATTAAACACCCCTGAGGACAATATGCTACCGGCACCAATTAAACAACATCATTATATAAAATGGTGGGCGGCGGTTGTATAGCAGAAATTGTTAAAAATCGATTTAAACTATAATTGGTAGAAGGGTATTGAAACCGGGTATGGCGTAGTGAAAAATTTCAAAAGACGCCTGTCTGACATAAACGGGCATAAAATAAGGGCGCGATGCATGCAGATGTCATCTCTGGATCTGCAGAGCGAAATTAAAACTAGATGAGGTAAAGAGACCTATATCATGGAGCTAGGTCGGGAATAGCATGGCTTGAACTGGGAGGCTGGAAGGCACGTAAGGTTGTTGACGAGGAAGGCAGGAGGATTTGCCCATTATGTTCGGAACTGAACGGACTGGGTGCACATTTTGGCTTAGTGCGCACAGACAGAAGATGCTGGGATAAAATTTCTCTCGGATTCATTTTTCACTTTCAGTAGCGGGAGGCTGGCATGTTGGAACTTAACTGTAAATATACAAAACTGACTAAACCTGAACATTTCCTTAAATAAAATACATAGCTTTAGGGACCAAAACTTTCTATAAACATTGTACATAAATAATATGGAAATTTATATGAATATCTCAATAATTGTATGTATGACTGTTCCAGTGTGTGCGTTCTTGTTAATCTTGTTGTTTTCTTTTGTTAGAATTAATTTCAGAAATTAGGTATTTTACAAGAACATGAACGATCTTGCGATTGTGATGTGCAATATACGAGGGTTGGAATTTAAATAGTGGCAACACTGCTGAGGAGACGCTATGCAACGGAATCTAATACTGTCGCTGATAGCACACGTTGTTTACATACCTATCTTTTCTCAGAGCAAATGGACTCTCCCTTCCCACATCACCTGCGTGCGCACCATCGAGAGAAACACAGTCACTTGTGAGCTAGCGGTCTAACGTACTGTTGTCACTGTGTTTTCGAAACAGGAACAACGGAGTTGGATCAAGATTGAATGTGTCAGAGGTCGTACAGCACGACAGTGTCATAAAGGTCTTCAAGAGGCTTGCGGGGAATCTGCATTTCCTTACAGAACAGTGGCACGTTGGGTAAAAGCCTTCAAAGATGGTCGGCAAACTGTGGCAAACATTCATCGGGCAGCGTCAGTGAAGAAGAAGTGCATGCTCTTGCCGCGTTACTGGACAGTAATCGACGCCAGACGATTCGTGAGCTCGCCCAAGAAACCGGATTAGCGCATACGACTGTGCTTCACATCCTGAAGGAACGCCTGGGCATGCGAAAAATTGCATCACGATGGGTTCCGCATGATTTGACGGATGGAGAAATGATTGCGTTACGACGCTGCTAAGACACACTTGGAGCGCTATGAGCGCGAAGGAGAGACTTTCTTACGCCGTATCATAGCCCTGGATGAGACATGGGCCAAATCGTATGAGCCAAAACTGAAACGCCAATCGAACGAATGGCGTCAGTATGAGTCACCACGAAAGTCGAAATTTCGTCAGAGCCCCAATACGGTGAAAGTGGTGATTCTCTGTACGACTGTGATGGTGTTATCCTAACGTATTACATTCCTCCACGGCAGACCGTCAATGCTGAGTATTACCGTTCGTTTTTGGAGCATCATCTGCGACCAGCTTTGAGAAAGAAGCGGCAAAACTTACTGCAGAATCCACCCATCATTTTGCACGACAATGCTCGGGTGCATACAGCGCAAGCTGTGGTTGATTTGTTCGGTCGATGGGGCTGGGAAGTACTGTATCATCCACCATACTCCCCGAACTTAAGTCCTTGTGACTTTGATTTGATTCCGAAGATGAAGGAACCACTTCATAGCATTCGCTTCAGAAGTGTTCCAGAGATTCGACAGGCAGTAGACGCTCCATCTGCACCATCAAGAGAACAGACTCTGCTAAAGGTATACTACAACTTCCACATCGCTGACAACGGGTTATACACAACGCTGGTGACTACATTGAAGGACAGTAAAGGTTGCTAAAATGCAACTCTTTTGTATCAGTTGTAAATAAATAGTTGCCACTATTTAAGTACCAACCCTCGTATGTAAAAAGTTTAACTGGAATAATAAATATTACTACTACTACCACTACTACCACTACTACCACTACTACCACTACCACCACTACTACCATTACCACCACTACCACCACTACTACCACTACCACCACTACTACCACTACTACCACTACCACCACTACTACCAATACCACCACTACTACCACTACCACCACTACTACCACTACCACCACTACCACCACTACTACCACTACTACCATTACCACCACTACTACCACTACCACCACTACTACCACTACCACCACTACTACCACCACTACTACCACCACTACTACCACCACTACTACCACTACCACTACTACTACCACTACTACCACTACTACTACTACTACTACCACTACTACTACTACCACTACTACTACTACTACTACTACTACTACTACTACTACTACTACTACTGTCAACTTACAGGATAATGACGTAATACTTCATATTTCTATCACAATTTAATTGTTTTCATTTTACTACCCGCCATATTACTTTATAATCAAGTTCAAGCTTTATGCCTAGTAACTGCTTTGGGCAAAGAAAAAATCATTGCATGTCCATTGGCAAAAATATGTAGCATGAACAATTCCTCGATGTACAGGCCTATTCATAAACTATTACTAATACATTTATGTTTATCAATGCGTAATAAATATCGTTATTCCTTTGAAGGATAACTTGAAACTACATCAATGCATTTATGAACCTCTTCACATGCCCTTCACAAAGGGGGAAGAACCCATTGATTTTCTCCGCCCACTGCTTCTCTATAGATGAACTTAATGATTTTCACTTATTGCATATAATAAGAGAAGACTACTGCCAACTTGATATCGTATTAAGCCTTGTCCATTAACGAATTTGCAGATTAAATTTCTTTTTCAGTGATAAATCGACTGCATTGCTTACTTTGGCTGATGTACGACATCTGAATAAACGTACATTTCTCGGAATTTATGGCCTTATCTAATTATTAAGCTTGTTCTCTGATTTGTACCTTCTATGATGCGAGAAATATTCACTGACTTTTGTTGGAGGTAAAACAAACTTTAAATTCATATAAGGTTTAGTCGTAGGACTGACGTTCTTTAACAGCTGTTTCGATTTAAATTAATTTATACATTCATTTATTGCCCAAATTAATAAAAATCAATTCTTTGGTTGTTTCCTTTAAGCCCGTAGATCAAATCATACTATACGTTGCAAATACCACGGTCCCCAGATCGTATTTTCTACTTTATACATGAATGAAGTAAATTTATTTGACGATCTTAAGAAGGAAAGAATTAATTGCATACATTCAGTCTATCCCCCTATGTAGGAAATACTTCCAAATATCTATTGTTATTGGACTTACAGCTAAGCGTTTAGATAATAACAGTGTTTGCTGGCAGAAACCACATGTAGGTTGAATGATCAAAACGAAGTTTTCATGTTTCAATAAGCCTAGATATTACTGAGTATATTGCTTAAGACTCTTATGTCACCCATTTTGGACAACCTTGCACTTTGCTGACGGTGAAGTAGTTGGAGTTCGTGTCTGACCAGTGTAAATTTTTGTTTACCTCCTCAGCAACATAAACAACAGTCTCTTCGCAGAACACTAGCAAGAAACAGGAATTTGGTGCAAAAGGTGTTTGTACATTTGAATCCTGCAGTCTATCAGATGATGCACAAGTTGCACCTTCATATACGAGACTTAACTTTCAAAAAGTTTGCAGTTTGTTCTTGTTGAGGCCAGCAAACACTGTAGCCTAACCTCTTCCTCTGTTGACAATCTTCCGAGGAGCTGCTTATTACGAACCGATCCTGTCATGAAACTGGACCAGCTCCCATAGTTCTCATCCACAGCCAGAAGACGACCCCTGCCACTCATAGCTACGGTTTGCAGTCAGACTTCTTCTTATATTAATGCTACGAGGGTAGATCCATAAGTTTCCGGCCTCGCCGATAAGGCTTATCGCCTTCACAAAACCTTTATCTGTTAAGTAAATATTTGCAGCTGTAACTGTGTTGAGTTATTCAGATTTCGTTGCATAAAGAAGTCTATGTGTAGAAGATTGTGACGTGTTCAAAATGGAGATTCGAGTTGTTATTAAGTTCTTCACAAAAGAAGGATTTACTCCAAGTAAAATTAAACAGCGATTGGACGGTGTATATGGGGAAGCATACCCCTCATATTCTACAGTAAAAGAATGGACCAAACTTTTTCGCAATTGTCAAGAAAGCATTGAAGATGAGCAGATTGGTCCTTGGAGGTGCTCACTCCTGAAAGTATCGCTCTTGTGGAAGGAGAACTTATGGAAGACCGGTGGCTCAAAGTTACAGAAATAGCAGCAAGGTTGGGCCTTTCTAAAACAACAATCCTTCGAATTATTCATGAACATTTACCCGTGAATAAGGTTATGGGTGCCTACACTTCTTTCCTCAGTCCAAAAGCAGCAAAGAGTCATCTGTTGTCAGGCATTTTTGGAGCTCTGCCGTGGCACCGAGAAGTTCTGCAAATCATTTTACAGCAGATTAAACTATGGTCCTCTACTAGGATCCCATGTCCAAAAGAGAATGAATGGAGTAGCGTAAACCTGGCGAAGCATCGCCTCTAAAAAGCCATGGTCACTCAGTCAACCAAGATGATCATGACTACAATCTTTTGGGACTGTGAAGGAATACTCTTCATTGACTTCAAGGAAAGGAACACCACAGTAAATGGGGAATACTATGCTGGCCTATTGCACAGACTACGTGCTTCTATCAAAGAGAAAAGGCGAGGAAAGCTGAGTGGTGGTGTGCGCCTTCTTCACGACAACGCGTCTGTGCACACACTTCTCTTGTTGCAAAGGAAGCTGTGAAGAAACGCGGCTTCAAGGAGACTGACCATCCACCCTACAGCCCAGATCTAGCTCCCAGCGACTATTCCCTCTTCTCAAAATTCAAGAAGGACCTTCGAGGAAGGAAATTTAAATGTGACGAAGAAGTGATGAATGTTGTTTGTGCCCATTTTGCAGATAGGACTTCTGACTATTTTGGGGGCGATTCAAAGATGTGAAAAGTGTATTGCAACAGAGTGAAATATCGTTTTATGTCTTATCATACTTAGAAAATAGTTAGGCAAGAAGTTTATGAACCTCCCTCGTATCTTCATTTGCTGCAAAATTCTTTTCTTCTTTGTGTTTGCTGATGTATGGAAAGTGAAGTCTAGTCTGAACTCTGTTCGGCTTTAAGAGAACTTTTACTTACAGACGCACGTCTGTAATCTTTGGGATGTACCCAAGAATTGCATGTTCTGTTTTAGATTTCGTTACAAGTTCAGTCTTTCGAAGTTTTTAGACCTTGATCCTAATTCCAAATTTGTTTTACTTTTCCAGTAATGGCACAGTTTTCCACATCGCCATGTCCCCTACCTGGCGCTGTGGAAGCAAAATAACTTGGGGGGTATAAGTGGGATCTCGCTAAAATGTGTTTAGGAGAAATGATCTATATTAGATAGGGACAACGACTAGAAACTAGACCAAGGGACTGAATTGAATATGACTATTTTCGTCCGCAATTGTGCGTCTGCCAGAAAAGAGTCATTGAAAGTCAAACTACAGTGTAATCACGATTGCCTTGACATTATTGTGAATATAAGTAGGTAATTTTTTTCCGTGACTAGAAGTGGGTTTATAATGATGAGGTTTGTTTGTTTTCATCTCTCTAATAGATTCATAATTATGATCACAGGTTTAGCCAGTTTGGAAAATCATATGCAAATAGAAATAAAAGTGCATATAATGAACATTTGTTCTTTTTGCTGCTATTTTATACTACTAACACAAATCCTATCATTAAAGTCTTACCTTGTGCAACATTCCTTAAGGCAACAACCAAACACATGTTATTAACAAACATATGCACTTCCCTATAATTCGCACAAATTTTTTTATACTATTTTATAAACTCTTTTATCTTGAGAAAACAGCTCATCAAAAGCTAACGCAAGTTCGTTTAGTACAAACTCAAAGTGCACCCTTCCCTCAATATGCTCTAAATAATAAAATTAGAAAGATTATTCCGAGCCGCAGCAACCTGGGTCCACCGGTTTCTAGGATTTACCCGAGGTTAGCATTAAGTGTGGGTATATAAATCAATTGCGAATTCCAATAGGATAATGGGTGGTAAAAAGTGAAAAACTCAGTTTTGTAATAAGAACAACATATTGCAGCCACAAAGTTACGGAGGACAATGGATTGATTACATTAACGTTAAGCAAAAAATAAATAAATAAATAAAAATAAAGAATATATGCAACGTTTACACTTTGACAAGCGACCACCAGTCCGAAATCTCTCGTTCGGGACGCTCTTCGCTGTCGCTCGGGTCTGCAGTTCTAGCACACCAGCAGCTCGAGTCCGGGTGTTTCTTGCTGTCAGTTCTAATGCCTGTGATATGCAACGGGCAGTCCTTAGGTATTGGCGTTGCTGTTACGTCATACTGTGATTTTTTGATTTGTTTAATTTATGGACGCTCATTAACATCTCAAGTCATCAGCGTCCCATTCTATTCAGAGCGTGAAACGGCCGACAAATTTTGCCCAGAGACCTCTTCTTTCAGGCTTGAGGTTCTTTTACGTGCCTAAATGTACGACAGGGACCCCACAGGATTACTTCCCTTCCGAAGGAAGCCATACGTATGATTTTCGCCCGAAAAATCCATCGGTCCTGGCCGGGTTTGAACCAGCGATCTTGGGTGTAGAAGGCAAGTATGGTAACCACTACACCACCAGGACCGACTGTGGGTTTACTTTGTTCATATCTGGTTACAACGCGTATATTTGGCGGATTATATATGAACACCTCTAATATTCGGAAACAAAACTTTTTGAATTTCTCCCTTACTAATTTTATGTCGCCGAATTTCATTAGACCTGAGTTACACGTGTTTCATCATTTTTAATGCATGGCGACTGTGTTTCTATGCCGGTGAAACAGTCACTTTCATCCCCATGCATGTTTTTTAACAAGTGATTAATGCACTCTAAATATTTAATGCATGTTTTTCTTTTATAATTTTGTTATTATATTTCCATGAAATAAATACCCCATAAGACTTGTATATTTATTAGTAGCACAGTCTAAGTGAAAAGATTGCTAGCAACAATTATATAAATTATTTTAAGCAGTCGTTGTTAACAACATGTCCTTTTAAACAAACCAATGGGATTAATATGTAATATTATTATAGGAAACATTTTATAAAAAACCGCTTTTAACATTAGTAAAATACTTGAGTTTCAATAAACCACTCCATTATTTAATATACGTACATATATTAAATGGGTGTTTACAATTATGTGTAGTACGTGTTTAAATTTAATTAAATTTGCGTGTAGGGAGAATTCATTTCGAAAACATCCCTACTAGGAAATACTTTTTAACAATTGTATTATAAAATGTCACTTTAACATTCAAGATCTGTGTGCGTGTTCTAACAGTGTATCAAAAAATTGCAGTAATAACATTAACTCATAGACTTTTTAAATTATGAACCCATTTAAAACGCTTAAATTCCCCTCCTAATCTGACATGCACCTTGGAAAGGAAAATTGAGCAAATGCGTGGTTTAAAATTTGTTAAGTGGCTTCTTGTTATCAAATAGAAAAATGGAGCTCGCAGTTTGGAATACAAGGAGGGGGAGACAAATGTATCAGAACAGAAAGAAAAAATTAATCAAGAGGGAGAACTAAAACGAAAAACGGAATAATAATAATAATAATAATAATAATAATATTGTATTACAACGTAATACTAGAATCTAGATGAAAAAGAAAGGCTTTTAAAGTAGAAGAATTGAAAATATGAAACGAAGATATATAGCAGGTTGTACAATGCTCTTGTTTGGAGTATTTACAAAATGAAATAACAATATATATAAAGAAGAAAAAGAATTTTTGTGAATCAGATAACAGGAAACAACCATAAACAACATTCAGAGTCATACATAATGTCAGATACAGAAAACGATGTACATAACAGGCAAATTAATGTTTGAAGGTATGGTGCAATTGACGTAAACACAAATTAGCATTTTTGCCGCAAATAGATGACAACATTCAACTTTAGCTCAACGTGGGGCGATAAGGAATTTAAAAAAATCGCTAGGAGTACAAAGGCAAAAAAGCAGAAATCAGAAAATTATACCGCATTAGAAAACCACAGAATGAAAGGTAGATAGTGTTACCTTTGCGGTTACCTCTAGCATCCAAGGTTAACTTTATTAAAAAAAAAAATCCTACAGCGACCAATGAGAACATTTTATTTGTTTATTTTCTGCAGATACCTTAGCAATAGCACAGGACACTAAAAATTAACGATAAAAATTTACCGAAAGATGATGAAATTGGCAAATTATTTAACTGTAGAATCTACTAACAAAATGTATTTGCATTTTGTTAAGAAAGAAAAAAAAAAAAAAAAAAAAGAAAGAAAAGCATTAGTCATTAAAAATAAAAAAAAAATCAATTCACATGCTTACCATATAATAAACAGAACGTTAGGAAGAAAAACTTGCAAATATACAAAAGGAAAACTTAACGAAACAAAGGTTATGTCTTCTTTTGATATATTTCATAGTACCGATTATTGGGCAACACAAAAACGTGGAGGTAAAGCATAATCAACTAAAACAAAATTTATACGGAAAACACATTATATATTAGCAACACCGAATGATATATTAAAAGTAAATATAAGTGATACACGGAAATCGGAAAAACTTCTATAACTTAGCGCGGAAATGAAGAGGAAGAAGAATAAAGTCACTTCCTCAACATATATATTAGTTGTACGAGGGGCACTCAATAAGTCCTTAGAAAATCAGAGTTGGCGCTCGTAGTCTCGAAATAGTTTTGCTGTTAGTAAACGTCATCTCACTAAACTGCGGTTAAAGGTTCCGCTATGTATCTCACTTGGTTTCGTTGTCATAGGCGGTTGAAGCAACAATTGTGTTAGTTGGGGTGGGGGGGGGGAGTTTCGTGCGGTGATTAAACACTTCTACTTAATAGCCTTAACACCGAAAGAGATCAAAGCTGAGTTGGATGAAATTCATGCTCCAGTGTTTGCGACTGTTTACAATTAGGTAAACGAGTTAAATAAAATGTGGTCGTACATCCACGAATGATTACCATCGTCCAGTGACTTCCTCCGAAATGATTGACAAAATCCACGATACGCTTTTTGAGTGATCGACGAATCAAAGTTAGCGAAATAGTTGAGACCACAGGTATATCTCAAGGTACAGTGTTTTCAATTTTGCACGAAAAAATGCAATGAAGAAATCAATTAAAAATGTTCTCATTTGGCAAAGAAAAAAAAATATTCTCTTCCATCAAACCAACGCACGAGTGCACACCGGCAGTTTCGAAGGAAAAATTATAGAATTAAGTTTGAATTACTCCAACATCCACCTTATTCACCAGATTTGACCCCAAGGAACCTTTTTTAATTTCCAAACTTGAAAAAAATGGCTAGGTGGAAAACGATTCACGTCGAACGAGGTCATCTCTAAAACAGATGCCTATTCTGGGGATCTTCCAAAATCCTACTTTTTGGACGGCTTAAAAAAGTTGGAGAAATGCTGGGAAAAGTGTATCAAATAAAAGAAGACAATGTTGAAAAATAAGAAAAATCTACTCAAAAGAATTTATTTTTCTATCTTTCTCTAAGCACTTATTTAATGTCCCTCGTATATAAAAATAGTTTTCGAATTTCAAACGTTAATAGCACTAAAAGGTTGCATTAAGGTGTTATGACAGTGCACAGAAGAAAAAATAGGTCTACAAATTAATTTTTTACTTATGCGCAATCGCCTTAAAACTTCTAATACATATAGTTATGCATTTCGTTTTTAACTTAAAACATAATAGAAATGCAAAACTTTCAGATTCTCCTTCACTTGTCTAGTGACACACCCCCAACTTGTTTTAGTTTATCGTGAGCTGAGTTCTATACAAGCTGCAAGTCAAAGGATGTAACCATGGCTAATCAATATGTAAGGAGTAAACATGAGCGAGATATGAACAACTCTTTGGAGCTACAGAAGATCTTAACTTCACAACTCTCCCAACACATAACGAGGTAAATGTGTTCTTTTTTCACACGTAATGCCGTTAAAGAAAAAGGAAGTAAAGAACGAAATTTCAAATTCAGTTGCCACGTGAAGAAAGCATGGAAATAAGCTTCAGTTCCAACGGTTTCCAAGCAGAAAACACGTAAATTGATCACAATTTTCACCCGAAGGTTAACCTCTTTAAGAGGAAGCACGGGGCCTGTTAAGGAGATAATGCCAGAGTCCAACAGACTTTTTGATGTTGCAGTATGTAAATGCACGAACTACACGAAGTTCATAAGTTTCCGGCCTGACCATTTTTAGGCATGATAAAGGCAAAAACTGTATTTCACTTTTCAATATATTTATTCTTTATTGCAATACACCTCTCACCTCTTTGAATTAACATTTCAATCCCCTCCCCCAAAAAATAGTCAGAAGTCTTGTCTGCAAAATGGGCATAAACAGCATCTATCAGTTCTTCGTCACACTTAAATTTCCTTCCTCTAAGATCCTTCTTGAGTTTTGAGAAGAGGAAATAGCCATTGGGAGTTAGATCTGGAATGTAGGGTGGATGGTCGATCTCCTTGAAGTCACATTTTCCTTTGTAACAAGTACTGTGTGCACAGACGCGTTGTCATGAAGAAGGCGCACACCATCACTCAGCTTTCCTCGCCTTTTCTCTTTGATGGAAGCACGTAGTCTGTACAATAGGCCAGCATAGTACTCCCCATTTACTGTGGTGTTTCTCTCCTTGAAGTCAATGAAGAGTATTCCTTCACAATGCCAAAAGATTGTGACCACGATCTTCTTACTTGAGTGAATGACCTTGGCCTTTAGAGGCGGTGCTTCACAAGGTTTAAACTACTCCGTTGATTCTCTTTTAGACAAGGGATCATAGTAGAGTACAATAGTTTCATCTTCTGTAACAATGGTTTGCAGAACTTCTCTCTCGTTGTCACGGCAGAGCTACAAAAATGCCTGACAACAGATGCCTCGTTGCTGCCTTTGAACTAAGGAAAGACGTCTAGGCACCCATCTTGCAATAACTTTATTCATGTTTAAATGTTCACGAATAATTCAAAGGACTGTTGTTTTAGAAAGGCCCAATCAACCTTGTTGCTCTTTCTGTAACTTTTAGCCGCTTGTCTTCCATAATTTCTCCTTTCACAAGAGCGATGTTTTCAGGAGTGAGCACCTCCAAGGGCCTATCTGCAAGCTCTTCGTCTTCAATGCTTTCTCGACCCATTCGAAAAAGTTTGACCTATTCTTTTACGGTAGAAAGTGAGGGGGATGCTTCCCCATATACACGTCCAATTGCTGTTTAATTTCATTTGGAGTAAGTCCTACTTTTGTGAACAACTTAATAACAGCTCGAAACTCCATTTTGAACATATCACAATCTTCTACACATAGCCTTCTTTATGTAAGTATGTGTGAACAAGTGAATACAGCGGAGCGGAAGTGACAGTTGCAACTATTTACTTAACAGATAAATATGACACCAGATAAGGGTTTTGTGAAGGTGATAATCCTTATCGGCGAGACCGGAAACTTATGGACCTCCCTCGTACTTCATTTGCAACCTGTAGCTCTAATAATACTTTGAAAGTTGCTGACAGAGAAAGACAGAAAGAGTATTTAAGTGATCAGGGAATTAGGAACTAAATGACAATAAGTGGAGTCGCTAGGATTACCATCCAAATTCAAATTCAAGCTTCAAAATATGAATACCAAAATAAAAACATTAACCTTGCGCGGTGCGACTCTTTTCCCATATTTTTCGTGCGTTGCTCACTATGCAACCTACTCAAATAACCTCAATGTACTTAATAAATGACACTTTAAATTCACGCTTGTTTTCTCTTTTTCTGGAGAAAGATATTTCATGGTTCATAAGAGCAATTCTTAAAACTCGCATGTTAGTATTCTAATCCCCCCCCCCCATGTTCACATATTTGAAAAAAAAATCTCTAAGTAAGCAGTACAAAGTATAAGATGTTAAACATAATCATTAGAAAACAAATTATATTTATTATAAGCCCCGTAGGTCCTGGTGGTGTAGTGGTAACCATACTTGCCGTCTAAACCCAAGATCGCGGGTTCGAACCCAGCCAGGACCGATGGATTTTTTCGGTGGTAAAAATCCTAAGTATGGCTTCCTTCGGAAGGGAAGTAAAGCCGTGGGTCCCGTATCGTACATTTACGGCACGAAAAAGAACCTCAAGCCTGAAAGAAGAGGCCTCTGAGCAAAATTTATCGGCCGTTTCACGCCCTGCATTGAATGGAACGCAAATGACCTGAGATGTTAAAGAGTGTCCGTAATTAAACCAATCAACAATGAACAATTATAAGCCCTCTTTACACCACAATGCTCGAAACCAACTTAGTAACTTAGTCCTCTAGTTTTCAAATCATATCCTCAATTTTAAAACTTTAAACTAGAGTCTTAATTTTGTGCTGATGCGCATCGCACTCTCTGTTTACGATGAATACACTGGATATTTCCGAGGCTCGCTCGTGTGTTCTCCTAACGCATGTGTGTCGTCCCAGCTGTAAAGCTAACTAGCTGTATTACGAGTACATACCGCACGGACATGTCAGTACTTGAGTGTGTAGTATTGTTTATACATTGACATGTGTCAATTCTGTAAAGCATTTGGTACTTAACATGCTCAATGGTTGTAGTAATACTTTTTTAATTTTTATTTTGCAGTTCAAAAGACTTCATACTTCAGAAGAGCAGCTCTCATCAAGGTACTGAAGGAGGAGGAGGAGCTGATTCATCAGGCGAATCTGACGGAGAAGGTGAAGTAGTTCATCAAGATGACCGTGATAGTGACTAAGAACAATTCGGAGAACGTGATTTTGAAAACGTCCAGGAACAAAATGTAGATTAATACTTTTTTATAAAAGCAAGGATTGTGAAAGTATTTGGATTAGTACTCCGAGGTGAATTTCAGGTAACACTAGGTCTAAAAAGATAATAAAAACTTCCCAGGGCCTATAAGGATTGCCAGAAATATGGTCAATCACTTAGAAGCGTTCATAAGATTCGCAACTTTTGATATGAATGACAAAATTGTACAATAAATTAAATTAAATATTATGAAAAGAAGAGCAGGTATCAACTACCAAAGAGAAAGAGATTATAAATCCTGCAAATCCTGCACAACTTATGCCTCTTTTTGGCGTACTTTTCATCACAACTGTCAAAGAAGACGGGCATGCAAATGTCTTGGAATTATGAAACACTGGCATCATTATCTCGAGAGCTGCTTTCAGCTACAAAACATTTCTATTTTTACTGCGGGGTCTCAGATTTGATGTGACAAAGAGAAATTAGCAACAATCAGGGAATTTTACACAAACTTTGTTGTGAAATGTAACAATTTGTGACTATAGATGAGATGCTACACCCCTTTCGAGGCGAACTCGTAAGCGGGAGGTCTGGCGTTCGAATCCCACCAGGACTGTCCTCCCTGATTGAGGTTTTTTCCAGGTTTTCCTCAGTCCTCATAAGTGGCAAATGCCGGGGAGGTACCCTAAACTTAGGCCTGGAACGTTTCCTTCCTTAAAAACAAAATCCTGTCCTTTTCATCTCATGTATTATCAGTGTCCACTGCCTATGGTGCCCCAGTAGTAAAGACGGGCGTTAGACATCATTTCCCCCTCCCTTTTGAGGTCGGAGTCATTTTATTCAATGTACTCGAAAAAACCGGCGAAATAAGGCCTAAAGTTGTAAACAAGGTGTGACTTCTATACCTACACTTTTGAGATCTACTGTGGCATCACAGATAAGGACCTTACTTTATGTCCAAGAAACCTTTTGATGTGGTGAAAAGACTAACAGAACACATCAAACATTCACACAGATAACATATAAATATTGCAAAAAAACAAACTATTACATGCTGCAACACAGTATTTTGTTCCTATTTATTTCTCTTTTTAAAACGAGTAATTAGCGAGTAAATACATACAGTACATTTGTACCACTCTTTGAATTAGTGTTTATATACAACATTTGAAAAAAGAAGTCCAGAATATAACAATTATAGTCTTTATTTTCGTTATTTATGAATCCAGTCTTTTTAATAGGTTCAAAAAAGCCAGAAATAAAAACGCGGCAATGAATGCCGCGCGCCTCCGTGTATGGAAAAAGAATAAACGCGTCGACTTAAAGATTAAGGTCTTAAGGCATTCGTCTATCTATAGTACTTTTACTCGTGACATCTTCCAAAAATGACGCATTTTTATCAAAATGTCTTGACAACCGTATTCAAACCGATTTTTTAAAATTGCACATGTAGAACATCTCCAGAAAAAGTTTATGCGGGGTACGTAAGAAGTTTTGCGTTAAGGAAGAGTTTGACGTTTTGATACAACTATATGCACTGCGCTCATCATATAACCCGTTTATTATTTATGACCTGAATGCTCACACATGATGCGGGCTTGCATGTCAGTCCTTCATTCAACCTGCAAAAGTCCATTAAAAATGTAACTACAAAAAAGATTGATGTGATTTAAAACCTGAGCACACTGGAACGTTGCTCCTTCTGCACAGTGTGAAAGTTTTGTGCATTAAATTGTAAGGTGAATTATTTTCCACATTACATTCAAATTAGAACAAACGTGTGAGTGATTCGGTAAGAGAAAAGATTGTTAAAATACTGCGATTGTGCTGTTAACCCAAAATGAAGTTCACCAACACGTGTGTCATAATATTAGCAATTATCTTTGCTAAAGCGCAGCAGTGTAGCAGTGTGAGTATTGCAAGATGTGTCCTTCATATTGCAGAGCGCTTCTTTCCGACCGCCCACCCCGTGGTATTCTCCCTTTTTCCTGATAACAAAACAACGGACGCTTCCTGCAAAATTTCGTTGCAGACAAGGCTTTCGAACTGCTCTCCTTGGAGTGATGGAAAAGATCTGGAAGAATGGAACTTTCTTTTACGACTTCTACATTTGTCAGGAAAATGGTCGACATATAATTTTGGTCCTGGACTCAACGATGTCCATGAACTGAAAGACAAACCCGGGAGCTACATATTACCGCTAGGAGAAGATTTTCTTGAGAGCCTGAAAGAGCAAATGGAAAGAGTCACCCTGTCCAAAGAATGGAACCCAAGGGCGTTGTATGTTTTAATAGTTGCGTCGCAGCGTGCTGTGTCACTAGCAGAAGAAATCTTTCGCCAACTGTGGAAGTGGAAGGCGGTTAATGCCATCTTAATCATGTCTTCTTCATACACCATGGATGTGTACAGCTGGTTGCCTTATCATCCAGTAGAAAACTGCGCTTCTCCTGGCAATATTGTGTTGCTGGATCAGTGGAATGGCAGCGGATTCATTAGTGATGCCGATCTCTTTCCGGAAAAGCTTCCAAGACAGTTTCAAGGATGCACGATTACTGTTTCCACATTCGAATACAAGCCTTTCATGATGCACCCAGTAAACGTTACTACGAATCATGGGCTACGTCTCTGGTACGAAGAGGGTCTGGATATTCGCATGTTGAAGTTTATATCGGAGGCAATCAACGTGACTATCACATTAAAACCGCCTCCTCCGGATGACGGGTATTGGGGATTTTACTTGCCAGAGAGTGGCAAGTGGACAGGTGCAACTGGCGAGATGATAACTGGAACTTCCGACATGGCGATAGTGGGCTGGTTCTACCGCTGTCACCTCATCTGGGAGATCGAGTGCACCAACCCATACGTGATCGATGAAACAAGATGGTACGTGCCTTGTCCTAAACCCGTTCCCCGATGGCTCAGTCTCTCCAGAGTCTTCACGCCCTTTCTTTGGTTGGGCTTTGTCTTCGCCTACATTATCGCCTCACTCTTTCTATGGGTTATTACGCTAGCCAGTAGCGCCATCAGAGGAGACAGTGGCAACCCCAGCACAAGATTGAGTACCTGTTTTCTCCAGTTATGGGCCGTAGTCGTTGAAAACTCGACCTATACTGGCGAAGAGCATTTGGGAGCCATCAGATTAATGTTCCTAGCGTGGATATCTTACAGCATGGCTGTCAACACTGTTTACCAAACATTTCTCACCACGTTCCTCATTGACCCCGGTTTACAACCCCAAATATCATCAGAAGAGGAAATTTTAAGCTCAGGCATGTCTTATGGCATTCCTGATACATTGGTGTCCTTATTCCCACAGATGAACGACCATAAAAAATACCACGAGAGGGAGCACTGCCTGGATATTGAGCCGTGTCAAAGAAGAGTTGCTGAAGACGGCGATTTCGCCCTGTATTTTTGCAAATATAACAATGAATACATGACGGCCCTCAAGTATGTAGACATGAATGGTAAGCCGCTACTGTGTCAACTCGATGGGTTTTACTACCGGCAGTATGTGACCATTCCCGTCCAGAAAGGAAGTCTATACTTAGGCCATCTCAATACAGTCATTGAAAGAGCATTGGAAGCAGGTCTCATTGACCAGTGGTGGCGGGAAATACGATATGCGGCAACTTTATCCAACATGAAAAGCAAGGAAACAGAAAAGGATTATATCGCCTTATCGCTGGAGCATTTTCAATCTGCGTTCTATGCTCTGCTATTGGGATTTATTTTTGCAGTGGTTGTTTTATTATTTGAGATAACATGCAACTACAAAAAGCTATGAATGTTTACATATTCACTACTTGTCTATACGTACAAGGGAACCTTCCGGTTCAAACAAACAAATCAGTTTTAGGCATTGGCTTACCTCTGAATTCAATTATGATAATCGTACTTCTTAAACCACCGAAGTTACTTACTAGAGGGATCCGTTCAGTCACCCTTCGTTCGCCTTCTGCTACACCATCGAGATGGTTAGGTGTTTCTATTACTTACCGTACAGCGTGAGCCTCCCTGTTCTCTCAGTCACGCCTCCTTTCATGAACGGCAGCGGAGAAAGCGAACGCCTCCGTTAGTTTTGAATTGTGAATGTTATAGCGCCTCTTCTAAAAATATGTTTCTGTTCTCAATGAAAAGGAGGAAATACTAGCCCAAGTGAACAAACGAGAAAGCCCCAACGAATCTGTGTCCCTATCAGAATATATATTATGAGCATATACTTCCGAGTTGTTCGACTTAATTAAAACAATTTACTCAACAAGAGAACTTGAAATTATGAAAAAAAAAAAAACATACATCTTTTAAGGCAACATTAACCTCGGTTTGCAACCAATCTGAACAAGTGTGCATGCCCAAAATTAAAATAAAAATGTCCCAAAAGAGGAACAATTTCCACAAAGAAGATTCTATGCTTTAAAAAAATCAAACTCATCGCATTCTCCTTGCAAAACCCGATACATCAGAAATCAACATAATCGCGCTTTCTTGACTGCAAGATGGAAAAGAAGACATTAGCCCCACCTCAAATTAAGAAATATCTCGCTTATACAGTTCGGAATTCATACAGAACTTATACTGTTAAAAGTTCATGCCTTATCCTCTATAATAACTTCCTTTACGTGTTACAGCACAGTTTCCCATTTGATTTCGCGTGATTAACTACTAACATGCTTCCTATAAAGGTACTTTTGGCTTCTTTCTGTGTATTACGACTGTTATATCCGCCTATTTGTTGAAGTCACACCACAACTTCTCCGCATCGATGCAGTCAGTTCTTGGGACAGGGCTCAGTTTTCTCCGCTGCTGTTCGTAAAAGGAGGCTTGACTGATAGACCAGGACGGTTCACGCTGTACGGGTGAGTTTTCTATTGCATGCTCCTTGTCTTCAGAGGCCATTTGTAGTCATCTGCAGCGTTTTACAAACATTGCTATTGAATTCTGAAGTAAACGACCTTCACTAAATTTTCGTGCGTTGTTTTAGTTCGAACCCGAGCGAAAGGGCAACTAGAGAGCAATTCCGGCGTTTTACAGAAAAACTGAATTTAGGTAAGTAAATAACTTATAAATGAATATTGGTGTGGTTTTTTGAGTTGGAACCGGAGGGTTTTCCTTGTTAGTGATTACTAGGCATCGACTAAAAGCAGAATAAATGAAGTTATGTTGGTGCTATATTGTAGGCAAGAGGTTAAAATATCATGAACTACAAACCATTCACTCCCTTTCGCCTGTCCTTCAATAGTTCTTGTTTACCTACCGGGCAGTGGCTCATAGTTTCCTTTGTTTGGGTTTACCTAACTTGATGTTAAGTGCTTAAGAATTCCGATGCCTAGTGATTGCCTAGTAATAAAGCCCATTGCTTTGCAGTTGAATATTGTAATATTGAGCATTACGCACAAAAGTTTTCCTTACTAATTCATTGCAAAAGCTAAATAGAGGAAAATATGTACTAACTTTTTTATTTTTGTTCATTCTGTTGCATAAAACTTATATTTTTCTTTTAGCATGAATAAATTCCCTTTAAAAAGTTTCTGAAATTCATCTCACTTGTTACTACCAATTCACTCTATGCAGTTGACGTACTAATCGGGAAAAGAAAATCTGTGCAATTAAATTAAGCGTAAGTGCAAGTCAAAGATAATGTATTTGCAAATGAAGGGGGGGGGGATAGGTCTAAGTAACGCTGTCATTTTAAGAGAAGAGTAGGTACAGTATTAATTCGGTTTTGTCACCAGTGTTAAACATTAATGTTTTGGAATAAGCACTTGTATTAATTAAAGCTTCTTTATGAGAAGAAAATGGCTACAAATAAATTAATGTGATCAACCTCAATTGAGCCGAAAATATAAATATGAATAATGAATAATGTTAATTAAATAATAACAATAATAAAAGGACAAGCATTAGCATAACAATACATACACATATACAGAGGGGTGCCAAAAAATGTGTACACCTTCAAGCAAAGAAAAAACCGTGTTAACATAACAAAACTGAACTCACACAAACAGAAAATGATGAGTACTAATCATCTTAGACTTTTACAGTCACAACAGTTGCTCAAATTGCCCACCATCGGCGTCGATACACTTCTGAGTACGTTGAACTACTGATTGAGCAACGTTTGCGAAAGTGTCCTCAGCGATTGCCGTTTCAATTTCTTCCCGAAGTGCTGTCAGTGTAGCTGGTTTTCTACGGTATACAACATCCTTAAGAGTTCCCTATAGGTAGAAGTCCAACGGTGCTGTTCTGTACACACGTCTCCATTGCCTTTGAACTTAAACAACATTCTCGGTTTTCCAATACAACTTCAAAATTGCTTTCCGCTGTTTAAACGATAATCTCGGCTCCATTTTGTTGTAGCAATTCTAGCATAACGTAATGTGAGTTACATCTGTTTACAGAACATCATACGATAATCTTGGCTTCATTTGTTCATTGTTGATTTACCTGTCACGTAGCAATACTATCATAATATATATGAGTCACATCTGTTTACAAAACATCATACTACACATTACAGTTGTTTTTCGGTCCAACTTTGAAATAATTAAACAGATATCTTCTGTGAAAGTGCGCACACATTTTTGACCCTCTCAGTATACCTATGCTAATCATTACAACGGAAAATAATATACTAGTAACTCGTAAGAATGGAAAAAACCCAGAGTTATATGGAGATAAAAACATTTATGATAGTAATAAAAACAAGAATAGCAATAATAGAACGAAAATAATACACCAAATTCAAATGACTGTGTGTGTGTGTGTGTGTGTGTGTGTGTGTGTGTGTGTGTGTGTGTGTGTGTTTTCTTCGTCCTTTGCCGTGACTAGGAGACAATGCTCGAAATATAGTATTTTAGTTCGTGATTAGTGTGTTAATTATTAGTCTTTTTTGAACAGTACGCCGTTCTAGTTTACTTAAATTGTTTCAGAAATACTTTTTCAAACTTTGGTGGCGGGTTCCTCACACAAAAACAAGAAAAAATTTTCATATAAACATAGTCCGGAAATTCTTAATTTTTGAATTATTAATGAAAGGTTACTTCAACACGTTTCAAGGTGTAATCTAATAACCTACGTTCGTAATCGAAAATAAAGTTAATCTTGTTAAGTAATCGAATGATATTATCGATACAAGTTTGCTGATTGTATCCCTGACGATCATGTGTTGCCAAGGAGATTTGTTTATGTTTGTCATTTGGGTAAATTTGTGATTAATCAGTTTCTCACGTTTCACTTGAGATGGCAGGATATCCATTGCGTGCCCTTGCAATTAAGAATAACCATGTGCTTTATGCATGATGGGGCTCCAGCACGTTATAGCCGCGTTGTTCGAAATGTACTGGCTGATATCTACCATGACAGATGGATAGGTAGGGGAGAACCAGTTCCATGGCCTGCACGTTCTTCCGACCTCAATCCTTTGTCTTTTTATCTATGAAGTCACCTAAAACAACTGATTTATGCAGCAGACATTCCTAATATAGAATCACTACATCAACGTGCCTTGGAAGACTGCGAAACCGTTTGACACACCGTATGGGAGTATTCGAAAATGTTCCATAATGCATTATCCGATGAGTGTCTGCGTATGAGGAAGCAACAGGTTTCAACATTTATTATGAGTTTCTCAGCTGACATTGTGTTTACTCCAAAACTAAAGATTGCCGAACTAATACGTTTTTGTTTTTTTTCCTTGTTTTAGTAAGCGTTCATTAATAACTCAGGAAGGATTTCCCGACATATTTTATATGAATCTTCTTTTTCTTTTGTTTTGGCAATCTTTCATAAATATCTCAAAAAGGATTTCCGGACATATGTTTATGTGAACTGTTTTTTTTTAGCAATCAAATTCATTAATAACCCCAAAACTAAAGATTTCCGGGATAATGTTTATATTAACTGTTTTTTTTCTTGTTTTGGCAAGCTTTCATTAATCTCCCCCCCCCAAATAAAGATTTCCGGACATATGGTACACTTTTTTTTCTTGTTTTGGAAAATATTCATTAATAACTCAAAAATTAATACTTTCTAGAAAAGTTTATATACATTTTTATTTCTTTTTCTTGGTTTGGTGTGAGGAACCCCCCACCAAAGTTTGTAAAGTTTTTTTTTCTGAAACATTCTGTATATCTGTACTGTAACAGAAGGAATCTAATAATATCAACTTTTCATTCTGCTTCTAAAGCTCGGCAGTCTCTGACATACCGTGGCAATGCATTCCAGAGACGGACAGTGATGATGAGTAACGTGATGTTCGGTACAATGTAATAATTGTACGTACTGGGATTCAGAACGAGAGGAAGATAAAGTTTGAAAAAGAGAAAATGGATAAGATGGAGAAAATGTATGAATAATTTTGAAAAGTTGTGTGAAACAATGAATGTTTCTTCGGTCTCTCAGACGGAACCAAGACAGCATGTCGAGGGAGGGTGTTATGTGATCGAACAGACGCACATCCCAGATGTAACGTATGCCACGCTGTAGTTTTTGTGTTAGGTTAGAGTTGAACTCTGTGAGCAGAAAATTGCAATAGTCGAAGTGAGGCATCATCAGGTATTACACCATGATCTTTTTCAAGGTTCTGGGTAGGGACACGTTTAATCTTTTAAAAACATGGATAACAGAACTTTCTTCCTGCAGATTTCAGACACTACTGTCTGTAATAACTTACATAAATATGTACATTTTTTCTGCTTCCCATAGCACGGGGCATAAAAGATAAATTTAATTTTTTAAAACGTAGAGATTTGAAAATAAGACGCTTTTCAACAATACATACAGGCACGAAGAGGTAGAAAAAATATTTGACTATTTTTGGGCTGCAAATAATTCCCATATAATATTTTGTGTTGTTTTAAAAGGAATGATGAAATTCATCTTAAAAATGATGTGATAATGTCAAGGTCACTTTGTCTCAGAAACAACGGCATTGAAACGTGTGAGGACTATACATTATATTTTATGAAAAGATTATTTTAAAAATGTCTTATTAAAAATTATGATTTTAAAAAAACACCCCATGTAAAGTACAACATTCAAATAAACTCTTTCTTCAATCAGAGAGTCAAATACTTGACAAGCATATTAGGTTTTGGTGTATTATAGAATGGCAAAAGCTTATACTAAGATAATACAAATGAAGATGTTTATATTATTATTGCAATAGAAAATATTGTTTTGAAAAATTAGCAAACCAACTGGAGAGCACAACACACCTGACCCATCAATGCCGACTACACACACTTGCTTGTGACTCGATCTGGAGAAGTAGTTCATACAGTGTTTCAGGCGTCCATTTTTAACTGCTCAATCTTCAAATGTTTATTGTCAAGAGAGACAAACGACAGTTCATTAGGTATAGATACCCTTTACGGATATTCCCTGATCTCCATGGCCCTGAATATCTATCCCTCATTCTCTGTCAGTTCTCTGCTGTTTTAGCATCGACTGACATCTAGAAGACCGAGCACTGTTGCTTTGTTTCTGAGAAAATCTGCTCTATATAAAGCATAAAGAGATTCAGTGCTGAAAATATTTAACACATATCAGCTGACAGCCTTATTTTAGTTGTAATCGATGACAGTTTTATCCAGTTAGTATATTGTGTTTGATACAGGTTTTTCATAGAGTCTATAGACATTTCAAATAGTAGCAAAAATGCGCCTGCACATGAAGGTGTACTTATTTTGTAATAATGCCTCTGTATGTTTGCATATAGTTCATTGATTTTATATCATTTAAAAATATTACAAATATGATGTAACCATATTTGGATAAATGCTGAAGCTAATTAAAATATTGTATTTTATTTATTATTAAGTCATTTATTTAATGAATGGTTTGTTTTACATCTAGGATACTTTCTAAGTTCATTGATTTGATCTCATTTAAAATATTACATATACTTAGACAAACGCTAGAAATACTGTGTTTTATAACTTATTTATTTAATAAATGTTTTGTTGTAGGTCTAAGATATTTCTATCCTAAAAGTGAATGTAAATACAAAAGAAAATATCACTGGTACTGTAACAAATCAGAAAACTGCATTTGTAAACCGCCTACAAATATATAATTAAAATAGTTCCAGTATATGCATCGTTTATTAGTGTGATGTGTCTGCTAATAGTCTTAAATGCATGTTTTTAAGAAGTGTTTTAACATTTTCAAAACATTTAGGGTAGAAAGAACCACATATACTTAGCCTCAGTGAGATAATTTCAGTTACGGGACGACAGAGCGCGGCTGTGTACTGGGAGAAGCCAGTAATTAAGACACTATAATGCATGTGCAGGTAGCAACTTGCAGTTAGTTTGAGGGAGACCGTCACCGAGTGGTTGGTGTTGTTTTTTTTTATTTGTTACTATGTGTTTGCCATTATATAAATATAGTTTTGATAAACAGATTTTATGCACAATACATCTGTTAAAACGGATTTATGCATAAAGGCGATTCACAATAAAATATCTTGGTAATCGTGTTCCGGATAGAGAAACTATCGTCTACTCGTTAAAATGTTAGGACAGACAGGATCTTTTAATGATAAGACCCAACTGCCGTGTTCTTACAGAACAAATGTTAGATGTAATAAATTTCCTATGCACATGCTTGTAACGTGTTGTTGCCAAGGGGCATCATTTTAAACATATCTTATATAACTATACCTCCTGTTTTAGGCAAATAATCTATTAAGTTCCTTTAGGAAAATATGCAAAATAATTGCTGTTGTTTGCAATTTATGGAAAAATTACACCCATTGGGAGAGTTTTTATGGTGCCTAAAATGACCTAAAATGGGGGTTAGTGCCTATTTCTGCAAGGGAGAGTTGGGGATAAGGTAAGATGCAAGTGAGAGAGTATACTGGGGGGTCCCTAATATATTGTAATGATCCGTGTGGTAAATGTTTTTAACATACAAAAGACAGACTATCTGTTGAAATTTTGGAGAAAACTTTGATAATATATTGTACTACAAATTATGAAAACATATAAAATGTAATGCTTATAGCGCTAATAGTCATATCATAAAAATATTTACTCTCCTGTATAATTAAAAAATTGTATATAATTTAAGAAATTTGCGGCCCATTTTAGACCCCAAAGACAAATATTTTCTTGCCTAAAATTAAAAAATAGTGCCTAATTAAATAATTTGTAAACTGCTTTAGGTGCCTAAAACATACGTTTTTCTTGCCTAAAATTCCAAGGTCTACTTATAGAACAGTTTGGCATTTATTATAATTAGTTTGTTCTATCAATAAAATGTAAATATTAACTACACGCCCGGAGACGCCATCTCTCGTTTTCCAGGTTGCAGCGGCTCAGACGGCCCACAGCTCAAATAATCCTATCGGAGAAAAATGCATTCATACAAAGTCCCAAGCTCAAATTAAATCAGCCTATATGTCACAAGAAAAACAGAAAAGCGATGTAAGAATATATATATATATATATATATATATATATATATATATATATACATCATAGAAAGAAATAAAGTGAGAGAGGGTAAGAACACAATAATAACATTAACTTCCCTTCTAAACATTTGGCATTTTTCTCTCAATAAAATCACTTCTGTAGAAAATAAAATATGAGCAATTATAAATGACGAAAATTTCAATTTAGCCATTCTGATGAAAAATATACATTGCAAAAATTTTGTGGAAATCTAGATTTATTACCGTTAAGAAATATTTCCAGTCTGAAAGCAGTTATTCATCCAAAAAGCAAGCTATATTCTTGGTTTTGTCTGATCAATTTGGTAGAAATCGGAAAGTTAGCTTTCTAAAAGCTAATGTTGGAATCAGTGCTAAAAAGTCTTTATCACCCTCTGTCAGTACTTTCTCAAATATTTTATTATTTCTAACTGCAACTAATTTTCACTGAAGATGGATAATCCAAAACAGATAGCTGTTTACTTCCATATAAAATATTGTAGTCTATAATCTTTGAAATGGGTTCAGTATTATTGATATTTATTGAAAATGCTAAGAAAGAGGTCTACACCTATCTGACCCTCACGATTACAGGGATTTTAATACAATAATAATTTTATACTAACCCTTTATCTAAATTATAAATAATTAAATAAAGTACAAAACTTCCACCCTGGTTACATCAGACCCCAGTCCCCGGTTCATCAGAGGCAACCAGGTGACCAGGCTCCGACCCAACAAGGGCACTAAAATAAATGTTCACTTGCTCTATCTGTACCATTATTTTATCAGCTAACTACGGTCCCTATAATCTACCAATTCATTTATTTACCAAACATCAACTGTAATGCTACATTTATTCACTTTCTAGAGCAATTTCTAATTTCCAAGCTCAATCATTCAATAAATTTAATATAACTTCACTCCCAACCGTGTCCAGACCAACGACATTTTTTCATAATCATACAGATATTTTTTATCATCTAAATTACACATCTTTCGATTGACCATTTCCATTTCATTTCTACCTTCCTTAAAACCTCCACTAATTTGGGTATCTGCTCACGATCTTCAAAGCTCTTTCTCGATACAATTCCTTTATTCCTCATTAACCATTTCTCACTAATTAAACTTTCCCTCCAAACATTTGTGTCTTTACATTGGAAGATAATTTGAATTTCATCCTCCTTCTCCCCAAAGATGGGACACATTCCTGAAATAACGTCTCCCCTCATTCTGCTTAATTTCCAAACACCCAATGGAAACTATGCTATCCCTTCTCTTTCTTTTTTCTTGCAAATTTAAATATACTTCTCCATTTTTGGGTCACTGTTTAATTCCTTATAATATGCTAGTGAGCTTTTTCTCCCTAATCTGGGCAAATAAAACTTGTCTATTCTTGACCTCACTTTCCTCCAACAACCTCTCCTAAAATATCCAATTTTAACCCAAAAATCTTCTAACCCATTTCTAAATAACTGTTCTCTAATTTTCTTCAAGCAAGTGTTAGTCCACTATACCTACATTTTTTCTTGATATTTCAAGCATACTTTCATAATGCCGTATCAAGTAGCTCTTGAACCCTCAATAAGTATTTGAAGACTTTCCCCTCTGACGCATTTACAACATTTTTGGGAAGTCCCAAAATTAGTTTACAGAAAAAATTTAGTATTAAAAACATATTACACCATCCCCCCTATATACCCCAAATTTTCCCTCCATAAATCCATCGTGAGTCAATCAAGGTAGTGTAAAGCCTTTCAAACCACTTGAAATTCATTACTGGCATCCTTTTCTTATCGCTGTCATGGCCATTTTCCCCTTTGACAGTGCAGTTCTTTTCTGTTTTTCCCAACCTCAACTTTATATGCCCAGATATGATAATTAACTAACCATCTGAATTTCTTCATCTGCCATGAACAATTTCTGATCCTTACCCAGTTTACTGCCCTTCTTAAAAACCAGGTTCTGCATTATTTGCAATGGAAATGTTGCAGAGCCTTTGACCTTCGTTCAAAGAGCATAGACCAAAGGTTTTAAATGCAAGAAAAGGTTTATAGGCTTATTCATTTCCCTAGATATGCAACAAAAAATATTACAAAATAATGTAACGGATATAAAAATGGCATTAGAACTAAACATTTTTATTAGAAACTACAGCGAAAAGTTGGCAGAGCTAATGCGAAACTATCCCAAGGCCCAAACATTGCTCAACAATGACACAGCAGTTAAAATAATTAAAAAAATCACAGTCATCATTTATCTTTAACACAACATTGTACCATCTTTTACTACTTATTTCCTTGGCGAGCGGTCTCATCAATTCACTTTACTTCTCTATTGCACAAGCAACCTGCTTGCAAATGCCCTTCACAGATAACTACCGTGTTGTGGGAAAATTCCCCTTAACTGGCGAAACAAATTGAAAACACGCACCGAAAGTAAAACACAATACACTTTGATTGTGCAGCATTACGCTGGGCATCTTCTGGAAAGAAAAAGCACGAGGAAGTGTTTTGATATGCTTAATGCTTGACAGAGTGACTCCATTCTTGAACTATGGAACAAGCAGTGGATATGTTTCATAAGCACAGCTCTGGGCTTGTAATATAGCAAGGTTCCTTGTTTTAATGAGATTTGGCTCAAACCCGCCATTCTTTACATTCCTGAAGTCTGAATCATTCACTCATCGTTAGAAACCGAACGTTAGAAGTCTCTCTCTCTCTCTCTCTCTCTCTCTCTCTCTCTCTCTCTCTCTCTCTCTCTCTCCACGTCTTTCATACATTTCACAGTTAAATCGATGTCACTTGGAAGTTGACACACTTCAGTTAACTCAACTTTGCATACGTCATCTTCAACGCCATTAGAGATCTTTGATTTGGTTTATTTACGAAAGCCCTTTATCATCTCAGGTCCTCAGCGTCCCATTCAATTCAGGGCGTGAAACGGCCGACAAATTTTGCTCAGAGGCCTCTTCTTTCAGACTTGAGGTTCTTTATCGTTCCGTAAATGTACGACACGGGACCCACGGCTTTACTTCCCTTCCGAAGGAAGCCATACTTAGAATTTTTACGCCCGAAAAAATCCATCGACCCTGGCCGGTTTAGAAGGCAAGTAGGTTACCACTACACCACCAGGACTGATGAGCTTAGATATCAATTTAAGTATTACACTATTTGCAAATTAACAGCTAAATGACTTCGCTTTCTTCTCGTCTTTCATGTGATTAATGTGTGCTAATGTCATTCTGCACTTTAGTGCATATTTTATTTAATATACTCAGATATAGTGATTAACCAATACTAACTATATTTACCAAACTCCAAGCCAGAAAATAAATGGCGGCCGGAGAGGCTATTACTGTCAATAGCAAATACACAGCATTAGTTTACAAAATGACAATCGACATTAGAAAATGTTTAGATTATTTTTATACAATCTGAAAGTGTTTGCAAACTATATTTCTCATGTGTAAACGAAATATAAAATAACATGATTTAAAACTTCTCGACAGATAAGCACAACTTTTATAAAATGCACGAACTTCTATATAACTGGACACTTTAAAACTAACAGCCATAGATGGGACAACATCATATTCATCATCGTCTATTTTAAGTAAAAGGGCATAATCTTCCTTGGTAATAGTTATAAACGGCAGTGTCTGTCTTGCCTTAACCTCACTTGCAAAGAAGCCGAAACATAATATCCTGCTCACACCATTCATTAAAAATCACTTCATCTCGCTCCAAAACCAGATTCATTCGTTCTTCCGAATCTTTCCTTTCCGTTAATCCAGACTGTCACATAAGATAATAGATCAATGAAAATTGCACATAAAATATTTCCTAGCCACAAATTTTAGTAAATGTTTATTACACACTAGAGTTTCACCATTAACTTCAAAACTTGCACCGTGTATACTCTTTATCCACTCCTTATTTAATTACTGCTATTTAGGAAATGTAAATATGGTTATGCGGTGCACTTCCATAATTAAGACATACAAGAACAACCCATGTTGTACTAAAAACTTTTCATTACACAAGTTCTTGGTGTATTTCAATAAATCAATATTAACCTAATAAAAACAAAAGAAGTAACAAGCTACTGTTTATTTACTTCTAACTATAAACTACTGTAATAAATCACGTAACTGCAACGAACCAAATATAAAAAAACCATGTGTTTAATAGTAGCAACTACAAGTGTACCTATTTTTAAATAACCGCACTTGCAAAAGAGTCGGGACATGTTATAACATGTCATTAAAACTCTCATCATCTCGATTCAAACCCTACTTCATACATTTTGGTCCCCCCCCCTTTTTTTGCAACCCACACCTTCACTCTGGATAGTAGATGAGAAATTTGCTGGGAAATTGTCCTAAACACAAAATTTGGTACAATAGGTTTAATACACATTGCAGTTTCATTTTTAACTTCAAATTTGCACATACATACTCTTTATCCACTCTTCCTTTAATTACCCATGTGGTACTAACACCTTTTATGAAACAAGTTTCTGGTGTGATTTCGCTAAATCAATATCAACTTAATAAAAAAACTAAAGAAATAACACGCTACTGTTGATGTACTTCCAACTATAAACCGCTGTAATAAACCTGATAACTGCAAAGTAATAATTAACAGCACCAACCACATATTCTGCCATTTTGTCTACTATCGACACTTATCTTGGGAGTCTGGTAAATATATGGGTCGTGGTTTAACGTCCGTTTATATTACTGAGGCATCACAGGTGGTGGACACTAATTATATATGAAATGAAATGAGATTCTTATTATTTTAGAAATGAAGCGTTTCAGGCCTAAATTTAGATTACCTGTCCGGCATTTGCCATTTATAAGGACTGAGGAAAGCTGGAACGGTCCTGGCGGTAATTGAACCTCAGAGTCCGTGCCTTAACGACCTCGGCCACTCGTGTGCTGCAGCCACTCTTCTAATTTACAAAATTTACACAACTTTTAACTATCTTGTGTCGTATACACTACAACGAACTTCTTGCACTTTTTCTAAAGAAGCGGCTCGTTCAACCAATATTTTGTTCTTTCTTTAGCTCTGTTAGATTAATTTGCAGGTCTCACAATAGCAGCCTACTTTCAACCGCCACGGGTGGCCGAGGTCGTTAAGGCACGGACTCGTGAGCGGGAGGTCTGCGGTTCGAATCCCGCCAGGACCGTCCTCCCTGACTGGGGTTTTTTCCAGGTTTTCCTCAGTCTTCATAACTGGCAAATGCCGGGGAGGTACCTAAACTTAGGCCTGGAACGATTCCTTCCTTAAAAAAAAAATATCCTTTCCCAATTTATCATTTCATCTCATGTATCACCAGTGTCCACCGCCTGTGGTGCCTCAGTAGTGAAAACGGGCGTTAAACACTACTCAAAAAAAAAAAAAAAAAAAAGCCTACTTTCATGCTATTAGGTACCCATGTATATGTCACATTTTCTTGTCACAATAACAGTTCTTTATGAGCTCAGCTTTTACTGTACATTCAATCTTTCATTTATGTTTTCCAGATAACAAATTTCAAGTTTTAACCTAAATGAAAGCATATATATTAAAATAGTTTACAAGAAATTTAATTTGCTCCCCTAATAGCACAATTACACAATTTATTTCATTTCATTAATTAATAAGGTCTAATTTGGATTTTATATTCATTTTTATTAAACGTTATTCAACTCGGAGAGGAATTCACTTAGTTTACATAGCTCCTACGTGGTGGTCTTTTTGTTTTTGATTTGTGTTTTTTTTAATGATTCTACACCTTCAATATGAAATCCGTTCCCGTTTTATACATGCCGCAAATTGCAATAATCGCATATCACGTGATTCAGTGTGAGATGCTGGACTAAAGAAGTCATTGTCCATTTCCTCCCATTATGGAGAATTCGAGGTCACGCCAGTATTTTCTATAAACTGGTAGAGAGAGTGAGTTTCGCGGAAAGTAAACCTTCAGGTTCATGCTTCACTGAACCGAGATGAGTTGGCATTTTTAGCAAATCGCTTGCTCCTGTCTGGTGTACTGACCCTGGAAACCGATTTGCTCTCCGAAAGAAATAACTTCACTTATTTTTCATCGTGTTTAACGCCCGTTTTTATTACTGAGGGAGGCGGTGGACACTGATGATACATGAGACGAGATATTGGGAAAGGATTTTTTTTGGAAGGAAACATTCCAGGCTAGTTTAGGGTACCTCCCCGGTATTTGCCGGTTATGAGGACTGAGGAAAACCTGGAAAAAACCTCAGTCAGGAAGGACAGTCCTGGCGGGATTCGAACCCCAGACCTCGCACTCCCGAGTCCGCGCCTAAACGACCTCGGTCACCCGTGGCGGTCGCAACAGTTCGATTTACGAATACCAACTGAGAAAAAAACAAAACAGAGAAAACATTTTACCATTCTGAACAATCTGCTTATTAAGATATATGATTGTTTAGTCAGATATAGTTACATAATTTACAAAATGATTTCAGACTGTATGACTGAATATGCAAAAACAATTGCTTGTGTGAATACACAATTAGTTCATTAAATTTACAATTACTGAAAACTTAGAATACTGGTCAGTGATGCGTGCTCAGGAATTGTATAGTGCAGATGTAGAGTTGGCTACAATGACCACAAGACAAATGCACGTCGTGTGATAAAACGTAATTGACAAAAGTTTTCGACAGTATCACTGCGATATCCGGATGTGATTGGTCAAAATTCAAAATGTTTTTTCATTTCATTGGTTCATTTTAAAATGTCACATGAGTGAAACAGTCATCATATTTTATGACTTTGTCAGACTGTATTTTCGTCATGGTAAATCTTGACGTTGTCAGTAGCTATGAACCTCGACGGGTAGCCGAGATCGCTAACGCACAGACTCGTGAGCGGGAGGTCTGGGGTTCGAAACCCGCCAGGACCGTAATTCCTGACTGAGGTTTCTCAAGGTTTTCCTCAGTCCTCTTATGTGGCAAATTTCGGGGAGGTACCCTAAACTTAGGCCAGGAATGTTTCCTTCCTTAAAAATAAATCCTTTCTCAATATATCATTTCATTTCATGTATCATCGTTGTCCATCGCCTGTGGTGCCTCAGTAGTAAAAACGGACGTTAAACACAATTTAAAAAATTTAAATTCATGAACAGCAGTTTACGAGAATAGATCCATAAGTTTCTGGCCTCGCCGATAAGGAGTATCGTCTTCATAAAATCCTTATCTAGTGTCATACCTTATTGTTAAGTAAATAATTGCAGCTGTAACTGTGTTCAGTTATTCAGATATAGTTATATAAAGAAGGCTATGTGTAGAAGATTGTGACATGTTGAAAATGGAGATTCGAGTTGTTATTAAGTTCTTCACAAAAGAAGCACTTACTCAAAATGAAATTAAATAGCGACCGGACGGCGTGTATGGGGAAGCACCCCCCTCATATTCTACCGTAAAAGAATGAGCTAAACTTTTTCGAATGGATCGAGAAAGTATTGAATACGAAGAGCGTGCAGGTCAGCGCCCTTGGAGATGCTCACTCCTGAAAACATCGCTCTTGTGGAAGGAGAAATTATGGAAGACCGGCAGCTCAAAGTTACAGAAATATCAGCAAGATTGGGTCTTTCTAAAACAAGTTCTTCGAATTATTCATGAACATTTAAACATGAATAAGGTTAGTGCAAGATGAGTGCCTACACTTCTTTCCTCACTCCAAAAGCAGCAAAGAGTAATCTGCAGTCAGGAATTTTTGGAGCTCTGCCGTAGCAACGAGAGAGAAGTTGTGCAAACCATTGTTACAGGAAATGAAACTACGGTCCTCTACTATGATTCCTTGTCCAAAGGAGAATCAATGGAGTGATTTAAACCTTGTGAAGCACCGCCTATAAAAGCCAAGGTCATTCACTCAACTTAAAAGATCGTGGCCACAATCTTTTGGGTCTATGAAGGAATATTCTTCATTGACTTCAAGGAGAGGAACAGCACAGTAAATGGGGAGTATTATGCTGGCCTACTGCAGACTACGTGCTTTCATCAAAGAGAAAAGGCGAGTAAAGCTGAGTGTGGTGTGCGCCTTTTTTACGACAACGCGCCTGTGCTCACAACCCTTGTTGCAAAGGAAGATGTGAAGAAATATGACCTCGAGGAGATCTACCATTCATCCTACAGCCCAGATCTAGCTCCCAGCGACTATTTGTTCTTCTCAAAACTCAAGAAGGACCTTCGAGGAAGGAAATTTGACAGTGATGAAGAATTGATGAATGCTGTTTATGTCTATTTTGCAGACAAGACCTATATTTTGGAGGGAGAATTGAAATGTTAATTCAAAGATGTGAGTAGTACATTACATTAAAAGGTAACTATATTGAAAAGCGAAACACAGTTTTTGTCTTTATCATACGTAGAAAATGATAGGCACAAAACTTATGGAAACTACTCTCGAACATATATTTGCTTTAGAGGTAGTAATATCTGCGGGCTAAAGGTACATTTTCGATATATGGAAACACAAAAGGAATGTCGTGACAAACCGACTCTTTCTAGTTAACTTCGTTTCTATTTCATTCATAATTAATACATAATAATATTTTTATCGGCATAACAATTTCCCCCTAATTTAAACTTTAAACTGTATTGAATTCAATTTAAATTTATGCGCGGCCACACCTCTGCTCTGGAAAAAGCACGGAGTGGAATTAAGCGCAAAAATGGAAGTGCCAGCTATAATCTCGCTGATTTCTTAACAGTCTATTAGGAGGTAACAAAAATTTAGATAACCAAATTTAATTACGGAAGAAACCAGCAAATCTTATATTAGCAATGCGCAATAATAAGGCAATTTATTTATTTGTATGGCATGAAAATTAAACTGGTTAATCGTATTTTGTCGAGACTATGAAGTAGCTAGGCAAAAGTCACTTTCCATTAAATTATCCATAAAAAAGATTGGAATTATTTTAAGTGTATCATGACTTGAATTAACAATGATTTATTCATTTAACACATCAAGCTCTTTTTTGCCATTTATTTAGCATTTTATTCATACTTCCTTATTATGATAATCGTTAACACATAATACATAAACAACGCAAATGACTTTAATTGAAGTTGAAGAAAATTATCCTAAGTGATGCTGGTAGCAAAATAAAACACACTAACAAAAGTATTTTTTATAACCGCACCGTTTTTTTTCATGATGTTTAACGCCCGTTTTTGCTATAGAGGCATCACAGGCGTTGGACACTGATGATACATCAGAGGAAATGAGACTGAGGAAAAGCTGGAAAAAACCTCAGTCAGGGAGGACGGTCCTGTGGTGGTATTCGTACCCCAGACCTCCCGCTCACGAGTCCGCGACCTAACGACCTCGGCCACCCGTGGCGGTAACCGCACCGTGTTATTATTTATAATAAGACCTTGATCTACGTGCGGTTATTTTTCATTGCAGACAATCTTTATTTTCCGTCTAATTATTGCAGCGCAAATTGTTGGGCGGATGAAACACGCACATTACTATAGTAATGCGTTTATAATGTTTTATTTTACCTTGCTTTATGGGATCAATAATTGTACGCCTGAGTAATATCTTTTATCGCGGTTGCTGTAGAAAAAATTTGGAAAATCGTATTATTCTATCTGAATTTACTTTACATAACAATTTTAAAGTTCGTCAAGTAGGAGCTGCGTAAACTAAGCGAATTCCTCACCGAGTTGAATAACTTTAATAAAAAATTAATATAAAATCCAAATCAGGCCTTCTTAATTAATGAAATTAAATAAGTTATGGCATTACTGTGTGGGATTAGGAGAAACAAAGTTAGAATTCCTGCAATCTAGAAGTTACATAGATTTTCATTGACTTTAAAATTTAATTTAAATGTTATTGTAATAACGCAAAAGCTTTCTGAAGGTTATTACATAGCGCTCTTACATACAAATATAATTCTCACACAGATATTAGATTAATATTTCACATTTATCTTCACTACGATGCTTTTGTTAAATATAAAACATATGCAACGTTATACATGCAGTTTATATGCCAAATTAATTTGTCCTTTTATTTTAAAACAATGGAGAGAAAGTTAAACGGAAGAGCACTTTTTAAACTTCTGTTTTCAAGTACATCCCTATTTCTAATGGTCCAATTTTCCAAAATTTCTTAAACTATTTTTCTTGTTTTATTTAAATGGTATAGATGGAATTTCGAATGAAAAAACAAATACTAATGGCGCTAGAGAAATTTTTAAATTTTAGATTTCAGGTAAACCCCCCTCCTAATAGTCCGATTTCGCTGATTTTTTGAATACGGTTTTTTGTATTTTATTTCACTGGCATATATTTAGTTTCCTTAAAAAAAAAAAAAAAAAAAAAAAAAAAAAACTAAAATTGCGGTCGCTAGAGCGATTTTAAAATTTCACTCTAACCCCCACTAGTTTTCTCGTATACCCCCTTTCCTGGTTTTCGGAAACTACTTTAAAAAAATTAAAAGAAATTTACTTAGTTTCGTTGAGAATAAAAAAAATTGCTGCCACTAGAGCGATTTTTAAAATTATTTTAAAAAAAAATCCTTTAAGGTTAACCACTTTCCCAAGTGATCCAATTCTGCTGGTTAACGAACTCGATGAATCGTTTGTTAATTGGTGGTTATATGCCGAGTTTACTTGAAAGAGAGGGGGGATGCGACCGCTATAGCGTTAATGTAATCCACATACGCATATATGTGTGTGTGGATAAAAGTTTGTTTTTTTCCTTTCATTGTAGGTGCCTAGTAGGTACGATCGATGCAGATTTGGGTAAATTGTTAAAAAAAATTTCTAAGGGTAGAACTGCACCAGCTAAAATATAATAATAATAATAATAATAATAATAATAATAATAATAATAATAATAATAATAATTAAAATGGATGTTTCACAAGACCAACCGTAATAGCTTACGTCTTTCCGAATTCGCTAAAGACGCAGTTTATTATATATTTCTGAATTAATTTTTAGTTGTTATGCGTCTGTAGTACACAAAGAACACGCAGAAAGAGAGATAAAAAAACGAGAAGCCTTTTGTATTTTTGCTAGACAGTTTAAATGTATAGCTCTAAAACTGATTAGTAACAAATATGCGATACCGTCTGTTCGTGATGAATAAATAGTTTACACTCACTAGAAATTGTCAACGTTTTGAAAATTATCCAAAAACTTGGGATATTAAACGTTAAACATAGGCATTTAATGGCAGTGTATGATCTCAAAATGTTTGCTGAAGAGACCGTCAATGCGTCTAACCCATCAAAACAATGATTCACTATAAGAACTCTAATTTTTTATGGCTGTAATAGACAACAAGATAAATCACATGACCTGGATTTGCTTTATTTTTATCCCATTTTACGAAAGAAAACAATTTCAGATTTGTGCGTATTAAGGAAAACAGCGGAACAAGGTAGTTCGTTGTTTCTTCCTTTGTTATGAAGATGCACTAATCACTTGGAACATGTGCATCATGCATCATTATGTCGGTCTGATGGTCTAGAGACAACCATGCTTGACCCGTGCACTCAAGATCGCGGATTCAAACCCTGCCAGGGCGGATGGATTTTGTAAGAACGTAAAAAGCTAAGTATGGCTTCCTTCCGTAGGTCGCGTACGGGTACGTAAAAGAATCCTAAGCCTGAAAAAAGAGGCCTCTGAGCAAAATTTGTCGGCCCTGAATTCATTGGGACACTGATGATCTGAGATGTTAAAGAGCGTCCGTAAATAAAACGTAACCAAGAGGGCATTTTGAACATTTAATGTACTATGAAAAGTAGTTCTACCATTGAAATAAAACGTTTCCATGTCCATATAACATTTTTTCTTCTTGTAAGTGTCCTGAAAGTTTGACCCCGTCTTTTTGTTACACCCGCTATTAAACAGTCATAAAATACGAAATGCATTGATTACCAGCGATTTTTATGAAGCGATTATAAATTTAGTTAATATGCCTCAAATATCACTAAAGAATGACAATGGGATAGGAAAAACTCGAGGCCACGGCCGGGACTCGAACCATGAATATTTCCTTACTGTACCAATGCTCTTACGAAACGCAAATCTTCCCTATATCTTAGAGAACACTGGCACGTATGTCGAAACGGCCGTGACCTCGCTGATTACAGTTCTTGAAAATAAAACTTTCCACGTCACTTTAAAAGAAGTTTCATGCACCTAAATGGTCTGAAGCCCATACTTCTCTGCTAGCCGCAAGACAAGTATCTATGTACTCAATGTAATTTTAAATCCAATCATTTCTATTTTAGTGCATTAAACTTTTCATTTAAAGGCACCTGTATTTTGTCTACGCAGTTTGCATTACTAATTGATAAATATTGCCTATTATTGTCCTGCAGACATCAAGAAATTGGAGGTATGGTGAATAGTTCACTGTTGCGCAAGGATACAACTTTAATGATAGAGTACGCAGGTCACTAACATCGCTGCGTATTTGCCTCCCAGCGTGAGAAGAAAGGCAAGATACAAATCTATTACCAACTTGAGGCAAGCGAAAACCCAAGTGTGGCATTTTCCTCAAATCATAGTTATTTTAGTAGAGCGCGTAGTAACGCTAGCTGAGTTTGTGATGGCGTGTCTCTATTGTTTTTAGACTACCTGGCCTTGATGGCTAAGAAATCAACAAACTTCACACCAATTATCTATGAGCAGATTAATAATAAAGATGATAATTATTACTAGTCTAAATTTTTGTTTCTTACTTTTTTATTTTTCTACCTGGATATATGTAATACAGGGTGCGGCAGAAACAGTGATCCATTTTAAATCGTGCGCTATTGTTGGTCACGGTTTCTTAGAGAGATGCTGTTTGTACTATTGCGTTGTGCAGTTCAAAGCATTTTTCTGTATGTCATATTGCATGACCTTGACCGCTCGCTGCGCTGCACAGTACTGCTTGACAGTCAGTATGGAGTGCAGGTCGAATGAACATCTTGCGTTTGCAATTGAAAATTTTTTTTTTTTCAAATATGGTGATTGTGTGGTAAGAACGCAGTCTCAGCAACATTTCGAGATCGGCCGGAATGGACAAGTTCCATCACGGAAGTCGATTATGACATGTGTCAGGGAGTTCATGACAAAACAAGAAGCCACCTACAGTTCGCACTCCATGATCATGGCAACAGTAAGAGCTGATTTAGAGCAAATTTCAAAGCGTTCGATTCTCGGCATTCCCCAGTCCTTAAATATCGGATAGAAGGCTACGTTCTTACGGACAATGGATCATTGTTTACGCCGCAACTATATGAATGCCCTAAATTCGAATTTGTTTTCAATTTTACTCTATCGGGCTAGGTTTTCAAACAAAATTACCTAAAACGTCATAATGTATTTATATTATTGATGAAATATTGTTAAGTTTTAAGATCTGAGACAAAAGTGTTTTTTAGGTTTCATTTTAACTTAAATATTAATGAAGATATGGGAGCTGTGTCAATAATTATGAATTTTCAAACTTTTTTCGTTATTATGGACAAGAAAACTTCATTTTTTTTTCTCAAAGTTCTGACCTGTCCTTCACTTGTGTCCCTTTTCAAACACCAGCAGTCATCATTTACACATCCCAATGGTCTTGATAGTGGTTTCCATTATTTTAATGTCTTTATGAAACCATCACCAAGATTGGCAGGGAAGTAATCAATATGACTGTTAAGAAAATGCACTTTAACACTCTTTCTACACCCTAGCTAGATTTCTAAATGTTGTAACATTTCCTACACAATTTCTTTATAATTCTCTTGATGACAAGAAAGTTTTCTGTCACTTTTTTGTATGTCAATCACTAACTCGGACATCGACTGAGGAAAGACCTCATCCTGCATAAGCTCACGATCTGGGGTCCATCTGCTGCTATCTTAGCTTCAGTTTTCTGTGGGAACTTTGTAATGAAACAATCACTTTCCTTATTGCTTCATCAGACTTAACTTAATATAGTGGTGGAAGAAGGACATTAGAAGGAGAAACCAATGGTTCATACTTTACATTTTTACCCCCTCTCCAGGAACCAAATTGTTTTTTGTGACCAAATTTTTCTGGTCCAATGTTCTTATTTAGCACGTCTGTTTCATTCACAAAGTAAACAATTCCTTGTTTAAGTCTCTCAGTACGTTCATTTTATATATCTACTCAATGAACAAATAATAAAATTGTTATTTTCTATAATACCGATTTCTGAAAAACTGTAACCCGATGTAACAAAACTAAAGCTGGTTTGAGAGATTCGTGTGGTAAGGAATCAGAAAATACGAACAGTTTTCATTCAGCAAAAATTGTGTAGGCCGATGTTATAATACTATTAAGGTGGATATCATCAGCAGCCTTTGTTTTCTTCTCTTTTTTCTACCACTCACACCTAATTTCTTAAAGAAGAGTAGATAAAAGAAGAAAGGAAAGCTTAGATATTTCGCTCGTTTACAGGAAGACACGCAACGAAAGGGAATGTCATTAAACTTCAGTCGCTGGCATGGCTCCATCAAAACGCCATGTGATTCACACTAAAAACATCTGACAGTGAAACGACTATGATCTGTTTGTCCCAGTCATTTGTTACAATGTCTAGTCGCCTCCCATGTGCTTCGCGTGAGTTAGCGAATTTAGCTCAATTGCCGGCAAGGTTAAGTTATGGTGTTTCAGTTCCTGCTTTTCCCTAATTACGAAAATGTCAGGTAACATGCATAGCCTTGGGTATGACGATCTCCCAAAACATTGCGTTGTCTTATTATGCGCCTGCGGGGCTAAGAAAATGTGCCATAAACCACAGACATATCATTTCGAGTAGCGACTACATTGTCCATCTTCAAGTACCCTCAAGGACAACTATGAACTACAGTAAGGTGCAACTCTCATCCCTTCTAACGCTTACAGAATACAGAAGTTTGTATTCCAGCAGACAGCTTAACTGAAATGTAGCAGCGTTAGCTTTAGAGAAGAATTTGTTGTAAATGTCCCAGAGAAATAATAATAATAATAATAATAATAATAATAATAATAATAATAATAATAATAATAATAATAATAATAATAATAATAATAATAATAATAATAATAATAATAATAATAACCACAACAGTATTAAGCAATGCAGAGGAACGCAGCGAAACAAATTCAGTGCTGTTGTAAAATTAAACAAGATCACAGGTGATGTTACTTATAAACAGGGTTACGATTTATGGTTAAATATATACATGTATGTGCATAAAATATTAATTAAAGATTTTATATAAAAGCAGGTAAAATAATGTAAATAATACTTATATTTTGATACTTCAAGTGATTTTTCGTTTTTAAAGCGCTATATGTCGGTCCTGGTGGTGTAGTGGTAACCATACTTGCCTCCTAAACCCAAAATCACTAGTTCAATTCCCGGCCAGGGCTAAGTATGGCTTTCTTCGGATGGGAAGTAAAGCCGTGGGTCCCGTGTCGTACATTTACGGCACGATAAAGAACCTCAAGCATGAAAAAAGAGGCCTCTGAACAAAATTTGTCGGCCGTTTCACGCCCTGATTTGAATGGAACGCTAATGACCTGAGATGTTAAAGAGAGTCCGTAAATAAAACAAAACGCTCTATTTTCCAAAGTATTACACCTACAACTATGAAAATAATCGTAAACTCAACAAGATTCCTTCACACTCTACAAATGTTCTATGTGTCCTCACAGGACACATGTCCAGGGGGTAATCGAGCGCAGGCCACACATTTTATGACAGCATCCTGTCAATGGATATCACTGCAGTATCGATGCGTCCCCTGAGCTCTACTAGTGTTCTTGACAGTGGGAGTATGTTAACTAGGTCCCCCAAAGGAAGAAGTCAGAAGATATTCAGGTGATAGAGGGACACATCTTCACCAATACCCCCATGCAGCGACGCGCAAGTTCAACGTTTAGGTAGCGAAGAACATTGAGGGGGTGCCCCATATTGTTGGGAGACAAAATCCCCAGAATCTGCAGTCAGTTGAGCAAACAACCACAACCAGATAAGATGTACCAGTACATGATGATACTCAAAATGTGTGGATCGAGCTCGACTATGCCTGAACGTGTATCAAGTGACCCAAGGGGCTCACCTAGGATCCTAGTAGAGTGTGAAAAGCACTTGCTGAATTTAGGTATAGCGTTCTGAAAGTCAATGGATCGTTTATAGTAGAGTTGTTTTAAAAAGATGGCAGTTTAATGCGAATAACTGATGCCATTTTCGAGTTTAGGCCTGGTCTAACAGATGCCGACGTTTCACCAGAATGTATATCTGACATTATCCAGACATCACGCTCTTTGTCTTCGATGCTTTCTCGATCCATTCGAAAAAGTTTGGCCCATTCTTTTACTGTAGAATATGAGGGGGATGCTTCCCCATATACAACGTCCAATCTCTGTTCAATTTCATTAGGAGTAAGTCCTTCTTTTGTGAGGAAATTAATAACAGCTTGAAACTCCATTTTAAACATGTCACACTCTTCTACACATAGTCTTCTTTATGCAACTATATCTGAACACTGCGGAGCGGAAGTTACAGTGCAATTATATACTTAATAGATAAGATATGATACCAGATAAGGTTTTTGCGAAGGCGATAATCCTTATCGGCTGGGCCGGAAACTTATGGACCTACATCGTACAGTGTTTATTATAAAAAGCTACCGTGGATCTAACTTTATTTATCAGGATTATTAAAATTCAGAAACATTATACCTTCTCAGCTAAACATAAAGTAGGAATTTAGGTGAAAAAAGTAACGTTTTTAAATTTAAAATTAGAAACCTCCAATAAACAATAAAAACCGAAAAGCAGTATAAAAATATTATTTCTGTACCTTCATTTATTTAGTGTTCAAAATAATTGCGTTTGGTATCGGTGGCAAACACTGGAGTTTTATATTTTGAAAATAAAAAGTACTTTTTCGTTAGTTAACATTAAATGAATGAAAACACAACTTGTACTTTTAAGAACTGTTTGTTACTCAACATGAAGGCGGATTCAGCAACAACATCAAAGATCCGACGCAAGTTGTTCCTGCTCTACATTGTGTACTTGCATCTTAAAATATTCAATTTCAAGTAAACGCCTATGTAGAGAGTTATATATATATATATATATATATATATATATATATATAGAGTGATAAATTGGGAAAGGATTTCATTTTTATGCAAGGAAACGTTCCAGGCCTAAATTTAGGGTACCACCCCAGCATTTTCCATTTATGAGGACTGAGGAAAACCTGGAAAAAACCTTTGCCAGGGAGGACGGACCTGGCGGGACTCGAACCCCGCGCTTTAACGACCTCGGTCACCGTAGGCAGGTGAAATGTATGCTGGAATAAGAGCTGTTAGGTATCAGCAGCACAATCTCTTTGCTTTTCAACCAATCAGCAAGCTAGAAAAACTGTTACCGTTCTCTATTTCTTTAATTTGTGGTGTATTTATCTTTAACTATCTCGCAACGTAAGGAAAAAGTAGAACTGCTTTTGTTGTTTTTAACAGATGAATTCACATTAGTGGAGCGCAAACACGTGTCTAGCCTCAAATATCTTAACGCTAAATTGTCAAAAAGCTATTCACTGGGTACTAACAACCAGCTTTATTTGCATTATTGAAGAGATGTGAAGTAATTCTAATACAAATTTTAATACGCATTTCTGAGCATCAAATTCAAATTGCTTCAATAACCTATAAGCTTGGACATTTTACGTTTTTGAATTGGTTTCTAACTCAAATTACTTGTCTTATACCCTTCTATTTACAGTGAAAATATTTATGTGTTGCTCATTTATACCATGTAATAAGTATTAATAAGCAAATACAATTATAACAACTATAATAATATAATTTTGGTTTTATACAAGTAGTCATTAGGGTGGCTGCAACCCCGCCAGGACTGTTCTCAATCCTCATAACTGGCAAATGCCGATGAGCTCCCTAAACTTCGGTTTTCTCAAAAATCCTTCACTAATTTATCATATTATACTATTTATCACCAATGCCCATTGCATGTGATGCCACAATGGTAAAAACGGGTTTTAAACGTCATTAAAAAGAGTTTACCAAGTCTGATTAAAAGATGACATGTTCAATCTTAACTTAGCCAACAACAAGGGCTAAGGGCTAAGAAACTGAAGATTGGATCTCAATTATTTCCGAATTATAACGATGTCTGATCAAAGCATCTACTCATTCAGTCCAAATCGGCCGAGGTCGCTAAAGGCGCGGACTCCTAACGGGAGGACTGGGGTTCGATTCCCACCAGAACCGTGCTCTTGGCTGAGGTTTTTCCACGTTTTCATCAGTGCTCATAAACGGAAAATGCTGGGGAGATACCCTAAACTTAGGCCTGGAACGTTTCCTTCCTTTAAAAAAAAAAAATCCTCTGCCAATTTATCACTATCTCATGTATCATCAGTTGTCACCGCCTGTGATGCATCAGAAGTAAAAACGGGCGTTAAACGCTGTTAAAAAAACAGCCCATTAGGATCGAAGTACTAATTTCAGCTTTGTTATTATCCTTGGGTCTTTTTATAAAAATAAAACGCGCATTTGGAAATATGACACAAATATTGAGGTAGAGAGAATATGCTCCTAGACTCGAATTTTGTTAACCATTTACTTTATTAAGCATTTGATAAATGTTTTAAATAGATATCTTTTGTACTTAAATAATATTATGTTAAGTAAGCTTTGAAATTGTACCACTAGTATAAAACTAGATCTATAGTTTTATTATCAATATCAATTTCACAATTTCGGGAAAGTGGAATGCCTTTTAAAAGCTCAATGAGAATTTCGGAAAATAGTGATAAATATAAAAATAAAAACGTTCATATATATATTCAGGAAAATCAACTGGCTTAAAATTCCGACATCAATGGCGGTCGACTAACAAATCTAAGATTTGCCGACGATGTGATCTATCGCCAAAACACCGAAAGCACTACAATCTATGCTGGAACATTAGGTGAGCACATCAAAAATGCAGGGCTATCACTAAACAAACTGAAGACACAGTTAATTTCAAACGTACCTGAAACCCCGATAAAAATAGATAGAGCAGTCCTCACATATGTGAGCGAATATACATAACCTAGGACAACAGATTTCCTTTCATGATAAAATGAAAAAAGAAGTACAAAGAAGGGTCTCATTAATCTGGAGAGCATTTTGGGCCCTTAAATTTATATTATTAGACCAAACACTAAGTAAGAAATTCAGATTCCAGACGCTCGAAACCGTGTATACCCTGTATTGCTATATGGATGCCAGACATGGTAACTAACAGAAATATAAAAGAACAGAATTCAAATATACCAAAGAAAAATGTAACGCAAGATCTTGGGAATAACTTTGAAGAACAAAAAACCATAGTATTAATAAATCAGTTATCTCAGACAACAGACATCGCACAAATAGTTACCCACGCTGCAAGAATGCAGAACAGTAGATAGGACCTACAAGATCACCATGTGGGATTCCCGGATAGAAAAAAGGACACAAGGCAAACCCAGAAGATGGACAGACCTCTTCAAGGAACATGCAGGTCCAGATTGGTCAAGAATAGCAAGAGGAAGAGAAAAATGGAAATCTCTCGAGAAGCAACCACTGCAGTGAGAAATGGAGTAACCAAAGAACAAATCAGAGTGTCTTAAACAGCATACGAACAACTAGCGTGGAATAGCTCACCACGTTAGGAAAAAGCGAGTTTTCCGTACATGTTAGGGGGTCTTTGCCCTTAAGTGACATAAGAGGCTATCTTTATATATTGGGAAAGCATTTTTAAATGTATTTAACGCCCGTTTTCACTACTGAGGCACCACAAGCGGTGGACACTGATGATACATGAGATAAAATGATAAACCAGGAAAAAAATTTTTTTTTTTTTTTAAGGAAGGAAGCATTCCATTCCAGGCCTAAGTTCAGTGTACCTCTCCAGTATTTGCTATTTTTATAAGGACTGAGGAAAACCTGGAGAAAAAATCTCAATTAGGGAGGAAAATCCTGGTGGGAATCGAATACCAGACCTCTGCTCACGAGTTCGCGCGTTAAAGACCTCGGCCACCCGTGGCGGTAAAGCTCTAAATGACACAATATCCTTTCATCACTTATCAAGTAACAAATTGTTAAAGTGGCCGAAGAAGCATGCTAAAGTATTTACCTTCCAAGCTGATAGACATATAAAAGGAATACAATTTACTTACGGGTATTTCTGACGGAGAAGAAATTGCACTAACACTCTGTGACAGTATTCAAATGAGCAGTCCACTGCAATCACAGCTGGTGGTGCATCTTGTTGACACGCGTTTCTCCTAAGGCTGCTCGCTGCAGTGTTCCCGCTTACACTGAGGCTACTGTACAAATAACAATGAGCTACTGCCGCCTGCTTAGCTGGTGACTAGTCCTGCACACTCGCGTCTTGCATGGTAACTAGCTCTTCTAAGAATGGTGGACATCCACGGCTGTTCCCACACCTTACCGGAGATCGAATGTCTTCCTTGGAACAACATGGAGGGAGAGGAGAATCTTAGATGCAGTGCCAGGAACAAAACACGAATAAAAGAAACAGAGGCTGTTACAATTTCTATCATTTAAGGCAGAGTATTGAATTTCAAATTGAACGTGTCCAGTTTCGATACCTGTACTTGAAAAGTATACCGCTCCGTGAGGGCTGTCAAGTATTGCAGCTCATTTTGTTTGTTACGGTAGTCAAGGTTTGTGTACGTGACCTTAGTTAAAGTTTTTATTAAATTATATTAAACGAAAATACCTTTAAAGCACAAACCTTCTGCTCGTCATCGTATTTAATTTAATTTATATAAAGTAATGTTTACTTATATCAACAATGTGCTCAGTTCAATCTTTGGATATACGAGGGTAGGTCCATAAGTTTCCGGCCTCGCCGATAATGATTATCGCCTTCACAAAACCCTTATCTGGTATCATACTTATCTGTTAAGTAAATAATTTCAGCTGTAATTTGTGTTCAGTTGTTCAGTTATAGTTGCATAAAGAAGGCTATGTACAAGCGATATATTCTATAGATTGCTGATTTCTCATCCGATGATGAATTTCACAGTGCCCCTCGTGTATTTCATGAGAGAAATAATACATTCCTTAAACTGAAAGACAAAAATTCAAAATGCAATTTCGCTTAGCAAAAGATGTCAAAGAAATGGAACAGATATTATGTACCCAATTACAATCACAAAGTAAGCGAAATCATGCTTTAAATTCGGTGTTCATGACACTACTAACTTTAAGGTTCTATGCGACAAGGAACTTCCAAATAGTTATTGGAGATTAAAGTGGAGAAATGAACAGCAGAACCACCCATAACAGCTGGGAGACCTCAGTTCATTAAAATGTCAACCGAAGAGGGAGATGTAAGGAAATTATTTTTATTTGGTTTATTTACGGACGTTCTTTAACATCTCAGGTCATTAGCGCCCCATTCAATTCATGGCGTGAAACGACCGAAAAATTTTGCTCAGAGACCTCATCTTTCAGACTTGAGGTTCTTTATCGTGCCGTAAATGTACGACACGGGATCCATGGATTTACTTCCCTTCCGAAGGAAGTCATACTTTGGATTTTTAACGCCCGAAAAAATCAATCGATCCTAGCCGGGATCGAACCCGCGATCTTGGGTTTAGGAGTTTTAGGTGTTATAGATTGCACACACATATCGCCTGGGGAGTTATAATGCAGGAGTCTTCAGAATCGAATGCTCTTTAATGTTTGAAGACATATTAACGGAGGGGGAAACATTAGAAGACGGGAAAACTGGACTTCAACAGTTGAAAATCACTCGCTCTAAAAACGAATTTCTTTGTTATTTTGGGATGTTGCCATAGGCTTGACGGTTACTCGATGTTACGTTGTCTGAGATTATTTTTATGCAACAGAAAGGATAACTAACTTCTAATTAAATTATAGTTAAAATAATCTTCAGTTAACAACTTTTATACAACTGACCCTTAGTACGCAGATGGTATACGATAAAGAATGCATACGGAGTTGATCATCGTGGTGTCACTTGGTACCTAATTGATGATGCACTGATAAATTCGTAGATTTGGGTACCGGTATGCAGGATTTAGAAAACACAACTTGGCGATCGTTTAGCGTTAACCAGGGTAGAGTCTGCAAAGAAGGGGAAACATCATTATGTTCACAAATATTGCAATTATAACGAATACTTCCTAACAGTCGAAGTATGGCACAAACAGTGTTTGTCCTAGGATTGCCAGAGGTGATCCGCTACAAGCAAACTGATAAGCCAAAGGAAAAAGTAACGCAGGATATTAGGAATAACAATAAGAGACAAAATCTCCAATGAAGCCTTAGCCCAAATAACAACAGACATCGCAGAAACTCCATATTAAAGTGGAAACGGGAAGGCCAGATAGCGAAGGTGCAGGACGACAGATGGACGTAAAAGACCACCATGTGGGACATTCACGTAGGAGGCAAACACAGAAGCAATCCAAGACAGAGATGGGAAGACTTCTACGCGGCACGGGCAGGTCCACAATGGTCCAGAATAACAAGAAGCAGGAATATATGGAAAACCGTTGAACGTCACTTCGAAACGAGTGTAATCTAATGAACAAAGTGTAGAATAGGGGTATACAACCCTAATTAGCGAATAAGAGCTACCCCCTTGTAGGAGACCTTTACCCTTCTTAGGGAAATTCGGGTTTCTTCTTCTTCTCATTATTATTATTATTATTATTATTATTATTATTATTATCTATAAAATATTTGAGATTTTTAAAAATAGTTTCAACATCTCTCATAACAAGGAAGGTCTAAGCGGAATGAACATTTTTTTAATGAAATGAAATGGTTCGTACATGGGCCCGGAGTCCGCAAACTTAAAAGTGCCTGTCATTCACCTTTGCAGGATAAGGAAAAACTCCGCAGAAAACCTCGTCCTTACGGCCCAGAACCTCCTGATTCGCAGGCAGACACGCCGACCACAAGAGCAACAAGGCGGTCAAATTTCGATATACGGACTTGTTCATTTTGTGGTTTCTTAAAGAAGCAACGGAAAGTGACTTTGGAAGATGTAATGAGATGGAATGCGATCCATTAGTCGTTTGGCAGTTTTTTCTTACAGAAAGGCACTGCGAGTCTATCAAAAGGTGCAAGTTTGTTACTTCTGGTCTCTAATTTTACTAGGCAAGTGACCAGTGTGGCACTTTTAAAGTAAAGTTGCAAGAAGGGTCCTGATTGAAGTAACGGATTTGCTTGTGAGTTCACATTTATGAGAATGAGGTACCTGCTCTTAGGTTAGGTTACCCATTTCAGAAAATTCAGAAGGAATGAAAGCTATTGCGGTTGTACCCATGGAAAATTGTTTCAATAATCTATTCAAATCTACATTGATCGTACCTGCTAGGCACCGAAACACACACACATATAATATGCATCTCTCTCTGTCTCCACATGTGCGTGTGTGCTGTGTGTCTGTTAACGCTCTAGCGGTCGCAATTTTTGTTTTTCTCAACGAAACTCGGCATATAACCATTAATTAACAAACGATTCGTTGAGTTCGTTAACCAGCAAAATTGGAGCATTGGAGGTGGAGGTTAACCTAAAGCTTTTTTTAAAAAAAAAAAAAGTTAATAATGCTCTAGCGGGCATACTTTTTGTTTTTTCTCAACGAAACTCGGTAGAATTCTTTAAAATAAATTGATTAAAATATCTTTTTCAAAATCATGGCAATCGGACTATTTGAAGAGGAGTGTACCTAAAAAATGAGGGTACTGAGAAATTTAAAAATCGCTCTAGCGGCTGCAATTTTAAATGTTTTAAAGGAAACTGTATATATGCCATTGAATAACGTAAAATAAAAAAAAAAGTTTCTGAAAATCAGTGAAATCGAACTATTAGGAGGGGGGTTGCTTGAAACAATTTTTTTTAAATCGCTCAAATGGCATTAATATATGGTTTTCGCATTGAAACTCCGTATATATGTTTTATATAAAATAAAAAGTATTTTCTGAAAATCAGGGAAATCTGGTCATTTGAAGTAGGGGTTTGCCTGAAACCCAAAGTTTAAAAATCGCTCTAACGACACAAATATTTCCTTTTTCGCAACGAAACTTGGTATATGTCTATTTAATAAAATAAGAAATTTTGTTTCTGAACATCAGGGAAATCGGGCTATTAGGGAGTGGGAGTTTACCTGACACCTAAAATTTATAAATCATTCTAGAGGCAGTAATATTTGTTACTCACAACAAAATTCAGTATATAACATTTAAATAAAATAAGAAAAATAATTTCTGAAAATTAGGAAAATTAACCTTTAGGAGTAGGGGTATACTTGAAAACCGGAATTTTAAAAGTCCTCTTGCGTTTAATTTTCTTTATATTGTTTTAAAATAAAAGAACAAATTAATTCAACATATAAACTGTATTTATAACAATGCATATGTTTTATATTTAGCAAAAGTATCGTCGTGAAGAGAGTACATATGAAATATTATTCTAATATATATTTGAGAATTATATTTGTATGTAAGAGCACTCTGTAATAACCTTCAGAAAACGTTTACGTTACATGTTAATAACATTTAAATTAAATTTCAAAGTCTATGGAAATCAATGTGACTTTCGATTGTTTTTATTTGCTTTGTACATTGTAACTGTATTTAAACAGTAACATGTTTTTGTTTTATTGAAACATATGAACATCATCTTAAATACACAATGTAACTCAAAACTTTCTGTTATTTTTCTCTATTTTAATGAACGTAAAGATGATATCAAGGGCTCAGTTCATAAACATGGCTACATTTATAAATGTTTAAAAATATCCACAAAGTATAGTTTTGTCTATCAGTGGTCATATATTTAATTTAATTAACAGTATACCATTCAATTTTGTGGTTTAATAATAATAATATAATTCTAAAAATATGGTTTCTCTTTTGTGATACATATAGGTTGCAAGAATTCTAATTTTGTTCCCCTAACACCACACAGTAATGTCATAACTATTTCATTTTATTAATTAATAAGCTCTAATTTGGATTTATACTCTTTTTCAAAGTTACTCTACTAGCTGAGTACTTCCTTACTTTATGCTTGAAGGACTTTTTTACTTGTGTTATAACTTTTCGTGAGTGCCCGCGGCATTTCCTGTGCACGGCACGCATTGTTTCGCTGCATATGCACAATCATATCTCGTCTACATTCCAAACGTCCACCTCAGCTACAGGGGATATGTCAGAAATAAGATGAACGGAATGTTAAAAATTTCTGTTGTGTTCTGTAAGCAGGTGAGCACATTCAAATCACTGGTTCGGGTTGTTTCTTCCAGATATTCAATTAAACGAGTCATGTATGCTTTAGCGTATTTTTGCTTAATAGGGACATATCTATCACACTGCCTTAATATATGAACGTATAAGATACGAAATAAAAGCCTTCGTTTGCGGAACCCCAAAACAGTGTATTGCGATATGTGAACAGAAAAATCAGTAATTAAGTGTTGTCAGCTTCCAGATTGTCCCTTACCATAAATGTCTTAACCATATCAATATACAAGGGTAGGTCCATAAGTTTCCGGCCTAACCATTTTTAGGTGTGATAAAGACAAAAACTATATTTCACTTTTCAATATAGTTACCCCTTATTGCAATACACTTCTCACATCTTTGAATTAACACTTCAACCATCCCCCCCCCAAAAAAAATAATGAGAAGCTTTGTCTGCAAAATGGGCATAAACAGCATTCACCACTTCTTCGTAACACTTAAATTTCCTTCCTCGATGATACTTCTTGAGTACTGAAAAGAGAAAATAGTCACTGGGAGCTAGATGTGGGCTGTAGGGTGATGGTCCCTCTCTTTAAAGCCACATTTCTTCACAGCTTCCTTTGCAACAAGAGCTGTGTGCAAGGCGCTTTGTCGTGAAGAAGGCGCACACCACTCAGCTTTCCTCGCTTTTCTCTTTGATGGAAGCACGCAGTCTGTGCAGTAGGTCAGCATAGTACTCCCCATTTACTGTGATGTTCCTCTCCTTGAAGTCAATGAAGAGTATTCCTTCACAGTTCCATAAGATTGTGGCCATGATCTTCTTGGTTGACTGAGTGACCTTTGCCTTTAGAGGCGGTGCTTCGCCAGGTTCGCACCACTCCATTGATTCTGTTTTGGACAAGGGATCATAGTAGAGGACCATAGTTTCATCCCCTGTAACAATGGTTTGCAGAACTTCTCTCTCGTTGCCACAGCAAGCTCCAAAAATACCTGACAACAGATGACACGTTGTTGGTTTTGGACTGAGGAAAGAAGTCTAGGCACCATCTTGCACTAACATTATTCATGTTTAAATGTTCATGAATATTTCGAAGGACTGTTGTTTTAGAAAGGTCCAACCTTGCTGGCATTTCTGTAACTTTGAGCCGCCGGTCTTCCATAATTTCTCCTTACACAAGAGCGATGTTTTCAGGAGTGAGCAGATCCAAGGGCCCGACTTGCACGCTCTTCGTCTTCAATGCTTTCTCGACCCATTCGAAAAAGGTTTGCCCATTCTTTTACGGTAGAATATGAGGGGGTTGCTTCCCCATATACACGTCCAATTGCTGTTTAATTTCCTTTGGAGTAAGTCCTTCTTTTGTGAAGAATTTAATAACAGCTGGAAACTCCATTTTAAACATGTCACAATCTTCTACACATAGTCTTCTTTATGCAACTATGTCTGAACAACTGAACACAGGGGAGCTGAAGTTACAGGTGCAAATATTTACTTAACAGATAAGGCATGACAGCAGATAAGGTCTTTGTGAAGGCGACAATGCTTATCGGCGAGTCCGGAAACTTATAGACTTATCCTCGTATATTAGTGGAATGACATTTTTCATGTTTTAATATAAGCAAATTTTTCTCAAGAAACACTGCATCCCAAGGCAGACTGACAACAATAATCAATATCTCCATCCATTTTATGAGGACATCTCGGATAAGTATGCCGCTCTCGAACAGGATGGACAATGTATATAATAAATAAGTTTAACTTGTTCATTAACATGTAACTAAGTGTCCTTTTAACTCTATTGTTATATACTTTAATAGTCCCATTTAGCACTTTACGTATTTTTAAAGGCACGAGTGATTGCTTGTCATATTTTTCCCTAAATCATTAAAACATTATCAGCTTGCCATAAGTTTTGTAAATGACAAACTACTCGAAAGCATTTCAGCAGTCAGGACGTTTCCAAGACAAAAACGAAATAACATCGATACTAACGCAGGTAACCTTAAATTCATTTCGTTTAATATATATTTAGGTAGAGTTGATTATATAAAAGATACTGTACAACTTATAAAAAACGACAGTCGCGGTGGGTTAAGCAAGAGGTAAGGACGTCACTTCAATTGTTAAGCAATTAATATCTTACCATAATGGATGCCTTATAAAACTACATTTTAAACGCTCTGGCCTTGCTGAGAAGTAAATGAGTTTGTAATGACATACAAATAAAGCTTCAGGAATGAGACATAGGGTGGAAGGGAACTAACAACTCTAAACAAAGCTGATAATAGACATTAATAAGAAGTACAAAAAGTCTAAATACATTCTCCTTTATGTCTATGAATTTTCGAGAAAATTAATATTTTTTTTCTCAATGATAAGAAAACGTTGCTTAATGATCTACAATGGACATCTCTTCCTCCCTCTCGGTCGGCAACTATAATCGTATTGAATAACGAGGGTAAACTTATCGGTCTATGTGGAGGGGAACAATATTAAGTGCCTGATCCTACCTGCGTTTCATGTGAACATACAACACAACGTAACAGGAATATTGTTTTCACTTTATTCTTTACTATAACATGGCACAATGAGAAAACTGCCAAGTTTATTGCGTGAAAATTTAACGACCAATTGAAAGCATTAAAGATGAAACAAAACACATGCAAAAACTTAAATGTTTTCCTCTCAACCGCCTGCTTGGTCTAGTGGTTAGCGTTGCTATCTACTGGCTGGCAGGTCTGGGTTCGATTCCCGGTACCTGCTTAGGATTTTTTCCAAGTTAGGGAAGTTAGGAACAGGTTTAGGACAATTGGATGGAGAGATGGCGTTCTTTCATCACGAAAGCGCATGATAGGCGACCTACGGGATGTCGCCATGCTGATCACATGGCCCCCTACGATACTGCTTTCTATCAATGAAGTCGCAAGACGGATATAGAAGAAGCAGTTGTTTGCCTCCTTCCCTTGCTGCTATTGGGTTATGACGTACTCGTCCGTAAATGAGGAGCGTATCGAGACTGGTGAAGCTTTCTATAGCTAACATGGAGCTAGGAAGCCTTCTCACTAAACATGTAGAAGGCCGCAAACAATAAACTATAAAAAAGAAGAAGAAAAAAGAAAGAAAAATGAAACCATCAGTGGAGTCATCATTAAAACCATTGCATATATATATATATATATATACAGAGGGACCCAAAAATGTATACACACTTCAAAACTGTGTCGTTAACATAACATAACAGAATTCACACAAACAGAAAATGATGAGCACTAATCATCTTAGACTTTTACAGTTACAACAGTTGCTCAAAATACCCATCATCAGCGTCGATACACTTCTGAGTACGTTGAACTACTGATTGAGTAACGTTTACGAAAGTGTCCTCAGCGATTGCAGTACATGCCGTTTCAATTGCTTCCCGAAGTGTTGCAAGTGTAGCTGGTTTTCTACGGTATACAACATTCTTAAGAGTTCCCCATAGGTAGAAGTCCAACGGAGTTAGATCCGGAGAACGCGGTGGAAACTCAACCGGACCTCTTTGTCCTATACTAGTGCCTTGTATAGTGCCTTGGATCCAGTGCGCGGGCTTGTTGCTGTGCGAGTCTCCCAGATCTGCCCTTGTGAACGTCGCATACGATGCTATGAGTCTCAAATTTGTCTCGAATGCGTGCAATTGTTGCTCGCATTGGCGGTTCTGTTCTGTACACAGGTCTCCATTGTCTTTAAACTTCAACAACATACCACTTCAAAATTGCTTTCCACTGTTCAAACAATAATCTTGGTTTCACTTTGTTGTAGCAACGCTATAATAACGTAATGTGAGTCACATCTGTTTACAGAACATCATACTACACATTCTGTTGTTTTTGGATCCAACTTTGAAATATATTAAATAGACATCTACTGTGAAAGTGTGTATGCAATTTTTGGCACTCTCGGTATTGTTGAATAAAATAGATTACATATTTTATAAATCACTCTTCTCCTGTATATTGAAAAGTTACCTTTCCTTGGTCGCGTCCCGGTTTTTTTTCCTTTCAGCATAAGTTCAAGTTCAAAATTTTGTCTGTAAATTAATGGGAGAGTGCTAACTTTATATAACTCATTTGACAATACGAATGTCTGTCTATTGTGCTTTGCTTATCGCCATTACAGCTGTTCAAAGGAATTAATGGGGGATGGCTCGGGAAATATGTGTGCCTCTAGGAAGTGTTGAAAAGTTCCAAAAAAATGGGAGCTTTTTGCTTTATACATTATGACATCAGAGGTCCTTTATTACTAATTCTCTGAAAAGATCTCATGTACCTTAGTGAAAACTTTATTGTTTATTTTTAGGTAAATTTTAATTTCTGAGCTCTAATTTAGGGAATGTGCTTTATAAAAGTAATAAATCGTAATTTTTTGTAAAAGACTCCTTTTTTATAAAATGAAACTGTATTATATTCATGTACAAAAAGTTCTTATGCAAATGACCTGAAACTAGAACTAGACAATGAATGTAATAATGCAGTCAGCTGTAAAAATGCCATGCTTCTATCTTCATTAGTTATGAGGAAATGGCACACATGCTGTGAGTTTTTACTTACCAATTAAATAGCGGTAAAGTTAATACAGCCTATTGCCAATTTAAATACTAATCTATTTCTTAACACAGAGTAATTTACCACCACAGGAGGCAGTTTCACTTAGCACTGTAATTAAAATATTCATTATTTCTTTTGTCTTTAATATGTTCCATATGATTACCTGATATATTTTTCTTGGAAGCACTAGCGGTAATGTAAGAATTGGTTTATCATTCACTGAACTATTCTCTTTTTAATTTTTTTGAAAGCCCTTGTGGACCTAGGCATGATATTAGATATATTTAGGGAAGAAAACTGGGATGTATAGCTTGCAAATCTAAAAAAAAAAAACTGTAAAATACACAAAGCTTTCCAATTGATTAAACAATTTGACACGCAAATAGCTATTATTGTTATTGACATTTGACCTATAAAATCGTTTCAGAGTTATTTTCATTTTTATGCAATAGTGCAGGGTATTAAAAATGTTGTTTGACTCGTAAAACACATTACGTTACAATTGCAAAATTTCAATAAGTGATATACCAAATTAAGCAGAAATATACACATAGTTATTTAGAACTAAAATTTTATTTTTTCTCAAAATTTGACCTTTGATCTTCCTTCAATTAAAAATAAAACTTAATTTCTTCAAAATTTAGGCTTTTAATATTTATTTTAGCAATACAGTTTAATAAACTTGATCCTTTGCATACTTTTGACGCTGTACTGAAGATAGCATTTTTAGTATCGGTTTTTTCAATGTTGGGCAAAGCTTCCGTAAATTCCAAATGATAGAAAGAAAGAAGCGGAACTTCCTGCGGCAGTAGACTTGAGAGCAAGTGACTATAGTCGTTTCACTTTCGCTAGTCCATTCAAGGTCATTTCTCCCCGCTTTGCAACCGTTCCCCTACTCCACTCAGTCCCCATCACATAGTCGCGGTAGTATTGCTAAGGTATCAGCAATATCTTTATTTCTGTTGAGTAAAAATTTGATTTGATGTATTTATGGACGCTCTTTAACATCTCAAGTCATCAGCGTCCCATTCAATTCAGGGCGTGAAACGGTCAACAAATTTTGCTCAGAGGTCTCTTCTTTCAGGCTTGAGGTTCTTTTTCGTGCCGTAATGTACGACACGGGACCCACGGCTTTACTTCCCTTCCGAAGAAAGCCATACTTAGGATTTTTACACCCAGAAAAATACATCCGTACTGGCAGGGATCGAACCCGCGATCTTGGGTTTAGAAGGCAAGTATGGTTACCACTACACAACCAGGACCGACTTTCTTTTGAGTGAAGTATGTTAGTTTCGTAATGCAAATGGCTTCAAAAGTTGAAACAAAGAATAACCCGGGAGTAATTTTCAACAAAGACTTATCATTTACTAATCATATAACACTGTTAGTGCAGCACACAAGAATCTGAAATTTATTATTCCTAATTCATCTGATTTTATTGATCTGAGATTTCTATTTATTTTATACAAACTATATGTCAGATCTAAACTTGAATATTCTTCCTTTATATGGGGACCTTACAGTGACAAATCTGTTAAACTTATTGAAATAATTCAACACAACTTTCTAAAGTGTGCATTTTTTGAAAAAGAAAAACCCGCCCCCCCCTAATTTAATTTCTTATGACACTTTACTTCAACACCAAAGTTTATCTCATAGAAGTAATCGTCACTTGTTATTTTTCCTGTACAAACTATTACACAATAAGGTTGATGATTCAAACATAAGACGTTCCAAACATCGCGCCAAACCGATTTCTTAATATCTTTTTTATTCCAAGGGTTAATGCTGGTGTGTATAAATGTTCTCTTGTACTTAGAATGCAAACATTAAATAATAAATTTCATTATTTAACTATTGAAATATTAAATATGAATCTTAACACTTTCGCTTTATCCTGTGGTCATTTATTACAAAATATATATTGATTAACTTATGTACCAACATTACAAGTTTTTGTTTTGTTTTTGTTCTATTTTTGTAGCTTTTTTGTCATATTTTATTTATTGATTTCTGTTTTTATTTGTTTTATTTTTTCATTGTCTTATAATTGTAAGGGGTTTATTTGATTACGTGAACATTGTAATTGGGAAATCTGTTACATTCACAAAATTAATAAATATAAGTGGGGTTAGACGACAGTCTTTAAATCGTTAGAAAACTACCAAGAGAAAGTTTTTGGAGCTGCAGAAGCGTGTCAGATATCCTGCAAAATACATGACGGCTGACGATTCAGAATTCCCTCAGCCTTCTTCTTCCTCTCCAAGCGTGAAAAACCAGTCGCTGACTGAAAGATTTCAAGAAGGGTGTTATCCGACCTTCGGCGCAAGAGTTGTATGAACCAGGTGAATATCACACCCTTAAAGAGCTCAAGGGGTTGCTGAAGGAGAAAATAGATTGTTCTGCTAGCAAAACTTCTCTATGACTTGAGGAACCTGCGATTTAGAAACCGGAAATGTAGGGAGAGTAGAAGGTTTTTGATGAAAAGGAAGAATATCGCTACTGTTTTGGTTTAGACAATCCTAGTCCTATAACCTACATAGAAGAGACACAGATAAATCCGAACTAACAGCAGTCAACTGTTTGGCAGGATTCTAAAGGAAATGAGAGTCTCAAAGTTGGTTCTCGTTTAATAATTTGTCATGCGGGGTCAGCAAATCACAGAAGGAACAGATTTGAATTTACAGTTCAAACATAGCGGTGACTGCCATCATGAAAATGGTTCACCAACTTGCTTAGGAGTGTGGAAGAAGGGTGTGATATTGTGACGGATAATGCAAATTCTAGAAAGGCTGAATTTTATCATGCGTTAAAAGCAAGACAGTTCTCCCCATCCAATACACAGACGTTAAGCTGCTGATCGCTGTTAAACAACATAACGGTACCTATGCGGTTGATGAACTGGCGTTGAAAATGGTCAACAAGTACTAAGGCTGCCTCCTAATCACTGTCAATATAACCCCGTTGAACTCATGGTCTGAGATAAAGAGAAATCGCTGACAAAAATTAAAGACCTCAGAAAACGGTACAAAAGTGCCATCACACATGTAACGCTAGAAGTCTAGAGGAAATGCATTTTTCATGCGGAACGCCTGAAAGAAGGACTGCGAGATGAATGCATCGAAAGGCTCTTGAGTGATCAAAAAGAAAGGAGTCAGGATAACAGCAGTGAAGATGACCTCTCATGATGATGATGATCAGCGTACAATAAAACTAGTTCAATGAATCGTTTATTACTTTATAAATATTTAATTTCAAAATATGACTTAAATAACTACATATGAGCTGTGTAACCCTGGTCTCAAGCAGTGAGGTAGGGAAGGAGAGCGATATACAAGGATAGGAACTTCAGGCCTGACCATTTTCTAGCTATGATAAATACAAAAACTATATTTGACTTTTCAATTTGGTTACTCTTTATTGCAATACACTTCTCACATCTTTGATTAACATTTCAACCCCCCCCCCATCCCAAATAGTCAGAAGTCATGTCTGCAAAATGGGCATAAACAACATCTATCACTTCTTTGACACACTTAAATTTCCTTCCTGGAAGGTTCTTTTTGAGTTTTGAGAAGAGGAAATAATCACTGGGAGCTAGACCTGGGCTAAAGGGTGGATAGTTGATCTCAATGAAGTCACATTTCTTCACAGCTGCCTTTTCTACAAGAGTTGTGTGAACAGACGCGTTGTCGTGAAGAAGGTGCACATCACCACTCAGCTTTCCTCGCCTTTTCTCTTTGATAGAAGCACGTAGTCTATGCAGTAGACCAGCACAGTACTCCCCGTTTACTGTGGTGTTCCTCTCCTTGAAGACAATGAAAAGTATTCCTTCACAGTCCCAAAAGATTGTGGCCACGATCTTCTTTGTTGAGTGAATGACCTTAGCCTTTAGAAGCGGTACTTCACAAGGTTTAAACCACTCCATTGATTCTCCTTTGGACAAGGAATCGTAGTAGAGGACCACAGTTTCATCTCCTGTAACAATTATTTGCAGAACTTCTTTCTCGTTGCCACGGCAGGGCTTCAAAAATGCCTGACAACAGGTGACTCGTTGCTGCTTTTGGATTGAGGAAAGAAGTCTAGGCATTCATCTTGCACTAACCTTATTCATGCTTAAATATTCATGAAGGACTGTTGTTTTAGAACGGCACAACCTTGTTGCTATTTCTGTAACTTTGACCCGCCTGTCTTCCATAATTTCCCCTTTCACAGGAGGATGTTTTCAGGAGTGAGCACCCCCAAGCACTTTCTTCGTCTTCAATGCTTTCTCGACCCATTCGAAAAAGCCTGGCCCATTCTTTTACGGTAGAATATGAGGGGAATGCTACGCCATATACACCGTCCAATCGCTGTTTAATTTCATTTGGAGTAAGTCCTTCTTTTGTGAAGAACTTAATAACAGCTCGATACTCCATTTTAAACATGTCACAATCTTCTACACATAGCCTTCTTTATGTAACTATATCTGAACAACTGAACACAGCGGAAGTTACAGCTGTAATTATTTACTTAATAGATAAGGTACGACACCAGATAAGGATTTTGTGAAGGCGATAATCCTTATCGGCGAGGCCGGAAACTTATGGACCTACCTTCGTATATAGAATGAGAATTGGGATATACATGCGTGATCTTGACTGGATTGGCTACAGTGAAGGAATATTTCTCTATCATGGACGTGAGTGGACTTAGTATCAACCATACAGTGTAGTGATTCCCAATTGAACTAGCGTTCTCGTAAACTACAGCATGTTTTTACATTGCAACCACAAACTGCAACTCCCCCATATGACGTCATATATGCTAATTTGCGTCAGGCTTATATTGATATCTTGCTTCCGAAGGAATTTTTTTTCGGATCCATTCCCACTTAGCAAATACGAACCGAATTGAAGCGAAACGCCTTCTGTCTGGAATCGAACGGACCATGGAACTGAATCGTAATTGCGTCTGCAAACGCATCCACGCTCTTTTATGTTAAGAGGTGTAAGAAGAAAAAATAACAGCTAAAAGAAACGCAAAAAACATTTTTAAACAGGAGATTAGCGCTGTGAATATTGCATGCTTTTTAACTTCCTGTTGGAGAAAAATGTGTACATTATTTGCCAATGAGCATCCCCAGAGTTGAACTGAAACTACTTGGCAGATGATTTTTTTAACAATAGATACCTTGAATTTGCTTATTTTCCCCCAAAATCAGTACGGGCTTAGTTATTGCAGTAATATTTCTACAATTTCATTTCCGTTGCACCATGTATACAGTGAAATTAAATAAAGCTGGAAACTCTGAAAAATAACAGAGAAAATGGTAGACACACAAATGAAAATAAATACACGCGAACAATGGCATTATGGCATTATTATAGAAAATAAAGGAATTAACATTAGCAGAGGACAAATAAATCATATTTAAGATATGTATTGTACACCATTATTACTAGAGTCGGTCCTGGTGGTATAGTGGTTACCATACTTGCCTTCTAAACCCAAGATCGCGGGTTCGAACCCGGCCAGGAGCGATGGATTTTTTCGGGCGTAAAAATCCTAAGTATGGCTTCCTTCGGTAGCGAAGTAAAGCCATGGGTCCCGTGTCGTACATTTACGGCACGATAAAAAACCTCAAGCTTGAAAGAAGAGACCTCTGAGCAAAATTTATCGTCCGTTTCACGTCCTGAATTGAATGGGACGCTGATGACCTGAGATGTTAAAGAGCGTCCATAAATAAATCAATCAAAAAAAATTATTACTAGTGTTAAGTTAAGTAGTTACAGTTAAGAAGCAGAAAGTATTGTCAAAGTAAGGAAATTAAAAAAATTAAAAAATAAGACATTAGACAAATTGAAACAGCTTGTTATCATAGTGTAAGCAGTATTGGTGTTTTTACTGCGACGAGAACGCCTAAAAAGTTAGTGTAACAACAACAACAACAACAACAATAATAATAATAATAATAATAATAATCATAAAGCAATAACTTCGTGAGTATTTCTTAAGCAGAAAATATGTTAGGCCTCACATTAAAACTGGACGTTGATTTCAAACAAGTGAAGCCTTAATTTTTCCAGTGGGAAGTTTTTTATTGAAATAAAATAGCTTTATGAATAGTTTTTTTATAATCTATCATGATTGTACCAGGTTGCAAAACCAGTTATGTTGGTTGCAAAGGTCTGAAGCAGTCAGAAAGGAATTTTCGTAGGGTTTTGTTTGCCTTGTTTTTAACAGGCTAACAAGGCTTTAGAATCCATTAAAATAATACGCACAGAAACGGAAGAAAATGCTTCGGACAGTACTCAAAAATTCTGTTCGTGTACAACATTTGATTCTTTTTAAAAGTTTCACAGTTTGTGAGTAACGGGAAACTATTAGGTTGTTTTCTGCAAAATTTTGCATATTTACGTTTCACACCCATATAAGCAATAGTAGAATTAACTTTTCTACTCTTTAGCACAGATGGCTAAACTTTTCTCTCTGAAGAAGAAACACCTTGTCTGGTATTGTCTTGTATTTGTTGTTTCGTGAATAAAAGAATGAGTTTTTTTAAAAGTCTCTTGAGTTAATCATCTATAGCTTTCCTGTTAACAAAATCTGTTATTTATAGTTTTTCCATTTGACGCTACAATAAAATAATTATTATAATAATATAATAAATAAACTAGACCATGTACTCAATCAGAGAAGATCGCTTTGCACTAACAACGTCAGTTGATCACCTCTGAAGCCTATAACATATATCGGTGTATATTAAACGTCTAATTGTAGCATTGGTTTAACTCGTTTATTAACCCACAGATAACAACTCTCTCACTTATAACAAACATTGTCACGTAGGAGTTACGTAAACTAGCTAATTCTTTTGCTGTTGATTTCATTTATTTACGGACGCTCTTTAACATCTCAGGTTATCAGCGTCCCATTCAATTCAAGGCGTGAAACGGACGATAAATTTTGCTCAGAGGTCTCTTCTTTCAAGCTTGAGGTTCTTTTTCGTGCCGTAAATGTACGAGACGGGACCCACGGCTTTACTTCCCTTCCGAAGGAAGCCATACTTAGGATTTTTACGCCCGAAAAAATCCAACGAACCTGGTCCGGATTTGAACCCACGATATTAGATTTAGAAGGCAAGTATGGTTACCACTACACCACCAGGACCGACTGAGCGAATTCGTCACCTAATAGCCTAACTTTAAAAAAGAATATACAGTCCAAATTATGACCATTTTATTTGATATAATAAAATGAGTTACGGCATTACTGTGTGTATTATCGGGGGGGGGGGGGAATTAAAATGCTTGCAATATATAAGTACCATAAAAGTGAAACCAAATTTTTAAAATTATTATTATTAAAATTAAAGACCAAAAATTAATAGTATAATATTAATTAAATGACAAAGCTAAATTATAAGCTAAATTATGTGCATGTTTTTAAATGTAACCACGTTTATGAACTGAATCCTTGATATCATCTTTACATTCCCTAAAATAGAGAGAAATAACAGAAAGTTTCGAGTTATGTTGTGTATTTAAGATGATGTTCATATGTTTCAATAAAACAAAAACATGTTACTATTTAAAAACAATTACAATGTACAAAGCAAATAAAAGCAAGCGAAAGTTACATCGATTTTCAGTGGCTTTGAAATTTAATTTAAATGTTATTAACATGTAACGTAAACGTTTTCTGAAGGTTATTACAGAGCGTTCTTACATACAAATATAATTCTCAAACACAGATATTAGATTAATATTTCACATTTATTATCTTCACGATGATGCTTTTGTTAAATATAAAGCATATGCAATGATATAAATACAGTTTTTATGTTGAATTAATTTAAATTAAACGTTAAGAGCGCTTTTTAAATGTGGGTTATCCAGGATTCCTTATTCCTAACGGCTCAATTTTCCTAATTTTCAGAAAACATTTTCTTATTATATTTAAATGGTATACACCGATTTTTGTCATGAAGAAAAAAATGTTGATGCCACTAAAGCAATTTTTAAATTGGAGCGACGCCTGTTTATAGTGACCGATGCACTAAACAAACACGGCTCCGATTTCGCTGGTTTTGTTAACTTGCGATTTAAACGAAGGTCAAATAGTGCCAATTCAAGCTCATTTTTTCCAATTTGTTGCAAAGTAATAAACATTATGTCAATAAACTATTATGTGGTAGTAATATTATATTTATAAATTTTTGTTATATATGTACGTTTGTCCTCGAAAAAAATAACATTTTACGCCATATATTTAATTGGCTAAATACCCACAAGAATAAAAAAATGCAATTTTTCTAAAAATGAAAAAATACAATAGCTTATGAAAAAATAATGACCTTTATAACACAATTCTTTTTTCTTTTTAATGTACCTCTTAATAAGCTGATTTTTTTTACGATACACAAAGCTGTTTTAAGGACAAATACAATTTAGTTCATATATGCAGATGTCCTTAAACTTTTGGTAGGGACTGTACTTGAAGTTATGGGCGGCTCATTTTACTATTTTTTTAAATCGTATATTGTTCCGATAAGGAAGAAATAATTTACCTAGCCTTTTTAGGTTTTAGGTGATTTTCCTTTATTTTTTGAAGCAGAGAAGATAATCGTCTTCAGTTATGGTGTGATTTGCTGTGAAAAAAGTCCGCTGGTAAAATTCTTTGGGACCTCGTAAACTATAACCTTGATCTTCAGAAGCAAGCGTCATCTTTCAGTTTCATATTATTACCTCAGAATCTCCTTCACTATATTTTAACTGGCATAAAAATTTAATATTGTCTTGTAGTACCTACAGTATATATCAATTAATTTCCTTTCGGAGGTTATGATATTTTTATAAAAATAATCAATCAATGCATAATATTATTTTTATAAATTTTCATAAACACATCATGGCCTCATTCCGCTACGCAATCGGAGTTTGAAATACACCAGTGGACACTGGGTGACCTTCAGTGAATAAGCGATTCTGGGAAAGGTTCCGCGTACGCAGGCATTAAGTTTGCTAAGTCGTGTTTATCACAACATTTTTAGTTACATTTCTGTCGGGAGCCCATACTAAGACTTCCTACTGAGTATTTGTATATTGTGAAGTATGCTGAGGATGAGATTTACGATGGAGCGAAGAATATTGATTTATTTTTGTTATGAACAAAAGAAATAGTATAAGCACTGTAGGAGAGAATTTTGTACTGATTTTTACAGATTGATAAAAAAAACACGCTTACATTAAAAAGAAAGCGAAATCAGAAAACCGGATTTTAACAGAGGAGAAACTTGAAGAAATAGGCTATAGGTTAGAAACTTTTCGAGAGTTGTTAATACGATTAGCACAGCAAGTTGGTGTATCTGTTGGCAGTGCGTATAAAGCCACTCAGCTGCTGCATTAACCAAATAAAATTTCTGCTGTTCTTAAAATAAAACACCTTGGAGGCACTGAAACAAACATATCCGGAAAGAGTTTATAATATTCGGGAGAATGAATTTCGTGTCTCAAAATATTTTCAAATATGTTCGGGCTGTGACTAAATATTAATTACTATTTACTGTTAATAAATATTAGAAGAAACAAAAGTGTACCTACGCTAGAGTTACCACCGCGCGACTTGATTTCCCTCGGCAGGTGCAAGGGCTAAATGCAGAAACTTTCCTTCGGCAAAATCGATTTCCGATTGCGTAGTGAAATGAAGTCCCTGCATTATCTTGGAAAATAATAGAAAAATCAAATGAAACAATATTATTTCAAATTAAGTTAATGATTAAAAAAGGGGCTTATAGAACTATAAGCCCTTCTTCTGGAGAATGCAGAATGATTTCTCAATGCTTTAATCTATAACCTTACACACTTTTGTTGAATTATTTTGATCCGTTTGGGTGGTAAAGCATTCAAAGCAAAAATAGTTCTGGTTTGATTCAGTTTATATAAGGCTTCTTTTTAGCAAGATATATTAGTTGTTTAGTTCATGGCCTTAGACAGGATTGCTTGCAGTTTGTGTTAACCTTGGTTTATGAAAGATACTTAATAAACAAAGCAATTATTAATTATTAAAATATCATTATCATTTTTAAACTTACTCTTGGAATTAAATACACATATAAATAACTAAAGAAAAAAAAGAAGAGAAAATAAAAAAGGAGAGAGGAAAGAGGAGAGGGGGAAAGGGAGGGGGAGAGAGGGGGGAGGGGAGAGAAGAATATTATGTAATGCTGGTGGTCGTAATTACAGTACAAATCTTTCTAAATTTCATATCCATCTCTTTTTGCATTTCAAAAAGCAACCTTTTGTGAACACTCTAAAGTACTGTCCGTTTAAGTGTTTTTACCACCTTCCATCTTAAAAATGTTTTAATCAATTTTAAGCGGCTAAATATTGTTTCAAAAGTAGCCTTGGAGTTAATAGGCTACTCTATTAAAATTTAGCTTTTTTTTCTTCTTGTAGCGAGAAAATGCAATTACTTTGGTTATATGTAAGTCTTTTAATATCTAATAATTAAGTGTTTTATTTCGTTCCACACGTTACATCATGTTTAATGTGTTTTTTTTTTAATTTTAAAATTAACACCCCTCCCCCCCCTCGACCGGGTTTATAGTTTCGTAACCTGTGAACAATTGCTGTTATATACGCATTAGATTAATATCTAAAAAACTGGAGCTGTGGCGAAATAATAGAAAAAGACAACTAGATGGAGAATCTGCAATTCAATCAGTTGGGTGCGCAGTGATATTCTTAAATGACGGGATGGCCTATTGAAGATAAAACTTATTTAGTAGTAAATAAAAGTTCTTCATGAAGTCTTTCTGACCCTCCTCTCACTCTCCAACAACGAGCCTTCGTTATATAAATAAATGCTAAAGTAGTACGGAAATAGCACGACTGGCAAGTGGCATGGTCTTGTATGAATAATCGGAAATACTTAAACTGGGTTTGTTTAACACCCGTTTTTACTTCTGAGGCACCACAGGTGGTGAGCACTGACGATACATGAAATGAAATTGGGAAAGGTTTTTTTTAAGGAAGGAAATGTTCCAGGCCTAAATTTTTAGGGTAACTCCCCGGCATTTGCCAGTTATGAGGACTGAGGAAAAACCGGAAAAAACCTGTCAGGGAGGACGGCCCTGTGGGACTCGAACTCCTGACCTTCCGCACACCAATCCGCGCATTAACGACCTAGGCCACCTGTGGCGGTACTTAACTGGATTGAGAACCCGAAGTTAACACAAAGTTATATGACAGAAATTTTCGAAAAGAAACGTCTTCATTTATCTTTATTATTGCCTTTTCTTTATAAGTTGGTTCTTTTCTTTCTCCCATAAGTGTCCATTTTCCCAGTCTATTTCTATCTACTATAAGTTTGTCATGGGAGTGACATTTCCCCACGCTGTTTTTCTTTTTCTAATTCGAAAGTTTAATAGAACCTTAGGCCTTCTATTTTCACTCCATTCTGAATATAATATAAAACCGAGTCGCTTCTATCTGATACCCTATCTCATCTTTCCTAGTAAGTGTTATCAAGTAATGAATTAATTAATTAATTATGATAGTATTTTATGGTTATATGACAAGTTTCGTTGAGAAAAACAAAAATTGTGACCGCTAGAGCCAGAACGAACATATATACATACAGAGAGTGTCAAAAATGTATAGACACTTCAAGCAAAGAAAAAACTGTGCTAACATAACAAAATTGAATTCACACAAACAGAAAATGATGAGCACTAATCATCTTAGACTTTTACAGTTACTACAGTTACTCAAAGTGCCCACCATCGGCGTCGATACACTTCTGAGTACGTTGAACTACTGATTGAGCAACGTTTGCAAAAGTATCCTCAGCGATTGCAGCACATGTCGTTTCAATTTCTTCCCGAAGTGCTGCCAGTGTAGCTGATTTTCTACGGTATACAACATCCTTAAGAGTTCCCCATAGGTAGAAGTCCAACGGAGTTAAATCCGGAGAACGCGGAGGAAACTCAATCGGAACTCTTCGTCCTATCCAGTGCCACCACTTCAAAATTGCTTTCCTCTGTTCAATCTTGGCTCCATTTTGTTGTAGCAACGCTAGCATAACGTAATATGAGTAACATCTGTTTACAGAACAACATAGAATAATCTTGGCTTTGTTCATTGTTAATTTACCTGTCACATAGCAACGCTATCATAATGTATGTGAGTCTCATCTGTTAACAGAACATCATACTACACATTACTGTTGTTTTACGGTCCAAATTTGAAACATATTAAATAGATATCATCTGTGAAAGTGTGAATACATTTTTGATACCTTCGGTATATAGGTGAGGCAATTATTGTCGCTGTCAACTCGTCCTTGAAATGCCATCCTGAAGGTCAAATTGTTTTTTTTTTTTTTTTTTTTAATGGAATGGTGTATTTTCTTTTCCGGAATGGAAAGATCATTTAATTCTCAGTTTCAATAAAAGTTCTAGCACAATTACCAACTAGGGGTGTTAGACAGCAAATGTTTTCCACTTCTCGCTCTTGCTATGAAGGAAACTCATTTGTTTTTGTACACAGAAGAGCTTTGTTGACACCGGTACACAAACAAGTGTTCTTCATTGCCAATTCAAACCTCAAAGGACATTATTCTCAATTATGGATGTTCGATACATGATCAATGAGAGGATCGATATGATTTACATTTATGGCAAAGCTCATAAGAACGCTAGAGCAGCTTGCAACTTATACGCAGATCGATATTCTGAAAGGAGGCAGCCATCTGTTAGAAATTTTCAACGACTGGCAAACTCACTGTTCAAAATATGATCAAGAAAACATCATCGAATGAGAAGTGCTACTGGGGAAAATTCGGAAGTCGCTGTATTAGCTGCAGTTACCGCTAATCTTTCACCGATCAACTGGAACATGATTTGGGATCATTCAAAGGGGAGACATTAAGCGTCACAAATACCGTCCAAATCACATTAGCCTACATCAAGCCCTACATGGGGATGACTTTCAGAAGAGTGTTGAATTTTGCCAACGATTCTACTACAAATTCAAAACGGTAACTTTTCCAACATACGTAAATTGATGTCAGTAAAATGAAAGTGAGTGAAAAACATTTGCTGACATTTATCCAATATCACATCACCTATCACTGAACATTAAATGCTATTTCCATTCCCGGAAAAGAAAATACACCATTCTATTTGAAGAAATCTATTTGACATTGAAATGACCTTGAGAATGACATTTCAAGGACAAATTAAGGTCGCTATCTTATGTCTTCCTAAGAGTACTCATATTTTATTTGGAGAATTTTTTGATTTTCCCCTTCGTTTTGCAGGAAAGTGGCCGCGACACTATAAATACCTCACTCTGTACATAAATATATATAATTGCAGATAATTCTTTTTAATTATAGGTGATTAATAAGTACGATCAGTGCAGATTTGGATAATTTATTAAAAAGTATTTCCAGGAGTACAACCGCAAATGCTCATTTCCTTCCGCAATCGTTAAAAACGCTATCTCTTTACATATCTGTAATAGGGAAAAGGAAATGTTTAATAAAGATGTTAAGGGGAAAGGTTGCTATGGGACAGTAGCGAAACATTATTTACATGGTCTCATATGGAATTAAGAACATTAGTTGAGCATCAAACAAAAATGTCCCAAAGTATAATCCAAAAACACACAATGTTATAGAGTGCAGAAATGTATTCTTTTAAAAGCTGAAAAGAGAGACAAGACATGGAGTGGAAATGGGGTTTAAGAGATGTACCACACGATTTTTAAATTTCGCTTTAACCCCAATAGTTTTTCGGGTATACCCCCGCTTATAATGAGCCTGATTCTCGGAAAACACCTTTATAATTTTTTTTAAATAAATTTAATGAATTTCGTTGAGAATAAAAAAATTGCGGCAGCTAGGGCGATTTTTAAAGTTTTTAAAAACATTTCTCTTTGCTCAATTCCAGTCCCTTAAGGTTCAATTTTGCTGGTTAACGAACTCGACGAATCGTCTGTTAAATGGTGATTGTTTACTTACTTCAAATGGTCCCACAAAAAGAAGTCCAAAGGCGACAAACCTGATGATCGTAATGGCCACTGTATGTGGCCTCTCCTACCAATCCATTGTTGTGGAAAAGCCTGATCTAAGTGTTGATGAATATTCTTTCCATGATGAGCTGGGGCTCCAACTTGTTGGAAATACATGTCATCTCTGGATATCCCATAGTTAACTGAAAGAGAAAACAAACTTGGGATAGAAGGCACTACATGATTTAGAAGCAAATCCAACAGCGTTTAGCATTTCTCTAAAGAAGAAAGGACCAGCTCAAACATCAACTATTGTGCATACTACGTGTGGTTCTCTTCCATCCATGGTAGATTTACGTCTGAACAGTATCTGCAGTTATCTATGTTTGCAAAAACATTTAGGCAAAAAATGCCCTAATTTGAGAATAAAAGTTGTATAAAATAAAAGAAAAGTGGAATTTTGTTAAAGCCCTCCATCTTAATTCACATAACTGCAATCTTCTATCGGGATCGTCCTGTGAAAGTTCCTGCAAAACTTGAATTTTATAAGGATGTTGCTTGGAACTTTTGAGGATTTTCATCAAGGAACTTTGACTTATATTTGCTTCTAACGATAAATTTGTAATAGAAATTTTAAATTTTCTTGAACACGGAAGAGAACACTCGATAAAGTATTTTCATCAGTTTCACTATTCGGGTGACCTATTCTTGGTAAATTCTTTGAGCTCCTAGTATGGGTAAATTTCTTCATGATCCTTGTCACTGTTGTATGAGGATAGATCCACAAGTTTCCGGCCTCGCCGATAAGGATTATCGCCTTAACAAATGCCTGATCTGATCTGCAAACTAAATAATTGTAGCTTTAACTTCCGCTCCTGTTTTCAGTTGTTCAGATATAGTTGCATAAAGAAGGCTATGTGTGGAAGATTGTGACTTGTTCATAATTAAAGTTTCGAGCTGTTATTAAGTTCTTCACAAAAGAAGGACTTACTCCAAATGAAATTAAACAGCGACTGGACGGTGTATATGGGGAAGCATTCCCCTCATATTCTACCGTAAAAGAATGGGTCAAATTTTTTCGAATGTGTCGAGAAAGCATTGAAGACGAGGACCGTGCAGGTCGGCTCTTGGAGGTGCTCACTCCTGAAAACATCACTCTTGTGGAAGGAGAAATTATGGCAGACCGGCGGCTCAAAGTTACAGAAATAGCAGCAAGTTTGGGCCTTTCTAAAACAACAGCCCTTCGAATTATTCATGAACATTTAAACATGAATAAAGTTAGTGCAAGATGGGTGCCCAGACTTCTTTTCTCAGTCCAAAAGCAGCAACGAGTCGTCTGTTGTCAGGCATTTTTGGAGGGAGAGAGAGAGAGACAGACAGACAGACAGACAGACAGACAGACAGACAGACAGACACAGAGAGAGACAGAGAAGTTCTGCAAACCGTTGTTAAAAGAGATGAAACTATGCTTTCTTGTCCAAAATAGAATCAATAAAGTGGCAGGTGTAAACCTAGCGAAGCACTGCTCTAAAGGCCAAGGTTACTCAGTCAACCAACAAGATCATGGCCACAATCTTTTAGGACTGTGAAGGAATACACACAGTAAATGGGGAGTACTATGCTTGCCTACTGCACAGACTACGTGCTTCCATCAAAGAGAAAAGGCGAGGAAAGCTGAATGGTGGTGTGCACCTTCTTCACAACAATGCGCCTGTGCACCAGCTCTTGTTGCAAAGGAAGCTGTGAAGAAATTTGACTTCAAAGAGATCGAGCATCCACATTACAGTCCAAATCGAGCTCCCAGTGACTATTTCTTCTTCTCAAAACTCAAGAAGGACCTTCGAGGAAGGAAATTTAAGTGTGGCGAAGAAGTGATGGATGCTGTTTATGCCCATTTTGCAGACAAGACTTCTGACTATTTGAGAGGGGGGGGGTTGAAATGTTATTTCAGAGATGTGAAAAGTGTATCGCAATAAAGGGTAACTATATTGAAAAGTGAAATATAGTTTTTGTCTTTATTACACCTAGAAAATAGTTAGGCCGGAAACTTTTGGACCTACCGTCATATGTCGAATTGAATTGTGATCGGGAGTATATAATTACGAGGAATAAAATTTGCCTACTCTTGTTGCCTGTCTCCATAACCAACAATAATTAAACTTGTGATTCTTTTCCTTTAGCTCAACATCAGATCGAATTATTTAACACACTAGATGTCAGATTTAATTCCTTAAATAAGATATTTAAGTATCAATAAATATATAAACAAAGGACAATATTTGTTAAAACTGATAAAACACTGTAAGCGAGGGAGGCGTTTTATTATTCGCTAATTTTTTTATTTTCTTGATTTAACAACAATACAAGTACAGAATTATCTGGTGTGAATGTTTAATGAAAAGCTCTTAGTGTGCATTATTAAAAAAATGTATAAATATTTTGGGTATTTCATAAAATAAGAGAGTTAGAGCTATTTCCTTAAACAGAGTCGGTAATGTCATTCTTGCGCTCTCAGTACACAGGTATCCCCATACGCCGAGTTTCACGTCACTGAACCACACGCTTTAAAAGCTGTTTAGGTAGTGCGGGACATGTATACAGTGCGATCAGTTATGCTTTCCCCTGCGCGGCGCAAGGTTTTTCCTATGAGCGAGAACCCAATAGTTTACCACGCCTGCTTGCATGCTTGCAGACCTTTCTGACAGTCGCAGTCGTAGCGCAGCTGTTCCCGGGTGCGTGTTGTGTTGTTCGACAGTATGAAAAATGTCTATTATGTTTCGTGTGTTTACAACGGCTCAGCGTGACTTTATTTGTGTTAACTTACTGGAGAAAGAAGCAAAGGACCATGCAGTTGATACGTTACTTATGTGAATATCTACTAAACACTTTTTCAGAGAATTAACCGACAGGGAGTGTGATCATGTATTTGTTCAGAAGGACTCTGCCACTGCTCACACTGTGAATAACTCACAATCTGCTCCCACAAGCCAGTGGGAATTTGTGGCCGCCTTGGCCCCCCTCGTACAAAACAAACCCGCATACCATATAAGAACGCTAAGATAATATTATTTAGGAAACTGTCCGAACTTCTCAAAATTAACCACAGTGAGTGATGAATAATATCCTAAAGAGATACTAAAAATGTGCGGAGAATGTAGGTCCGCAATTTGAACACCTCATTTGAAAATATCCTGAGTAATGAACCTCTTAAATTCTTTGTGTAATTGGTTGGTTTGTTTTATTGTTTTACTCTACGGCTAATCGCTGAGACCGCCTGGCAAGCTAACCTGCTAACGAGCGGCGCTCATAGGCAAAACCTCCGGGGGAAAGCAAAACCGATCGCACGTTGTGGCCTTTATACGCCCTCTTTTAAATGTACTTGCAGCACAAGAATTTTCAAGCAAGCAATTGGCATCTAAGGTGAAATATGGGACTTTTTTACATCAATATACATCGTAATTCAAAAGACGGCAGTTAACGGACATCTGGTATTATATATTTTCTTCAAATTCTTCAGCGGTTTTAAAACTTTCTGTTGTTAAATTCCTTATTTGATACTTGACTTAGTAATTTTGTGAATTATAAATAGTAAATGAATATTATATTTCTCAAATGTCATCTCTTCATGAGTGTTTATAAGCCCTGAGCTAGACGTGTTATTATATGTTTGATCTTACAAGTATCTTACGAGTGCTTTTGAAGTCAGTAGGGTTGGCAAAGTAATTTACTTATTACGTTTTTTACGTAAAGTACGAGTAATTTAGTTGCAATTTTACGTCTACGTAAAACCTGGTTTTCTGTCATATTTAATAACGGAAAACTACTTTGAATGTACTACATTTAGAACCTTCATTTTATTATTATCAGTGGAAATCGCCGGAGGTATCAAACATTTATGCTTGGGATTTTTCCTTCCTTTCTGAATGTATCATTTCACTTCATGTGTCAGCCTCACTAGTAAATACGCGCGTTTTACACTCATGATCTAGGAACTAATCAACTTTGCCCTTCACAAAGTTTTTCTAGAAGTGTTCGTGTCAAACAACATTTACCTCTGTTTCTTTTAATGATCTACATGTTTAAATACATCCATAAACAATGCAGTAGAAGGTCATTAGTGTATTCTAACCTTTAATTAAAGACTATAAGTGCCTTAAATTTGCAGCATTTTAAAGTGTAAATGTTTATTTGTAATAAGTTCTGAGAAAAGTGCATTACATAATAAAAAACATTTTTCCTTAACAAATTAAGACAGTGAAAGGTATGACAGCTGATTGTCCAACCGTTACGAAATTCCATGCAACTAAATTATCTACTTGTTCCAGTTAATTAAGAACTAATTTTACTGCATGTAAAATAGAGCTAATTCCGGGTACATAATTAAGAAATTGTCAATCAAATTTTATCGATTAATGTGCAATATCTTTCTCCTAGAGGCAAATTTTAGAGACCTGTGGACGTATGTAAATAATATGAAATAACTAGTATTGAGAATTATATGCACCTAAAATCCTAAAATATTTATGCAAATACGCGCCTTATAACTCCAAAAATGTTACACTTAAAATACCAAATTATGCACTAAAAGTTATTGATAGTATCAAACCTCAAGAGGAAAAATATACAGCGAGCATTCTAAGCGGAACTATTTCATTTAGTAGGTTTAACAATAAACAGTGCAATTTCTCAGTAACTGGACGAATGCAACCTTATGACAGAAGAACCTCTTTGCCAGACACGGAAGCTTCCACGGTCTGAATCAATGTCAGGAGAACCTTTCCGAGTTTTCAGAAACCCAACTAATTTCTCCTGTCCGTAAAAATAAACTTGTGCATAGAAAAAGTCCTTTCCGTATCAAATGCAGTGAAGAGACAAAACTTTTAATCTGATAATAAGGTAATACACGTCACTATTATATTTTCCAAACGCTTTTCTGATATCTTTCAGCACTTTGAGAATGAAGTTACGCGCCAATTTGTGTTTTACAATTTCACCTTACCTACTGCCGGCTGCGTCCAGCCATTACTTTAATTTGCGATATTCCAGTTTAGTCCATGGTATTCATGCTGCAATAAACACCTCACAAAGCTCTTAGTAAAAATGTTCTACCAATTTCATCTGGTCTTGTAATCATTTACCGAGGAATGTCTGTCTAGGCATTTTGTTTTGTGTACACTCAGGGACAAAAGAAAACCCGGACACTTTTATATTTGCAATGCATCTGCTTGTCATAAAATATTAAGATAGAAATTAGTTATCATAGAAACTGTAGGTCATGTTGAGGGTTTTTTGTTTTATAAACAAGCTATTGTAACCGAATATTCCAATATGTGTATAAAGTCTCAGTTTCAAAAAATGCGACCTGAAAATGTGGCTCGGCTGTAGCCCTAAACGATGACGGGCGTATGTCCGTTACATTGCAAATGTAATGAATATGGCTAGAAGCACAGTCCATGATACAATAAAATGCTTTAGAGAGACCCTAGAAGACCAGGTTTGTGTCGTCCGAGAGCTACAAATCAAAATGAAGACAGGTACATGGTGTTGATTGTTCTTAAGGAACGCAACCTGCCAGCTACGACTGTAGCCTAGCTATTTGTTAACATGCATGGACGCCCGATTTTTGCCAAAACAATTACAAGGTTGAAAGCAAGTGAACTGATATCAAGTTGCTCAGAATGCACCGAGTCGAACCATTGCGTTTTGCAAATGATCATAGAAGTTGCAGAAATGAACAGTAGAGCTGTGTTCTGTTCACAGACGAGTCCTGTTTCAATCTGCACTCGCCTGACGGAGTGAAAGAGTTTGGAGAAGGAGGGGAGAACGATTTGCACAATGCTGCATTTCTATTTGAAGGTGATGGAGTGATGGTTTGGGCAGGAGTGTCTATGGATGCCCGTACTGAGTTAATTTTAGTACAAAGTGGAAGCCTGACAGCTGATAGGTACACATACATGAATGTTTAGCCAAACATTTGGCACACTTATACGCGGTAGTTTTCTTTTATTGCGCGACATTACACGCCCGAATATTGCCCATGTGATCAGTGATTATCTCCAAGTGGGAATTCATGTTTTACCATGACCAGCAAAGAGTCCCGACATGAATCCGCTTGAACACGCGGAGGACACGCTGGAACGGCGTGTTAAGACGAGACTGGCGCCACCAGAAATTTTACAGGAGTTGAGGCGAACACTTCTTGAAGAATGGGAGCATATTCCTCAAGAAGCCATTGCTAACCTGATCGAAGGCATGCCAAGAGGTATAAATACAGTAATTCAAGCCAGAGAGGGGTGAGGTCCGTTTTTAAAATGCGTTTTTTATGTTTCAAGCACCGAAAAATAAACTCACTGTTAAAATAAAACTTGTCATTGTTTTAATCCTTTGTAACTTTTCTAACCAAAGTTAAGTTTTGTTTCTATTGTAATTTAAGGTACTTAATAAGTCATTCTTTTGTTTAAATGGGCGTTCTTTTATTTTAAAATAATTAAAGACAAAATATAAGAATTAAGAACAAAATACAACAAAAAATAGAAGTATGCGCGTTTTTGTTCCTGAGTGTATTTCTCTGCCTATTTGTTGAACTACGTGTTTTTAGCACCTCGCTTGCAAAGTAGAAATCATTAGCAGTAATTCCTAAAAGTCTTACTATAACACCGTTCAGATTGCCAAAGAATTCATAAAATAGAATTAGAAAACGAACATTACAAATTAAAAGTGAATACATGCTAAGTATTAAAACGTAAAAAAAAAAAAAAAAAAAAAAAAAAAAAAAAAAAAAAAAAAAAAAAATTTCATAGCTGACAAAATACATTTTTATCGTTGCTTAAGCATGGAATCCTTCTTGATTCAAGGCATTTTTGTTGCAGCTTTCTTTTGGTATTTCTACTTTGTTAGTAACTATGTCCAACAAACCAATGGGGCACACATTTCCGCATTTTCCCCTCTAATGCACAGCGTTTTCAAACTTGCTAAAGTAGCCCTAGGAAGTTAAAGATGGATCTGATGTAAGGTGTACATTTTACCTTTGTCTAGGGTTAAAAAATGTTCACAATAAAAAAACCTACAAATATGTCTGACGTCTTTTTTTAAGTAGTGTTAAACGCCCGTTTTTACTGCTGAGGCATTTCAGATGATGCATGAGGTGAAATCATAAATTGGGAAAGGATTTTTAAGGAAGGAAACGTTCCAGACCAAGTTTCAGGTACCTCCCCGGCATTTGCCATTTATGAGGACTGAGGAAAAGACTTCAGTTCCTGGCGGGAATGAAAACCCAGACCTTGCACTCACGAGTCGGTGCCTTAATGACCTTGGCCTCCCTTCATCGCACCTTCAGGGTCAGAACACGCACAAACTCTGATGCATGCATAATTATATAGCCACGAACAAAAATGCGCCATTCGTTTAAATTACACGTGTGATTGTATACAGCTCCAATTGAAACATGCATTTCTCAACACAAAAACAACCTGTAATTAGAGTCTCTATCACAAAGGAGAAAAGTATAACAACCATTAGAGTAAGTAAACTAGTAGTATTGACACACTTTGTGTTATCCTGTCCTGGGGTATCATCTCATTCTGCGTCCCATTTTCATTACTTCATTTCCTGCAGAAAGAGGAAATTATTCTGTTAATTGTTGGCGGCGGAGGATACTTCTGCACTTTAGCCCTGCTCGTTTGTACCTACGCATCTTCGGGAGGAAAGGATAAGGTGAGGGCTACACCGGGCGGATGTGGGATACAATTCTAGAGAAAACACTCCGACGAGGTGGAGTTCCCTTCTCATAAGGAGATCGAATCCCTCAGAATTTCTGCTTCCATATCAGAAACTTTTATCGCCACACATCTCCAGCCCACCTCGCCCTGGCACTTTCGACCCGGCAATAGAATCAACGGAAACAAACAATAGGGAATAGGAGAACGGAAAGTTCGTGGAAAATAAATATCCATCTCAGCATTCATTCGTCGGTATACTTGCCTTCTATACCCAAGATCGCGGCTCAATCCCGGTCAGGACCGATGGATTTTTTCGGGCGTAAACATCCTAAGTATGGCTTTCTTCGGAAGGAAAGTAAAGCCGTGGGTCCCGTGTCGTACATTTATGGCATGATAAAGAACCTTAAGCCTGAAAGTAGAGGCCTCTGAGCAAAATTTGTCGGCAGTTTCACGTCCTGATTTGAATGGGACGCTGATGACCTGAGATGTTAAAGAGCGTCCAAAAATAAATCAAATCAAAGAAACGTCCCAGCATTCACGTAAACGATCAGGGAAAAGCCAAGTTCAGGATAGCCGGCCTCAGAGGATTTGTACCCGGGACCTCAGGAATATGAATCCGAACCATTACCGCCTGAATCACGCCGCTCGGTCGGTTAAGGTACACTGGGAATGAATTTTCAAAAGTTTCACATTTTTGTATGAGTTTGTCTGAAACTTTGTTGTGATTGTATTGCTATTGTTAATATGTATAACAAGTTTCATTCAAATTGGATAAATACTTTGCGAGCTATAAATTTTATTATGTAAATATGAACGCATAATCAAACTGTCAGTTCATGAGTTGAAGTAAATTGGATGGAATTTTTTGCTATTGGAGTTTTGAACCACATATTAAAAAATGTATAAAAATATATCTTTAGTAAATTTAATCTGTGAACTGTGATAATTTTTAATTTTTTTAATTAATGTTTCATAGGAAATAATTTTTTTCAAATTATTATTTGTGTTAGGGTGTATTTTGCCCTATAGAATATTATAATGGCTACTTCTGCACTTTCTGAGAAATTTTAATTGAATTTAATCAAAAACTGTTACGTATGGGACATTTTGAATATGTGGAAAAGAAGTTTTGAGAAATACACTGTTTTATAAAAAAAAAAAAACTATGCTGGGATACAGTGCGATTTAAAAGTACACGTGGAGCTCTTTAAATAACTTAGGGGCGAAGAGAGGGGGGGGGACATGCAAATGTTGACTCTCTGTGCACGCTCAAAGGTTCAAGGAACCATTTGCAGAGGGGGGAGGGGGAGAAAAAATTTTGACCGATTTTGGCCAAAAAGTCACTCCCAGTGTTCGATAATTGTTACAACGTAGATAAAATATTTACAGCAGGATTATGGAGATTAGCTCTACGTTTTCTCTTACTTTTATGGATTTATACTGAAAATGTCATACTTTTCTCATCTCGGTTCCTACTAATGATCGCAACAAAGTAAGGAAATATTCTCGGCATCATTATTTATAACAGTTTATTGCTTGTTTGTCTTTTTACATTTTAATTTCTTATAAGTTGCAAATTACATGCAGTTTCTTTTCATTTATGTAATTAAATCTCAATACAATCATGAAAAAAAAAAATATTCGCAAACGCAATGGATACCTTTCTCTGTATACATTGCAAAATCACGGAACAAATGCTTGATGTTCTTGCAGTTATCAATTGTCATGCCTAAATATTCTTTTTTAATCGTACGTTTACAGAACACATAAAACTGGGTTTTCAGCTAATGGAGTAAGTTTGATGGGATAGATGGAAACTGCTCTGTTGGCGTTGTAATAAAAAACTTGATCCACACACGTAAAACACTCTGCATCTATACACCTCGTTACAGATCACTGGATCCAGACTTGTTTTCCCCTTATTTTCTCTCCCTTCCCCCTCCCAGAAACATGTTCACTAAGTTTCCAGGCAACAATGTTTTTTGTAACTCTTTAAGTTTTCGGCGATGCTAAAAGCCCGTGCCTTTAACCTTGAAACTAACTATTACGTACATGAAACATGTTCACCCTGTTGGTGTTTTCTTTTTTCAATTTCCATGCGGTTTTGGTCAATGTTACTATATGTTGAGAGTGAATGCACATATTTCAATTGAATAAGCAACGCAGCAACACACGTGTCTAACAAGTCATGTGCATACTTTAGTTTTAGTTATCAGCAGTAGAACTGTTTACAACTAACTGTGTAACAAACAAGGTGATTAGGATTCAGTCCTAAGGCTGGTCATCAGAATATCCAACCTTCACTTCTTATGGTCGCTTGCTAATAGTCCTGTGAAATAAACAGAGGATAGGGGAAAGAATATGACGTCACCTCTTGTGTCCTTTTTTTTTTTTTTTAATTTTTTTTTTTTTTTTTTTTATTTACAGACGCTCTTTAACATCTCAGGTCATCAGCGCCCCATTCAACTCAGGGCGTGAAACGGCCGACAAATTTTGCTCAGAGGTCTCTTCTTTCAGGCAGGAGGTTCTTTTTCGTGCCTAAATGTACGACCCGGGACCCACGGCTTTACTTCCCTTTCGAAGGAAGCCATACTTAGGATTTTTACGCCCGAAAAAATCCATCGATCCTGGCCGGGTTTGACCCGCGATCTTGGGTTTAGAAGGCAAGTATGGTTACCACTACACCACCAGGACCGATATGTCTTTATCTGCTACATAGATCCCCAGCACGAATGCTGATAACGCTCTCAGGGGGGGAGGAACTGACACTTTTATATGTACCTATTTGTACATTGCAATATATTTGCTTGACATAAAATATTATGCTAATATAGCAAATTTATCTTAACCATTTTGTCCTTCATTATCATTATTTCTTTATTTTTACATGTTGTACCGCCAAGGGTGGCCGAGGTCGCCAAGGCGCGGACTCGTGAGCGGGAGGTCTGGGGTTCGATTCCCGCCGGACTGTCCTCCATGACTGAGGTTTTTTTCAGGTTTCCCTCGGTCCTCATAAGTGGCAAATGCCGGGGAGGTACCCTAAATTTGGGCCTGGAACGTTTCCTTCCTTAAAAATGATAAATACTTTCCCAATATATCACTTCATCTCATGTATCATCAGAGTTCACCGCCTGTGGTGCCTCGGTAGTCAAAACGGGCGTTAAACACTACTCATTCATTTACATGTTGTAAATGTAAGTAGGGTTGTTATATTTCACCTTAAAACAATTCGACGTGAAGATATGGCTCGATCTATAGATCTAAACGATAATGGAGGCAATGTACGTTACATTGCAGAAGCACAGTCAATGGTGCCGTAAAACGGTTTAGAGAGACGCTAGAACACACCAGAAGGCCAGATTTCGTTGGCGGCCGTTTCAAGCCTCATATTTAATGGAACGCTGATGATCTGAAGGGCGTCCGTAAATGAACCAAATGAACAAAACCCGCCCGTGGATCCTGGCCACTCGGTGTCTCCCACACCTCAGTCCTTCCTCCCGCAGGTGGGAGGTGCTTACTCCTGAAAACATCGCTTGCTCTTGTGGAAGGAGAAATTGTAGAAGACCGGCGACTCAAAGTTACAGAAATAGCAGCAAGGTTGGGCCTTTCTAAAACAACTGTCCTTTCAATTATTCATGAACATTTAAACATGAATAAGGTTAGTGCAAGATGGGTGTCTAGACTTCTTTCCTCAGTCCAAAAGCAGCAACGAGTCATCCGTTGTCAGGCATTTTTGGAACTCTGCCATGGCAACGAGAGAGAAGTTCTGCAAACCATTGCTACAGGAGATGAAACTATGATCCTCTACTATGATCCATTCCTTGTTCAAAATAGAACCAATGTAGTGGCGTAAACTGGCGAAGCACCGCCTCTAAAGGCAAAGGTCACTCAGTCAACCAAGATGATCATGGACACAATCTTTTGTGACTGTGAAGGAATATTCTTCATTGACTTCAAGGAGAGGAACACCGCAGTAAATGGGGAGTACTGTGCTGACCTACTGCACAGACTACGTGCTTCCATCAAAGAGAAAAGGCGAGGAAAGCTGAGTGGTGATGTGCGCCTTCTTCACGGCAACGCGCTGTGCACACAGCTCTTGTTGCAAAGGAAGATATGAAGATCGACCATCCACTCTTCAGCCCATATCTAGCTCCCAGCGACTATTTGCTCTTCTCAGAACTCAAGAAGGACCTTCGAGGAAGGAAATTTAAGTGTGGCGAAGAAGTGATGGATGCTCCTTATGCCCATTTTGCAGACAAAACTTCTAACTATTTTGAGGGCAGGATTGAAATGTTAATTCAAAGATGTGAAAAGTGTATTGCAATAAAGAGTAACTATATTGAAAAGTGAAATATACTTTTTGTCTTTATCATACCTAGAAAATGGTTAGGCCGGAAACTTATGAATCTACCCTAGTATATCAGTCCACAATCTATATTTAAAATAATAATTCAATTTTAAATGTTATTTAGAATAAGAGAAACATTAAATATAATTTGGCAATATTAACTATCTGCTATTATAATGTATTTTCTAAAATATTTTAAATGAATAAAAATTAAGCAAATGGAAACTACACCACTTTGGGGGTATTGCGTCTCTATTCCGAAATAATCTCTGTATTATATATACATATTTCAGAATAAAATACTGCATGTTTTAACCCTCCCTTTATCTTAAACAAAACATGTTAAAATATTTCTGCAAAACAAATTTGTTTCAGTTTTATAAATCCCTCAATTCAATTTTATACCATGCCTTTAGCTTCATAACACTAATTTGAGGGCATTTTTTGAAACATATCTCCAGTCTGGCCTTGTATTTTAATTAAATTCGTGGGGGCTTTTGATAATTCTAATGCTAGTGAACGAAACTGTACGATATCAACTATGTAATCATGTGGTCAGTGATGTCTTTGTTCGCTAAAGTTTTTAATCATCGTTCTATCTAAGACTGAACCTCGGTTTATTGTATTTCCTCACTGAGTTTTCCTCTACAGCAGCGATTGTGTTCTTGAAATCACCTTTTGATCCTTTAGCCTTCAGCGTTGTTCTTTTTCTATTCTTTGGCATCTGCAAATTGAAGAACGAAGGCCAGTTAATCCGAGGGAATGCCATCATGGCTAACTCCATTACCCTCATATTCGTTTTCGCACCAGTATCTCTCTCTTCTGCATCTAACATCAAAATTTGCAACCAAAAACTATTATTTAATTATAGTACTTTCAAAATAATGGGTAATATTACATTTTGTTTAATAATTATAAGAACAATTACCTGAATTTAATTAGATCCCAATAATAGATGAAAATCCGGTTTACCAGATTTTCTTCGATATGTTAACAGTAACATCACATTTTACCCATAGAGCTCTAGCGTTTATAACATTATCTCGAATGAGCACAGCTAAATTATTTTCAAGTGGCGGAATAACGCTAGGAAACGGCGTTCCTCCACTCTGCCGTTATTCAATACAGCAACAAAGTACTTTTACACACAATCGCGACAAGAACAACTAACGACGCATGATTTGGAAGTAAATAAGGAAAAATTATGATAAGTAAATGTTCCCTCGTATCTTGGCCAAAATTTATCATTTAGAAATGCGGTACAAAAATTTCTACGAACAATAACGATTGCTTGGCAAACATGTGGAGATTAAAAATTATTATTTCAGGAAAGAGTTTTAACTTCAATATGTAAAAGTATGAACATGTATACCCCACGACTTCCCTTTATATTCACAAACAGAAGGTTTAACAAAAGGAGACGGGAAAAAGTTAACAATAAGTCAAAAAAAAAAAAAAACGAAAAGTATAGAAAAATTTTAAGACAGCATACATAACGACTAAGTAAGAAAAATGTGGACATTCAAGACGAACAAACCACTGCAATAAGTCTTAAATGGAGGTGAGCAGGCAAAATGGGACGAGATTTCAGACCGAACATAGAAATGTGGGACTTCATCGTACAAGATGGGCAGACGAGTTGAAGATCTTCAGAAGCTAAGGCAGAGTGGGAGGAACGTATTAAAAGGCAAGTGCTGATCTTTGCCGGAATGGCTAAATATTACCCATCATCTTTCTGAAAAAGAGGCTTTATCTGTGCTATTTTAAAAGAAATAATAACTTCAGCTTTGTTACTAAAGTACAGTGGAGCCTTAATAAGAAATTTCTTACAGGTTACTGATGCAATCCATTGGCTGGAGAAATTATTATGAAATATACTTAATATGTTATAAGAGGGTTATCTTTTAAGTTTTTACAAAAAAACATTTTGTTGCTTTTCAAAACATTCGCCTTTAAGATTTATACACTTTTACATGCGTTCAAACCAAAAGTCTAAACTTTTTACCACTCTGAAGGTGTTATCTGAAAACCACGATTTTAAAGGTTCCAACAGCTTTTTGATGTAAATCGTTGTCTACGCATTTTTGTTTGAGAACAAAAATATGTCGTTAGGTGATAAGTCAGATGAATACGGGCAATAAGACATTAATTCGACGTTTTTCTCTTTCAAATAATTGAAATGGTTTGAATTAGAAAGTATTGCAGGGAGGATTCTGTTGCATTGGAGAATTTGTTTGACTGTTTGAAAGCTGGCATTTTTATGATGAAGAATGATGCGACGTTTTCGGTTGTTTTTCATGATTTAGTCGATGACTTCTGGCAGACAAGTTGTTGTATACCTTTCAGCATTAATTGTTCTTCAATCCTCAAAAGGAATGGTTGCGACATGTCCAGTACAACCGAAGAAGCAAACGATCATTTTCTTGGAAGTGTTTCGTGAACGAACAACTTTTGTGGGATTCGGTTCATCTTGGAACACCCACACAGTGGATTGTTGCTTAGTTTCCGGTTCATACGAATATATCCCAGTTCCGTCACCTGTTACGATGTTGTATACGGCAGTTCCTCGATGGAATTTTTGAGCATTTCATCACACTAATTAACACGAACGTTTTTTGAGCTTCGGTCAAATTATACGGAATGTATCGAAAACAGATCTTTTTCACAGCTAAATGTCCATGCAAAATCGAATGTACTGCAGTCTTCGACATGCTTAAGGATGCCTCTATCTTACGTAAGTCACAAGCCGATCTTCTTCGATCATTTGCGCACAGCATCGATGCTTTTTGGAATGACAATCGATTTTGGTCAATCTTCACTAAATTCATCACTGACGGACGCACGACCATGACGAAATTTTGCATACCAATAGTAAACAGTCTTTTGTGATGGTGCTTCGTTACCAGAAGTTGAACGAAGCGATTCCATGCATTGCTGTTGAGTTAGACCTTTGCTACAATTGTAAAAAAAAAAAAAAAAAAAAAAAAAAAAAACATTCAGCGAAAACGATCACGTGAAATTTCCATTTGTTTGCAAAATTATTTTGTTTAAACGCTCACTGTAAACAAACTGGTCTGTCAATTTCTAAGCTGCAACTGTTTTCACAATAACAAACGTCAATTGTTTAGAAAATAGTAATGACATATCTCATTAGCACCACCTAATGGTTTGTTTGTAAAAACTTAAAAGATAACTCTCGTATTCTCGTGTGTTTCTAATGATTCAGTCCAGATGAAACGTGACAGTCAGTAGAATAAAATGGTAAAGTTCTTACAAAAAGATTATGTACAGGATTAAACTGGGTATCTGTTGAATAAACTAAAACATTTTCACAATCAGCGGCAAAAACTCTGCAACTTACTGCTAGTCAATAAACATACTGCATTACGATATTAATGGGTTATTTTATTAGAATTTAATGTTTATGCCATTCCAAAGCTATAATTTCTATCATTTCAAATTTGTATGCACTTTGCTTTTTTGCTTTTACACTTTTAAACATAATATAAATTTATAAATGATACACAGATCAGTGCTGAAAGGCAAACTGAATATTTTCATAAAATAACGACCCAAACTACAGGTTGCATCGGGTTTTCTAAGCCCTGGGTCCAGGGGTACAACACAGAGGTCTGTGCTACCCGGTGGTCTTTTGCATTAGGACGGTACCTTGTTTCCTAAACCGACCCGCCTTTCGGCTGCAGACGATTGCGTCGCCCAGGCGCGCTAAGTTCCCTTAGCTTCCAGATTTTCACTGATGGATAGGTCATACTAGCTTAGACCTACTTGTATTTAAGAGATGAGTCACCCCAGCATTAAGGTAGCCATCACCCTCCCTACTAACAACGGCGATTCCGGCGCACCGGCCCCCAGGGTACGCCTTAGGCACTCCCCTGGGACACGCCGCCATCGAAGGTCCTCAACTCCCCGTGAATGACGGGTCCACTGCCAAGCCGAGTCCAACCCAATCCGGACAACTCCCTTCCAGGAGGGGCTCGAATCAAGTCCGGCCCGGCTTCCTCTAGTAACGTCAGAGGTACCACGGGCACTCAGGGTCCGCAGACCCCGCACCTGGAGCATCTGAAGAGCAACGACCGAAGCTGCCCCCCCCCCTTACGGTACACAGAGCAGTGCTGAAAGGCAAACTTACTATTTTCATAAAATAACGACCCAAACTACAGTTGTACTATCTTGAAACTTTACAACACAATGGATATACACAAGTGCGGTTTCCTTGTGATAAATAATAATATATGACAGTCGTCGCCAAATGAAAATCACTGTACTCCATCATAAGAACGACGCACTGAGTGGAGTGGCTTAGGTGGTTATCCCTGGGACTCGCATTTTATACGTCCCGGGTTAAAATTCCTTTGGGTCGACTTGGGCATCTTGGGCATTTTCATGGTTTCCATGTAGGGATGCATCTTTCCTTTCCATGAAATTTCCACTCTCTTATTTTGTTCTGATTGCAGGTTCAAAAGCGCCAGGCTGGGTAATCTGTTGCTGCGTGTGGCGAGAAGGTGAAGTCGCGTATTGAAAGGTTTGTGCTCTGAACGGTTCGAGTTCATTGGCTGCGCTGGAAATGAAGTCTACGTCACAGACCCTGACACCCGAAGGTGCCCACATTTGGAGAGGGCGCCGGTACAAATGCCTGATCTTTTCCTTACACGCCAACAGATCCTGTGCTGAAAAACGAGCCCAGTTCCAGGTAGAGTAACTTAACATATATAGTCGGATAGTTATCGCATTGACCATGTCTGCCTGATAGCTCAGCTGGTAAGAGTGTCGTGCTACTACCGGGAAGGTAGTGCGTGTGAACACCTCCAGGAGCCAACTTTTTTTTAATATATATATATATATTAAAACGTATAGTAATAAAATGCATAGGTTAGGTTAGGTTAAAAAAATCATATGCAAAAAATTTAGTGTTAAAAGCAAAAGCGTTTGCCGTTTCCCCTTTGATTTTTATTATTTACTTTACGTGTTACATGGCTACATTATAGTTTCCCATTTGATTTCGCTGTGTACTGAATGTCATTAAATATTAACATGCATGCATCACAAAAGTAATTTTTTTGGCGTACGATTGCTTGTTCCGTGCGTTACGACTGTTCTATCCGCTTGCATTTGTTGCATACTGTTAACTCGGACTCGGCTCTCTCCGTTGCCGTTCGTGGAAGGAGGCGTGGATCTTTGGTCTGTACTGCTAAGTTGTGCCTAAGACACCGACTTTTTCCCTACGTCCTCACCAGTCCTCTCCAATAGAAGTGGTGCAGTATTATTAGCAGCTTGTCTTGAACTTGAATAGTGTTTAACGACCGTTTTTACTACTGAGGCACCACACACAGTGACACTGACGGTTCATGAAATGAAATGATAAATTGGGGAAGGATTTTTTAAAGGAAGGAAGCATTCCAGGCCTAAGTTTAGGATACCTCCCCGGCATTTGCCATTTATGAGAACTGAGGAAAACCTGGAAAAAACCGCATTCAAGGAGAGAGGTTCTAGAGGGAATCGAATCCCAGACCTCCCGCTCACGAGTCTGTGCCTTAACGACCTCGGTTGCCAGTGATGGCACTGCAGATTGTCAAAAAGGTAATTTTTATGTATAGCAGAAAAACTTAGATTCGCCTGGAATTTGTATTCCACCTTCGAAAAATAATATCTCTGAGAAATGGAGATTATATGGTAATCTTATCCTTTTTATGTCGGCAAACACTTGTGACAACAAAAACAAAATTAAAATGCTTAGTTGTAAAACTATTAAACAAAGCATTTTCTTTAGGATTAGATCATTGCTGGTTTTAAACATTTAGGAAAACACGCGGATAGGTCCATAGGTTTCCCGCCTCGCCAATAAGGATTATCGCCTTCACAAAACCCTTATCTGGTGTCATGCTTTATCTGTTAAGTAAATAAATGCAGCTGTAACTTTCCTTCCGCACCCCCGTGTTCAGTTATTCAGATATAGTTGCATAAAGAAGGCTATGTATATACAAGATTGTGACATGTTCAAAATGGAGTTTCGAGCTGTTATCAAGCTCTTCGCAAAAGAAGGACTTACTCCAAATGAAATTAAACAGCGATTGGACGGTGTATATGGGGAAGCATCCCCCTTATATTCTACCGTAAGAGAATGGACCAAACTTTTTCGAATGGGTCGAGAAAGCATTTAACACGAAGAGCGTGCTGGTCGGCCCTTGGAGGTGCTCACTACTGAAAACATCGTTCTTGTGGAAGAAGAAATTATGAAAGACCGGCGGCTCAAAGTTACAGAAATAGCAGCAAGATTCGGCCTTTCTAAAACAACAGTCCTTTGAATTATTAATAAATATTTAAACATGAATAAGGTTAGTGCAAGATGGGTTCCTAGACTTCTTCCCTTAGTCCAAAAGCAGCAACGAGCCATCTGTTGTCAGGCATTTTTGGAACTCTGCCGTAGCAACGACAGAGAGAGAAGTTCTGCAAACCATTGTTACAGGAGATGAAACTACAGTTCTTTACTATGATTCCTTGTTCAAAAGAGAATCAATGAAGTGGTGTAAACCCGGTGGAGCACCGCCCCTCAAGACCAAGGTCGCTCAGTCAACCAGGAAGATTATGATCACAATCTTTTGGGACTGTGAAGGAATAATCTTCATTGACTTCAAGGAGAGGAACGTCACAGTAAATGGGGAGTACTATGCTGGCCTACTGCACACACTACGTGCTTCCATCAAAGAGAAAAGACGAGGAAAGCTGAGGGTTGGTGTGCGCCTTCTTCACGTCAACGCGCCTGTGCACACAGCTCTTGTTGCAAAGGAAGCTGTGAAGAAATGTGGCTTCAAGAAGATCGACCATCCACCCTACAGCCCAGATCTAGCTCCCAGTGACTATTTCCTCTTCTCAGAACTCAAGAAGGACCTTTGAGGAAGGAAACTAAGTGTGAGGAAGAAGCGTTGGATGCTGTTCATGTCCTTGTATGTCCCAAGGCAATTTTCCGAACAGCTTCGGATTTTTCGTATTAAACAGACGCAGCGAGTAAATGAGTACTCTAATTAATAAAAACGCTGTTGTATAATACGAGCTTTGTCTCTACCTCCTGAAGACGTGATAAACACTTAACAAGTAGTCTCTGCCTGCACGCGAACTGTTACGCTCCTTAGCTTGCCTAAACAGGAATTTCATTCCAAGCTACGTCCTTTGATTAATGGGCATGTGCTTATCAGAGTATCTTGGGTTCGTGTCGAAACGAGCGCACTATCAAAGTAGCATCTTTTCCAACAATCTCAGGACATTTAACGAAAGTGCGTTGACTAAGGTAGGCAGGAAGAGGGTGATTACTTCAGGCACGATCCTTTCGGGTGAATTAATTATTTTCTCAAGAACTTTCTGTGGTTTTATTTATTAAATTCGCATTTTTACGGACTCGCAGGAAAGGAGAAGAATAAATATTTGCGAAACTTTTACGAACAATCTTTCCCCGCCCCCCTCAATTTGTGTTCCACGTCAGAGCCCAAGGTTGATATAAGATCTCTAAGGGGAAAACAAAGCAAAAGCTTAGGATTAATTATTCTTGCCTTAAATAAAATATATTATTTAAATAATATTACTGAAACGTGTGACATGGGAAAATTTTGGCTTGAGTCCCGTTTAGGACATGGTTGTGTGCAGCTAGTTCAGACACCAGAGATACCAGATACACCAATAGACTTGGAACAGAAAAAAATAAAAGTAAATATAACTTAAGAAAACATCTTCACAATGTATACTGTCTTATCTAGACACGTTGTATATATGTTCGCATATATTTGGAATGTTCTACCTTTTACTCAGATACAATTTCGAATCTTGTAGACAAAGTAATAACGAATTAAACGATCAAAACGCCATGCCCCCTAAAAATTAAGTATATAAGTTTTATGAACGAGTTGAAAAGTCCTAAGTTTGGCTTCTTTTGAAAGGGAAGTAAAGCCGAGGGTCCCATGTCATCGGCACGAAATAGAACCTCAAGCCTGAAAGAAGAGACCTCTGAGCAAAATTTGTCAGCCGTTTCACGTCCTGAATAGAATGGGACGCTGATGACCTGAGATGTTAAAGAGCGTCCGTAAATAAACCAAATCAACAAAGCACTCTACATTTAGGCCTGAAACGTTTTCATCCTCTAAAATAAACAAATAAAAATAGTAATTTCCCAATTTAGCATTTCATCTCATCAGTATCTACCGTCCGTAAGCCTCAACAGAAATAACCGGGCGTTAAACACGATTTTAAAAAAAAGGACCCGAAGGAGGCGACCGCTGACAAGTAGAAATGCTTAAGGAGAGAAGAGAAAGAGTGAAAAACATTTGTATTAGATATAAGATGAAGTTAAAAAATATTAAATGGAGTTATTGAAGAAAAAAGGGTTAATTTAAATTAAGTGACAAGTGAAGGGAAAGACGCAGGAAGCAGAAGTTCTGACTTGAAGTATAACCTTTGCATTACGAAAATGACTTAAATAAAGTGTTTGAGACCCTAATTCCCCTAAAACTCGGATTAAAAGCATAGTATTTGGAGCTTTCATTTATACCGTCAACTTTGTCGTTTCACATCAGCATCATTGTAGATACGAATGTAAATGCAATGTAATATCCCCATCAAGGGCCTTTACAGTGAGATATCCAACATGTGACATTTACACAAGACATGACTAGAGGACAAACTACATGTACGTGGGAATTTGTAGAAATACTGCCAAGAAAACACAATCCTGCGAAAATTTTATGATATTAATTATACATTGGAGTAAAAAATAACCCTGATTATAAAAGCGTAAACAATAGACATGTCATTAATGTATGAACAAACCTTCATAATGGTCTTATTTACTGTGCCGTACAGTACCGTGACCGTTTCTTGTCACAACCGGTCAACGTCGCAGATGACGATTGTGCTGTTTCGCGCTCCCGGAGTCGTGGGATAGAGGGGAAGGGAAGGTGTTGTTAGAAGAACTCTTTGCTACATTCACTGATCCTCGAGTTTATTTTCACCATGTGCGCTGCTCTGACCGCCGGCGTTAATTGATTATGCGAAGCATGCGGTAGTAGTGCAAGATGCTTGAAGTTCAAGAAAGTACGGGCATTACTTGGGTGTGCAACTGACAGCGGAATAAATTGGCATTAGAACGGCTCTCCATCTGCTTACAGAGACTGCGTGATAGCACGCGACTCAGTTGAAGTCTGGTGCCCGAACTGAGTCTAGAAATATCCCGCGATCTAACACTGAACTCGTCTGACCCACTTGAAATCTATAACAGCGTGTGCTTCACTCGCCTACACGGGCTCACCTGCACCGCTGACTTGCAGTCTATCAAAAGCGTGCGTCAGTTTTTTGTAATTACACACTAGGTGATGCTCTGTTTGTTTTGACAGTGGGGATGGTACCGCATTAAGCACCCAGGGCTTGTGAGTTATGCTAAACGGGGTGAGGAGGGTCAGGCAAAATCCCTGTCGTGAACCTGCATCGTTTATTTGAGACCAAGTCTCTAGGGGCCTGCAGTGCTTATTTGCCAAGATTGTGACACAAAGTGGGAGTAGTCTATATCAGCCTGTTTCAGGCAGAGTATTAGAGGTTATTGAACTGCGCATTTGTCAAATCGTTCATGATGACGGTTCAGCGCGATTATCAGTTCGAGGTAATTCTTGTTCAGTATTTCTTTGAGATGATCATGGTGGTTCGCTGAAGCTGTGTGGTGTTCGGTGAAGGTTTCTTCCAGCGCACCAAGGGATTGGGAGACAGGAGGGATTGTGGAGCTGCATAGCTCATCTAAGCATGCAGGTCTGTGGAGATGCGATGCTCTAGGAGTTGAGTTTCGGTGTTTGGAGTGTCATCCTTAATCTCTGCGACAGTTTCCTCAGTCGTGTTGTGGTTGCTTTCTGAAGTGACGTGACTTGCGAGGAGACGAGACTGAGTTGTTTTGCCAGTTCAGAAACAGGGCTTGATGTAATCTGGTGAGAAGATTGATGTTGTATGTCCTGAATGATGGTGGCGGAATGGGTTGTGGCGTGTGGCCAGGAGCGAGTGGGCTAATTGCTTGCCCCGTGTAGCGTTCTCGCACAAGTTGCGCAGTAACGGAGACGGCGTGTTAGATTGTGTTGTATGCAGGCTGTGAGAGATTCAGACCCACAGTAGTGGCAGGGCAGTGGCTGCTCTCAGGATTCGGCGGTGTGGCCATACCCGCAGCATCTGCGGCTGTGCTGAATTCTCACTGCTCTGCTTGTGGAGATCTACTGCAGTTCTGAGAGTTGCCATGGTACATTGATGACTACGGCGTTATGCTACGTAGGTAGGGCTTAAGTGACGGCGATGGCGTAGGAGACTTGCTGCGGTCGTTGTCAGGATCTTCTGTGGCCAGGGCGGTGGCGAGAAGCCTCAGTTGACGTTGCAGTAGTGGCGGCTGTTTTCTTCTTAGGTTTTCCGGTTGAGGCTTCTTCTTTCTTGCAGTTGTTGCTTTCTGCTACATCTCCCGTGCCTCAGCAAAGAAGTTTCCCCTTTCATGCTAATTTCAGACGGGGCTCACTCACTACCATTGTTTAAAAACTGACGCTCTCATTGGCGAGTCAAAGCTCGCACTAAGGCGCTCAAAGTCACTACTTTTAAATCCTGGCTTTTCATAGGTGAGCGTTCAAACGCTGTGCATTACCGTCTCCTCAAGGAATATTTAACTGTCCCTACAAAATTAGTAGCTTCTGTAAAACACAAAGGGAATTGATCTCGCCGGAGACACAAAGGCAAGCGCACCGAATTACATAGTATTCTGTAAACACTTGTTCTTTACAAGGACTTTCCCTACATAATCATGATTTAACTTATATAATTGATATCGGATTTCTATCCGTCCGAATGTCTACTAGATATTAATACTAGAGTATACTTCATGCTATTTATAATATAGGAGACATTAAGCAATATAAATCAGCATTTATTCAGTACATTTGTGGGATAGGGGGCGGAGATCTGTCTCAGTACGTCCGTAATAGACTGCTTGAAAATTACGTATGCAAGAGTCTGTAATATTTGCTAAAATATTATTTAAAACAAGTTAAAAATAAATTGCATAATTATTTGATATCATCATATGGAATTCTTAAAAACGCTAGAATATTCTAACAGGAGATTTGCTTACCAGAAACTTAAACGCATCTGTTAAATAATCACCGAACAGAATTAAAGAGAAACAAGCTGTTAGTGAAACTAGGTTGGCAGCGGCAGCTTTCATGAGCTCAAGTAGATCGTTGTGGTTGTTACAACCACACAATTCTTTATCGTCCCGATGTCAAACTGGAACCTGTGGTTGTTAGTGATCGTCATCATTTATTTCAAGTAAATCGTTAGGCTTGTTTCGGCTCTGAAGTGATCTGGGCAACGTTGCTTATTTATTCCATTTATTTATAAACGCTCTTTAACAGCTCTGGTTATTAGCGCCTCATTCAAACCAGGAGTGAAATTGCCGACAAATTTTACTCAGCTACCTCTATTTGCAGGCTTGAGGTTCTTTAGGTCCATTTTTTTAATAGTGTTTAACTACTGAGGCAGGTACCACAGGCGGTGGGCACTGATGATACATCAGATGAAATGATAAATTGTAAAAGGAGTATGTTTTTAAGGAAGGGAACGTTCAAGGCCTAAGTTTAGGGTACCTTCCCGGCATTTGCCAGATATGAGGACTGAGGAAAATATGGAAAAAACCTCAGTCAGGAAGGACGGTCCTGGTGGGAATCGAACCCCAGACCTCCCGTTCCGAGTCCGCGCCTTAACGACGGCGGTTTTAGTGCCGTAAATCTAGTCACATAACCAATGGCTTTACTCCTCTTCCGAAGGAAGTCATACTTAGAAGTTTTAAGCCCTAAAAATTCATTAATCCAGACCGGTTTTGAATCCGCGACCTTGGGTCTATAAGACAAGTATGGTTATCACTATACGATTAGGGTCGATCAACAATATTATTGTTTTAATTTAATTACTGCGAGTAAGAAAACCATTCCAGAGAATCTTGGTCCCTTCCACCGGTGTCCTAATTGTACATTGTTAATAGCTTAAAACAAATATGGAATACTTTATTGAAATTTTGCCATTATGCCTGGTCTTGTTCACTTCTTAATATCGAATTCTCTCGCTGGTAATTTTGCCGAAAAAATGTTTACTGAAAAGATATATAAATTATATTAATAAATCTTAAGTTTCAAACATGAATATGCTTTCCGTTTTCTTTCAATACGCAACGAAAATGAAAGCTTTAAATATAAAACATGAATACAGAGAACGCTATGAGCTTGGACAAAAAGGCGAATCAACCGAAAGGTGTAAAAAGTTTGAAAAAATGAAGTAAATAAATAGAATTAAATGAAGTACAGAATTGGGGAAAATAGAATAATAAAAACAACCAGTACTAATGTATTAAATGGAACAAAACGCAGTACAAATATTAAGTTTTTATTATTTCGGATTTCAACCTGAGTCATTTGAAAACCTTCCTTGCAAAGGCTATAAAATTAAAACTAACTGCTCATAGTTCGGATTGGGTTGGCAGGGAGAGAGGAGGATTTCAGACGCGGAAGCGGAACGAGAGTATCTTGTGCGGCCAGATACATGCAACCCTTACGTTAGGAGATCGAACACCCCTTCCCCCTCAACAGAGCCCAAGTCCCTAGAAAGAGTCGCTTGCACATCAGACATTAGCGCAGAAACCTCTCAGTGAGTGAGTTCTATTCCGCACACCACTAAACCGCGTCTGTTACACTCCATGTCTAGAACTTCAGCAATGCGCTAGTAACCAGGGGGAAAAAATTAGAATTAGAATGGCCGGTCTCAAGGAATTTGTACCCGGAGCCCGAGTTACGCCGCTCAATTAAACCATCAATTTGAATGATATAATCTTTGTACACTCTTTCACATTAATAATGTAAACGAGAACGATATACTATTGTACATAAAGACACTAACAGCAAAGGTTTGTAAAACCACAAACAATAATTGCCTAGTATTTTATAAATTGTTCTTCAAAGAACAATAAAATAGTGCATAATGGAGAGCAGCAATTTATCATTTTTATTCTGTATGATACCTCACTGTTATAAAAAAAAGTAATTATCCCACATTTATTACACCTCTAAAATTTTGCGTATCTCTTACCATACTTATTAAGGGCCATTATTGGCATTATTTTCGTATTTTATAATTTCTATTTAGTTTTTAATATATTATTCTTCCTACTTTTTAAATTTTTAATCCCTTCTTGTTCAAAATTTTAAGGAAAATGTAATAAGATTCAATTAATGTGTCTTGAAATTTTTATTAATTTAGGGACTATAAATTAAATTTTAAAAATGCTAAAACATGGACAAAATGTTCCGTTTTTTCGTCAAGCAGTAAAACAACAGAATTGATCTTTCTCTCACATATTCTAGGAGCTTCGTTATCAATTAAGAACTAGATCCATTCTTATGTGTGAAATTATTTATGATTTTGTGCGTTTTTAGAAAAAAATGTGTTAAAATGTTAGCAAAAATTTGCAATGCATTTAAATAATCTTAGTTCCTGGTATTTACAATACCTTCTGCTATGTACATGCAAAATATCAAACCCATTTGTCAACAAAAAGTTGAGACAAAAATAAGTTGAAGAAGAAATGCAAACAAAGTCATAGCTCTAAAACTTACCAAACTCAATACATTCCAGAACAGCAATCATCCTGTCCATCATCTCGCGTTTTTCTATTCTTCTAATGCCTTCATTAGGTGCTCGTAACCTTCATCATTAATTCCGAAACTCGATGTCCATATAATAATCTCATTTTGTCTCAAAATCGCTCAATTTTGCAGTATCTGAAGCAACCACATACACTACTATAGCCCTCATTCAATACACAAATCTTGTTATTATAAGTTTAGAGCTCCCCACTGTTTTCACTGCCACATGAATTACATTTTATAATTAACTTCGAAACTAGTAACCAGTGGCACGCTTTCATGACAATGTTCACAGTTTGAGGTACATTACTACTAATTAGCTATGATAATTGCACATTTATAATTATACAATCACTATGTACACACTCAACATCGCTAGAAACACTGGGTACTTTTTATTCTTTCTTCTCAACGTAAAACACGTGTGTTGATGTAAGCCTAGGTGTATTTTCAGTTTTCTGATCATTATTTACATACCTATTTTCATGAAACTTTCGTTTTTTATTAACTTTTGATTCCTAGGCCTTTTGAAACAATTAATTTTACGTTTTTTTCACACACTCTTTATAACTTATTTGTAAACAAACTGGCCGCTCAAACAAGTGAAAAGCGGGTTGCGGTAAACAGAATAACAAACATAGTAACGAAAACAGCCATTCAACAATGGGAAAAAATTCTCTCTCATACTTAGAATTGCAAACACAATTTAACCAGGGTGTTTGGTGGGGGCGTGACGTTAAAAAAGATGGGATTTTGCAGCTCCAAGTTAAAATGCCATTTAAATGTCTTAAATGTTAATTTTAAACAAAGCATACATCAAATTACTAGGCAAAAGTTGTAAATTTTTTAGGTCTAAACGTCGGTCTTGGTTGTATAGTGGTAACCATACTTGCCTCTTAAACCCAATATCGCGGATTCATGTCCGGTCAGAGTCGATGGATTTTTTGGGGGCGTAAAAACCCTAAATATGATTTCCTTCGCAAGGGAAGTAAAGTTGTGGGTCACGCAAGATAAAAAACCTCAAGCCTGGAAGAAGAGGCCTCTGTGCAAAATTTATCAGTCGTTTCACGCCCTGATTTGAATGGGACGCTGATGACCTGAGATGTTAAACAGCGTCCGTAAATAAAACAAAACGCTTAGGTCTAAAACATGAAAAATGTACATCTTGGCCATTTTATACTTCCTGGTTACCTTGTAAGAACGGATTATCATGTTTTAGACTGTTTCTGATTTAAGCTAAAGGGAATTTATAACAAATATTTATTGTTTCTATTATAGTACTATTTAATTAAACACATTTTGCTGCAGTTTAAAACAAGTACCTGGTGTATATTAATTGACATAAGTATAACCTTCTGAAATGTTTGAAGTAAAAAAAAATATATATTCAGTATATTATAAAGCTTTTCTGTGTTGTTTAGCGTTGTTGTTCGTTGCACCGTTGTTAGGAAGTTTCTGGAAGCAAATGTCAACTCCAATACACTAACTTGATGTTTATCCTACTGGGTTACATGGGTCAGTCCTGGTGGTGTGGTGGTAACCATACTTAATTCCTAAACGCAAGATCGCGGGTTCAATCTCGGCCAAGATCGATGGATTTTTTCGGGCTTAAAAATCCTAAGTATGTCTACCTCCGGAAGGGAAATAAAGCTGTGGGTCCTATGTCGTAAATTGAGCAAAATTTATCGGCTGTTTCCCCCCTCAATTGCAATGGGCGCCGATGAGCAGAGATGTTAAACAGCGTTCATAAATAAATCAAATCAACAAATGCCTTACATAGCACAATATATAATTTTAAAATAGTACTTATGTCATATATAGTTTTTTAAATAGTGTTCAACGCCCGTTTTTACTACTGAGGTACCACAGGCGATGAACACTGGTGATACATGAAATGAAATTATATATTGGGAAAGGATTTTTTAAGGAAAGAAACGTTCCAGGCCTAAGTTTAGGTACCTCTCCGGCATTTGCCATTTATGAGGACTGAGAAAACCTGGATGATGATGATGATGATGATGATAATAATAACAACAACAACAATAATAATAATAATAATAATAATAATAATAATAATAATAATAAACGTGGGAAAAGCTGACCGTGTTTTAAAAATTAGAAAACAAAATTCTAGGATTCAAGCAGAAAAAAATAAAGGCAGCACCATTCTTTACACTTTACACTTAATGGCGCCTCAGCCAATAATGTCATGTCCCATTTGAAACGGTTTGTTGATATCTTCGAAATGGTTACCACACTCTGTACAATTTAAATGCCAGAGCTGGCGACTACGCTAAACTGTAGGTGCCCAAGATCAAAACCTTGTCCTCCTAATAGCAGAATGGAAGAACCGGTGCGTTCAGCAATTTAAATCGCGACTTGAGCAGTACAGGTTAGAAGTTTAGCAAAATGTTAAACTATAACATTGCATATTGTAATTCAACCATGCATTATTAATTGAAACTAAACTATTAGGAAACTGAAAACCCGAAGAGTTGTGCTATTACCTTGAGAAAATGTGCACTGTAGGGGCGGAACGGCTGGTCGTTTGTGAGTAAGGTTTACTGTTCGCCCCAACAATTGCAGCCAAATTCCAAGTTGGGCGCTAAATATGAAGCGGTTTAGTAGGGTCCGGCTAAGTGTCCCAGATTGGGCACCAATTTTGAAGCGATTTGGTAAATTAGTGAATGATTGCTTCGATGTTATTGTCCACGCTTAACGACAACAATTTCTCACGGCGAATCCCGCTATTTTGTTCATTCTTATTCAAGAGGAGTTCAATAAGCACGCGATGCGACGTTAAGTTCATCTGCCAAATGCTCAGAAATACAGAGCAACTGTAAATGATTCGTTCGTTTTAACAACGATGTATGTTCCAAAGTATTTCACATACAAATATGAAACTCATCAAGTTTTCTTCACACTCTACAAACGCCCCTTGGGTCACACGACACATGTCCAGCTCGTTCCACACATCATCCTGTCAATGTTCATCACTGCAGCATCGATGCTTTCCCTGAGTTCTGTAGTGTTCTTGGCAGTGGGGGTACGTAAGGAAGAAATCACAAGGGGTTAGATCTGGTGGTCTGAGGGGCCAAGGGAACAGAGATATGTCATCCTCGCCAACACGCCCAATCCAGCAATACGGAATTTCAATGAGGGGATGCCCCATCTTGTTGGAAGACTAAATCGCCAGAATCTGCAGCCAGTTGTAGAACGCAACATATCCAAGCAAGATATACCAGTCACAAACTTCTCACAGAAGAAAAACGGCTCAAACAAACTGCACTCACCTTTGGTGTATCTCTTTCAAGTGCTGCATTTGCTCGCGGGTTTTCAGTGTCCCACATTGTGATGATTAAATAGAACGTTACTTCAACCTGGCGACGAAATCTTTATCCTACTCCAATGCTTCCTGCACTGTGACGCAAAATTCCAGGTGCCGGCTTTAATTATTACAGTAGCTGCCGACGGTGCGGTTTGAAATATAACCGTCGTCACAAGCTCGCGGCTTGCTAGGATTTTTGTGTACTACGCACTCTCTCCATCTGACACTTTTGGTCCTTAAATAGCCGATACCACTTGTTTACATGCCGGTTCTTTTCCGTTGCGCTGCTCTAACAGACAGACATCTCGCATATTCCAAACATACAAAAACTCTTTTCTGACTCTGGCGCCATTTTGTAAAGACACTGAACTCGTGTTGCAAATGGCGCACACAATGGAAACTTGGTGCGTTTACAGCTCGTTTCGTATACCAATCATACATGTACGTATAATACTTTGGAAAAATAGCATTTTGAAAACGAAGAAATTATTTATAGTAGCTCAGTATAACAGTATTGCAAAAGATGAACATTTACAATTAATTGCACATTTAAAACAAGGCGTCGACAATGAGGAATGCTGTGTTGTTTGGAAAAGTAACAAATTTTATTTAAATATAATAATAACAATTATTACTATTATTATTATTATTATTACTATCATCATTATCATCATGCGATTTTATTAATTCTAGGATGTTGAAGCTAGAAATGAAGTTTTTTTTTATTTGTTTATTTATGGAAGCTCTTTAACAGCTCAGGTCATCAGCGTCCCATTCAATTCAGGGAGTGAAACGGTCTCTTCTTTCAGGCTTGAGGTTCTTTTTCGTGCCGTAAATGTACGACACGGGACCCACGGCTTTACTTCCCTTCCGAAGGAAGTCACACTTAGGATTTTTACGTCCGATTACGCCTTATTTGACAACATGAAGGATTCGCTGGGAAGTGACAAATTCGGCAACAACGAGGCAATTCAGGTAGCTGTCTACTTCCCGACAATGGTTTCGCTGTGAAGTTACCAGGAAGGTGGCAACTGTGCTTTGACGTTGCTAGGGAGTAAATTGAGAGATCCACGTGCATTGAATCATGTTGCATAGTAATTAAGGATTAAATTATTTCCCAATCCGTAAATGCAAACTATTTTATTTACAATTATCCGGAAATTGCTAATTACCTAAATACCAGACTTCAATAGGCTTCTGCTAAAACTCTCGTACAGTGAACTGAAACCCTGTTTTAGCTCATCGTTTTACACCATAATAATTTATTTTCTATTCATTATCATAAGTAAGCATGCTCTTTAATTAAATCATTTATTTAGCAGTAAAATAATAACTCCTTGACAGTTGATACTTTAAAGTACCTACAGCAAATTTACTTTTTACAGGCAATTATATACTCTTTATAAATATTATGCTTAAAAAAGGAGGAAAGGTTATATCGAACTTTTTTGTCATAATAAAATCATTCACCTCTATGTCTCTTACAGTTTGTTAATGAATTAATGCTGTACTAAACCACAAAAATGTTTCAGCGCATTGAAAATGTGCGCACAAAAACTCATGACGTCAATTTCGTTTCTCTTATCTCGCCATGTTTTTCAGGCAGCTTGCTTTTGTTCTTTGAGTCTTAGGTCCTTTTTGCTTTTATATTTTCTCCATAAATCTGGCACATTATCTATTCCTGCAGGGCGGAATTTTGCTGACGTAGTCAAGCCGGCTGACTTATGTGGTTTTTCATGTTCTGTGTAATTGCCAGAGGAGAAGCTTCCCTAATATGAGAGAGTAACAGTCCAAGGTTAGCAGCTCAATCCACTTTTTATCTCATGTGTGGGCATGTAAAAATCGTCGCGACCTGTGCGACGTTTCAAACCTTAAATTTGTTCTTTGCAGTGTGTGGTTAAAATACTTTATAAATCGAACATACCTTAACACTTTGAATGCACGTGAATTTTTTTCTTCGCATTACATATGAAACATTACACTTTTGTAGTCACGAGAGTAAGGCCACAAGTTTCCGGCCTAGCCGATAAGGATTGTCGCCTACACAAAACCCTTATCTGATCTGTTAAGTAAATAATTGCAGCTTCACTGTGTTCAGTTGTTCAGATATAGATGCATAAAGAAGGATATGTGTAAAAGGCTGTGATATGTTCAAAATGGAGCATCGAGCTGTTATTAGGTTCTTCACAAAAGAAGAACTTATTCCAAATGAAATTAAACAGCGATTGGACGGTGTACATGATAAAGCATCCCTCTCATATTCTACCGCAAAAGAATGGGCCAAACCTTTTTGGATGATGCTTCGCCAGGTTTACATCACTCCATTGGTTCTCTTTTGGACAAGGGATCATAGTAGAGGACTATAGTTTCATCTCCTGTAACAATGATTTGCAGAACTTCTCTGTCGTTGCCACGGCAGAACTCCAAAACTGCCTGACAACTGATGACTCGTTGCTGCTTTTGGGCTGAGGAAAGAAGTCTAGGCACCCATCTTGCACTAACCTTATGTGTAAATGTTCATGAATAATTCGAAGAACTGTTGTTTTAGAAAGACCCAACCTTGCTGCTATTTCTGTAACTTTGACCCGTTGGTCTTCCATCATTTCTCCTTTCACAAGAGCGATGTTTTCAGGAGCACCTGCAAGGGCCGACCTGCACGCTCTTTGTTTTCGATGCTTTCTCGACCCATTCGAAAAATTTTTGGCTCATTCTTTTACGGTGGAATATGAGGGGGATGCTTCCCCATATACAGCGTCCAATCGCTGTTTAATTTCATTTGGAGTAAGTCCTTCTTTTGTGAAGAACTTAATAACAGCTTGAAACTCCATTTTGAACATGTCACAATCTTCTACACATAGCCTTCTTTATGCAACTATATCTGAACAACTGAACACGGCGGACTGGAAATTACAACTGCAATTATTTACTTAACAGATCAGGTATGACACCAGATAAGGGTTTTGTGAAGGCGATACCATTATCGGCGAGGCCGGAATCTTATGGACTTACTTTCGTATATATCGGGTGTCTCACCTAGCTCTGCATTTCTCAAATATTTTTGAAATAAAACAAGATGTGAAAAATCAGTTGTGCAGGAATGTACTCAGGTCACTGGCTCACACAACTGTAGGATATGTACAATCCAAAAAATTAAAATAAATAAACAAATATCTCTTTTATCTCAAAGTTATATTCATTTAATTGGAACATGTATATTTTTTCTAGCGAACCGAAAACTAGAGGTTTAGTTAGTGATAACCGAATTGCTTTTACTTTCCTAAACAAGATTACTAGTTGCCTATAGCTCTAGGAAGCTTCATGCTTGTAAATTATATCCAGCACAGAAAATACACTCACAAATAATCAGTAACTCTTATCTGATGAAACTGTCACTTCAACAGATGTTCAAAGTGACCACCGTTTACATCAATACGCTTGTGGAGACGGTGAACAAGCGAGCGTTGCACACATTGTAGTGTTTCTGCAGATATTGCCCCACATGCCGCTGTTTCATATTCTCTGGTATCTTTGGGAGTTGCTCATACATTATCTTTCACTGGGCCCCAGAGAAAGTAATCTAGTGGTGTTAAATTGGGGCACCGAGATGACCATCTCACAGGATCACCCCATCATTTCCACCGATTGTAAACTTTGCATCCACAACTTCTCTGGGAACATGGGCGAAGTGTGTGGAGTAGCGATCATGCTGGAATAAAATTGATTTCCAATATCACGTCCTCTATGAGAAAGGGTCAAGAAAGAAGGGGCCTCTGAGCAAAATTTGTCGGTTGTTTCACGCCTTCAATTGAATGGGACGCTGATAAACTGAAATGTTAAACACGTCCGTAAATAAAACAAAATGAACAACAATGCTGTTGTGAACATGTGACTTTCAGAAACTGAACAATGCACTCTACATCCCAGCCCTGATCACGCGATTTTTATGTTTACAAAACTGAAATCCTACCTTTCAGGGGGGAGATTCACGAAGATAATGCGGTGAATATTTTACTGTGTTCCAGCATGTAAGAAACAAAGCTTTGAACGATTTTAGGGGGATTGAAATGTTAACCTTGAATGTAAGAAATGCATTCAAGATAAGAGAGGAGATGTTGAAAAATAATACCTGTATTTTAATTCTTCACTTTTCTGCCATGGTCAGGACGGAAATTTAGGTATTGCACCTTGTATGTCTTTATTACTGAGAGAAGTATTCGTGTATTATTGCTGGCTTGGATTGGTAGACAGTGAAGAGAACTTCAACCTTGCTCAACGGCTGGCCGTTTGTGCCTACGCCCGCAGAAGGAACACCTCTTGGTGAAATGGACGTGATGAGGGAGACACTGGGCAGCGAGAGTCCACACACATGGATGTGGTTCCTAACAAAGTTCCAGACAGAACATCTCAAACACCTCCAAGGAGTTTGAACCCCTCAGGAGGGCCCGGGGAAACCTTTCCAAGATGCAAGCCACTACCACGCCACACGCACACACAGTGCTCGACCCTCCTGGCATTTTCAACCCTGCAACAAAGCCAACAGAATGAAATCGGAGAGCGCAAAATTCGTGGGAAGGAAGGAACCATCCCAGCGTTTGCCTAAGCGACCAGGGGAAAACAGGAAGAAAACCCAAGGTCAGGAAGGCAGAACCCAAGATATTTAACCCGAGGTCTCCAGACAGCTAATTTCAAGTATTACTGCCTGAGTCTGTTGTTACCAGAAGTACGTACGAAAAGTGTTTCTTTTGATGCAACAAAAAGAATGCAAGCCATTAAAGTTTTTGCTACAGTAACTAGCATTCCCTTTCTAGAAGAACAGCCTTAGGCAAGTAGTTACCACTTTTTTCTGTAAGTGTAGTCACGTCTATGAGTGCAGAAACAAAGGAAAACAAGAGCAGATGCAGCAATTAAGTGAAACGTTCTAGCCTTGTTTTAATCTTATGTACCGCAGACATTTTTCCTTCTGCGGTTAGAGCATGTCCTTCAAAACAGCACGTGAGAGGTGGAAAGCCAATTTGCGTGTTGTAGGCGGATCCACTGGGGCGAGTAATGCCCTTCCGTAAATGTGCTTTATAAAAAAGTTACGTGGTCTCTGCCTTTATAAGCAAATACACTACCTGAGGCTTAGGACTTGAACTCGGGGGGAGAGCCTGGAGTTAAAATCCTTTGGGTTTTCCTTTGTATGAATTTTACGTTCTTAGTTCCATTCCGTTAGTTCTGTTAAAGAAACGAAAGTGATAGGTGGGCAGATGCTGTGTGAAGTGTGGCGGTGGGTTGCGCTTTGAAAAAAATTGCCGACATCTGAGGAGTTCGAATCCCTTGAAGAGCTCAATTTGGTAAAAATGTTAGGAACCTCGTTCACACCTGTTCCTTTATCACCCCCTGGACTCTGGTCGTTCGCTTTCTTCCTCATCTCATCCGTTCTTCTCGGAGGTACTTGGGAACAAATGGCCAGCCCTTGAGCAGGGCTGAAGTAATGATAGCTTCTCTTCCGTTCCTACTCAGTCAATGTGTTGAATGAGTTTCATTTTCACAGCTTTGCATGTAACACAACACGTTAATTTGTGCATTTCATATAGGAGGTGGCTACCAGCAAAATAAATTAATATTTACACGTGTGACAAATTTAGCTACCACTAAGCTAATTTTTGTACATACCAATCTTTTCTTTTTACATGCTGACGTACTCAGTTATATTTTATACTTCTCGTCAAGTATTTAAGTACAGTTGTTTGCTTTCATACATGATATAAAATAAAAATAAAAATAAAGTTACACTATTAACAATGTATCAAATTAACAGTAATTATAATAGTAGAAAAGGATAAAATATTAAGAAAAAGTCACACTTGAGATCGCTATATTTCTAATTGGTCCACGAGTTATATTTCCACGAGTCCGAAATATAGCGATCTCAAGTGTGACTTTTTCATAGTGTTTTATCCTTTTCTACTATTATAATTACTGTAAATTTGTTATATATACTGCGTGTGTATACACAGGATTTTAATGAACTACACCAAAATAATTTCAGAGAGTGCAGAGCTGATCAACTTGAGATAAACAATATATGACCCACAACTAAACATAATGCAGTTTTATGGTGTTAAACATTATTACATGAGATGCTGATAAGTCGTGTTAAAGCCAAGCCTGGGGTTAAAATGTCTTTAAAACCGCCTTGCGAGCATAGACATCTCGATTTTCCGCTGCACGTTATCAGAGTTTTCAAGATTTAGTGCCATAAAAGTTACTCAAATCTCGAACTAATCATTTGACAGTGCGACACTGAACATCTAGTAGCATTATGTAGCCTACTCTAGAGGGAGCTCTTTTAAATTGCTTGTGTGGGCAATGCATAATGGAAAAGCCGGTGTTCCGGGGGGTCAATTCTTGTCATGCCGTTTACTTTTTTATTTAATATGAAGTTTGCGATACGCATACTAAAGTATTATAAGTGAAATTTACTTATTACTTTCAAGTTTTATTTTCTTTCTCAACAATGAATGCATTACCAACACACATTGGCTTAATAAGCTTACTATTAATATGATCATGTTTAAAACTTAATTTACTTAACTGCCTACTCTAGATGAAGCTCTTTAATTGCTTGTGTGGCGCAACGCGAAAGTTCATGTCCCGCTGGCCGCGGGTTCAAAACAAGCCATGCAGTTAATTCGACTATTACAATCGCTATTACAATTCGATTTTCTAGTATAACCAAGGAAAAAAAAACATAGTGTGTCTATTTTTCTTTGTGTTTTGTGGTTGGAATTCCTAATTATAAGATCCTTTGTTTGTTTGTTTATTTACGGACTCTATTTAACATCTCAGATCATCAGCGTCCCATTCTATTCAGGGCGTAAAACGGTCGATAAATTTTGCTCAGAGGTCTCTTCTTTCAGGCATGAAGTTCTTTTTCGTGCCGTAAATGTACGACACGGTACCCATGGCTTTACTTCCCTTCCGAAGGAAGCCATACTTAGGATTTTTACGCCCGAAAAAATCCATCGATCCTGGCCGGGTTTAGAAGGCAAGTATGGTTACCACTACACCACCAGGACCGACATGCGTGTTCAGGAACTATATATTGGAGGTACAGAGTTGGCTACACTGACCAAAAGACAAATACACCCCGCATGATAAAACGGTTTTTTTTTTTTTTTTTTTTTTTAATAATTTCACTCGTTAATCCGACTGTGATTGGTCAAAATTCAAATTTTTGTTTCAATTCATTGGTCGATGAAATTTAGGTAATGTTTGACATCCATCTCATTGAGATTATACATAATTATATTTTTTGGAACAAGGGTTGTAATTATATGAATTGATATGTTAAGATTCAAGTGTATAAATTGAAACACAATCTTAAAACGTAGGCTAAACGCTGTATTATTAGACCCTAGTCAGAAAACGGGGGACTCGAGCCTGGAAAACAAATGACTACTTCTTACTCGAAAGTTAATGGCATAATCATGGCGCCAGCGTGATACGTTCAGAAACTTCCCTCCCTTGTCGTGTGATATGTTTTCGAGGGTCATCTTCATTAGCCAGTGGCGTACTGGTACTTTAGAAATTTATAGCCATAGCTTCGAAATTTGAGCAGGCAGGTCTTACATTATCTATCCCAAATTGCTTATATATACATCTCTACACTTTGAAATTATTTCGGTTTAGTTCATTATCGCATATATCATGTATATAAATGTGCTAGAGTATTAACAGATTTAACGCTCTAACTTTCGCAAATTTTGTTTTTTCTCGACGAAATCATCAAATAACAAACGATCCATCAAATTCGTTAACCAGACAATTGGACCGTAGAGGGTGGGGGTTAATCTAAAGAGAAACTATATTAAAAAAATTAAAATCACTCTAATGACCGCAATTTTTGCTTTGTCTCAAACTCGGTAGATTTCTTTGTAGTAAATGTTTTAAGGTGGTTTCCGAAAAGTAGGGCAAGCGGGTCATTAGGAGTGCAAAACGAGTGAGGGTTAAAACGAAATTTAAAATATCGCACTAAAGGCCGCAATTTTAAATGATTTTAAAGAAAATTCGGTTTATGCCAATGAAATAAAATAAACAAATATTTTCTGAAAATAACTGAAATAAACAATTAGGGGGTGGATTAACCTGAAACCCAAAACTTAAAAATTGCTCTATCGCCAACAACAATATTTGTTTCTTTACAACAAAATTCAGTATACGCCATTTAAAAAAATAAGACAAATAGTTTCCGAAAATTGGGGAAAAAGGACCATTAAGAGTAGGGGTATAATTGTAAACCGAAATTTAAAAGGCGCTCTTGCGTTTAATTTTCTCTACATTGTTTTAAAATAAAAGAACAACTTAATTCAGCATATAAACTGTATTTATAATGTTGAATATGTTTTATATTTAACAAAAGTATCGTCATGAAGACAGTAAATATGAAATATTAATCTAATATGTGTTTGAGAATTATATGTAAGAGCGCTCTGTAATAAATTACTTTACATGTTTTTATCACAATAACATTTAAATGATTTTTTATTGATTTATTTATGAACGTTCTTTAACATCTCAGGTCATCAGCGTCCCATTCAACTCAGAGCGTGAAACTGCCGACACATTTTGCTCAGAGGCCTCTCTTTCAGGTTTGAGGTTCTTTTTCGTGCCGTAAATGTACGACATTGGACCCAAGGCTTTAATTCCCTACCGAAGGAAGCCATACTTAGGATTTTTACGCCCCGTCGGTCCTGGCCGGGTTCGAACCCGTGTTCTTGGGTGTAGGAGGCAAGTATGGTAACCACTACACCACCAGGACCGACTAAATTAAATTTGAAAGTAAATGAAAATTTATGTAACTTTCGAAGGATTTTTTTATTTGCTTTGTACATTGAAATTGTTTTTAAATATTAGTATGTTTTTGTTATATTGAAACATATGAACATCATCTTAAATACAGAATGTAACTCGAAACTTTCTGTTATTTCTCTCTATTTTAGTGAATGTAAAGATGATATCAAGTTCATAAACATGGTTACATTTAAAATGTTTAAAAATACACATACTATAACTTTATATATTAGTGATCATATATTTCATTTAATTAATAGTATATCATTAATTTTTGAAGTTTGATATCAATAATATGAGGTTTCTCTTTTGTTACACTTATAGATTGCAAGAATTGTAATTTTGTTCTCCTAGGTCACACATTAATGCCTGAACTTACTTCATTTCATTAATTAACAAGGCCTAATTTGGATTTTAGAAGATGATCTGACACATTCAAGGAACATCTCGGATTTCATCCGAGGACTTAAAGGACAAGAAATTATTAACCAGAATTTTTTTCTAGTAGAATCCCTAACTCACGTGGAATATCTCACCACGTGAGTTACAAAATGAGTTTTTCCCTCCAGCAGGAGACCCCCAGCCCTTTACGGGACATAATGTGCTCTTTAATTTCTTTTCATTTCAATTCAGATTTTGTATTTATTTTTATTAAAAGTTATTCAACTCGGTGAGCAATTCGCTTCGTTTACGTAGTCCCTGTGTGACAGACTTTTTGTGAATCGAAATATTCAATATTTAAACAGTGTTATCCAATCAAATCATTTTTATTTCAGACTGTGACACCAAATAAATTGTTACACTGTTGTGGCTTTGTCTCTGCATACAATAGATCAAACAAAAGTGTTTATTTATTTCGTGTTCTATTAGTTTTTAATGCATTTAACTTTAACTTTAATTTGTTTTTCCTGCTTAGAAATTATTTTAATTGAATTTTTAAATGTTTATTTCTATTCGCCTTTTCAAACGCCCTCATAGCTATGCATTTTTGTCCAGTCCTCGTTGTTAGTTTAAGACAACAATGAGACTGTTTGAAGCTCACAGCTACTTAGCGTATAGATAGCTCAGCAAATAAACCCGGCCTCCAGTACTGTGTGAGTTGACCTAAATCATACGTATGTTGACAAACCATTTTGTCGCGTCAGCACTTGCAACTGCCAACACGAATTTTTAACTACAGGAATAAACTGAAAAGTTAGAACAGTCAATCGGTTATCTTCATTTATGGCGAGAAAGCTGCAAGTGCTTGGAGTACAACAGACTTTCAGAGCACCCTTTCTTTTGTGATAAGTAACATTTTATTTATTTAAAAATGGATCGTAGAAAACTTAGATAACATGGCACTTGACTAAAAACGAAGTAAGACAGAAAACAAATGAACACTTTGGATCGTGTCACATGTTTATTTTCTGTAGATATATTAATCTACCACATTGAGAGTGAACAAAAATATCAAAAAAGGTGTATAAAGCTAATTTTATACCTTAGCATAAAATATGCGTGTTTTATGCAATATTTTAATTTAGTTTTAAGTTTAAACTGAAACATTATGTGTTTCTGGAAAGCGTTAATCAACATTCATATTTCGGCATATTAGTAGGAATTTAAAACAAATACGAGCCAGTCTATTCACACATGACACTGCGCTGTTTTCTACTCGCTATAGGCTGAATTTCAATGCCAGTAGAAAAAATGAAAATGGAAACACCAGTTTAGGAGTTTGGAGAACTGAAATATTAAAAACCAAATGCAATCATGTTTTAAAGTGAGGTAAGATTGAAAATAAGCAAGAAAAGAAGAACAAGAAACATAAGAAGGAAATAAAAAAGGAAGAGGGGAGGATGGAAGGAGAGAGGAAAGAAGAGGGAGGAAAAGAGACAGAAAGCAAGAGGGGAGTTAAGGAGGAAGAAAGAAAGAATGGAAAGAAGAAAAGGAGGAGAGAAAGGTAAAAAGAAAAGAAGGAAGGGATTGAGGAATGAAAGACATGGACTACATACTTTTTTAGTTATTTTTTTCTAAAATTGTTCCATTTCTTCCTACCATAGAACTATATTTCGTCGTAACCTATCTCCAACCCTTCTTTGCTCTAAATTCAAAATATTTGCGCTAATTACCCCATATCAATCGTTCCACATCTCTCATTTTAGTCGTCGTAAGTCCCGGTGGTCTAGCGTAACCACACTTGCCTCGTAGATCGCGGGTTCAAATCCGGGCAGGACCGATGAAAATTTTCGGGCGTAAAATCCTAAGTATGGCTTCCTTCGGAAGGGAAGTAAAGCCGTGTCGTACATTTACGGCAAGATAAAGAACCTCAAGCCTGAAAGAGAGGCCTCTGAGCAAAATTTATCGGCCGTTTCATGCGCTGAATAGAATGGGATACTGATAACCTGAAAAGTTAAAGAGACTCCATAAATAAACTAAGTCAACAAATCTAATTTAATCAGGGAATTCAAGATTATTTTATTTGATAAACCGTGGTTCCAGAAATGTTGTGTATAACCTTGTAAGTTTAGTAAATGTTGTTTCCCTTTGTATGACCATCAGTTCTGTTAAAAAAAAAAAGACTTATCTACTATTTGCCCAACATGCCCTATTCCATTGAACGATTTTAATGATGTATTAATATAATGCAGTGAGAGTTGCGAGAATTGCGAGTCAGCAGAACGCGACTGCGTACTGGGAGAAGCCAAGCATCAAAATCGTATAATGCATGTGGAGGTAGCAGCTTGCAGTTAATTTGAGGTACGCGTTTTCAATGACTGGTTGTGCTTTCGTGTGTTTTTCGGTGTTTTCATTGTGCTAGTTGTTCTTCGGCATTACCCTAAATAAATGTAGTTTTGAAAAACGGGTTTTTATGTGTGTGTAGTGGTAAGACTATTCGCAAGAAAAATCCTGCCAATTGTGTCGCAAGAAGAGAAAATGTTAGAATGTTACCTCAATGACGAGAAATCTGTTCCTAAAGAAAAATTAGATGAAATTCAAATGCCGACAATGTATTTCCTCTGAGGGGCATCATTTCAACGGCTTTTATAATAAGGTTAGTTCTTATCATTATGACTTTTAAATACAGCATTATTTTATACTTTTAGTATAAAGTTCTAATTTTTTAACTTGTCAGCAATAGCCCCTTTTGGATCCCGACCGTCCATTAGAACTATTCGAATGTAGATGCACTTGTAGCAACAGAAGGATAGAGGCCAGTCAGCCGCTTCAAGTGCCATCTAGAATGATGTTAAGATATTATTTGAACGTGAAATAGCCGGTAATTTTGTCCAGGAATCATCTATTTTGCGTATGAAGTTTTGTGCCGTAAAGGTATCAAACGCAACCCACGGCTTTAAGTACCTCCCGAGTGCCTAAGCTTCAGAATTTTACGTCCATAAAAATATTTCGACGTCGGCTGGGTTTGAACGCGCATTTAGTATTGGATATGTAAGCACTCAAATAAAACTAATAACTTTGAGCGCGACGACACTACCTACATTTTTTCAGGTGGAACGGCTGCACTTTCCTAATAATAGTAATAGCAGTAGTAGTGGTGGTGGTGTATTATTTACAAAATAAATTGGTTAGAAATCTAGCTAACCCATTTCGTACGGTCCTTGGACCCTACGTACATTCCCAATACACATGAAATTACACAAATCAATATTTAACTCTTAAGAGAAAATCAGTAAATAATAACAAATTAATAAATGAAAAAAATTAATAATAATAATAATTGACAAAATTCCGGAATACACAAATAGCATAAAAAAGAGAATAGGAAATATCTTACAGTACCGCACATGTAATTCCAAAAATATTGTCACTCAGTTCCCTTACCTCCCTTCCCGGTTGTGTACCTTTTCCGATCGGAGTTTTCTCTCTTTATTTCAAAATTTACGTACTACATCGTCCTTTTTTGTATCAGCAAAGTCCAACAAACGGGGCCTGTAGATATCTCTTCATTCTTCCGTCCCCTTGCACTAGGCCAGAATATTCTCCCAATATTCTTTCTCTGCAGAAATAGGGCTGATTCTCGTATTCTCTCTGTCTGTACCTTTGTATAACGTCCTCTATTATGATCCTTTGTCCAAAAGAGAATCAATAGAGTGGCGTAAACCTGGCGAAGCACGGTCTCTAAAGGCCAAAGTCACTCAATCAACCAAGAAGATCATGGTCACAATCTTTTGGCATTGTGAAAGAATACTCTTCATCGACTTCAAGGAGAGAAGCACCACAGTAAATGGGGAGTACTATGCTGGCCTACTGTACAGCCTACGTGCTTCCATCAAAGAGAAAAGGCGAGGAGAGCTGAGTGGTGGTGTGCGCTTTCTTCACTACAACAAGCTTGTGCACACAGCTCTTGTTGCAAGGGAAGCTGTGAAGAAATGTGGCTTTAAGGAGATCGATCATCCACCCTACAGCCCAGATCTAGCTCCCAGTGACTGATTTCCTCTTCTCAAAATTCAAGAAGGACTTTCGAGGAAAGAAATTTAAGTGTGACGAAGAAGTGATGGATGCTGTTTATACCCATTTTGCAGACAAGACTTCTGACTATTTTGGGGGGATGAGGGGTTGAAATGTTAATTCAAATATATGAGAAGTTTATTGCAATAAAGAGTAACTATAATGAAAAGGGAAATATAGTTTTTATCTTTATCATAACTAGAAAATGGTTAGGCCGGAAACTTATGGACCTACCCTCGTGTATCGTGTAGAATATATACTTCTGAGTTGGAATGGAGAATTGCTCTTAATATATGTTAAGATATACGAGAGGGAAGGAATTAAGTTAATCTGTAATGTTAGCAATATACCCTTCATGTGTTCTGAAAATATTTCGCCAGCCATGATGCTACAATGATCCTGTGTAGAAAGTTTCTTGGAAATATTTATTTTACTAAATGCCTGAGTGAGAAATTTATTATTATAATTTTAACATCCGTTCGGGTACGAAAGGTGCTAGTTACTTATGACTAGTTCTTGACTTTCTCACCCCCCCCCCTCCGGCACAGTTCAAATCAAATTGTACCTCCTATTTTTGTTACATTTGGCTAGCGCTGACATTTGCATTAGAATGGCTCATGCCTCCTCAATAATCGAAAAACCTGATTGTTTTAATCAAATAAACAATTTAGCAAAAGTTCAGATTATAACAGATGTTTACACGCCACTGTGCTAAACCAGATTCTGTTGTTAGAAACAGCAAAGCGGTCAATTCTACATTTTTCCTTATGTTATTCATGCAACACTTGTTTTTTTTTTTTTTTTTTTTTTTTTTTTTTGTAACTAAATGACGTAAGACAAATAACTCATCAAATAAATGACAATCTGAAGAAATGGAGAAGGTCACTTTTTTCTGTACTTGCTGTCAATAACCTGTTTTATGCGAGAGCAACAGGTTGTGCTGTAAGAGTTGAGATCTACAGAGAAAGATTTCCTAACACGCCATACCGCATTTGATTGGCATCTGCGTGAACTGCAATGCTTAAGGTGCAAGGGAAAGTACAATAGTAGCATGCTATCCTTTAAGTCTTAAGATGTAAATTGACCTTTGACTCTATCTCAATTACTTGTCTATATAGGGTGAAAATATTTCAGTGTTGCCCATTAACATTCTGTGTATATACAGGATGTTTCCGGGCTGATGGTAAAAACTTTCAGGGATGCTGGAGTAGGGCAAATATATCAATTTGAGATCAGGAACCCTGGTCCGGAAACGGCGGAGTCGAAAGCTATAAGCCAACATTATTGTGGGATACGAGAATTATTGTTTGTACTGATGTATTTACATGTGCATCAACATATAGACTTGCATCATGGGGGGGGGGGGACAAGAAACTCCACTACTGCAATGTTGAGAGCGTGGTGTGTATCGGACATGGTCAGTCCGAATGTGTTGCGGTTGAAGTGGAAAATACGGTTGAGGAATATGCAGACATGCCAATGGGAACAGCAGGGAAGCCGACAGGTTGTGTCTTGTAATTCGACCCACACCATGTTTCCACGACTGTTCCAACGATCAAAGGATACAGGGCAAGTGGTACCAATACACCAGGACGAGGAGAAGAACGACGCGTGTACCACCATGGAAAAAGTAGTGCTTCAATCAGCACTCGATTAGTTGAACGTGAAACGGGTGTCGAGCACAATACGGGAACATCAGCATCGTCAGAAAGTGCCTGCTGACAGGAGGTTCTGTTTCATGGCCAGCTCCTTCACCTAATGTTGTGTACGAGACACCTGTTAAGACTTCTCGCTACCTGTGACATTGTTAGAACGACACGAGGCTGTTCCAACGGGTACAACGTAACCTTGTGCGACGATGTCATGTAAGCTGGGAGACGCCACTTTGAACATCTGTTGTGAATGTAGAACTCTGTGAAAGTTTTATAGCTAAATAAAGATATTACATCTACACACAACGAATTTCGATTATGACTTTCGACTCCATGGTTTCCAGATCAGGGTTCTTAATCTCAAATTGATACATTTGCCATTCCCCAATGTCCCTGAAAGTTTGTATCGTCAGCTCGGAAACTTCCTGTACATACCGGAAATTAAATAATCACGTAGATTCAGGGGAACAATAGAGTACACAAAAACTAAAGAAAATCTATATAATATCTATTATAATTAAATCCACGTTAATTAATAAAAAAGTTGGGCAACGTCGACAAGGTCTAACCTGCAATGCGATACATAATAAAAACTAGCACTGAGAATTAACAAACGAAAAACAAAAAGACTGGATACGCCTCACTACCTCTGCTCGAAGGACAATAATACAGTTGTCGTAATACTCTCCCTGCCTGCAAAGTTACAATGCTCTTGGCTTTTATCGTGCTGTGGCTTCATATTGTTGATGTTTTAAATGTAATTTACACGAAAACTGTCCACTCCATTAAAATACAACATGAAATAGTAATTCTTTATTAGTTATTTAACTAAATTGTATTAAAGCAAGTTATTGTATATTAAATGAGGGATTAATTTTAAAGATTTATGTTTTAAAAGTAATATTTTTGCTTTCGTCATTACACGAGCGCCGTTTTTCAAAGTGAATATAAAAATTTCATGCCCTGCTTATCGCTGAATATACAGGGTGTACACAATGATTGTAGCGTTTTTAAACTTATATTTTTTCTCTGCGTTATACAATGTAATTTTGCATTACAACTTAAATTGAATAGTAATTGTGAAAGTTTCAATTCTACAAGAGCACATTTTGTTTTTGTAGTCATGGTAACGAAATAAACAAAATAAGACAAATGGCCTGCAAAACCTTTTTATGTCTTGGAAATCACGAAACATAATTCAGTCCAGAGGGCTTATAGGCAAAGATTTGGTCTTAAAGACCTTCTGCTAACAATGTTCTGTGTGATACAATCAGATCCAAATGACGGAGCGTCTCTATAAAGGAATGTATAGAGAGAACAGTTTTAGCGCGTAGTTCTATAACAAATTTGAAGGGCGGGAGACTCAAGAACTAACAATGACAGTGTGGAAGGTGTTGAGAAAACATCTCTAACAGAGACCATAGCGTCTACAATTGCTAAAGGCCCATACATAAAGACAAAATTTCCCCATCGTTGGATTGGTTGTCATGGTCCGGACGCCTTAACTTTTCTCCATTAGCCTCCGAGCCTTGACCCCCCTGAATTTTTCTTGTGGGGGTACATACACGTGCCAGCTACTTGCAGACCTACCTGAGTTGCATCAGACATGGCTGGATGTATGTCGTGTCACAAATGGATCCCATATTGAATACTTGTAATTTGTGTTATGGTAACTTCCACAGTTTTTCACCAATTTAAGTTATGATTCAAAATAATATTGTAACATAGCGTATTTATTTCAATGACGGTATACCAGATACATAATTTAAATACTTATCTAGCGCATGGGTATGGCCAGTCAGTTCGTTCTCCTTAATTACACATAAGAAATGTTGGGAGAAAAAAAAAACACAATTACATACACACAAACACTACGTCATGTGTCATTCATGTCATTCCCAATGGTGTAATTACAGAAATAGAGAAGGAAGAAGCCGTACCTACAATTAAACCTGATTATAATTACAAGGTAGATTAGGAGAGCAATACACGTGAATTCAGACATGGAACAAAACATGTGCATCGATACAATTATGTGTGACATTGTATTTTAACGTGAAAGAAAATTGCTTTGTTTGGTTTGCGGATGCTCTTTAACATCTCAGGTCAACAGCGTTCCATTCAGATCGTGAAACGGGCGACAAATTTTGCTCAGAGGCCTCTTCTTTCAGGCGTGAGATTTTTACATGCCGTAAATGTACGACACTGAACCCGCGGCTTTACTTCCCTTCCGAAGCCATACTTAGGATTTTTACTCCCGAAAAAATCCATCGACCCTGGCCGGATTTGATACCAAGACCTTAGGTATACCAGGCAAAAATGGTCACCATTAAACCTCCAGGACGGACGCGTGAAAGAGAAGTGTAATGTATATGCGAAGTCCTTGCTCTTAGAAGCAAAAGGGCATAAAAAGAAGGGATTTGGTAGGAAAGCTAGAGGTTAGCTAATTATGGCCTAAAGAGCTACATAATGTGGTTCTTTCGAAGACAAAGAAACAAATAGAAGAGGAGGAATACACTACGTGAGCAATGGGACAGGAACAGAGGAAGAAGCACATATACGACGCATTAAAAACTAAAGAACTTTATGAAGACCATGGAATGTTTGTAGACCGACCACAGAACATTTAAACAGATTAGCGTTAATTAATGATTGCCCCCTTTGTCTAGAAGACAGCGTTGCTGGCTGCAGATTGGGAGATACTAGGGTCGACTTGGTACCTTGCAGAGGTCTGAAACATTGTTCGAAGACATCTGCCTGTTTGAGAGATGTCCTTTCCCAGCGTCGGTAGGTTACTGGCAGTCGTTCCGTGAGGGCTTGTCTCATCAAACTGTCGTCCAGAAGCAAGGTTGGGACATGATTCTAAAAAACAAGTTTTCTACGTACACACACGTAACTAACGTAATAAAATCAATTATGTAAAAAAAAAGAAGTTCTAACAAGTTTATTTCCATTAGATAAACATGCAGTATCATCGTGCAAGTAGTGATTGCATTAATATTGAATAGGAATATTTAAAATTACAAATGAATGTTTCGGGTACAAATATCTAGACAAGGATGGTTGTGAAACAGCTGAGTGAAATGGGGAACATCGAATTCATTAGAGAGAGTTTGGCAGGTTGGTTTTGGAGGAAGTTGTAATAAGATGATGTCCTAACATGAGCGTAAGAGTGAATGTGCAGTTTTATTGTTGAAGAATGCACTTGACAGTTGTCATATCGATAACCGACAATTATTGAAGTATTTACATTGCTGGCCAAAAAACTGCAACATATTTTGCATGTTGCAAATAGCCATGAGGAAATGATGTCTGTCTTCTTGATCGGTTGTTTGACAGGGCCGTTGAGATCCTTCACGTCTGTGTTATCGTCCTACTTCGACCCATTAATCTCATCTTCGTTCGCTGTGGTTGCATTTCGTTCAACACGAGCACCAATTTCTCTCAATGACATCCCGCACGCTCGGAATGCTACAATTCTTCCTTGATCAAATTCAGACACCTGCTGGTAGATATTGCTGTCGCATTTTTGACCAGTCGTGCTTGTTCCTTCTGAGGAAATGTGGCATCGAATTGACGCTTTTTGTATGAGCGTTGCATTTTTTAATGGGCAGCAGAGTATTATTATTTGGTTTATTTACGAACTTTCTTTAATACGTGCCGTAAATCGACGACACGGGACAAAGGCTTCTAAAATTTAATGAAATAATTGAGGCATCAAATCATATTATTGTGACATCATTGCATGCAGTCCGAGCATTTTCTCTTCATGACAAATTACAATTTCTTAATGAGAACAATAAATTAATTACATAATATAACAGATTCAGCACTTAAGCAGACTTAAGCACAAGACGTGGCATAACATTAAAAACAGCTTGAATTTCATAATAATCTGTAGTAGAAGAAACACTCAAGGGCAACATGTTCACGTTTCATATCTGACATGTCATCAAAGGGGAATGTGGAATGAATCTTTGGGAACAGAAGGATCAAGACACAAGAATCAACATATTGTACTGACTTCAATTCTACTGCTAATCGCCTTGCAAAACAACGCTAAGCTATCCATTTGGATATACAACAACAAATATATTGACAAGATGAGTGCTTCAGGAAAAAAAAAATATTCAGCTTTTGCAAAATATGTTTTTGACTCAAACATTCCATTTAGCGTTATGGCTAGTAAGCATTTTAGGAACTGCTGCAAAAATTGCGTTTTGCTACTTCACGAAAAATTATTTTGTAGTCACTTTTTGATGAAATGTACAAAGATGAATCTAAACGAACATTTTTTATTCTGATTCAATGTACTCATCGATGAACGTTGGAATGGCTAGAAAGACTTTATGAGATTGTGGTTAAGTCAAAGATGATGTATGCAGTAGAAATTTGGGGAGTGTCAAAGAGGTAAACAAAGGTTGATGTGATGCACAGAAGTTCTGGGGTTATAAAAAAGTTCGTCGAGGGGGGTTGAGTTTGGCAGAAGTAGGAAGGAAAGGTATAATAGCGCAGAAAATGTTAAAATGTTGACACAGATGTTTAAAATTAGATAACAACAATGTACTAAAAGAGTGTCTTATGTACCTGGAAGACAGAGTGGTTTTGGGGAAGTGGACAAGAAATTGGAATGGGAGATGTGTGGTGAAAGTTAACGTCAGTGGATTTTAGAAAGAGGTTAGACAGAAGTGATCACATCTTATTAGCTACAGCTTCATATATTATTCCGCCACGGGTGACCGAGGTCGTAAAGACGCGGGATGTCTAGAGTTCGAATCCGGTCAGGACCGCCCTCCCTGATTGATTTTTTTTTTTTTTTTCAGGTTTTCCTCAGTCCTCATAAATGGCAAATGCCGGGGAAGATACCCGAAACTTAGGCCTGGAACGTTCCCTTCCTTAAAAAAAAATCCTTTCCCAATATTTCATTTCATCTCATGTACCACTAATGCCCATCGCCTGTGGTGCCTCTGCAGTAAATACGGGCGTTAAACACCGTTAAAAAATTCATATGTTACATTCTTTTCATTTTATGGAAATTTTGAGAAAAGTAAATCTTTCGACTTATGCTATCTTATCAACTACTGTTGTTGTTGTCGTTACATAGCACACGATGAAGGTCATTCTGCGTTGAAACACTCTCTGAATATTTCTTCATTTCCACTCATCCCTTCCAATGGTTTTATTTGTCATCTTGCAATGCTGGTATATAGGGGCATAATGCTTTTATGTTCGAAGTAAAGTTTTTTAATTTTTATTTATTTATTTTTAAAGGCATGGCTTGGTTAGAAGCAAACTTTCTACAATCAGAGACGCATGTTCCTATAGTATGGCTAAAGTTCGTTGATTGTATTTTTATATTTCTGGACGCATGTTATGGACTCCCTACATGATTTTATCTGCAGACTGAACTCTAACGAATCCATAAACTTTTCCTCTACTCTCTCTCTTTCTCTCTCGTACATCAGTTATGCTCCTGGACCCATATATCAATCTTATTAATAAATATTTGTTAACTTCTGTACACATAAAATGTACCAATTTGCAGTTTGATAGCTGTCATCCTAGGTACATTAAAATGTCTATATCATTATCTTTATCTATTGTGTCACCGTCATAACAATGTTGTTATATATCTCCAATTTAACCCAAGGACTTGGAAACCAGGGGTTACTCTCTACTTTTCTTGCGCTCACGAATTATTCCATCCCATAAGAACTCTAGCCTAAGGATTTCAAGTTCACAGACTAATACGTTATAGCTAGTCGTGTGACTGTGTTAACTCACAGAACACACGTATCTAGGTCGCCCAAAATCCACGTGCTATTCATGAAGTAACTATACGTTCAGTAAAAGTCGGGGCTTTGTCCTGAGTATTAATTCAAGTTATAACACAGTTTCTCTCAGGCCTGGAAACATGCTGTTTGTTTTAAAGTACGCGGGCGTTCGTTGTCAATGTGTGACAGAGATAGCAGCACTGTATGGTACACAGAACATCTAGCGGCAGCGGCGAGAGTGAGGACTGTTTTTGATACTTCAAAATGGGGACGTTTTCATGCAAGAACAGGGTGTTATCATTCGTTTTCTCCATTTGCGTGGTTTGACACCGACTGAAATTCATCACCAGTTGAGTGAGCGTGTCGTGATGGTGTCATGGATGTGTCTAATGTGCGTTCATGGGTGCGACAGTTCAAGTAAGGCACAAGCCGGTCTCACGACATGATCGAGTGAGTGGGGAAAGTTGTTTTGGAGAATCGCCGCCCAAGTTGGCATTTCCGTGGGATCTGTGCACACAACCCTGCATGAAGACCTGAAGATGCGAAAAGTGTCCTCCAGGTGGGTGACACAAATGTGACGGAAGACCACAAGATTGCATGCGTAGCATGTCGGCGCGTGATGACGGCAGGAATGGGACTTTTTTTCATCGATTGTGACAATGGATGCAGTTTTTAAATCCAGAAACGAAGCGCTATAGTGCTCAATGGAAGCACTCAGATTGGTCAAAATAGACTCTTACAGAAGCGTTCGCAGCGGCCATGGAATCATGGTGTCGACGTTGTGAAAAATGTGTACGGCTGCAGGGAGATTACGTCGAGAAGTGACACGAGTTTCACAGTTTTCGTATCGTTAGTTAGTGAGAAAAAAATCTGAGATGTTATAACTTGAATGCATCTCGTAGAGTGTTAAGTCTAATGATTTTGTTGTGCAACTGATTAAAACCTCCCAAGGACAAGGAATGACGTGTTCAGTTGTGCCTTCAGGAGGAGGAAGGGCAGCTTTAACATTTATTAAAACTGTTAGCCATCTCCCAAAGATATTCTGCATTTGATGTACGGAAATGTGTTATTAACGCCATTTTTGTTTAAATAAATGAAAAGCGAAATGGGACGAAACTATACCAACCCTCCTGGGTACGCCCTAACTTAAGTATCAAAATGTGCATTTTTAATATAGTTTAGTACCCAATTAATTTTTTGTTTTTACATGAGAATTTCAGGAAGTACTGAAGGTTATTTACCGACTGTTTTCTTTCGAGTGATTCAAAGCTTTATCATAACTCTCACTGGATTTGTTTTAGTAAAGTGTAGACCCTGTTCATTGCTACGTTCTTTTCTATATCTGCAAATTTTATGTAAGGGATTAAGCAACATGACATTTCCAAGGTGATCTGAGAACGGCTGCAGTCGCTATTACTGTTATGTGTAAAATAAACTACTCACCGCAGTACCAGCATAAGAGAAGAATTTACACACATAATCAGCTTGTTAGCCAAAGAAGCTGATTTGCATTCTTTTTCCGTTAATTATTATCTTTCTACAACTTTGGTCCTTCATTCTCAGGGCTTCTACTTCTGAATAAACGGTGAGAATCGCCTGCCCTTTATTATCCTATAATCATAATATTTTTCTTCTGACACCTAATTAATTTTGTTAATTCAGGCATTGTTTTTAACCTGTGAGTGCGGTGCCAACGAAACCTGACAAGCTCAATTTCTCATTACCGGCAGTGCAGATAAGGATGAGTTGTAGGGGCGAATTTACTGCAACGTACTCCGCCTGTATTGGATTGTTTGTTTCTCGTGTAAATATAATTAGGTTTATTACATTTATGGTCATTAGCGTCCTATTCAATTCAGAGCATGAACTAGCCGACACACTTTGCTCAGCATTCTGTTCGTTCAAACTTGAGATTCTTTTAAGTGCCATATATATTAGGGTAGGCCCATAAGTTTCCGGCCTAAACATTTTCTAAGTATGATTTAGACAAAAACTACATTTCACTTTTCAATAAGTTACCCATTATTGCAATACACTTCTCACATCTTTGAATTAACATTTCAATCCCCCCTCCCCCAAAATAGAAGTCTTGTCTGCAAAATGGGCATAAACAGCATTCATCATTTCTTCGTCACACTTAAATTTCCTTTCTTGAAAGTCCATCTTGGGTTTTGAGAAGAGGAAATAGTCACTGGGAGCTAGATCTGGGCTGTAAGGTGGATGGTCGATCTTCTTAAAGCCACATTTCTTTACAGCTTCCTTTGCAACAAGAGCTCTGTGCACAGGCGCGTTGTCGTGAAGAAGGCGCACATCACCACTCAGCTTTCTTCGCTTTTCTCTTTGATGGAAGCACGCAGTCTGTGCAGTAAGTCAGCAAAGTACTCCCCATTTACTGTGCTGTTCCTGTCCTTGAAGTCAATGAAGAGTATTCCTTCACAGTTCCATAAGATTGTGAACATGATTTTCTTGGTTGACTGAGTGACCTTGACCTTTAGAGGCGGTGCTCCGCCAGGTTTACGCCATTCCATTGATTCTCTTTTGAACAAGGGATCATAGTAGAGGACCATAGTTTCATCTCCTGTAGCAATGGTATAGTTTGCCGAACTTCGCTCTCTCTCTCTCTATCGTTGCCTCGGCAGAGCTCCAAAAATGCCTAACAACAGATGATGGGAATCTAGGCTCCCATCTTGCACTAACCTTATTCATGTTTAAATGTTCATGAATAATTCGAAGCACTGTTTTAGAAAAGCCCAATCTGACTGCTATTTCTGTAACTTTGAGCCGCCGATCTTCCATAATTTCTGCTTCCACAAGAGCTAGCGATGTTTTCAGGAGTGAGCACCTCCAAGGGCAGACCTGCATGCTCTTCATCTTCAATGCTTTCTCGACCCATTCGAAAATGTTTGGCTCATTCTTTTACGGTAGAATTTGAGGGGGAGTGCGTCTTGATATACATCGTCCAATTGCTGTTTAATTTCATTTGGAGTAAGTTCTTCTTTTGTGAAGAACTTAATAACAGCTCGAAACTCCAATCTGAACATGACACAATTTTGTACTTATAGCCTTCTTTATGCAGCTATATCTGAACATTTGAATAAGCGGAGCGGAAGTTACAGATGCAATTATTTACTTAACAGATAAGGGATTTATTAAGACGATAATCCTTATCGGCGAGTCCGGAAACTTATGGACCTAACCTTCACCGAATGAGACCAATGTCTTTATTTTTATGCCCTAAGAACTCCATTGACCCCAACCAAGTTTAAACTCGCGACCTTGGGTTTACGAGACAAGCATATTCTCATATATAGGGAGCGGGTTATAGCATATTTGCCTGTTATATTCCTTTGTTCTAAACCGCATGTTACCACTATATTTCATACTATTTTCAAACAAAGACTACACTTTGTAGTGCATGTATATGCATTTGGATCACGGTCAATAAGCCCGGAAATCTCATTTTATTGGACTAATCATAATGCTTTAGTAATGTAGATATTATGTATGTATATATGTATACTGTGATATAACTTTAACATGTGACTTTTGTGTCGACAAAGAAGAAAGTCTGGTGTTTTCTGTTTATGGTAGCTTGGATAGCCAAAGAAACCATTCATCCTACACAAAAGCAAGAGTAAACCCGAGTGTGATGCCACTGCCGTTGGAGGGAAATACACCCAACGACTTTTAAATTCGTTAGGGCTTTGAACCGCCAGCCAATCAACAAGAAAGAACTTTAAACTTTCAAACAATAACGAATGGCACGTGCAGGCAGGTAAATCTAAACCAGCCGGTAGTAAGTGTATATTTCAAACTTTTAAATCAAGGCGTGGGACTGCACTTGCTTGGGTGAATCTCTTTGTCATCGTAAAGCCAAAGATTACTAGATTTGACTTTTATATATAAGGAGGTCTTTGCTCTGCTGGAGCATCAGATAAGGTCTACTTCAGTACACGCAGTTAGAGGCGATTCACACAGACACTTCAGTTTAAGTAACGCATTTTAAGTTTCACATTCTGCGGGGACACATACCCATCTTGAAGTTCTACACGCGGCGAGATGCACTCCTGTAAGTTGTACACGCTTTGAGATATATGGTGAGGCATTCATAATACATTCTATTTCAGACGCGGTTTTCCGATTCATTTCAAATCTGTGGAAGTCGTGTCAGCTAACTTTATATTCGATGTAGATAAATAATATCATACTTAAAACACCAGAGGGCGTGAAAGATCTTGAGTGTAATAAATTATCATAAATATATCTGATCGTGTGGTTATTTCTATTACTGATTTCCTCTCCCAGTTCTGTTGAGTACGATTCAACAGAATAGCAGAATAACCTACTGAAAAATTGTTGACACCAAAATGTAAACAACAACACAACAAAACCGCTTCGTAATTTGGCATCACCAATGTGGGGCCTACAACAACAACGACAGCTACGCCACCGACCAACCTTCTGAAAATTTGGCGCTCAACGTGGCCCCACTAACAACCATCTCATAATTTGGCACCCAAAGTGGGGCTGACATACCAACCCGCTTCATAAATTGGCACCCAACGAGAAGCCACTCGACGTCGACAAAGTTGTAATATTAATATTACCTGCTTGAACATCACAAACGTTTACTGGCAAAGGATGGTTGAGGATACTTTCGGTATAAGAAAGATTGGCCACCTCAAGAAAATTTGCAAGTTGGTTTGTTTCTATTTCAGATCGTATGGCTGATACTTCAAATTGCACTATTGAGCAACGTTGTGCGCCAAAGCCTTGTTAACTGTATTTACTTGTGCTTCACCATTAAACTCCCATGTTGAAAAATTAAGCAAACAAGCAAGCAATAGACTCAAGCTTTTAATGAGATTAACAGCTGTGAAATGGGGACCTAACATCTTTCTAGATAGAACACGCCGACGCGACGCCTGTGATGTATAATCTAGGAATAACTTTTATTTTGATTAGCAGGTCATGAATATACAGCGGAAATTCGTACAAGTGTATATTCTAGAGTGCTATGGTTTTAATTCAAAGCTAAATTAAGTTTTAAAATATGTTATATTAAAATAGAAAATAAATAATGCTCAGTCATTTCTTCGCTGGATTCATTGGCACTGTCTTCAGATACATGAAAGATCTCCATTAGCGGATTATGTTTACTTTCTTTGTTTATTGTGTGCTGTTCACATTTTCTCCAGTACTCCTCGTGTGCACCTTCACCGCACTTAAGTGAAGTGTCACTGGTAAGGTGGGATTAAAACAAAGAGACAAGCTTCATGTACATATTGCTTGTTTATATTTGCTGTATAAAAACTGTTTTTATTGGAATTGGGTTGGGTATGGAAATGCTGAATTCTTACTTGAAGTTCAAAATCGCGTCTTCTCGATGATTGTGTGGGTTGCCTCTTTGCCAAGTTGCCTTGGATTATAGCTGGTATTATCTGCATTTCATATCATTGGGCAGGTTTTTCAGTAGGCAATTAAGAACCAGTTTTCGGAAGCATTGCATTGCATCTCGTCCTCAGGTCACCCTTAGCATTCGCAATGACTTTGGCCGAAAGGTAGAAACAATTCGGAATATCCAGCTCTCACCTCTACCAGCAAGTAACACCATTATCTTCTTTCCTTTGGAAATGGATGAACTGAGCGCTCAGGAGCGGTTTCCATCATCCCAGCTTTTCTTAATAACGTTGTGTGTTTCATCTACGTACTCGCAGATAGCAATTTATTGATTCTTTAAGTATTTATAGTTCCAAAGATGACTCCACGATAATACGCGAAAGCGAAGTCCAACTTTTCGTACAAGGTGCCATGAGCATGGAAACTTTGTTAGGAGTTCCACGAGGTTTTCCTTACTTGCAAAAGCTGTAGATTTCTCGCCGAATTATTTCACATTCAAAACGATAAAATTTCCCAGCGGTTTGAATTTTGTTTCCTGCCTTTTTGAGTGTTGCTGTCCCTGCTCTGACGATTTTTCTGTTGGTCTGCTCAGTTCGGAAATGTTAGCCATCTCACTTATGAGTCTATAACCTATTACTCTTCATACATAGCCATATACTTTACAGATCATTTTAGCGCTGTGTGTGTGTGTGTGCGCGCTTTTAGACTTGCTACTGGAGCCAGGCACAAACCCCACAGCATCGGAATAATGCCCCTTCAGTGCCATGTAGTTTCTCTACATCGTTCACTATCATGCTTTTGTTGCATTATTACGCACTTGCTCTCCATTATCATTAACCGCACATATTTAACTAGTCACTGGCCACGATGAACAGTAACGTAAGCTGTGTAAGAAAAAATGTACGTTTGGCAACGTACCCACTCCACGTTGACTTGTTTCAGAACTGTCAGCACCCAAATGTCTACTGTAGTGCAAGAAAGCCGAGCTGGGTGTTGCACAGCTGGTTAAGCTACCAACCTTTGATGGCAAGTGGAAATGCATTCAAAAAACAAGATTTACACCACTTAGCTATGCAACAAACATATTGACTACGGTGCATTTTTTATGTTAGGACAATAAGCCAGATTATACTTTGCTGTTATCAAGTAGATATCTTTATCGTATTTATTTGTATGGAGAAACCCTCGAGGCAGTGACTTCTTTAATAACAACTGTCTACCAAACAGGGCAGTTCAGTTATCGTTCACCACAGTGAGGTTTCTTCGCTACATACGAGGTGAACAATCCTTCACGCTACCGGTTTCGCGGCGTGCGGCCGGCCGGCAAGTGTGGCTGCTGTGTCGGCGGTGCGGATGAAAGGAAGTCCGCAGTAAATATAGTACAGTTTGTCGCGTAAGCTATTTCTAACATAAACACTTTAAAAGAAAAGTAAATTACTGACGTATATTAAGCAAGAAGATGCTGGAACTGCCTCCCTTCGTTGTTCAAGTATTTCTGACACCTGCTTAGGAAATTGTTCATTACACTCTGCAGTTCCTTCTGAGAAATGGCAGCAATTTCTTGATGAATGTTAGTTTTAACTTCATCTAAAGTGTGTGGAATTATTTTGTACACTTTCTCTTTTAATGCCCCCCCCCCCCGAGATAAAAACCAGGGGGTTAAATCTGGGAAAGAAGAAACTTCCTCTTGAAATAATCTCCTTATAGCACGCGCTGGTTCTGTACGCAGTATGAATCATACATGAATACTCTTTGGGGGAATAGAATACTTGTATTGACCCATTTCATTTGATACACTTTCACTCAGTATACTGTATTGCGTCGCCTAACAAACACGTGCTACTTGCGCTATATTTCAACACACAGTCAAACCTCGAACAGCGGAGGGGAAATATACTCCCCGCCTCCGCCGAAATAGCGCTGCCGGCCTGTCCCGCGGTTGCGTCAAGCATTGCTCACCCAGTATAATATAAATACAATAACGAAGCAAAGGGATGGGAGTATTTGTTTTCCGCAACGTTGTCATGTATTTGTAATGAGTCAGTGTACTGTGCTGCGAATGCTAAACACATGAGGATGTTCAAACCTTGGGAAGAAGGCTCAAGTGCGAGTTCGGTTGTCGAATTGGAATAAATGGTAGCAGTATCGAACTTGGACACGAACAATAAATGTAAGATGAAAGAGGATTGAACGGGCGTGCTAATGTTAATATTAAATTGACAGGTGCTAAATATCAGTATAAAACATATAATATGATGTTTTCAAAAACAAATTAGGCAATGGATCAATTACAGAGGTGGCAAAATGTTTTGTAACCTAATAGGCATACTGCGCTAGAGATTGTGCAAAAGAGACACAAAACGGCGAAAAAAACGAGGAAATAAGAAAAAAAGTACAATAAAATTAATATTTTTCTTTGTGATATGATCCGCTGTAAAAGATTTAACGACAAGGATCATGTACCAACCATTGGGAACTGCTAGTTCACCTCAAAAATTTGAGATTTTCCTTGTGAAGTATTTGGGTTTCGTTACCATACACTCGACAAAAAGAGAGTGATTGCGGTACCTGCAAGAATCGTTTCTTGGAGCCATTAATACGTTTCAGTTTGAAGGATGTCCAATATCTATTTGATACGACATGCATGACGGTACTTGTGCCTGTGTTTTAGAAGGAATGATCCGGGACCTAGTGGAATTAATAAATGCCTATTCAAAACTCATAATAGCAGGAGATCTAAATGCATATTAGCAGGTATTCACGACTCTGTAACAAAGCCGGCGACCTACTGTTAGTCCTGCTGCTGCGCCATACAACATAGAACTGAGGGCTTCACCGGATCTCTCCTTCTGGCACCATCCCCCAGATCTTGTTACATACAAAGGAATTTACATGCCACCGACAATGACAGTGCATTATAACCGGGTTCGGACCACACTTCCCAGTTAAATTTGATATAGGAGGAAACACCGCTTCTCAAAACACAGTCACCACTGATTGGCACCAGTTTAAAACTCTTATGCCCAAATGTCGGAGCCCAGGAAGCGAAACACTGATATTGACGAAATAAATCAGGGCATTACAACTTTACCGCCTCACTAAGAATGCCATAAGGAAAACCACCACCTGCTCCTAACCTCCTCCCCCATTCACCTCTCTCCCAGATGATGAGAGACTTGTCAGTGAAGGACAACAAGGCTCATAGGATACAGGGCACTGGCACTATGGTTAAGGCAATTATAAGAAGACAAATACACATAGATAAGCATGACAAGTTCGAACAAAAATTACTAACCGTCACACACAAGGAGGCGTCGCTCTGGTCATTACCTCGAGCCCTCAAGTCTTCCACTGAGGAAAAACCAATAGCCGAAACTCTCCACACTCCAAAAGGAATAATCTAGGACCCAAAAGACAAAGCAAAAATATTGCAGAAATGTTAAAATCCAGATTTGCAGACAATCCCAGTATAAACCCTGACCGCGACACGCTAGTCAACACGTGGGTAAATCAATGGATAAACACTCCACGTACAAACTCCACGAACCCGTTAACACACTGCAGGTGTATCAGACAATAAAAACTCTGAAAAGTAACAAGTCTTCTGGGCCAGACAGCACTCGAAATGAGGTACTCAGATATGTACCAAGGAAAGTTTACACACATCCTAAATTCTGTACTTGTACTTTCCCCCGGCCTGGAAGTGGGCCAGAATGCTTGTGATTCAAAAACCAGAAAAAGACAAAAAAAAAAAAAAAAAAAAAATCCTGAAAACTACAGACCCACAGCCTCCTCACAGGCTTGGAGAAAGTACTGGAGAAACTCCTCATGGCAAACATGAAAAACACATTACCAGAAAACCATCTCAGCAGTTCGACTCCAGGCAGCACCACTCAACAGAACTACAGATATTAAAACTTACTGATGATTGAACCACACAATCCAATAACGTTCGATAAATGCTGAGTATAGTATACAAGCTTTGTCATCAACTACCGACCTTCGGCCTTTTATATATATACTAGCCAGTTATTTGAGAACACGTCCAAATATCTCAAGAGAAATCACTCTCCTGCCCAATAACCGCTTGAGTACCACAGTATCTTCATACCTGTATATTCGGAACATACCAATAGGCCCAAAGTGCAAAACACTTCTCTGTGCTGACGACACGGCCATTTATAATCATAACCGACATCCTATATACAACAAAATGGAGCTTCAAAAATATATTAACAAATATCTTCCATGAAAAGGCACCTGGAAAATCGCCATCAACCCACTCAAGAGTCAACACAAACAAAGTCACTAATCGAGACAAACATAAAAAATCAACTTCTGCAGTGCCAACCGACGATTAAATACCTAGGTACTACACTGGACAGAAAACTTAATTGGAACTCACACAGGCAGCGACATTTTCTAATATCACCAATCCTCAGAAACAAACAGATGCAAATAAAAAAGAAACCATTCGTTTTTCAGAGCCTTTATCCAGAAAATTCTTCTATATGCATGCTCCGCCTGGACACACACGCACAAGATAAATCTCCTGTCACTGCAACGACAACAAAATATTAGCCTCAGAAAAACCCTCAGACCCCCAATACTTATGAAAACTGTACAAATCCACTAAGATCTAAACTTACCCACATTCCTGGAAACTGTAGAGGCCCACTGGAAAAAAATAAACACACAAACCAACAGATTCAGCAAATCGGCCAAGAGGAGCCTCGGCACAGAAAGTATAAGTGAATATAAACTTTTTAGACAATCTCTTGTAAATACGCGCGCGCGCGCGCGCGCGTGTGTGTGTGTGTGTGTGTGTGTGTGTGTGTGTGTTGTAGAATTAAGCAAACCTAAGGTATAAGCACAAACTCAGATAAACACTCGCGTCACCCACCCATATAACCGAATAACAAAACACAAAGAAGCTGTTCTCATGAGGTGATTGTAATAAAACGCCTTATGTAACAATATATTGTGTAACTAAAGTCATGTATCACCCTGTAAGGCTGGAATACTGTAACAGCTACAGGACCTCAAACCGTAATAAATCAAATAATCTAATCAATCCCTGTGTTTTAAAAGCGAGTATAGCGCATTATGGCAGCCCATACTAAATAGAATAAAGATTAGGTCCCCAATAGTTTATATTTGTCTGCCAAAAACATTGGAGACGTCAAAGCTGATTATCATGACGATAGTAACTCTGAAGTATTTGAAAATTAATTTACTAATCCTTATTCGCGAAATTTCTTAACGGTAGGAAATGTGTTATTGTATTAGACAATGCAACTTACCACTTTAAACAGTCAAAATTTTCTACCTTGCGCACTCCTGTTAAAGATTAAACAATCATGCAGTGTTTTTTTTTTTTTTTTTGATTGATTGATTTATTTATTTATGGACGCTCTTTAACAGCTCAGGTCATCAGCGTCCCATTCAACTCAGGGCGTGAAACGGCCGACTAATTTTGCTCAGAGGCCTCTCTTTCAGGCTTGAGGTTCTTTTTCGTGCCGTAAATGTACGACACGTGACCCACGGCTTTACTTCCCTTCTGAAGGAAGCCGTACTTAGGATTTTTACGCCCGAAAAAATCCATCGGCCCTGGCCGGGTTCGGACCCGCGATCTTGGGTTTAGGAGGCAAGCATGGTAACCACTACACCCCCAGGACCGACATCATGCAGTGTCATAATTTTATTGTGCCTAGTACCTTACCGCCAAAACAATATTGTTGAACCGGTTCAAAGTAGCTAACCTAACAAAATAACTGACAGTTGATGATCTTACCAAATCAAAAGCCAATGAAGTGTTTAGTCTTCATTTTAAAAGCCCAAAATTGGTAATAAGTCCATTGTGGTCCATTAGGTCTTTTATATTTTTAGACTTGTCAGTCATTCTATTTCAAAACGCAAAATGATAAGATTAAGCATGTGAGAATCGCTAATGACCTTAGCTGTTTTGGCCCCTTAAACAATGATAACACCGTGGAAATGAAGTCGGTACACAAAGACGCAGAATTATTACCGCCTTTATAAGAAGAGCTGCATTATCGGCTGGTATGCTACGTAGGAGGAGATAGTACTTCCCTCCAACTATAGAGGCACTGTATATCGGTCGTTGACAATCTTTCCTTGGGTTTATCGTTGGTGCTCGCAATGCTACCGCCACACGGAAAATTAACATGTCCATTCACGCAGGATGTAAATCATTAAGGGTGCTAGTACAACTTCTTTAACTCCAATGGGGGGGAAAAAAAGTATGTGGACTTGCGGATTCGTTATCACTGTCTTCACAACTATAACATAACGTTCAAACCGTCTGGGCTTTTATTCTATTGCATTAAAAAGCTTTACTGCTCATTACCTTCGGCAACCAGAGTTGTACTACGAGCGGTAGTGATATCCGCCCTGCCTGTATGGGCAAGTGGTTGGAACATATGTTCGAAGCAGTTGCAAACGTGGATTAAGGAGGTGCTATTACATGAACACTGTACTTGAAGGAATAAAACCTATAGAACATTAATTACTTACTGCGCCGTATTAAAAAACAATTCACGTGTTATTTGGTAAGTTGGTGTCTTTACGCTACAGCTGTATTTGCCTGGCATTTATACTATGTAGAAAAGTTTGGTTATAAAAGGAAAAATATTACGAAATAAATACTCATTTACTTTGTTCACTAAACAGGTACATTTTGAAAGTCACAAAGTAGTCTAAGTATGTTGCATGTTCTTCAAAGTTGCTGCTACTGTTACAATTTTGTGCTTCTTTTTCCTGCAGGCAACTCATGCAATCGTTAGTGCAACTACAACAATGGTGTCTGTTTATAAATCTTTAGAATCAGTGTTACAGATTCTCAAAAAGGATGAGGTATGTGGTGCTACTTAACAATTAGCATTGTAAACATTTTAAAATATTTGTATAATTGTTGAGATTTAGAAGCAACTAGAAATGGCATATTGAAACTATAAAGGTTGGCGTTCAGTTCAGGAAAGCTGTGGTTAATGATACTTAGGATTACTTTTAAACTCTTATATTAAAACCTATTTAATCTTGTTTTTTCCCTGCGCTCCATCTCTTGCTTTAGATGTTTGCACGGAATGAATAAGGTACAGGTAATATGCATTTGTATATGCAAATATAGGCACCAACTTTTAAGGTTTGGAGGAACCTGGCCCCTCCCTGGTTTTCGCAGAGAGAACTGTGCCCCCCCCCCCGCCATTATTTCCAAACGAGTGATGATATGATTGATATATACCTATAGAATAAATGAACGGAAAGCATATTATAGGTTTTCTGAGTGCAGACATTTATGGTCAAAATAAAAATTCACAAGTTGACATTCGCTGAATTAAACTTAATCTAGCGATTTAGGAGAAAGGGGGGGGGGAAATAATAATAATAATAATAATAATAATAATAATAATAATGGTACCTTTTATTTCAAGGTTAACATGAATTTTCATTGCGATTAACATTTTAATTTATGAATCTGTAAGATCCATGTTTGCTAGTTGATTAATAAGCATTATATTTTAGAAGTGACATCAGTTGGACTCATTGAAAACTAAATCGCATTCGAGCCTGTTTATCATCAAAGATACCGACCCGACATTATAATCTTCCAGAACTTTCTAGTAATGAGAATGCCATGCACTGCGCTCTCTCCAAAATTCTGGAGGTCTTAGGCAACTCGTGCCAAAGTATATAAACGCTACATCGCACCAAGCAGGCGTGCAATACCTTGGAGTTCCCCAAACTATGGTTCGTGAACCTCGTGAGGGTTTACCAAATCTCGCAATCGGCTCGCTAAATGTTTACTTAATGGAGGTTTTGTGTATTATTATTATTATTATTATTATTATTATTATTATTATTATTATTACTGTAATATCGAACTGTGGTCACCTTGGATTGGATATAATATTTTCAGTTCTATGAAATAAGGCTGTGGTTAGATATTTAGTGCCAGGGAGTAGTTTACTTCTGTTATTAAGGAGAAGACTGTATGGATGCCGGCGAAAGAAGGAAGGTTTGGGCGACGCACGTTGGAGCCCGTTGTTGTGGAAAAGGGAAAGCAGTTCAGTGAGAGATAGAACATTCTGTGCATACGCACAACTTTCTTCTGTAGTAGCTGTATTTTCTAAGAACACATTGGTTATGTTATGTGCTTGAGAGAAAAAAGTGTCAGCATGCCATCTCTAGTTTTTGTAATTAGGTATTTTTAAGATAATAGGCGTCCAAGTAGGTCACTAGAATGCAATATGCAGTTTAGTTTGCATGATGTTCCGGCAGTTGTAATAACCGGTAGGTTGTGTGACTGAGTGCAGGGATATCGTGCATTAGGTCTGCAAAGACAGGCCTCGCTATGCTATTGCGTTGTGTGATTGAATAATGGCCAATGCGTGGGGGGTTCTTCAGTATTCATAAAGAGGCTTAGTTATGACCCAATCCAATGTGATGCAGACCGATTCAAATCATTTATTAAAAGATTAACTGTTTAGAAAAGATGTTTAAATAGCAACCAAGCCGAGTGCTTTGGCATACTTCTTGGAAGAAAATCATCTTTATTTGGACGAAATTATGAAACATTTGAAGAGACTGGAGAAAATCTTCAGAGGCTATTTCCCTGATGTGTCCAATATTAAATTGCATCCGTAATCCCAAATCACATTAAACGTAAATGAAAAAGAGCAACTTCTGCCAAATTTCAACTGATTTTCAACTGCAGAAAATCCATAAATCTTTGTTATTGTTTTTGTCTAAGTTTAAAGGAGGAGGTTTAGGTTAGGTTATTTTATTTATGGACGCTCTTTAACATCTCTGGTCATCGCGTCCCATTTAATTCAGGGCGTGAAACAGGCGTCAAATTTTGCCCAGAGGCCTCTTCTTTCAGGCTTGAGGTTCTTTTTCGTGCCGTAAATGTATGGCACGGGACCCACGGCTTTACTTCTCTTCTGAAGGGTAGACTTAGGAATTTTACGCCCGAAAAAATCCATCTGTCCTGGCCGGGTTTGAACTCGTGATCTTTAGTTTTGTAGGCAAGTATGATAACCACTACACCACCAAGACCGACTATTCACCAATGTGATATCGTGTTAATTGTATTACATATGAATTACCGTCAGTTTAAAGACTGACTCGATGGCACATATTCGGAAATATTGTATTTGTAAATCAAATAAAAATATATTTATAAAATATAGATTTAAAACAAGCAAAAATGTAGCATAATTTACAAACTGCTGAAATATTATACTTATTAACAAACCAGGCAACATAAAATATTGTTTCAATTGTTGGAAAGTTAGTAATTAACTCACATAGCAAGTGAGCATACTTTCTGATAGCAGTGAAGAAATATGCATTTTCATTAAAATCTCTTCCCTAGTCATTTCACTTAAAAAAATGGAAACATAATACAAATTTTGTACTTGCGAAGCTGTTGACAATGGAGTGGCAATATATCCTAAACTTAGTTATTCTTTTATATATATATATATATATATATATATATATATATATATATATACATACACTAAACTCCATTTACTTACATAATAGTAAGATGCTTTTCTGGAGAGTCTCTCCTATCTTCAGTTGCTCATCAAACCGCCATTACTTGAAATGATGGCTGGACATTCGGATGTTTCTGAGGTGGCCTCTGTTGGTTGAAGTAGGAAATTGCTGAGTTCATCCATAGGAGGAAACTCAAATTAGCAGTAGCAGCTCACTTTTGAACCAAAAACCATGAAATAAAACCGGAAATTAAACTGCGGAAACATCTTCACAACCCATTGGAGTTATCCACTTGGGAAAAAATTTTATATTAAAATATAGAAAAAATCTAATGAATTTCGAGTTTCCTCCTATGGATGAACTCAGCAATTTCCTACTTCAACCAACAGAGGCCACCACAGAAACATCCAAATGTCCAGCCATCATTCGAGTATCTATCATCTATACCATGTATTAGTTTTCTCTCCATTGACCCATTCAGGAACTGTCTCTTACATAAGTTAAAGACATATATTCTTGGAAAATAATTCAAAGAATTTAATATTGCAGAATCTCTTATTTGCTGAAGTTCAGGAATTACTCGAGGTTTACAATTCCACTAAGGAGAGTACTAATGAAGCTGCAACTGGGATTGCACCAAAACCATTTATTGTTTTGGAAGGCTTAGATGGATGTGGTATGTATTAATGATGAGAGAATATCTATTAAGTGTATCATATAAACATAATAATCATTTTGAACTAATTCTTTTAAAAGTTTGTAAGTGTGAAAATAATATTGAATGATAATCTAAATTTATTTAATAATGTAGAATTTTCTTAATGAATCATATGCTCTTCTCTTTTATAAATATCATTGTAAAAATGCTAAAATCACAAATGTGCAAAATCTTACTGAGAAAAAAGCATTTCAGTAATCAAAGTGTTATATAAAAATCAGGCTTTGAATTTTTACAAACATTTTCACTTATTTATGTTATTGTAAATGTTACCCCTTTTGTTTTAGCTTTAAAATTTTTTGCAATTTTTTTTATTATGATGGGAGGATTAAGAATAATATTAATTTTTATTTCTAGAGTATACAATCCAATATTTGATTGAGAGAGTGTAGGCTTTCACGGTCGGAGTCATAGATGTAACTACAATTTTCTTCCGGGCTGTTGTGCTGTGGTCTGCTGGAAAAGAGAATTCCAGACATTTCGTACGCAACTACGACGGGCATCTTCGGTGGCATGGACATTGCGAGCCTATCATAAGAGAGCAGCAACACGAGAGGCGAGGCTTCTCCCACCAGCCGACCTACCACCGCCTGCCTTGGACGAACCAGCAGAGAGCATGGACAGTATGAATATAGCAACTGACAGCCAACACTTCAGATGCAGTGATACCTTCTCCAAGAAGACTTCGTCCACGCCACCGAAGATGTCTGCCGTAGTTGCGGACAAAACGTCCGGAATTCTCTTCTCCAGAGAGCACGGAAGAAAATTGTAGTTACACCAATATTTTATTGTTTCACTATATTCTGTGATAATATAGTATTTAAAAACTTTTTTTGTACTTATTTTTACAGCTTTTTAAATTTGTTACTGCCTATTAATTGATACATAGTTTTATAATTAGTATTCAATATAGTAAACACTTGATGAAAACAAATGAGACAATGACCTAATAACATACAAATAATCACTAAAATTGTTAATTGGAACATTGCACAGTAAAGCTAATCATGTATTAAGATCATTGTGTGATTGAGTTGAACTAACACTCTTTTGCTCCACTTACTTGTTTAAATACGTAGAACCGGTTTCATGAACCCTTCATTAGCATCATCAGCCCCATTGTCGACTGGAGGATAAACTGTTTTGTTGTGGGGTTATGTAATCTGCTCTGGTGGAGGTGTGATGGAATTTGAAGTTTATGTTTTCATCACCGAAAGTGTCAAAGTTCATTAAACTGTCTTTGTACTTACAAATGCAAATTTTTTTTAACATTCTGCACAACTTAAAAAAATATACATTGGAAAAACAAAAAGAAACATAGTCACATGGTTAAAAGAACATTTCAAAAACATAAAATACAAGCAGTTGGAGAAATCAGCAGTAGCATCGCATTTCTGGACAAAGAATCAGGACATATTAAAAAAAAATTATTAAAATAATGCAAGATCCTAGAGAATTAGCAACATGGGAGAAAATCTACATTTACAATTACAAAGACAGTTTTAATGAACTTTGGTACTTCTGGGGATGAAAACATAAACTTCAAGTTCATCACACCTTCACCAGAGCAGATACACATCCCCAATGCATGATGGTTTATCCTCCATTTGATAATGGGGCTGACAATGCAAGCAAAGGGTTTGTGAAACCGGTTCTACATATTTAAACAAGTAGAGCAAAAGAGTATTAGTTCAACTCAATCATACTTTGATCTTAATATACAAATAATGTTGTGGTATTTCTAAAGATGAAATTAAAAGGAACTGAAGAACATGTCATTATTCATATTCTAAAGCTTCATCAGTTTCAGATAACCCATCACAAATAGTTTTGTTGGTTGTCAGTGAGTTATAAAACACATGATACTGTCTGGATATTATAAAAAATCATTACACATTTTTTGAGATCCTGGAGCTGGGTTTTGGTAACAGGTAGTTCTTTAGTGTAGCTTTTAAGAGAGGACCCTCACTTTGAACAGAAGATTCATCACATGGAATTCAAAATTAAGTTCCATTCCATGATTCTGCAACCAACAAATATTTCCCTATATAATAGCTTTTGGAGCTGTTTCTTCAGAAAATAACTTAAAATCATTGAAATCATTAATAAATCACAATAAAAATTTTGTTATAAGTTTAAAAGAGAACTGCACATTCCAGCAAAAATTGAGTTCTTCTGTTTCATCTACAACTTTCTAACATCATGGGTACTTCAGTTATCTCAGGTTGTGCTATGACATAATGATGAACACAAGAAGAAATTTCATTGCCCCTCTCTTCCCCCAAGTATCATCCCGGATGCTACAATTTGCATTCTAATTTCCCAAGTTTTATATTGTCAAGGTGGATGACGAACTCGAACTCGATTGCTTGCAGGTCAAAGTTGAAAGACATTATTTTTTAATCTTCACAAAATAATTTGCAGGTCAGAATTGAAAGACATTATTTTTTAATCATATCAAAATAATTCTTTATCTTCATTCCTAGCCTCTCATGCAGAGTTCTTCTTCTCCATGTGGGGTTTATAATTTTTATGCCCCTTTATTCTTCTGTCATGTTATCATAGCCTACATCTTTTGTATAACATTTTTAATTTTTTGTTTGTTCTTGTTTTTGTTTCCAAAACTAAAGATTATATTTATTTAAAACTTGTCAATATTTCTTCAAAGAACTATAATATGGGTTGTGTCTTGTCCCCTGTACATCCTAAACATTATAGTTAGGTACAGTAATGATCTCAAAAGATGAGAAACAAAACAATTCTTCTGCAGATATTAAATAAAAATGTCGTAACATAATCCTTCATTGCAAGTCCATGAGACAAAATCATGATTGTGTCACATTCAATTATATTGTCTCACTTGTTTGTTATTATACCCTCTGCCAAAATCATCAATTACTACGACATTGAAAGTATTAATCTGCAAGCACATGAGTATTTTAAGAATAGGAATTTAATGATTTTTCAGGCATGTGACTTTGGCTTAAGAATATACTGTTCGCTGCTATTCAGAAAGTGCATTTAAGTAAAAATAGCAAATTTTGCACATTATCTGTTTTGGTGTTGACACAACAATATAAGGAATTTCAAACAAGAAATAGTGAAGATTTTTATTAAGTTATTTATCTAACACATGTCATTGATTAAGAAAATTGTTTATAAAAAATGAATCACATACATGCTAAGATGACATTGCCTAATTATTTGGAGTTGAAATAAAGGTGAATATCTATTCCTAAGGTTCGGGCATTAAGCATCCGTTTCCATAGCTTGGATTTGATTTTCTAATAGCAGGAGTAGCTTTAGTAAAGTTTCTTCTATTCATTGTAAAGGTGGATGACGAACACCAACTTTTTCTTTAAAAAATTAAATAGGAAAAGGCAGACTTAAAAAGCAGTTTTTTGCCAGTAGTTAATGATTACTTATGACTTAGAGTGTTTTAATCAATAAATATAATATTGTTGTATGAGAAGTCAGTAGCTCTAATGTAAAAAATGAATGCAGTTGCAACATACAGAGGATGCCAAAATGTATACACACTTCATGCAAAGAAAAAACTATGTTAACATAACAAAGCAGAATTCACACAAACAGAAAATGATCAGCACTAATCATCTTAGACTTTTACAGTTACACAGTTCTCAAAATGTGTCGATAAACTTCTGAGTACATTGAACTCAGTAGTTCAATGAGCAACATTTGCAAAAGTGTTCTTAGGGATTGCAGCACATACCATTTCAATTTCTTCCTGAAGTGCTGTCAGTGTAGCTGGTTTTCTACGGTATGCAACATCCTTAAGAGTTCCCCATAGGTAGAAGTCCAACGCAGTTAGATCTGGAGAACGCGGTGGAAACTCAATCAGACCTCTTCGTCCTATTGGATAGCACCTTGGATCCAGTGCGCAGAGCTTATTGCTTTGCAAGGTCTCCCAGATCTGCCCTTGTGAACATCTCATGGTACCATGAGTCTCAAATTTGTCTTAAATGCATGCAATTGTTACTCACGTTGGCGGTTATGTTCTGTACACAGATCTCCATTGCCTTTGAACTTCAACAACATTCTTGGTTTTCCATTGCCATTTCAAAATTGCTTTCCTGTGTACAAATGATAATTTTGTTGTAGCAATGATCTACTGTGAAAGTGTGTGTACATTTTTTGGCACAATCCATTATTGCACTGAATGCATTGTACCAGTATTATGGCCATTACTGATGCGAAATTAAAAAAAATTGTAGGATAATGTAATCAAGTAAATAAATACTAATGTTGACCAACGAAAGTATGGTGTTACATTCATGCTCTCATATTGTTAACTTAATTGTTTCAAGTGTGAGTAATTTCAGTAATAAGTTCAGTAATAGCAGGGCCCAGATGTTGATATTGTTGTTATCTTGTATCTAAAATGTCACAGATAATACTAATATATACATAAATCCTGAATGTACATTTGTGCATGTAAAATAAGAATTTTGTATTTTAATTTATTGTAATTTTCTACATTGTTCTATTTTTGGTAAATTTTTAAAGCTTTAGTGCATTATTGGACTGAAACTTTGCGAAAAATTCTACCTTTATTTTACTTATATAAGTTGTATTAATTTTAAAGATTTTATGTTATAGTGTGGGTTCATTGTGGTCTTGTTACTAATTAATTTTGCTTTGTTTTTATTTTGAACAAAATAATTAATTTTTTTTAGATTTAATTGAATTTTTTTCTATTCTGCAGTACTGTAGCTTTCCGCATTTAGCAAAGCTAGGATAGAATTTTTAAATGAGACATGCCTTAATCATTAAATAACTTCATAAGTAGGAAAAGATGTTATGTACTAAGTTCATGACTTTATCTAGTAATGAGAGAACAGACTTTAATGACCGGAGTCATAGATGTAACTACAAATTTCTTCCTGGCTGTTGTGCCGTGGTCTGCTGGAGAACAGAATAATTCACAGAATTCCCACCAGCTGATCAACTACTGCCTGCCCGGGACCAACCAGAAGAGCATGGGTAGTACAAATATAGCGACTCTGACAGCCAACACTTCAAGCGCAGTGATACCGTCTCCAAGGAGACTTTGTCCACGCTACTGAAGATGTCCACCGTAGTTGCAGACAAAATGTCCGGAATTCTCTTCTCCAACAAGCCATGGCACAACAGCCTGGAAGAAAATTGTAGTTACATTTATCTAGTAAATTGCCAGAAAGTGGCATTTATTTTCACAGCCAGCCACACATACTGGGAATTAAGGAGCAAGAAGTGACACAATGGGCAATCAGAGGTAATGGTTCACATTGCTGCCATGTAAACATTATATGAATTAAGGACAACAATTGTTTTTATATCCAACTTCCTTTCAGGCAAATAGCAAACAAAGGAAAACAGCTACTTTGGCAGCCTGATGCAGAAGAGTCCATTTTAATTGCAGTTCAATTACGCCCTAAAAATGCCCAAACTAAAACCATGTATCATTTAAACCAAATCCAGGTTATCACTCCATATGCTTGATTTCTAAAGTGCTAAGTGCTAAATGGTGAAAACTTCAACATATTTTATTTTGAAGAATTGACATATATAGATTTAGCATATTTTACATATGCTCAGATTGTAAGTGCCACTGTTGGAAGGAGCATTTCAAAATATGAGAATGTTCTTGCCCATAATGGCATTCCTTTACTTTTAAGAATCTGCACACTTATATATACTGTAATTTACGGCAATGCAGAATAAATTGGCTGCATTTTTAATTTTTCAGTTCCTTTTTGTTTACTGCAAATGAATGTAAAACATATACTTTTAAAAAGCTAGCACCTTACATTTAATAAAACAATGATACCTGCTAATCTGCTTTCCTTTTTGTAGATTTTCAAAATGTTAGATAATTTTGTGTAATTTTATATAATATTTAAGGTCATCTGATAGGGAATTTTTAGATCATAGGGTAATTTAAATAATGATAATGTAAATTTTCATTTGAAAGGTTGTTGATTTGGTTTATTTACGGATGCTCTTTAACATCTTGGTCATCAGTGTCCCATTCAATTCAGGGTGTGTAACAGCTGTAAATTTTGCTCAGAGGCCTCTTTTTTAAGCTTGAGACGTTTTTTCATGCTGTAAATGTACGACACAGGAACCACAGCTTAATTTCCCTTCCAAAGGAAGCCATACTTAGAATTTTATGCCTAGAAAAATCTATCAATCCTGGCTGGGTTTGAACCTGCAATCTTGGGTTTAGGAAGCAAGTATGGTTACCATCACATCACCAGGACAGATTATTTAAAGAGTGCAGTTTATAAATCTATATAAGATATTTTCCTTGTATGTAGAATTTATAGAAATTGGGCTTAAATAATATTGTGTGTATGGCAATTTTTTTGAAACATGAGAATGCTCATTAAAAGTGAGATTATAAAAATGAGATTCCATGATAATAAACAGCAAAACCCTTTCAAAGAAAGTATAAAGAAATAAAATTATTCGTAGAATTCACAAATTGCTAATGATAAGTTACTAAGCAAGAAGCATCATGAAAATGAATGTTTATATGTACATTAGTTAAAAAAAAATATTGTTTACAGTTATTCATTTAAAAAAAATTGTTGAAGGTGATATGAGGGTAGTCCTTTAAAAATATGAAAAGTACTGTAGTGCCTATCTAATTAGAGTCCTAAGCAACTTAATATGTATTTACATCATAACAGGTTAGTATTGTTTTAAAAAATTAGAAACTCAAGTTGAATTAAATATTATTTTATTTTATGTAACATACAGTTGCACAATTTGCAAATGAAATTATTCTACATAACTGTAAAGCATTGTTGTTGATTCAGGGTATGCAAAACCATTGAATTCTCAGAATGAAAAATAAAGTATTTCTATTATTTAACGAATTTAATATAGTTAAGTAGAATTTGTAACACTTAACAATACTTATTAAAATTCAAATGTTAATTGGAACTTGGAGAGTGAAGCTAATCATATAATTGATATTATTGTATGATATAGTTGAACTACACATTCTTAATACTTTATTTACTTGTTGTAATATTTAGAACTAGTTGAGAACATTTTGTTCTCATCATCAGCTAGGCTAAAATTCAATTCAATGTAGTTGGACTCAACTATATTAAAGTCGTTAGTGTATCTAAACATCACTGTTACAAAAGTCCATCACATACATTGGAAAGACCAAAAGAAACATAAAAACATGAGCAAAAGAATATATTAGGAACATAAAGCAAAAACAGAAAGAAAAATCAGCAGTGACTTGGCATTTTCGGAAGGAACAGCATAGTATTAACAGGAATCCCAAACTAATTAAAAATATTACAGGTTAAACAGAACTTACTATCTGGAAAAACATTTACATCTGGAAGAACAAATACCAGGTTTATAATTTTGAAATCCTGCAAAGTGACACGTTAATGCAGAAGTTCAACCAAACACCACCAGAAACAAACCAAACCAACCAAAGCCAGCAGTCGACCTGGAACTAAAGATGGGAGCAATTAACTCTTGAAACTTGTTTTCCTCCTTAAATAATAAGTGATGTAAGTGTTACAAATTTGACACAACTATATTAAATTCCTTAGCTAATTAAACATCACTGTTACAAATGTCCACCACACTTAACATATTTCTATTCATGTTATATAATACAGAAAATATAGGGAGACTTATGTTTTTTCCTGCTCTGTCATCACTAGTAATGTAACAAATAGCCACAGATTATTGTTAAATTACTTAGACTTTCTTCAAAATATGAAAGCTTTCAAAATATATTTTTAATGATTATTAATATGTTAATGATGAGTCAAATAAACACATTTTTATATTAAAACTTATGTAATACATTTTATTACTACATAGTACTAAATCTTTCACACTGCTAATTTACAGGAAATTGTCAGTTTCTGAGATGTTATAAGCGGTAACTAAAAAGCTTGGGGAAAAAATTACTCCATGTATAGGCATATTAAAATTTGAAAATATAAATGAAAAGCCTGCAGTTTCCTTTTTAAGATTTTATTTTTCAAAATGTTCTTATTTTTATCCAGTTATTTTGAGGAGCATATTTTGTTCTGTGTTCATTCTTAGAATGGATTCTAATGAAAATATGAACCACATCACATTCTACATACACAAAAGTAGTGTACAGTCTACATACATTTAAAAATGGGAAACAAATTGTAATTACTTTTGTTGGTTTGTGTTATTTACGAATGCTCTTTAACATCTCAGGTCATCAGCATCCCATTCAATTCTGGGCATGAAACGGCTGGTAAACTTTGCTCAGAGGTCTCTTCTTTCAGGCATGAGGTTCTTTTTCCTGCCATAAATCTATGACGCAGAACCCATGACTTTACTTTACTTAGCCATACTTCCATTGACCCTGGCTGATATTGAACCCGCGATCTTGGGTTTACGAGGCAAGTATGGTTAACACTAGACCACCAGGACTGATAAATTGTAATTACGCATAAGTATTATAATTTAATATTTGATATTCATAAAACTCTGCGACTGTTAATAATTTATATCAGAATAATAACAGTTGTTTAGTTAAATAAAACAAAGTGGTATATCATGTTGAACGTTCAATTCCAGTAGTTACTAAACACAAAAGAGGTTTGGTTTTAAATAATGGTAAGAAAGAATTAGTTATAAATGTGTTTGACAAATTTGCCATTAAGTATTCCACACTTGCAATAAAAAGTGCAGAACATTTTATGACAGTAGAAGGAAATAAACTTTGGGAAATGGATGGCCTTTGCAACACTATTGTCAATCAATAAATGACAATATCAACATCTTCAAGTTGCAGTGAGAGTGATGAATGAGGATTATTAGGCAGTTTCCATAAGGTAACGTATTCAATTATTAAATGATTATTATTTTAATGATAATTTTATTAATAATTTTTTCTGTTGGTCATAAGGTGTAACTCATGCTATATAGTATATCATTAATTCAGTACTGATTTTTGATCTGGTGTGTTCAGACCTTATTTTTGGCAAATGGATACAATTTGTTTTACTTACATTAAGACTCATTCTAAAATTGAATGGGGTGTCGGCAGACTATGCACCTACTTTGAGCAGTGGATTTGAGGGGCAATATTTATGCTGTTACTATATTTATAAATGTTTTCTTTGTCTTTATTAGTTTGTCTTTTCTTTGGCATTTAAGTACGTACATTTCTTCTTTGATGTCATAATAAAGTTGTTCTCAAAAATCATTACCTGAGATAATTAGAATTGCAAACTCAATCACACAATGATGTTAATGTATGATTAGCTTCACTGTGCAATGTTCCAATTAACAATTTTAGTTAATATTACAGGATTAATAACTATCACTGTCATGTTTCCTAATAGCAATTTTTTTTATGTATTCGTTTTTACACAAAGACAATTCAGCACTCTTTTTTGTATTGCTTCATTCATTACTCTTATAACATAAGAAATATCACATTATAAAATATTAACTGTATTAATGATTAGAGTTGACGGCTGTGGTACAAAGCTTTTGAACTTAATAATTTGCTACTATTAGCACATGTTAAGCTCAGTGGGTACTATAAACATATCCTTTCAATGATATTCTGTTATAGTCTGTGAAGAAAGTAGTAACTTTTGTTTTACAGTGAAATGTTACGTTAACAACCCATGTCAGGTTGAAATCATAATACTTTCTATCTGTATAATGTATTTCTTCCAATTTACTTTTCAGAATTTAAAATTATTCTAAATACATGTCTGTTCTGGTATCTTCCTATGTTTATTATTCCTTGTGCTTCTGTGACTTCTCTTCTGGTCTAGTGTAATATTTGTGAAGCTATCATTACTAGTCTGGATGTTTGTAGCTCCTGTGCAGTATAAAAAGATTGTAGTACCTTTTGGTTTGAAGATCACATCAAATATTTGGCAAGTTAAGTGGTTTTAATAAAGTTGATTTTTGGGGGGCTGTAAATTCTGCGCACAAATTTATTATTACTTTTTCTACAACTTTAATTCTTCAATTTCCTTTGTATTGCAAGTTGTCTTTTTATGTTTTTAAGCTTTACATTACAAGATTAGATTTTTATTTATCACTTCTGTCCTTAAATAATGCATGAATGAATAATCTAATATGATACCTAGCAGTTTCAATGATTCCATTTGCCTTATTCACAATTTGAAATTTTAGTATTTTTTTATCTTTCAACGAGTTTGTTTTGTTATCTGAATGTGGCCACACCACGTATTGAAGGCGCTGCTTGTAGTCACGTGACAAATAAAAACCACTTTGTCTCGTCCAGCGCTGTTGGTCCTGGTGGTGTAGTGGTTACCATACTTGCCTCCTATACCCAAAACGCGGGTTCGAACCCGGCCAGGACGGATGGATTTTTTCGGGGGTAAACATCCTAAGTATGGCTTCCTTCCTTCGGAAGGGAAGTAAAGTCGTGGGTCCCGTGTCGTACATTTACGGCACGAAAAAGAACCTCAAGCCTGAAAGAGAGGCCTCTGAGCAAAATTTGTCGGCCGTTTCACGCCGTGAGTTGAATGGGATACTGATGACCTGAGCTGTTAAAGAGCGTCCTTAAAAATAAATCAATCAATCGGCCAGCGCTCAGTATCTCTCGGGGCATTTTCGATGTTTTCTGCTAATAAATGAGATCGGAAGATACATATAAATATAACGCACTCTTTGGAAATTGCAGTAAACATGTTTATTGTTTTGTTTCTGCGGAAATACGGGACCCGTTAATTGTTAACCTTGCACTTGACACTGACCTAATTACTGTGAGCAGTTCGACCTTGACCTTCGTGAAGTTGTCGCGAGACGGCTAGTAAGGATTATTTTTCCGTTCTATTCATTAGCGGCTTCAATGGAGTGCAGTCTGCGTAATGTCCGAAATTATGAGACTTGACAATCAGGACGCGGCACTGCCTGTGTGATCGAATTGAGTGCGCTGCCCATAAAGAATTCACTCAAATTACTGCACTTTGACCATAAAATTACCACTGTTGAATGTAACTAATAGATTGCCCCTCCGAGTCTTAGCAAACAAGTCCCCTTTATGTATATATCTCCGCTGTAGGCCCCACATGCACGACCCCAAGTCTTGAGGTTCTCGTAAGCTACCGCAAGGAACCCGCGTCTTTAACAATTTGAAAACCCAGTCGAATTTGTTTCGTATATTCAAGCTCAAACTCCGGTAGCTAGATAGAAGCTTCTAGAAGTCAATTAAAACCTTATCACCACCGCTTCCGTGTATTACGTAAGATTTCGCAATAGCAGTTCTCTTCCAATTGCATGAATTTTACAATACAGATGGAAAATTTAACAATTATATAAATGTTATTATGTGACAGACTGCATACAAATAATTATTCCGAGCAGTCACTTACTTAACAATATAACAAAATAGTTATATTTAAAATTACCGAGCGTCCGAGAAATACTGTTTCAGTGTTTACTTTCTTTTAAGTTTTGATTATGACAACCTCTCGGTGTTTTATTGAAGAAGTTTGTCTTGCGCTTAAGAAAACAGATTTCTTTAGCTTTATTTAGAAATTATTAAGTTTTCTTTGTCATTTGTGTTACCTAAGAGACGGTGTGAACCAAATCCACAGATGCAAGCAGCTTTGTCTTCCAAAAAATTGTATTTGTAACTCATACGAGAGTAGGTCTATAAGTTTCCGGCCAAAACTACATTTTACTTTTCAATATTGCAATACACTTCTCACATCTTTGAATTAACATTTCATCCTTCCCCCCCAAATAGTCAGAAGTTTTATCTGCAAAATGGGCATAAACAGCATCCATCACTTCGTCAACTTAAATTTCCTTCCTTGAAGGTCCTCGAGTTTTAAGAAGAGGAAATAGTTACTGGGAACTAGATCTGGGCTGCAGGGTGGATGATCGATCTCCTTGAAGTCACATTTCTTCACACCTTCCTTTGCAACAAGAGCTGTGTTCACAGGCGCGTTGTCGTGAAGAAGGCGCACACCACCACTCGGCTTTCCGCGCCTTTTCTCTTTGATAGAAGCACGTAGCCTGTGAAGTAGGTCAGCATAGTACTCCCCATTTACTGAGTTGTTCCTCTCCTTGAAGTCAATGAAGAGTATTCCTTCACAGTACCAAAAGATTGTGAACATGATTTTCTTGGTTGACTGAGTGACCTTGGCGGTGCTTCGCCAGGTTACGCCTGTAACTCCATGGATTCTCTTTTGTACAAGGAATCATAGTAGAGGACCATAGTTTCATCTCCTGTAACAATGGTTTACAGAACTTCTCTGTCGTTGGCACAGCAGAACTCCAAGAATGCCTGACTGCATATGACTCGCTGCTGCTTTTGGACTGAGGAAAGAAGTCTAGGCACTAACCTTATTCATTTTTAAATGTTCATGAAAAATTCGAAGGACTGTTGTTTTGGAAAGGCCCGCCCTTACCTTATTTTTGTAAATTTGAATCGCCGGTCTTCCATAATTTCTCCTTCCACAAGAGCGATGTTTTCAGGAATGAGCACTTCCAAGGGCGACCTGTAAGAAAGCACGTGCTTTCTCAACCCATTTGAAAAAGTTTGGTCCATTCTTTTACGGTAGAATATGAGGGGGATGCTTCCCCATATACACCGTCCAATCGCTGTTAATTTCATTTGGAGTAAGTCCTTCTTTTGTGAAGAACTTAAATGTTCTGCACATCGCCTTCTTTATGCAACTATATGTGAACAACTGAACACAGCGGAGCGGAAGTTACAGCTGGAATTATTTACTTAACAGATAAGTATATCAGATAATGGTTTTGTGAAGGCGATAATCCTTATTGGCGAGGCCAGAAACTTATGGACTACCCTTGTATGTGCATTGGAAACTGTTTTATGCATGCTTCCATAAAGTGATACATATTTCTCTTTTTTTATGTAAAAAAGATAAGCTCCATGTATGGGGTATAAAATCAAAACCAGAATGAATAGCAAAATGGTTTTATTAACAAAGGTTAAGGATATCTATAAGCTACTTTTTAACATAATCACCATGAAGAAAGAGATGCTTGTCATATTGGTGTAACAGCTTTCCAAAATGTTGCTACCCCGAGCCGGGTCTGCATAATGTCCCGAAGGCCCTCATTGGAGTGGAAGCGCTGTCCTCCCAACCACTTCTTTGGTTTCTTTATTGTCGAAATGAAATCCATGTTTCATTACCTGTCACAAATTATTGTTTTCAAAAACAGTTCGCAATGCAGCAGAAACGTTCATGCGATCGTCGTGCATTAGTTTTACGATATCAAGGTGATCTGTAATAAAAGTGTACAGGGTTCATTTTGAAAGTATTCGGACACTTTAGAAATCGTGAACGTCATTCCGTCAACTCTCAATTTCTAACATCGCTCATAAGGTTTTGGCTGTACATTTTCCGGTCAATTTCCGCTACATCATGTTCCTCTGACTGTAGAAATTGCAACCCGTACGTGGGGGGAGGGTCGATTGTTTTACGCGCTAATGTCAAGCCAGGATGTTGGAAATAAGAGAAGAATTAAGAAAACAATAAAAATTCAAGTTTATTATTTTTCCAAACATTTTAAACCCATTAAAAATTATAGGTGTAAACACGTAAGTAAATTATACTTTTTTTTAAAAAAAAAATGCTGCGTATGGTATTTTGTATAACATTTCATATTTACAAACGAGAAACTTCTTCTTTCTTTCACCTGCCACTATGTTTTAGTCTTCATCATTGTCATGACTGTTCACTTTCGCATGCTTTGCTAGTGAATTGCCCACTTAGAAAGAGTAACTCTCCTATTAGTGTGTGAAGAAGTCCACTCACCATTTGCTAAACCTGTTCTTAATTTTTGTTTTCATCAGATTTTGTGAAGAAAAGAAATCTTTCTACAGCGGCGTTTGAATGAGGAAGGTTCAACATTTAAACACATTTTCCCAAATTTTAGAGTAATGAATGGGCTGTTATCTGAATACCTTTTATTGCGCGCACGCTTCCAAAATTATTTCACTCCCACTTCATTACTATTTTCAATCTTACAATAAGCAAATAAATTCCTTTTCACAACCCAAACTTTTAAAAGTTCCTCGTTCTCCCATTCAGATTTGTAATTTTGTGAGTATTTTCCCTTCTTTCTCGACACTGAACTCATTTTTATAGCATTATTTGCCTGTTTTGAATTGTAAAATACACTGACACTTAATTTGAAAAGCATTGATAATATAAAACCGACACAATAAATTTATTATTCAGTCTCTTGGACATAACACGCGAACTATTTCAACTACTAAACTGTCAGCTGACCAGCAATGAACTAAGTGACGCTGAAATTAAAAATAAATCTGTGCTAGTACCTAACTACAAGTGGGCCGTGCGGGGAGGGGAAATTATTTTATGAATGTAATACAGTAAGTTTCAAATATTATACATTTCTGCATAGATGTTCAATGTCAATATTCTCATCGCAGGTGCTTAATTTCAGAAAATCTACGCTCTTAGAATGGGAAGGGAATTATATCATAGGAATGTGATGATTCATGTACACTTCTTCGCTCCCACGTTCAGTGTTTGGCTTGCTAGAGAGGGGGGGGAAACCATTTAAAAGATTTGTATTTTTTTAGAGAAAAATAAAAAAACGTGGAGAATTACTACATTTCTTAATTTTTGAAGTAGAAGAGTAGAGATCATTAAAGTTAAGATTTCTAAAATAAGTAGACATGGAAACGCGGTTTCAGCTGACGAATGGTAATAGTGGGAGGGAGACAATTACGCGCGTAACACCCCACCACCTCCTGTAGCTTCACGGGTTAATTGCAACATCGAGGGTTGGGAGAGAGAGAGAAAGGACCTCGTACGAAGGGTTGATCTGAGGTTGTTCATGGTTACAGGAAAAACAACAGTCTGCAGAAAATTGGCCAACGAAATGAATGGCATTAAAATGTCAACACCGCCAACTTGCCTTCTGCCTCTGCGTGAGAAATTTGACAAGAAGCCAGTGGATTTGCGGAGAGCATACTACAGCTTGGGAAATTATATTGCAGCATATCAAATCAAAGAATTTCTAAGGTCACAGCCCGTATTCTTGGATAGGTAGGTACATAATTGATGTCAAATATATTATACATAATCTTGCATGTGGTTTGTAAATGCTAAAATGCTCGCTTTGAAATATTTTAATGGGGTGTTGAATGAAAGGGAATAAAAAAAATTGATGAACGAGAAAAAATTCGAAACTTTCTGTGATTTAGTTTCATAGAAATCCATAAATTTTCTGTCTCCCTAATTTGTGTGTGACATCATGCAAACCCATTGCCTAGTGTTTGTTATTGCGAATATGTTATTAATAGCTTCTTCCGCACCACTCAGACTACATGATTAAAGGGAGTATTATCTGAGCGATGTCGTTTGTCTTTTACTAATATTCACTTTGGTCTTTGGATGTAGCAAGCGCAAATAACGAACTTGAGATTTCACGCTTTCCTAATAAAGGCAAATCACTCGTTTGATATTCCGCCTGGTTAAAGAAAACGATTTGAACTAATTTTATACAAAGTAAAATCTCTTTAATGCGTTTAGTTCATTTCACAGAAGAATATTATGATGTTTAAAAAGATTTCTTAAAATGAAAACGAGAGCAATTATATTCGGAAAAAAATAGTTAAAAAAAAAGTAGTCGAGGAGGCCGATAAAAGTACAAATTTCGATATTTGTGAATTAATGTTTAATCCTGAAAATTCAGCGACAGAGACTCAAGATCATTAAAAAAATTAATGAACATGATGCTGCTGTGCAATCTGAAAGCTGGTGGTGAAGTGAGAGGTGTTTGTAATGATATAAAAATAAGAATAAGAAGGGCGTTCTAAAAGTGCTCGACCCGACCAAGTAAATACAAGGCATAAGAGAAATGTTTTTTCCTCTCTCTCTCCAACATAGTCACCTGGTAAATCAATACATTTAGTTTAACGACTTTCCAATTTTTTAATACCCTCAGTAAAATAAGGTTTGTCCAACTGAAAAATAAGAGTCTGTCTCTGTTTAATCTCATCACTTAATGAGAATCTTCGTCCACCCAGCCATTTCTTCAGGTTTGGGATCCGAAAGTAATCGCTGGGAGACAAATTCAGCGAATATGAAAGCATTTGGAAATGAAGGTCATGCAATTTTGCAGCAACAATCCCAGATGTGTGTGAAGGCGCATTGAAATGATTAAAGAGAACTTTCTTTTTCGCAAAGTGTGGGCGTTTATTCTGAATAGCATCCTTCATCTGGTGCAGTAGGGAAGCGTAATACTCCCCGGCGATGGTTCTGCCCTTCTGGAGGTAGTCTACGAGCACCACACTATGAGAATCCCGGAAAACCGTAGCCCTGACTTTTCCGCAGATGGAACCTTTCTTTGGTACACTTTCACCTGTTGCCACTTATTGTTTGAACCTCTCCTTCGTCTCTGACGTGTAGTGATGAGTCCATGCTTCATCTACTCTTATGAAACGTCGGAGGAACTACTGAAATTGCGGTTAAACAAATCTAAACACTCTTGTGAAATTTTCATTCAAGTGCGTTTTTGATCCATTGTTGGCACTCATCGAGCGGAAAGCTTTCTCATGCCAAAACTTTGGTAAAATTTATGAATTTGACCTGTCGAGTCCTTTGCAATGTCAGCCAACTCGTGTACCTTCAATTAGCGAACATTGAGTACAGCATTGTTAAATTTTGTTACAATCTCGTCGGTCTTGCAGTTTTTGGTATGTTCTGAGCGCTCACCATATTGAATGGATGTACAACCACGCTTAAATTCAGCAGCCCATTTTTTTAACCGTCGAAAACGAAGGAGAAGAATCATTTCATGTAAAATTTAACTCCTTTTATATTTTTGTTGGTGTTATACTCTTCAAAGCGAAGTACTTTATCACAGTTCGTATTGCAGTTTTATCCATTTTGTAGAAAATGTAACATAATTTGTTTACACCATAGTCACAAACAAGTGACGCATCTAAAACTTTACAAAGCGCCATCTAAAGGATGATACTTAAACAGTTATCACAGTAATTCGGCCATTTTCACGACATCTCCGAGCCAAGCCGAGAATTTATAGAACACCCCTCGTATGTTTCAAGTAATATTGAAATATTTACTGCTCCTATTTAAATTCCGTCTCCAGTATGGAGAAACGTGAAGTCATCAACTCGAAGTACAGCACTATGGGTGGAAATGCATTGCATTGATGGGCATGTGTATATGAAGACAGCAAGAAAATATTAATACAATTTTCTTTTGTTATGACGGTCATGTCCATTAATGGTTTAGGCTATTCACTATTTAAGGGCTTTGCAGACACACTTGACCTAGCTTTCATGAGTGAAGACCCTTTCTACAAGCAGGTGAAATCTTATATTTTTCCAGCTATCAAACTAATGTGGCATGAAACGGGACAGAATAATCTAACAACATAGTTTGGTTAGCAGGGGATGGCCAATATTACCACTAGTCGGACATAAGGGGACGGGAGTTTCAGAGGTCAGAACAATAACTCCAGTTAAACCATGCTTATTAGAGTTTATTAATTAAAGCAAAGAACATCCGAGAACATCTCGACCTGGTCCTGTAACTTACTTTGGTGCATGTGCAAAACTAATCAGAGGGCTGCCTGTGGCACCGATATCCGGTTGGGCTCCCGACTTTTGCTGAGCCACCCCTATGTTAATACCCTCGCAATTTCCATTCAGTTCTCAGAATATTCAAAATAATTTAGTAATTTACGTCACAAAAGCTTCTAGAAAGTTCTACATGATTTTCTAACGGAAGTAGCTTAACCAACGGGTTTTCGTTAAATATAGTAATGTGTGGTGTAAAAGGCGTGGGCTTAACCGGAGGCTAGGCTGCAAAACTGTTATGAAGTTGGTACAACTTCGCCGAGCCTATGCAATATCCTCTTAGCACCACACATTCTCTACAGCGTTACATATAATTTGAAATAATGACAAATATATAATATTACTGACCCTCACTTGCTTAGCTCGTCACATCTCCCTTTGTCGGTCCTGGTGGTGTAGTGGTTACCATACTTGCCTCCTAAACCCAAGTTCGCGGGTTCGAACCCGGCTAGGACCGATGGGTTTTTTCGAGGCGTAAAAATTCTAAGTATGGCTTCCTTCGGAAGGGAAGTAAAGCCGTGGGTCCCGTGTCGTACATTTACGGCACGAAAAAGAACCTCAAGCCTGAAAGAGAGGCCTCTGAGCAAAATTTGTCGGCCGTTTCACGCCTGAGTTGAATAGGACGCTGATGACCTGAGATGTTAAAGATCGTCCTTAAATCATTCAATCAAATCACATCTCCCACCGGTGTACAGAATCGTTGCTCTTTGCGCTAAAACCAATAGAACTTAAAGCAGAACTCAGGGGACGCAAGGAAACAAAACAATAATACAAAATTAATGGCATTGTTTTTTGCAAGCGGCTTTTTATTCTGACCAGCGTCTTGCCTGTGCCCAGCATGGAATCTATTTTATCGTCTGCCTTTCGCTTGAGATTTCCGCCCGCCTCCTTCAAACGGTTTCGGAAAACTTCCTTGGGTGTGGCGAATGTGATTGCGACGTCGCAAATGACGTTTTCATCCATTTTTAGAGCTTCTTTGCCTGTGGCTTTGGCACCACTCTTTAAGATGGAGAAACAAGGAGCAAAATAGTCCGCCGAGAGCGCTGAAGAGTCCGCTTCCCTTTTGGTACCGGTTGCCCCTGTAAAGAACGAAGTCGTGATCGTCCAACCCGCTGCCGGCCTGGTTCAAGTAGTAGCGTCATCATTGTGGTTAGCGTTGGCGGCGTTTGGGTCTGAAGGAGAGTACCAAAGCCGAAGAAAAACCATCTGCAAATGGCAGGAGATCGCCGAAACCCTCCCTTAAATCTGTGCTGACCGTGTTAAAGTCCTGCTGAAGTAATGGGATCCAATTGAGAGGAAAGAAGGTTTTTTCGATCGTGAGTCTCTTGGTCGGTTCGGTTTTGTATTCCAGGGTCGTGCTGTCCACCGCCTTTGCGAAGGTATCACCGACCATCTGCTGGACTACCAGATTGCAGTAGACCAAACCCTCGTAAGGAAATCCCATGAACGGGTCCGCGCTATACGTGAGCGTTCGATGATGAATGATGTCTACGTGGGGGAGAAACACGAGAATTTTGGACACGCTAGGTGAAGGAACGATCTGCGTGAGCATTCGCCTGTGCTTGGCATTCTTTGGCCGAGCGATCCGCACGTCCGAATACGGGGTACTTGGCGGGGGCATGCTCGGTTTCGGTTTTGGTTTTACGCTTGGGCGTCGAGGAAGGCTTGGGTTAGGTTTTTTGGGCGCATCGGACATCTGCTTGTTTACGTTCAAGAGTTCGAACGGCGTGACGTGATCGGGCAGGATATTTACGAGTTTTGACTTGGACGGTTCGATGACCTCCTGGGTAATGAAGACGCGTTCGTCCCTCAAGACAAAGACGTCGCTTATGTTCTCGCAGGTTTGAAAGGCTTTGTTGATGCTTTCCACAACCTGAGCCGGCTCCATGCGTATGTCGTTTTCTAGGTAAAAGAGAAGGGAAAATCTTCGATATGGAGTATGTCTTTCACGTACAAGAAGTACGTTTCGCGGATAACGCACGTGGTGTTGAGGTTGTAAAATTTGATGGGGTACCGAATCTTGGTGAGAGCCAACTCCCACTCGCCGCGCAACACCACCCTTTCGGGTAGCAGGTTGGAAAAGCGAGAGGTGGTGTTGTCGGCGAAGCGCTTCATGGACCCATTGCTCGTGAGCGTGATGGAAAACGGTTTTCACCCGATCATATCGTCCGACTGTTTGACCCAGAAATTAAATTTGTCCGGATACCCTTTCCACTTGACGAGCACTTGCTTACTGGCAACCTTGTAGATCGAGGGCTGATCAATCCTTTGGAGCTCTTGAGCGTAAAATATTCTACGCGTTCGCCGGCAAGGTCTTTTATCTTGTAGACCACGGGAGAGCTTAGCACCACGTGGTAAATTTGGAAGATATCGTTCGGCCTGTTTTGCTCGTAGCCCTTGTCCAACTTGATCTTTGACCTAGATATGCGAACGTGGTCGCCCACACGAAATTTTGGTCTTGCGGGAACGCGTCGTTTGCTATTACAGTGGAGGTTTTGATACACCTGAAAAACGTTCGATTCGTCGATGTCGGATGGCGACATATTTATGGATCTGTGGTGCGAAATGTACGATTTTAACAAGGCGAGTAGCACGTCAACGTACGTGTAGGTGTTTTTGTGCGCAAAGTAACGCCACATCTTTGTCTTTAACGTGCGGTTGAAGCTTCCACCACGCTGGCTTCGCGTTATTATTGGTCATGTAGTGCGCGATACCGTGCCGCTTTAGCAACCCTTGAAATGGCGAAATCATGCGCTTGTCGGTCTGCAACACATTAGGGATTGATTCTCTTGTGCTTGGTAAATATAGCGTTGAACGTTCTGCGACGTTTTTGCCAATTTTGGCGTCTAGCGGTACGGCCCACGCATATTTGGAGAATGCGTCTATCAACGTCAGAATGTAAGCGTAAGGCTCATTGTATCGCTTGATGCTACTCATAGCATTTAGGTCCGCCTCCCACAGGTCGTCTATGTTGGTGACGTGATAGTTTCTGGTGGGATGTCTCTTTATAGCCTGCATGTGCAGGTGTAGCTCTCCTTTCCCCTGAGAAAGGATTCTATCTTGCGTTTGGAAATGCCGGTGGCTTTGCGCAGTTTTTCGGCAGTGTACAGACCGGCGTAATGATCGATTCGGCTGTAAACGTCCTCCAGATCCATCATCATTTCCTACTGTAGATCCTCCTGCTGCTTAGACGATTTGCCGGATGTTGGTCTGAGGCCGTACCTATTGATGAGGTGAGCAACGTTGCGAACCCTTTTAAGCCTTTTCTTCTCTGCAGAGTCCAGAAACTGCGTTGTTTTATGTTGCTTTTTTGCTTTTTTTTTTTTTTTTTTTTTCCCGGTTCAAACGCTTCTGTTTGCAAAACGTCTTCCTCCTCCGCCTCCAGCTCTATTTGCTTATTTTCGTGCAGAGCTCTGAGTTTTGACACTAGATCGTAATAGTCGAATAGCTTGTATTCCATGAAGCTCCACTTTTGTTCCGGAAATAGTTTGGAGCGTTGCAACTGAGCGATGTCTCTCGAAATGGATGTTATGGCCTTATCTATGACATGCAATCTTTGCGTTATTTGGCTGAGATTGCAAAAGCATTATCTGCTTCTCGTGCTTCATGACGATATAATTCGCTAGCAATGGAACCTAGCACAGGGAGAAGAAAAACAGTTAATAATCCGCCCTTCTGCGTTAGTATTTTCTTCTTTTTCTCCCTCTTCTTCGACAACTTCTTGATGACTAATTCCTCCACTTGGCTTTGTGTCTTTTTAAACGTTTCTTACACACCGGAGAAATGCACACCCTCTCTTTGTTAACGTTGCACACGCATTCCGAGATTACCTTTATTAATTCGGGACTGGCTTGTTAAAATGTTATTCAAACATGCCATTATTCTAGGACATCTTTGTTTAGTGAATATTGAAGTGATATACTTTACAAAAAAATCAACTTTCCTGAATAGTGTCTTAAGTTATTGCACTGTATGTTTTATACAAATATAGTACAGTTGTACAATACTGCTTGGTTGTTAGCGGGGATGCTGATATTTATAATTTTTTCCCCAATAAAGAGCCTCCAAATTATTTTTCATTTGTTTGTTGCTATCTAATTGACTGCATTTCAGTAGATGTTCTTTAATTAAGATAGTATTCACGTCCTTACACAGTGGCTGTCCTTGATTAATTTCATCCTGAAGAGATGTTCTGACAGGCAATCATGTCCACCAATTAAGTGAAATAGGGCAACTCCAATTTTTCTTGGTTTCGATAAAAGATGTTTGAAAGTACTTAGATCTTCATATGGTTTTCCTTTAAATTTTGTTGTTCTTGTTCAGATATTAATCTTTTTATGAGTTTCAGTTTAGAGGGGAGTTCTAGTTCGAAAGGTGATTTTAATTTTTAAGGTGGCTTCTTTTTTAGCTAAAGTATCAACAATCTCACTCTCCCTTTAATCCCACATGAATCGAGATCCATTATAAAACTATTTCTGATCTGGATTGTATGATATAGTTTTCTTATTTCATTTATAGTGTATGTCAGTAGGTAACTGTAATTCATTATACTTTGTAGTGCTGCTTTAGAATCACTTAAGATAACAGTTCTTTTATTTGTGTTAGGTCTATACAGTAGATTTTGTAAAGCTGCTCTAATGGCTGATTATTTCACGTTCAAAATTGTTAGTATGCTGTCCCAAAGGTGTCTATTGAGAGAATTCTTCACAGTATATTCCAGAGCCTGCTTCTCCATTTTTAAGAGATCCGTTTGTATACACTCTACATCATGTAGTTGGATAATAATTGTTTATTGTAGTGATATCAATCTTAATACCTCAGGTGGGTCATTCTTCTTGGAGACCATTGTATCCAGATTTAATTTCATGTTAATATCTATATATTGTAAAGGACCAGTTGATATAATGATAGGTTTAGTGCTTATTATTAACATTTTGTCTGAATCTTCTTTCTGTATGTAATTTTTGAAAGTATGTTGTGTTTTTAATTATTGTGTGATGTCAGAAATTTGAAAACATTTATTGCTGTATTGATTACTTTTTAATTTCTGTCCCAGTATTGCCATTTTAATACTAACTCTATTTTAATTGGCAGGTTGTTATGCTCTGCGCTGTAGCAATTGGTGTTGTTTTAACGGCTCCTGTTATTATTCTTAAGGATTTAGATTGTATTGTATCCAATTTAGTTTTAAGTTAGTTGTTTATTGTGGACATTATCTCACTTCCATGGAGCAAATTGAGCTTTATGTATCTTTTGTACTTTTAGGAGACCCAATCTTCCCCATTTGACTGCTGCAAGTCTTCTTAATATGTTGTTGTTCTTATTAACTTTCTTAGTTATATTGTTTATCTGTTCATAGAAGGAAAGTTTTTTGTCAAGTTTATAACAAGATATTTTGTATGTTCTTTCTCTTGTATTAATTAATTAATTAATTAATTAATTAATGATTTTAAGCTCTAAGTCATCTGTAGTGTGTTGAAGACTTAAAAGCCGGGAATTGTTTTTTGTGTGGTGCAATACTTTGCAAGTGTATTTCCTTCATAAAAAACAACAAAAAATAGACATTCATTCTGGACCTTGAACATTTCATACAGTATTCAATGAAGCATTTTGCCAATGTTGTATTGTAGACCAAATAAAAAAAAAGTGTCAAAGCAGTAAATCAGTTTTATGTAGTTTTGTGGACTTAAAGTAGTAAGTATGCAAATAATTTTCTTTATCACTATAAAACCGTGGTTCAGCTACATTGCTTTTGGATTAAAATTGTGTAACTTTTTTCAGAAGATATTGTCAACTTAGATTGACATTGGTATTAATGTGATTTTTTTTTTTTTCCTTTCAGGTTTTGGCATAGTACTGCAGCATATACTATTGCTACAGAAGTGGGTCATAACAAAGAAATGCCTCCTTCTGATGATCCTGTTTATGAATGGCCAAATGACTTGCTGAAACCAACAATTGTGTTCTTTCTGTATGTTAGTGAGGAGAAACGAAAAGAAAGACTATCCAGGCGAAGAGTGGCTACCGAAGAAGAAGAACAGCTGAGGAAAGATGCTGCTTTTAGGAATGCGTGAGTGCAAATTAACCATCATAGACAATATGTTTCAAAATGCTTGTAGAAAATATTTGGAATGCTATAAGACCATTATGGTATATATGAGTAGACAAGTGGCTGGGTAATCCTTCCTTCATGGTAATTCAAGTAGCATTTCAGGGATATTTATGGAATTTCAGACAGTGCCAATATCTCATCACTAATTCTGGCTGAAGCATTAGGACTCTCAGGTAACTTAACTATAAAGAATGAAATATAAAAGGATTAAAGACAGATAAATTGTTAAAGGTACTCAATATGTGGTTTTTGGAATTTTTTAAGAATACAAATTATATAGTAGTCAGTAACTTAATCTACATGAAAGCTCAAAGTATTTATTTTTAATGGTGGCCAATGATGTAAAATTATAATGCATTTCTTATTTCCTTAGTACTCCTAGATGTAAATCATTGACATATACAGAAGATGCCAAAATAAATGTATACACACTTCAAGTAAAAAAAAGACTGTGTTAACATAACAAAACTGAATTCACACAATCAGAAAATGATGAACACTAATCATCTTAGACTTTTACAGTTACAACAGTTGCTCAAAATGCCCACCATCAGTGTTGATACACTTCTGAGTACATTGATTGAGCAACGTTTGCAAAAGTATCCTCAGCGATTGCAACACATACCATTTCAATTTCTTCCCGAAGTGCTGTCAGTGTAGCTGGTTTTCTATGGTAGGCAACATCCTTAAGAGTTCCCCATAGGTACAAGTCCAATGGAGTTAGATCTGGAGAAATCAGTGGAAACTCAATTGAACCTCTTTGTCCTATCCAGTATCTTAGATTCAGTGGCGGGGCTTGTTGCTGTGCAAGATCTCCCAGATCTGCCTTAGTGAACATCACATACAGTACCACGAGTATCAAATTTGTCTCGAATGCATGCAATTGTTACTCACATTGGCAGTTCTGTTCTCTTCAATGTCTACATTGCCTTTGAACTTTAACAACATTCTCGGTTTTCCAATACCACTTCAAAATTGCTTTCAGCTAATCAAACGATAATCTTGGCTGCATTGTGTTGTGCTAGCATAATATATTGTGAGCACATCTGTTTACAGAACATCATACGATAATCTTGGCTTTAGTTGTTCATTGTTGATTTACTTGTCATGTAGCATCGCTATCATAATGTATGTGAGTCACATCTGCTTACAAAACATCATACTACACATTACTATTGTTTTTCGTCCAACTTTGAAATATATTAAATACATTTTTTGGCACTCTCAGTATTTTTATTACAGTCATAGATTATACACAGGGTTGCAAGGAATAGTTCAGCACATTCCAGAACATCTCCACCCTCATCTTCCTGCATGACATAGCCTGTATTGTGTTTTTAATACACAAGAATCTGGGGACTAATCACATAAAGATAATTGTTCTATTAAAAATGTGAAAAATGCTATTTAACGCCTGCCATCATATTGAGTAGACGATCATTATATGGTAAAGAGGGAATATGATAAATGGATTTCCTTGAGACAGTCCTCCTGGCTATATCCTAAGGGCCTGTAAACAAATGGTAGCTGTAGTCTTCCAATTACTTAGGCGGTTGTGTGACATAACCATCATATATAGAAAGGACCTCTGGACAGCAGCCAGCAATGCTGGCTACTAGACCAAGGAGTTGGTCCTTTTTGCAGTTACATTTTTAAATTATACTGGATGTCAGCAGAAGTAAAACATTGTGGAGGCAAAATATAGTGCCCCCAATCAAATCCTCAAATGAGAACTACTTCTTTAAACATACGTAGAAAATAAAAAATAGAAAATGACATAAAAATTCATTAGTAGAATGTAGACGATCTTTCCCAAAGCCAAAAGAACAAAACTCAAAATCCTTACAGATAACAAAAACAAATTGTACTTATGAAGCTGTAGACAATGGAGTGTTAATATATCCTACATTAATATATTCAACCTGTTCACACTAACTGCATTTACCTACATAGCTCCTAGTGTTATGTAAGTAAATGGAGTTAGTAATCTTATTTTGATTTAAAGTGAAACACTAAAAATCATGTCGTCAGATTAAAACTCTCTTTAAGTTTCACAAACACACTTATAAAAGTAATTTTGGTACATGTTTCTTGAGGTACATTCCTCACATTGTCAACCAAAACGACGACTGAGGAGCCAATTTCAGCAAAGTATGTATGTTACTATGCTTGCTCTGGTGGTCTGTTAATGAACTTAAACAATATGTTGTCTGCTTCCGGTATATCAAAATTCATAAGTTTGTATTCATATATTTTTATATAAATTTTTTCCCATATATTAAGTTCTTTCGGATGTTGAATTGTTTTTAGTAATGTTATGTCCTTCTCTATTTCATGATTCTCATTCCAAAAATGTGCAGCCACTGCTGATTTTTCTACTTGTTTGTGTCTAATATTTCTCCAGTGTTCCTTTAATCTTATCCCCAGATTTCTCTTTGTTTTTCCTATGTATATTTTCTCACAATCCTTGCAATTAATTCTATATATACCTGAATGTTCTTCTTTCTTCTTTTTTTGTTTAATTTTATTTAGATTTAATAGTTTACCAACACTATATCTGTTTATTGGTGCTAGAGTAATGTTGTACTTTTTGAAAATTTTTTGGAATTTATGGTTAACATAAGGGTGATATGTGAATTTTTGATAGGTATTTTCTTTAAGTGAAGAACTGAGTGTGGTGATTAGTTTAATTTCCTTTTTATTTTTAAATCTTTTTATTTTTTTATCTACCATTTGTTTGTTAAATCCATTTATTTCTGCTGTGTGTATTATATGTGCATATTCTTTCCTGTATTCTTCTTTACTGAGTGGTGTATTAACTAGCCTATATGTCATACTATTGAATGCTGCTTCCTTGTGGGGTCTGGGGTTGAAACCTTTTGCTTTTATGTAATTGTCGGTATGTGTGTCCTTTCTGTATATACCAAATTCTATATTTTTATTCCTTTTTATTATCCTTAGGTCCAGAAAAGGTAAAGTATTATTAACCTCGGTTTCCATAGTGAATTTTATGGTTTTTTCTTGCAAGTTCAACAGTTTCAATGAATCTTCTATGAATCTATCTTCTACAATGGCAAACACATCATCAACATATCTGTACCATGTTTTGAATATGTATGGGAAGGCTTTCATTATATGTGTTTCAAAATAGCTCATGAACAGATCAGCCAAAAAAGGAGATAGTGGACTACCCATCATTAAACCTGATTTTTGTTTATAAAACTTTCCTTCAAATGTGAAGTAGGTTTGGTTTAAACATAGTTCTGTGAGTTTTACATATTCTTTTGTGTGTGTTTCTGCAATGTTGATAGATAGTAGCCATTTTTTTAACAAATTCAGGGTTTTCTCTTTTGGAATGCTTGGAAACAATGCTTTTACATCAAAGGAAACCATGATATCATTTGAGTTTAGTTTATTATCTTTGATTTTGTTTATAAGATCAAATGAGAGTTTATGAGATCGAATGGAGTTAGTGTTAGCAGGTTGAAAACATTAATCTAAGAAACATTATCTTTTTCAAGAGACAAAGTTATCAGCTGATTTCAAATACAAAGGATTTATATTTTATGTACTAGACAAAAGGAGATGAATAAGCACGAGAATATTGGTTAGAGTTAAGAATGATACCAAAATTTCCTTTTCAGCTATAAATTTATAGACATAGAATAAAATTGAAATGATTCAGTTTTGTATATGAAGACCATAGGAAAAGGAGGAAGAATGCCAAGAATAGTAGAGTTTTCAAGAGAGATAATTTAAAAATAGCAAATCATTATGGAGGAAATGACTCAAATTTCACTAAATTTTTCCATTTACTTGAACATGTTTCAAAGGCTGTTGCCTTCATCATCAGCAAGGTTCTACTGTCTGCTTCCCAGAATGATATTAAGATGTAGCTCTGTGGATTTTACGAACTTGGTGATGAGGTTACTGTTGTTTGGGAGATCAAAATTAAAAAATTTTTTCTTGATTATCCAATACTGTCATCTCACCATTCTAGTGCTTCACGAGATCACAGTATTCGATAATCATTTATATTTTATCTAGCTTCTCTGCATTGGTTCCAACAGAGTTTTAAAAAATTTGTTATAAATTTTCCTTTAAGAGTTTTGGTTCCTTTTGGAATCTGTGGTTCTTTTGCTAAAAATGGTTTGCTATTGCTGATTTTTCTATGTGTTTACATTTTAAATTTCCCCTGTGTTCCTTAAATTGTATGGTAATATTTCTTTTTGTTTTGCCTCTGTATTTCATATTGCAGTCTTTGCAACTTATTTCTTAAATGCATAATTGTTTTCCTGGCAGAATTTTGTCTTTTGTGTTGGTTTTTAGGAGGTTTTTTAAACTACATTTGTTTACTGGAGCCAAAGTGATGTATGCCTCTTTAAAAATCTCCTGGAATTTTTGGTTTTTGTTTTATGAATTTTTCTGTTTTCTTGTTGACCAGATATATTGTGTAGCCATTTTTCTGTGCTTTATCTATGATTTTATGGTACTTTGAATTGTATTCTGTCTTGCTTATTGGTAGATTTACTAATCTGAATGTGAGATCATTTCTGAAATTTGTGAGCAGTATAAACTTTGAAAAAGTAAAACTAAATATTAATGTATGAAATATAATAGGATACATATAAAATATATATAAAATATAACAAATGTAAATATGAGGTTGATAGGAATGAATTTATTTTAGAAACAAAATTTGAGATTCTTTTCAAAGTTTGTGAAAGGTATAGACTTGATATAAATTAATACCCGTATATGAAATACATGCCATGGCTAGGATATAAATAATATTTAACAATGCAAATATATGTAATATCAAGTAGTTTATCCTAAACTTATGTATTCATTTTTTTACATTAAACTCCACTTACTTGCATGATATATTACCACTCCATTGTCAACAGCTTTGTAAGTACAATATCAAGTAGTTTGTCAAGAAAACACAAATACATGTAGTATTCTGTAATAGAACATACTGCTAATAGAAAAAAAAGACATACACATATGAGAACAACATACCAGTGCAGTTATCATTCCACATAATTTAATATTTCTTTTCAGTAATACCCATTTTCAACAAAGTGGCAAAATGCAATTTCATTGCCCCCCACCCAGCAACATGCTCATTCCATAGGTACCTAGTATTATTTATAACATATGATCACCAAATTACTCCTTGTCTGGGTGGAATGCACCACCAAGAGAAAGTTGGTATTCCTATATTTCTCACATTCAGTTTTTCATTTGAAACTAGCCATTGCTAAGGGTTGGAGTGTATACTTGCCTCTTGATTGTTCAGTGAACAAAGTAACCATAAACTGGACAGTTAGTGCTGCCACCTGAATTTGTTCATTAGGAAATCTTGACTACACAAGGGATGCAAAGCAATTTCTTGATGATCCAATATTAATACATAGGTCAAAACAATGTAAAGCATCTGTATATCAATTTATGACTACTTGGAAATTGGGAAACAGCAGTGCTCTAATTGATAACCTCTCTTATTCTGAGGAGGTAATTCTGTATCTTGCTTGGCTTCAAAGCTCAACTTGGGATTGTGTAGTTTAATTTGGCACTGAAAATAATCATATACTTTGCACATATTTGTTTATTTTTTTTAATAAGTAGTGTTTAACGCCTGTTTTTATTACTGAGGCACCACAGGCAATGAACACTGATGATATATGAGATGAAATGATATATTGGGAAAGGATTGTTTTTTTACGAAGGAAACGTTCCAGGTCTAAGTTTAGGGTATCTCCCCGGCATTTGCCATTTATGAGGATTGAGGAGAACCTAGAAAAAACCTCAGTCAGGAAGGATGGTCCTGGTGGGATTCGAACCCCAGACCTCCCGCTCATAAGTTCATGCCTTAATGACCTCGGCCACTTGTGGCAGATAACCTGTTCTAGGTTTCTTAAGTGACAAGTTGGGGAAATCTTTCTTAAATAATATTAAATCTGCAGGACATGTTAACCATTGGATGTTTTTCCTTAAAGGCTGCAAACAAACTAATAATGTTTAAATCTGAGTTAGGGTTTCTGTTTGAGATTTGAATTAAGTGTAGGAAATAGATAAAATGTGGCCTCAGACAAGCTGTTAGTCAAACAACATATGACTAATTGATTTCTTTCTCTCTGTACATAATGCATTTTCTAGAATTTTTTCTTTTTTGAAATAGTTTCAATAGCTTTCTTTCCTATTGGAAAAAATTATACATTATTATTTTTTTATTTTTATACAAATTCAGTTGCATTAAGTTAACATAAAAAAATAAGGAAAATAACCTCTTCAGATGAATTGGCTTCCCAGAATATAGTTCATATTTTAATGTCACAACTTTTAATTTTCTTTGCTTTGAAGCAAGTGAACAAAAGCCTTTTAGGTCTTTAGATACTGCCCTTGCAGCTTCTGACATATTGATATGTCTATAACATTGAATACTGTACACAAGTTACAAGACTATCACATTGAACATCAACAGGTAATGGCACTTGGCCCCTATGACCTTACAAAGCCCTGTGGGTTATTCACCAGCATTATTTATTGCTGATAGTTTTAAGTACTTAAGAATATCATGGTATTTGGCCTAATTAATTTGTAACCTGCAACAAGATATAGTACAAATCGATGTAAACATTTCAATTAAAAAAAATGATACGTGGCACCTTTGATATTTCAAGGCCTCAATTTAGAACCTGAGCAAGTCTCAGCATTTATTTAAAAGGTTTTCCAGAATCTCACTTCAGGGGACAGTTAAAACTTGTGCAATGCAAAGCCAGAGTAATGGTTAAGTATTTAGACATTTATGCTGCATTTTCTTCATATTTGCAACACTTCTGAAAGTAGACATTCATAAGTACTAAACTTAAGTTCTTGTCTTTGGAATCATTGCTTCATTTCTTTGAATAAAGGATCCGATTCAGTATGTCCCATTCAATGACCCCTTCTGCCATGCAGTCGAATACTAATGGGTCTTCATTGTTCAAGAAAATTGTGAAAACAGCTTCTGAGAGCAGAAACTTTTTCAAAGAACAGCTGGTCTTTTTTGTTTTATTTAACCATAGTTAGTTTTGGATCTTGTTTGGAGTATATGTGAACCAACTTTCATCATTACTCCCACAGGATGGCTGACAAAATGGCATCTGATTTTCCCTACCATTCATTCCTCCATTGTTCTAATCTTCAACCTCCTCTAGTGCAATGTAGTCCACTGATTTCTCGGTGCAAACATTCAAATGAACTACCCTACCACCATGTAATGTCAATGGCAGAACTCTAATAGGCCGGGCGTGGAACATCACAATGACTAATATTATTACTTAGGTGTGTCAACCATTTAAGGTCATTTGATGTAAACATTTTGAGCAATTTGCTTGTAGATTCCTTCTTATTTATGTTTTATTCATTGGTAATATAAATGCTTTATTTAAAGGACATTTTATTTAGAGATGTACTTATCTTGCATGGGACAGCAAAATTTATAATTTCCTTCTCTGTTTTCATGTTTCAGAGTAACTGTGGCATATCATCACATGAGAAAACCATCTCTTACTGTTATCAACAGTGACAATGAAATTAATGTGGTAATCGAGGATATCTTGAAGGTATTACAAACTTACATGTGACTGAAATTATTAAACAACTTTATGCTAACAGTTTTTATGATAAGAGTATGTACTGGAACTACAATTTTTAAAATAAAATAATTTTATGATTTTTTCTGTAGTTATAAAAACATATTATACCTGCCCTAATCTGTTTAACATTATAATTGGTTATGAGCAATTAAAAAATTGAAGTTATTGGTGGAGTATGAGCTGTGTTATTAGTAGCGATTTAATGTAATATCAATATGAGAAATTGTACATAAATATATAGTTAAAATTGGTTAAATATATAGATAAATATGTAATGAAGTAATTACATGTAAAAGCAAATATTTTATTTCTTTGCTAGAAAATAGAATGTTATAGCAACTCAAATAAGAATATGTTAATCAGTTCACTTCTGCTGCAAAAATTAATTCAAATTAATTTTAGAACTTCAGAATGAATGCAAAAGCACCGAAAGAAAAGTGTCCCTAATTTAAGTTTTTAAGTTCCATTTCAAGGGGATGCACAATTAATTATAATACACTTTTCCAAATATTCTGTAGTCATGCACAGTTTTCTGTGGAACAATATTTTTTATATGCAACGAAACATTGCAAGAAGTCACTGGTGCATATTTATAGAAAAAGATGTGCTAACAATAATATTCTCAGGAGGTTCTACAGGTATATCATTAAATAAATGATACAAAGTAAAACAAGTTGAGTAGCCTGGGCTCTTGTTCAGCACAATGGACCTTCTTAATATAATAAGAATTGTTATTTCCATGGCTGCTCAAGGCATACCTGAAATTTCCAGTTTCTTGATACTGTCAGAAAGTCAACCGAAGTGTCTTGCAATGTATGAAAATGAAACATTCTCCATCACTGACTTCACAAATTTGAAATGCTTACTGTAGAAAATCACAGCTTTATTCCAAGTGGCCCATCTTGTGATCACAGGCTGCAGAAGCAGAGGCACATTGGATAGCTACTGCTTGTAGCATTTATACACGATAGGCACATTTCAAGAAAACCCTTTTTGTTGCTGATACATGTATTTTTATTCTTGTAATTGAATCTTAACTGTCTCTGCCACTTGTTAAAATACATGAGCCTTACAAGTAAGTTTGGATAAAATACATTAAGTAATTTTCCTGCTTTCAACAGGTATGCAACTTCATCTTTTACAACAATAGTACTCCTCTCTACTTTAATCAACTGGCCATAGCTCCATAAGTTCATCATTAATGAATCTTGCAATTGTTGAACTATTTATTGCCTCTAACGGTTTAACATGAAATGAAATAGGGCTTAGATGCAGCCTTAGAGTCTAATTTGCCCATAATTAAATTTGCCATGAAAAGGCCTAAGGTATCTGATCTCATCAGAAAAAATACATACAGAGCTTGCCAAAAATATATACACATTTCAAGCAAAGAAAAAACTATTAACATAACAAAACTGAATTCACACAAACAGAAAATGATGAGCACTAATCATCTTAGATGTTTATAGTTACAACAGTTTACTCAAACCCTACATCGGTACTAATACACTTCTGAGTACGTTGATTGGGCAACATTTGCAAAAGTGTCCTCAGTGATTGCAGCACATAACATTTCAATTTCTTCCCAAAGTGCTGTCAGTGTAGCTGGTTTTCTACGGGATACAACATACTTAAGAGTTCCCCAAAGGTAGAAATCCAACAGCGGTTGTTCTGTACACACCTCTCCATTGCCTTTGAACTACAACAAAATTCTCGTTTTTTTTTCCAATACCACTTCAAGATTGCTTTCCACTGTTCAAACGATAATCTTGGCTTCATTTGTTCATTGTTGATTTACCTGTCATGTAACAATGCTGTCATAATGTGTGAGAGTCACATCTGTTTACAGAACATTATACTACACATTACTGTTGTTTTTCGATGCAACTTTGAAATATATTAAATAGATATCTACTGTAAAAGCATGTATACATTTTTTGGCACCCTAGGTATATACAAATCACTTATATCAGCCCTGATTTCTTCTAAAATGTCAAATTAAAAGCATTCAAGTAATTCTTCCTAATATTTGACCAGTCCAATTGCAGTTTTTCTATAAGAAATATTTAAATTCAAATAGCTGAAGTTTCTTTCAAGGGAAGTTCACTGCAATAGAAATTCATGCTTTCAACTTGGAACAAAGATGCAACTAATGCTATGGTTAACAATTCACTGCTACAAATTCTGATTTGTTTTGAGAACAAGAAAAAAAAATGTTTGAAATGAGTTGGCAATTTAGCTTTGAATGAAATGACAATGTATGAGCAGCATTTAAATTATTTTTTCCTTTCTTACTAGAGTATGGATAATTAGAAGTACAAACTAAACTGAATAAAATATAATAATTCTGCAATGATGTTAAAATATGTAAAAATATGTAATATGACATGAAATATGTAATATTACACCAATGTGTAAAATGAAATTTATTGAAAACATTCCTACATGTGCATCTTGTCACCATTTTGTTTGTGCATAAACATCCAGCATTAAAATATATAATTACACAAAATCTAGGTCTGGATATTAGTGGTCTTAGTACGTAAATATAGATGATGCAAATGTGAAGAGAAATGTCCGAATTCTGCTTGCATCAACTTATCTGCTGAACTTCCATCATTACTTAGGTGTGGGGACCATTTAAAGTTATTGATGTAAACATTTTGAGCATTTTGCTGGTAGATTCCTTCCTACTTATCTTTTACAGGACATTTTGTTCAGAGATGTGCTTATCGAGACATACTAACCAAAAAAGGTCATATATACATTGGTATATTGCCAAACTGAGAAGAGAAACAGATTTCTTTAAGCTGTCCATCAGAACTGTGATAGGCTACGCCCTTTTTTACATTTTAGAATTTTGTTTGCTTGTCAGCAATGAAGAGTGACCTATAGTTGATGTATAGGGTAACATTTAGACATTATTGCCTGATAGAATAGGTAAAATGTGTCAACAGGTGTTTGTTATCAGAGCAGAGTTTTAAAGCTGGCTTCTGCTTTAAAGTGCTCCAATGAAATGCTTTTATTAACTCCAGGGATTCCACATGGTGTTGACATGTAGGGCCTACCAGCAGTAAACTATTAAGAACCATTTAAGCTGTTAGTCATCTATTCAGCTGCTAATAATACTCAGAAACATCAAACAAAATTAATGTTGCAACTATAACTGACTGTTTTTCATTGAAATTCCATATGCCCTTGAATAGCATCTCTCAAGTCTATGGGTTTTGTTCACTGCTATTTGTAAGAATGCCTAAAGTGAAAAACAATATCAGATTCAAATTCAAAGATACTTTTCATCATAGTAATATGTAGAGGCCAGATTTTATGTAAATACATATTTTAAACCAGCTTCAACACTTTCCTGCCAGCAAAAAGGAGTTTATTAGTACAAAATGCTTTTTCCTCCTTAATAAAGAATGATAATAAATATTGTACTTACGAAACTGTTGACAATGGAGTGGTAATATATCCTATATTTAGGTATTCAGTTTTTTTACACTAAACTCCACTTACTTACATAAAAGTAAGATGCGTTTCGGGAGAATCTCTCCCATCTTCAGTGAGCAATTGAAGTCAAGAATGATAATTCCTTTAAATCTGCTCGTAGAAAATACCTATGTAAAAAGGCGTATTATTCTGTAAAGGAATATATGAGTGACAATATTATACTGAGTTAAAAACACTGCAATCATTTATATCAAGGCATATGTAAACATGTATATAGTAAAATTTGTGTCTTAAGTGACTAATCTCTTCCTAATTCTTTGTTTTTGTTGTCTGGTTAAGTTGTTCTAAGTGTTCTTTTTCACTTTTATTACAACTATTTATGCAGATGTACCAATATGTTTTTGTAATTGTAGATTATGTGCTAATGTAGTAATTGTATATGACAAGTTCTATTGATTGTAGGTCTCTGTGACTGCTTCTCAAACTTGCTGAATGCTCCAGGAACTAAAGTAACTAAATACTACATATTTATGAGCAAATAAAAGGCAAATAAATTTTATTTTTAATTTTTTTTATGTATGGGGTATATTACATATTGTACACCGTACAACATATTTTAACATTATTGCAGAATCATTACAAATGACTTGATTTATTTTGTGCTTCTATTGAATTATCCAATACTGTAGCAAGGAAGGAAAAATAATTTAAATGCTTTTGTTCTACTCTACATTGTCATTACATTCAAAGCTAAATTGCACTAGTTCAATGCCGCCAACAAAGACTTGTTTCAAACATTTTTCCTTTCTTGTTTTCAAATTGAATCAGGATTTGTAGCAATCAATTGTTAACAATGAAACCAGTCTTGTCTTCATAATCGATCAAGCTGAAAACATGAATTACTTTTGACAGTGTTAAAACAGATGGTAAAACACTCTTCTGCTAAACTGGTAATTAGCATACCAGGTGTACAATGAAATCTAAAATTGAACAAAATTTACAAAGAAATCTACATATTAGAAATAAACAAAGAATCAGTTATTACTTGCATGGTTGCAGGGGCAACTTACATAATCTAATAGTAACTTTTAAAAAGAAATGTGCATAGAAACTGTGGAAACAAACTTCAGGTATCTGAATTTAAATATTTCATGCACAAAAAGTGCAAACCCCCAACATTTTGGGCGAGTCAACCCTCAGGAAGAATTACTTGGAATCTTATGTAGACATCATAGTAACAATCAGAGCTGACGTAGGTGACTTGTATAAATTGATTTCTGCTAATGAAACTACAAATACTTTAGGCCTTTTCATGGTGAATCTAACTATGGGCAAGTTGGACTCTGTGATTACATCTAAACCTTATTTAATTTTCTGTGAGCCCTTGGTGGCAATAAACAGTTCAACAATTACAAGATTCGTTAATGATAGAAGGTGCTGTGGCTGGCTGGTGTTAAAGATGAGAGGGTTCTATTGGTGTACACAGATGCAGCTGCATACATGTTGAAAGCAGGGAAATGGCTTAATGTATTTTATCCAAACTTATTTGCAAGGCCCATGCATTGTAATGAGAGACAGAGATGAATTCCATGAAGTAAGTATAGCGATATCAGCAATGAAAAAGGTTTTCTTGAAACGTGTTCATCTTGGACAATGCTACCTGACCTACCTCTGCCTCCAGAACCTGTCATCATAAGGTGGGCAACTTGGATTAATGCTGTGATCTTTAACAGTAAGCACTTCGAAGCTATTAAGTCAGTTGTGGAGAATTTTTCTTCTGATCCTTCATGTCTGTGAGTGAAACCTTCAACAGTTCTAAAGTTCTCAGTTCAGTTTTGTACATGGCAAGTCACTTCAGTTGGCATTTTGACAGTATCAAGGAACTGGAGACTTCAGGTATGTCTCTCCAAGAAGGCATGGGAATAATGGAAGATGCAGTTCAGATGGTCAGTTGTACCAGGTGATTTGGGTTATGTACTTTCCATTGAACTATAATCCTAACTGAATAAGAACCCGGGATACTCAAATCTTCTTACTTTGTCTTGCTTAATTGATGGTGAATATTGTTGCTAGCACAATCCCTCTGTATAAATATGCACCAGTGACTTTTTATTGTATGAAACGTTCTTTCTCTGCACATAAAATGTATTGTCAGATAGACCAGTGCTTGACATCAAAACATTTGCAAAAGTATGTTATAGTTAATTGTGCATCCCCTCCCCAACATTTCCAGCTATTCAGTTGATTCCTATTGGAAGTTTCAACGTTATTATTCATGTTGTGGTACTTGAAGGAATTAATTATAAAATGTTTAAACTTTCCAGGTTTTTTTTAAATATATATATATATATTGTGGTTTCCTATACCATATCTGGGTAGTTAATAAGTAATATTATATTATACCTGAATGACTAAGGGTTAATTTGACTAGCTGCAATATTCTGTTTCGTAGCAAAGAAATTAATAGTGTGATTTTACATATTAAACCAGTTTTAGTTATATATTTATGTACATATTTCTCAAAGGGATATTACATAAAATCTGGGTTCTAGTGATAAGATATTGAGTAACAATGAAATATTTTTGTAATTTATGTATATAGGAATGGCCGCTTAAAGGAATTTTACCATAATGTAGCATGTAATAATATTCTTCAAAATATTCACAATTTTTAAGTTTTGTGTGAAGCACTTATATATCTGACATCCCATTAAATAAACTGAAAAATGAGGCAGCTGTAAGTGTTTATGAAAAAATCATTAGTAAGTCTTTACCAAATATGTCTACATTAAGATAAAACTGTGTTCCACATTGCTATAGTTTGTGTTTTCTTCATTTAATAGGCCTTTGCTTTGTGTTAGGCACAAAGAACATGTCATTGGCTAGCAGGAGCAAAACATGTCCATGCTTATAAAAAGTTGTTTCTGTCTTGGGGGTCAAGCTTACACATATACAACATGTTATCAAAAAACATGTCTTAAGAACAGTCGTCATTCATTGCGCTACTCTCATCTAATCATTATTGTACCATTCTTAGACCTTCTTTTCCATAGGTCTGATGCTATTTTTTCAATAGTCACTACTACCCTTGAAGGATTTCACGCATGCTACACTCATAGAGGGAACTATAAACTTTCTGAATATTAGCTTTTAAGCTAACACAAATCAATGCTATATTATTAAAAATGCAATGGTGGGACAGAAGAATAAAACCAGATGTTTATGGAGGACAAAACTTCTCTATATATTTGCCTTTTTTGAGTGTTCATGATCATTATGATGATCATGATCATTATGATGATCATGATCATTAATACAAATTAGAATATTGTGATTGTGCTGATGCATAAAATGTAGGATTTCTTCTTTTTGAAAATTACATTAGTGAATTTTTAATTTTAGGTGAGAATGATAACTGATCTTATTCAGAACAATATCACATTTTGTAAGACATTTTTTAAAAGTCACTTTTTTGAAAAAATTAGCTGACCTGCACTCATGATTCTCTACTTTAGCCCACTGATATTTTTTACTGATAGAAAAAACAGTTGATATCTATTCTTTTCAGCTTCCAGCATTACGTGCATATCCATGGATGGAAGAACTTCAAAGCACAGCCATATGTACTATGATCCTAGCTTTTTTTTCACTGTACGAGGGTCACTAGATAAGTATTGAGACATGAAACATTGGTTACCCCTAGGGAAAATATTGTTTCTAGGTCAAAATTGTTGAGCATTGGTGTTGCCATGGTAGCAGGCAGACCTCTGTTGTGTTATTCATTTTTCTCCAGTTTTAAGTCTGGAAAGTGGGAACGTTCTTGTAAGTGCAATGGAGATTGAGAGAGAGCATTTTGTGCGATGATCTTTTGTGATTTCAAATGTGACTTAAATGAAAGGCAGTCACTTGAGCGTTTGAGGGGGACATTTGGGAACTTTTCTCCTTCATGTGCTACTGTGACCTGCTGATTTGGAGAATTAAAGAGGGGGCAGCAATCTCTTAAAGATGAAGGGACCAACAACATTAGTGACTGAGAAGAACATCACCTCTGTGGAAACAATTGTCAGGGAACCTACAAGGATTTTGAGCTGGCATTAGCGTTTGAAGGACGTTTCAACCACCCTTCATGAGCACCTTGTGTAAAAGTAATGTCTTCCAGATGGGTGCCCCATTATTTGTTTGAAGCAGAGATACTGCACAGGGTGGAATGGTGCACCATTTTTAAAGAAACGCGTGAGACTTGCTCATGCCTTTTGGCGTCTCCTAGCCGACGCTTTTTGGTTTGAATTTAATATATAAAGAGGGGTTATTTATGCTGAGGCATGCAGTTCTAAACACTACACCTGCAAAACTCATTCCTCAGCACTCAATTCTCAAGTTCTACATTGTAAGTTCGACTTTCCGTTTCACGCGCCGCGGCACTCATTTATAAGTTTCACACGCGAAAAATGTGTTTGTATCGGCGTAGGTAAGTCTATCGTAAGCAAAAACCGGAAAGATTTTAGACATGATAAAGTACTAATAAGATGTCGCATCGCGTGCTCAGTTACAACATTGAATTCCTCTCCCAGTCCTGTTGGGTATCAGTCAACAAAACAGCCGAATTCACCATGAAAAAATTGTTGTCATGAAGCGTGGGCAACAACACCGAGCGATCTATAATGACTTCGAAATTGGAATCACATGGGAGGCCAACTCTACGTCGACAGCAACAACGATGATGATAACACCCACTAAGCCGCTTCATAATTTGGTGCCCAACATGGCTGGCGTACCAACCGCTTAAAAAATTGGCGCCCAAAATGCGGCCATACTAAACCGCTTCATAATTTGGGCGCCCAACTTGGGGCCAACAACACCCAACAATAAACCGCTTCAAGTCTCATTTAAGGCATAGGAAGTGTTTAAAACATTAACATGTCGGTTGCAACATTCTAAAGTTATAACAATTAGTATCACATGAGTTTCCACTCTTATCGTTCATTAAGTTAGCATCTTTCCTCGCTTCATTTAGAGAACAAATAACTCGTTTATATTTAGTAATTTTAAATCTACTTAAGTATTCCAATACCAGGCAATGAATTGAGGCTTTTTACGTGGTACTTTATTTCGAGCGCCAGGACAAGCATCGTCACAAAAAAGGACATGAAGAGTTGGTAGCTCTTTTAGCCAGTATAATAGTTCTTGTCTAACAATGTTGCATGCCCACGGACCATTGCCACATTTTTCCTCAGTATGCCTAGAAGTGACATCTAGTTTCTATTACCAGTAAATTAAAATCGCATTTATCTGTGCATCACAAGTATGCGTTAGAGTTGATCTTTATATACAACATTGCATTTTCAAAAACTGAGCATGATAAGTCATTTTAATGTTTCGAGGTAATTTGAAAACATCAGATGTATTCTTACAGTACTAACGAGATTAATCATATTTGTGAAACACGCCACACTGGATGTAAGATCGAGAGATTAGAGGACAGCCTGATATAAAACACGCCGATTTTAGTCAATTTAAGACTGCGACAAGTGTCTCTGGTTCATTTTGAAGATTATTTTCCCAGGCATAGCAGAATATTTGTAAGGAGCTAAGATACATCAGTGTAGCAGATATAATAAATACTATAGTAATTACAAATCTGTACTATGAACCTTCACTGAGTGCAGTAATTTCTGCAGCCACCCCCCTCCCGTTTTCCGGGATGGGTCTCTTGTCTAGTTCAACAGCACGGCAACATTTCTGAATTAAGGCCCCCAAGTTGGCCTCGTTGTGACTAATGTTCTTGTTTAATGTGTCGAGTTTTTACATTCAGTACGTTGCCTAAAGTAATCAAGAATGATTTCATCTGCTGCTTGAATATTTCATACAGTTCATATTTAGATTAGAAATCTGCAACGTTTCGACTTGAAAGTTGTAATGCTGGATTAAGCATCAGTTTTATTTATGAATTTTAGAACATTTCTGCTTTGGGCTTAATGTGTAAGCAACTTATATTCTGGTTACAGTAATTTCCTTCGACAACTTAGAATACCGAATTAGAATTAATGTGGTATTTTACATTGCCTTACACGGACTTGTGTGACACTAGCTCTGACCGAGGGTGGGAACTTTGGACGCTGAAGGTTGTTTCCAAACGGATGTGCGTTGACCCACTGCGTCTCTCTTGGGGCGAACTTTCGGCTAGTATTACTGAAGCCTAGATAGACAAGTTTACATATCTGTCATTCTGGCTGTTTGTTGAATTGCCGAGGCGTTTACGTGCTCAAGAGGGATTCAGAGCTTTTCTTCCTTGCTTCTGTCTGAAGTTTGTTTCCTCTTCTTGTCATGCTGACTACCAGTTTCAGAATGTCTGCTCAAGTACGTTTTCACAGGAAATAAAACTAAAAACATAAACAGGATTTAATTTCTGTAACTAACTGAATTCGAAGTATAGCCACATTATAATTTTTTCCACTTCATTTCTCAATTATTCTTACCCCTTTCCCCCATACATACACGCATATATATAGTTGGGAAATTCCCGAAGATTTTCTTCATTTTTAGTTCCTCTTACTATTTAATACAGCGATTACACCCCCCCCCCCCCAAACTGGACTGGATTTATATTTGTATTGAAAGAGCGTGCAAGAGCGAACACTAAAACCGAATATCAGGTCTTTTAAGCTGGCAATATGACCTTTAAGGAATTAGTCTTTGCACCTCCAGTTTTTAAAGTGTAATGCTGCCCATGTGGTACCTATGTATTATTTTGCAATCAGTTCTGAATAAGAGCAGCTAATAGTATCGCCTTTCCCCCTATAAAGGAGATATATGATAGAAATATATACATAACACACGAAAACAAATCTGCAGAAGTAATTTCCATTCTTTGAGCGACATTCTCATGAGTTAAGTTATGACACAGTTACAACAATCTGCTCATAGGTAAACAATACCAACTTTTGCACATTAAATATACTAAACTTTGTTTTCTTCTTCATTTGTCACACAGCACACTGAATAGAAATGTTATTGTCTATCTTAACTACTGTAGCATCTCGTGCGGGGGGCACTGATGATTGAGCATCTGAATTCTTAAGCACTTAACATCAAGCTAGGTACACTCAAACTACTAGGACAATACAAACAAAGCACACAATTTTTTGTAGACCAGTGTCTGATTGCAGGTTTGTGTACCGCATATTAGATTGTTTAATTCATTTTTACTCTTATGATGACGTATGCTCATATATAAGATGTAAACATTAAAAACAAATAATCAAAAGACTGAAACGCTATAACAATGATCCGTTTTACTGGACCCCAATTTCATATTGACTTTGCTACAGAGACATGCTTTGCAACTTTCGTCTATTATTGTGCGATATCATTTTGAATAAAAGCGTTGTTAATCTGTGGCGTGTTGGCTCTTTAAAAGCTAAATGCCATGACTCTAAAATTTGAACAGAAAAATAATAAATTCCCTCTGTAAAATTACTAGCTTAAAACCCTCTACAATCTCCGAAAGTATGCAAAGTATTCATTAACAGTCTGTACTTAAATATTTTATACGGTCCAATATATGCTCAGTTCATCAATTATTCAGTCTTATAAATACAGAGGGTGCCAAAATATGTATACACACTTCAAGCATAGAAAAAACTGTATTAACATAACAAAACTAAATTCACACAAACAGAAAATGATGAGCACTAATCATCTTAGACTTTTACAGTTACAACAGTTACTCAAAGTGCCCACCATCGGCGTCGATACACTTCTGAGTACGTTGAACTACTGATTGAGCAACGTTTGCAAAAGTGTCCTCAGCGATTGCAGCACATGCCGTTTCAATTTCTTCCTGAAGTGCTGCCAGTGTAGCTGGTTTACTACGGTATACAACATCCTTAAAGAGTTCCCTATAGGTAGAAGTTCAACGGAGTTAGATCCGGAGAACGCGGTGGAAACTCAATCGGACCTCTTCGTCCTATCCAGTGTGCGGGACTTGCTGCTGTTGCGAGGTCTCCCAGATCTCCCTTGTGAACATCGCATACGGTACCATGAGTCTCAAATTTGTCACGAATGCGTGCAATTGTTGCTCGCGTTGACGGTTCTGTTCTGTACACGTCACCATTGCCTTTGAACTTCAACAACATTCTCGGGTTTCCATTATCACTTCAAAATTGCTTTCCGCTGTTCAAACGATAATCTTGACTCCATTTTGTTGTAGTAACGCTATCATAACGTAATGTGAGTCACATCTGTTTACAGAACATGTTATGATAATCTTGACTTTATTTGTTCAATGTTGATTTACCTATCACGTAGCAATGCTATCATAATGTATGTGAGTCACATCTGTTTACAGAACATCATACTACATTACTGTTATTTTTCGGTTCAACTTTGATTATATTAAAGACTGTGAAAGTGTGTATACATTTTTTGGCACCCTCAGTATATATTAGGGAAGCTAAATGTATCAAATATGCAACACGAAAATGAGTGCAGCCTTACTTTCCGGAACTTATTAAGTTAGAAAGTAATGCACTTAGTGCTGAGAGACTAATAAATGATAAAATAATTATACTATCTTATGGTCATTTTCAGGGAACCG